>JAOWBW010000259.1:580336-1180336 GCA_026119855.1 Campanula takesimana
CGATTGCACATTTGATTTTGTGTTTCTCCCCATGTTAAGTGTTTCTCGTTAGTTTCTGTCACTTCCGTTAAGTTCCTGACTGACTTCGTTAAGTCCAGGACTAAACTGAATGACAGGGCTGACTTTCTAGTCCATTCTGTCAAAATTGCCTTCTCTGAGTCGCGCGCCTCCGACCTAGGAGCCCGGCGCGCGCGCCTCCCGCCCCCAAAGCAGGAAGCGCGCGCCTCTGGGCGTCAGTTACAGATTTCTGGCCAGGATTCCCTCCCTTGCTCAATTTACAGGATTTTGCCCGGGAATGATTTCTTGGTGACTGAGTTTTGGCACCAAAAACACCCCTCTTTCACCTATAAAAACCTCTCTTTACCTCCATTTTCAAGGACCGAAGATTGAACTTACAAAAACTATACCAAAATCACTTTCTAAAGGTTCTCCAAGGATTTCTTCAAGCAATATTTGAAGTTCTTCAAATTGTAGGTAAAAGTCTATCTTTTCCTTTCTTTCTACTTTCATCTCCTCTCTCTCTTTTACTTAATCAATGTGCAATCACCCAAATCATTTTGGGACATGACTCTAATGATCACCTCATCTCATTGAGGTTGGTTAAGAGTTATCTCCTACATTCCAACTCTATTTTAACCCCCCTTTTCATGACTTAAAGAAGAAGAAGAAGAACGTTATATTCATGTAGATTTTGATCAAGCAAGACCAACTTTAGTTGGGCGAGATGGGTGTTTCGGTACTTCCCATCTCGTAATCTACCCCCGAACCTCAAAACAAAGAATCTCTTTTTTCGTAATCAAACTTAGGCTACAATCAATAGGTTTTTCTTATGTTCCTCAAAACATAGGTGGCGACTCTAAAACAAGTTAGACATCCTAGGATAATTCACCGCTCTAGCCAAGCCGTGGTTCCCCCGGGGTATCTACAGTGGCGACTCTACTGGGGACATTTGAGGGTTAAAACTTGCATTCTGATCGAAATCTACATCTTTTCTGGGCATTCTGATTCCTGATGGGGAGGCGCGCGCGTCTGGCCTTTTAAGCCTAAGGCGCGCGCATCCCGCATCAAGAACCAGAATCGCCCACTTCTTCATGTTCTTCATCTTCTTCTTCTACTATTCTGCACTAATCACTTCTGCAGGGGTTACAATATGAACATAGGACCAGGGCAATCCCCTGAGTCCAAAGTCTGACATTCTGACAGGTGTGCCCAGAAGCGCGCGCCTCCCATAAGCACTGCGCCATGCGCGCGCGTCCCACATCAGCACTCAGAGGCGCACGCTTCTGGTTGATTCCCAGAACAGAGACAGGTTTCAGTGACTAAGCAGAACAGTGGGGTGTGGGCACAGTTGCCTGCATCAGAACAGAATTGAACCCTCAGACTGTTTTATTTTGTGTTTTTATTTACCGGTCACACGGGTGATTCGGGAGTTGTAATTTATGTGCTTATGTGTTTGTTTTCTTTCTTTTCAAAAAAAAAAAAATTTTTTTTTTTTGTCACTTGTTAGACCTCACACTACATGCACATATTCCTATGAACTGCTCACTATCGAGTCGCACAAGTCCAACCCCAAACCCGTCGAGGCCCGTCCTAGAAAGTTTCAAGCTCCACCAGACCTTGGCTCTTTCGAAGCGGTAAACCTCAGCCCGTGGCGTAGTTCAAGACTACATGCCGGGGGTGACCTTTGAGCCTCATATTCAAGCCGAGCACAAACCACACAATTCTAGTTAGGGTCTAACACTCCGTGACTCAAGTCGGTTTCCATGTACCGAGATTTCCCTAAACTAATGTCTTCAAATCATACATGCCAACTTGTTGAAATGGACGCAATAAAAATCCGTCCCCAAAAGTGGTTATTTTGGACGAAAATAAAAATCCGTCCCCGCATGTATGCTTTACTACATTAATTTAGTTTAATCCCGATACATGTAGGATTCACAAGCGCGATGGAATCCGATGAGTATATGGGACCGTGAGATGGTCTATATACTAGTGTGACGATTCCATTATTTTCTTAGAAACCCCAAAAGGGATTCATTCCCTCCGACTTATAAAAAAAAAAAAAAAAAAAAAGGTCTTTTCTTATGTGGTTCGAGTCGTGTGCCCAACTGTGTGTTCTAAGCCTCTTCATGGACCGCAAGTGTTACTCAAGACTGACAAGGGCCTCTTCTGCAATATAGGTTCAATTGGTACTTACAGAGTCTACCGGGATTCAGCAAATCGGTTAGTCCGTGAAGAGATCACTCCAACAGCTCCAACATCAACCATGACCGGCAGCAGCAACACCATGTCTCTCGAACAGCTCTCAACTATGGTCCAACTCCTCCAAGAGCAAGTCTCCACCCTTAATAAGGAGGCACAAAGCAAAGACGACATTTGGCAATCCCACCTCGACAGCCAAAGGGAGGCCCACGAGGCGAGATGGAGCTAATGAAAGAAAAGCTCACTAACCTTGCCAAGGGGAAGAACAAGAACAATGACGATGAATCCGAGTGGACCGAGGGTTTGTTCAAAAGTCCTTATGTCAACACCCGCACCAAGAAAATGGGGGAACCAAGTTCCGAGAACAATGAGCCCAAATGGTGGATTCTATCATGGCCTACATCGACCAAAAATTCAATGGGCTCAACATGGGGAAAGGCTCCAACACAAGCCTTTATCAATCATCCATCCTCATGAGTACTATGGACGCTCTTCCCGATAAGTTCAAGATGCCCGACATAAGCAAATTCAAGGGCAACTCTTGTCCCATGGCTCACATTGAAACTTATATTTGGGCAATGGTTCCGAAGAAGGTCTCCCCCAAGGTGATGGCTCAATGCTTTCCTCTCACTCTCGAGGGGGCGGCAAAAGATTGGTATGCTACTCTCCCGCTCACTGTCCGTCTTGATTGGGACTCCGCCATGCTTGCCTTCAAGAACCAATACCAAGGCAACACCACTCACCGGCCCACAAGGAAAGAGCTAGAGAACACTACTCAACGAGACAATGAGTCCTTCATCGACTTCACAAGGAGATGGAATGATAAACTCTCTGAAATTGTTGAGAGGCCAAACACAAAAGAGCAAATGGACATCTTTCTCAAGTGTCTCAAGATTGATCTCCGCACCCACCTAAGTGGGGCTTGCTACTCCGACTTCTCCCAAATGTATGAGGCGGGGGTACGCATGGATGACTTGCTCAAGGAGATTAAGAAGGCCACTCCCACTTACCGCTACAAGGCCGCTTCCAACTCCACAAAAGAGGCCTCGGTCAACGCCGTCACTATTGACAAGGGGAATTACAAAAAGGTTCCTCCACCTCAAGGGAAGAAGTCCCGAAGTGACCGTGTCTACACGCCTCTCCAAGGCATGACTCAAACCGAAGTGTTCGAGGTCCTCAAGGCAAAGGGTCAAGTCACACCCGTGCAAGGGTACCAACCCAAGACGATCCACCCCAATCATGCTCACCACAAATATTGTGGCTACCACCAATATAGTGCCACACCACCGAGGATTGCTTCGTTCTCCGCAATGTCATTCAAGATCTCATAGATAAGAAAGAATTTGTAGTGACTAATGACGAGCATGTCAATGTAATAGAGATAGGAGAACTCGAGGGGACCACCCATTCAATCCCAATTGTGAATGGGGGCCCCAATGTTATGAATAAACTTGACAATTCTTGTTATGTAGTGACTTACGATGAGGTAATGAGGGAAGTACTAGAGAATAGGAAAAAGAAGCAAGATGGGAACGTCAACATGCTAACTCGATCCGGTCGAGTCATAGCAAGCAACCCTTCCACTTCCGCACCAAGCTCCTCTTCTCAAAGACCGCAAGCTCGCGACACTCCCGAAGATCCTCTACTTGTCCAACTCAAGAAAACTCAAGCCAACATCTCTATTTGGGACCTCATTGCATCCTCAAAGAAACACCGAGATCTTGTCATCCGCAATCTCGATGATACATCAGTTTCTCCCGATACTACCCCGAGGACCTCACGGCAATGATTGGTCACATTCATTTTGGCAACGTCATCACCTTTGCCGATATGGACCTTCCACCATTTGGTTCCGGCCACAACGAAGCTATTTACCTCAAGGTACGAGCAAGGGGGAGGCCCGTCTCAAGAGTCTTAGTGGACGGTGGTTCCGCACTCAATCTCATGCCTGGCAGAATCATGGGCATACTGGGGCTTAAGGATTCCGATTTGAAGCCTTCTACTCAAGTGATCCGAGGTTATGACAGCACCGCCCGTACAGTCATGGGTATGATCGAAATAGACATCGAGTTTGGAAGCATGGTCATGTCCATTCCATTCCAAGTGCTTGATATCCCGGCCTCGTTCAACTTACTTTTGGGACGACCATGGATTCACAGTGCTAATGCCGTACCATCAACTCTCCACCAATGTGTCCAGATCCGAAATGGTGATGAAATAGTGACCGTCATGGCTGAAAACGTCACTATCCACAGAAAAGGTGAGCCCGTCCACCAAGTTCACTATGGTTTACCAGACTCCACTCTCTTCAGCGTCTCAATCAACGCCATTGACAAAGAAGGGGGAAACGGATCATGGACCCCCAGCAATCACAAAGTCCTCCGCATGATGAGGAATATGGACTACTTCCCTGGTTTAGGCCTAGGGAAATATCAACAAGGAATCCTACATCCTATGCAAGTCCCGTTTATAAAGAACACATTCGGTTTGGGGTACGAGCCTTCCAAAGAAGACTTGAAACAAGAGCAAGCGATCAAGAACGAAAAGGCCCGAGCTCGTAAAGAAGGCCGTCGTTATGAAGTCCCTAATCTAAGGCCTTACCGCAAGACGTTGAATGGTTATTTTGTCCGCCAAGTGGAAGACGTTCCATACATGATCTTTCCCGAGCCATGGGTTAACAATAAGGGTGTCAAAAAGCCCGGCCTCGAAATCTTCTCCGATTGTGAGATCCAAAAATCCGAAAGGGAACCAACTCCCATGTCGCCCCGTGAATGGTGGGGAAGGAAGATGACTATAGAATCCGAGACAGAAATTACCGTGGGGGAGGAACTGACAGATTTAGCCTCCATGTTCGAAGAGCTTGCCACGATGAATGAATGCCAAGTCAATGCCATCCATGACACCGTCATCATGAACGAGACTATCAGTGAGATCCCGCCAAGCTCCGAACCGATCAACAATTGTTATTCAACGAAAGGGCCTGTGGTATCCGAAGAATTCTTAGTCCGAGAAATGGGTTGCATACCCCGCACAGGAACGAAGGAAGAGCGGCTCACACTTACTTTCGAGTCCGAGAGTGTCTTTAATACCCTCACCCAAGAGGATTTGGAGGCCATAGCCGAGCGTGTGTTTCCTTTCTTTGCTAATGAAAAATTTGATATTTCTGAGTACCCTGAGATTGCAAACATCATAAATGATGAATTAACTAATAATGAACTTAACGAACAAGTTAATAACGATTCAAATTATGATGAAATAGACCACGAAAACACAACATACTTAAATGAACTTGCTCAACAAGTCCGTAGTCGTGGTGAGAATGGTCCAAAGGCTGACGAAGAATTGCATGTTGTTAATCTGGGTACCGAAGAAGAGCCAAAAGAAACTAAGATTGGAAGCTTCTTCAAGGGGACGACAAAGACAGATTGACTGCACTACTACGGGAGTTCGTGGATGTGTTCGCATGGTCATACAAAGACATGCCGGGTTTGGACAGAAAGGTAGCGGAGCACAGGATTCCGATCAGAGAAGATGCCAGGCCAGTAAAGCAGAAGCTCAGAAAGATCAAGCCAGAATGGTCTCTGCAGGTCAAAGAAGAGATTGAGAAGCTCCTCAGTGTGGGTTTCATCAAGGTTTTCGAGTATCCGGCATGGTTAGCCAACATTGTAACAGTCAGGAAGGCAAACGGCAAGGTTCGAGTCTGTGTAGACTTCCGGGATTTAAACAAAGCTTCCCCAAAGGATGATTTTCCACTCCCTAATATCGACATGCTAGTCGACTCCACTGCTGCCTACGAGGTTCGCTCATTCGTGGATGGGTTCGCTGGGTACAACCAGATTCTCATGGCCGAGGAAGATCAACATAAGACAGCCTTCACAACACCGTAGGGTACCTTTTGCTACACAGTCATGCCATTTGGGTTAAGAAATGCTGGGGCTTCCTACCAAAGAGCCGTGACAGACTTGTTCCACGATATGATCCACAAAGAAATCGAGGTCTATGTGGATGACATATTTATTCACTTCAAAGGGACCGATGGTCAACATTTAATCGATCTCCGCAAGTTCTTCGAAAGGCTTCGTCAACACAAGATGAGGCTCAACCCTGCAAAGTGCACGTTCGGGGTTATCCGAGGCAAAGTTCTTGGTTATATGGTCACTGAAAGGGGAATTGAAGTAGACCCCTCCAAAATCAAGGCAATCATTGACATGCCTCCCCCAAAGACGCAGAAAGAGATTAAAGGTTTCATGGGCAGACTACAATACATCAGTCGGTTTGTGCACCAACTCACTTCCATGTGCGAGCCAATCTTCAAGCTACTCAAGAAGAATGTGGCTCTAGAATGGACCGACGCGTGCCAAGAAGCCTTCGACCAAATGAAGCATTACTTGACGTGCCCTCCTGTTCTAGTTCCGCCGCACAAGGAGAAACCTCTGTTACTCTATCTCACTGTCAATGATGAAGCCCTAGGGGCTATGTTAGCACAAGAGCAACGAGAGTCCACAAAGGAGAACGCCATTTATTTTGTCAGTCGCCGATTCCAAGGAGGCGAAAAGAACTACTCTGTCTTAGAGAAGTCATGTGCAGCATTGGTCTGGGTCACTCAAAAGCTCAAACACTATATGGAAGATTTTCCGATCATGCTAGTAGCAAAGGTGGACCCGCTCCGCTACATCTTCGAGAAGCCTTTCATGTCAACAAGAATAGCCAAATGGTACTTCATGCTCGCCGGCTATGATATCACTTACGTCACACTAAAATCCGTCAGGGGGAAAGTGTTTAGTGACCAGCTTGCCGAATTCCCGTGTGACGAAGTGAAGGGGGAAGATGTACAGTTCCCCGACGAGCATTTAATTTGTACTGCAACCGAGAAAATTAAGTGGCAACTTTTTTTCGATGGCGCCGCCAATAAACATGGTTTTGGTATAGGAGTATTGCTTGTCGATCCAAAAGACATCTACACTCCCATTGCCATCCGCCTGGAATTTGAAGCTACCAACAATATTTCCGAGTACGAAGCATGTATAGCAGGGATCGAAGCAGCTCTCGACAGAAACATCACAGAACTAGAAGTATTCGGTGACTCTTTGCTCCTTATCAATCAACAATCGGGAAAATGGCGAACCCAAGACCCGACTCTCCAATAGTATGGTCAGCACCTAGAAGAACTGGTTGAACAATTCCAAGAGATCACTTTCAACTACCTGCCAAGGGATAAAAATCGCTTCGCCGATGCACTGGCCACCATAGCTTCATTAGTCGAAATGCCCAAAGGGAAAATGGTGAAGCCTTTCAAAATCGCCCGAAGGAACAGTCCGGCATATTTCATGAGTATTGAGATCAACGAGGTTCAAACAAACTCTCCGTGGTATTCGGATATCATGAATTTCCTCAAAGATGGCACTTATCCCGAGAATTTCAATAAGAAGTCTCAGGCAGCTCTGCAAAGGTTAGCCTCTCGGTACGTACTGATTGGGGACCGAGTCTATAAAAGGCACCACGACGGGATCAATCTCTTATGCGCCAATGAGGCCGAAGCTCAAGAAATAATGTGTGAAGTGCACGAAGGAGAGTGTGGACCCCACATGAATGGGTTTATGCTTGTCAAGAAGATACTCCGCATTGGTTACTATTGGAGCACTATGGAACGAGACTGTATCGAGAAAGTCAAAGGGTGTGCCAAGTGCCAATTCCACGCTAATCTGCAACATGCTCCACCCTCACAACTTTACAACATGGTCACACCTTGGCCTTTCTCTTGTTGGGGGATAGACATCATCGGTAAAGTTCATCCTGCCGGGAGCAATGGGCAGTCATTCTCCTAGTGGCAGTCGACTATTTCACAAAGTGGGTCGAAGCACAAGCCTATCAGACCCTCAACGCCAAGAAAGTGGCCGAATTTGTAAAGATTAATATCATGTGCCGATACGGCATGCCTCATGAAATCATTTCCGACAACGGCTCTCACTTTAAGAAGGAAATGGATGCACTTTTGGTAGAATACAAGATCACTAAGCACAAGTCATCTCCTTACCGACCCCAAGCAAATGGCGCAGTTGAAGCAGCAAATAAAACCATCGAGACCATCATCAAGAAAATGGCCTCAACAGGAAGGGATTGGCCCGAGAAGCTACCTCTAGCATTGTGGGGCTACCGCACATCAATACGGTCTGCAACAGGAGAAACTCCTATGCATTAGTCTATGGTTCTGAAGCCGTACTCCCTATCGAACTTGAAGTCCCATCTCTACGGGTCCTCCTCGAGAATCAAGTCAACGAGGTCAACTGGATGCAAAGTCGATACGAACAGCTAGCCTTACTCGACGAGAAAAGGTTAAGGGCACTCGAACGCACGAGAGCATATCAGCAAAGGATGGCAAGAGCTTTCAACAAAAAGGTGAAGCCTCGAAACATCAATGTGGGAGATTTGGTCTTAAGACAACATCCTCCTAATGCCATGAATCCCCTGGGGAAATGGGGACCCCGATGGATCGGTCCGTACATGGTCAAAAAGATACTAAGCAGTGGTGCAGTCCGGCTCGTGGATTTAGATGGTGACCAGCTGCCAAAGGAGGTCAACCTCGACAAGCTCAAGAGGTTCTACGCTTAATAAACAAAGACCATAAAAAAAAAAAAGTTGAAAAAAAAAAAAAAAAAATCGCTCGCTAGGTTGAAAACCCGCAAGGGCGGCCTAGGCAAAAATTAGAGCACGTGCAAAAAAGAAGCCCGCTAGATTGAAAACCCGAAAGGGCGGTCTAGGAAAAAAACAGGGTGCACAAAAAAAAATGGTCTTTGTTTGTTTGAACTACGAAGACCTGAGCCTCCCAACTAGAGGAACGTAGGCAACCTTCGGGTGCGGTCTAAAACATATCAAAAATACCCAATTCACTTCAAATAACAAAATGCAATTTTTATTCATTCAATGAACTATTCAAACCATTACAACGGATTTATTGGGCAACAAAATACATCAAAATACTAAATCCTAAAACAAAGTGGTCTAATTGCAATCTCTTGGGGTACAAAGAAAAATCTAATCTTTCTTAGGTTTGGGAACCCATTGTTTCTTGTTATGTCCTTTAGTCTTCTTGGATGGGGACGGAACATTCTTGGGACCGCCAAGACGGGAGAAAACGCTAGGACGGGACGAGCTTCATCAACGGCTTTCCCTTTGCCCTTATCAAGCGGAGCCTTAGCGGGGACAACCATGGGACGCTTCCACACATAGGAGGAATTTCCTTTACCTTTCTTCTTCTTGGGAAAATGACGGGGTCTATAGTCCCGCACATGAACCACCGGTCTCACGGGGTCAAGAACATCGTCATTGGGCCTTCCCAAACGATCAAAAACGCTCGGACGCTTCTCCACCATCGGGACGGACCCCACAGCTGGAACGACATTCACCACTGGAATGGACTTCTCACCCTAGGGGACGGAAACCTTAACTTCAAAGGAGAAAGTCATTGGGGCCATTATGACAAGAATTTTGTGGTTAAAGAGGAGAAAGTGTTTGCAAAAGAATGCTGTGTGACCATTCTGGTCGAAAATGGTTCAAAATTTATAGCTGTTGGAACATTCTGATCAGAAAAAGAAAGGGGCTGTAATTCAGCAGGCCAGAAGCGCGCGCCTCCGACCAGGGCTGCATAACGCGCGCGCCTCCCACAAGAAAGGCCCGACACGCGCGCCTTTGACAGCAGTTCAGACAGAAACAACCCTTGTCAGTTCAGAACAGAACCCAAGCACTTCAACATATCCAACCTGCAGCAAAATCAGATCCCAGCAACAAAAAGGAGTTCAAGCATCGACAACAGGCATCCTTTGGGCACACATTTGTTTGTAAAGAGTCGAAATCTAAGATCGAGTCGCTAATAGAACATAAAATGAGTAGTAAGATAACTAGGAGTGTAAATACATGTTAAATGTTATTACATGCAAAAGTAAAAATGTTTCAATCCCTCATCCTCTCAGCCACAACAGCTCGGGCACGTCATAACCAACACTGTGCTCACCCCCTGCTACCGCTCTCGGTCTCCTCATCGTCATCATCATCCTCATCATCATCATCGTCATCATCATCCTCAGACTCAGATGTCTCAATCACAACATCAGGACGGGTCCTCTTGGCAGCTCTCCCTGATGAACTGGCGCCGCCCCGGCTCTGGCTACCCTCTCGGCTCAGACTCCTACTATGGCTACCTCCGTGGCTCAGACTCCTGCTCAGCGACTGCCTCGCTGAAGAGACAGCCTCATCAATGTCCAGTGCAGCATCCTGCAGCCTCGTCCCATGCCCCGAGCACCTCGGGCAGCTCCTCTCGCAGCACCAGAGACAGCACCGGCAGTACCTCTAGTCATGGCAGCAATATCCCTGCACAGCTCCAGCACCCTCTCCTCCAGCTGGCGGAGCCTCCGCCTCATTCCTTTGTTCTGCCTACCTAAGTGTCTATAAGCAGCTACGGGCACCTGTTACAACAAAGAACAGGGAAAAGAAATTACATCAATACAAAGGACAGAAAAACAAGACTGGAACTGAGAAAATGCAAAGATGGTCAGAAAAACATACCACAGCAGCCTGAGCGGGAGGCTCTCTCTCCGGTGACATATCCTCGGGAACAATCTCCCTCTGCTCCTCAAAGACCCCGAAGTTTGAATAAGTGTAGTAGGGAGGAGGCAAAGGAGGATCGAAGCAATATCTAGCACCGGTGGGATAGAATCGGGCCGAAGTCTGCGGAGCAACATGTGTCTCCCTCGGATCAGTGAACATGAAACCCTGCTGGAGGTTGTGCTCCCGGAATAAACCGTAATCCTTCTCCAGATGAATGAAAGGGACAGCATCAACCCCCGCAAGATAGACTGCCCGGTCTGCCTCTGAAAGAGCCCTCCAATTACGAGGACAGAAAGGCGGAACATCAGGAACCGCTGGCCTAGGAGGGTGGTGGAAGTCCGTCACCTGACCACCATGCTGCCAAAACACCCTCTCTCCAAGGTACATCGCCATACACTCCACTGAGCTCATCAGGAGCCTCGAACGGGTGGGAATCAGGGTATGCTCAACAAAGGCATAGATAGCTCTCCACGGAAACAAAGAAAAGGCGACAGCCTCCAGCCTCAAAGAATCCAAGTGGCGCCGAGCTGAAAGCAGGCTGATGGGAGCAGTGCTGGTCCTCATGTTCCTCTCCCTATATGACCACCTCACGCAGTCCGGATACTGGGGCTGACCTTCTCTGTTGATCTTAAAGGCCCATAGCTGCAAAACAGAGGCAAGAGCATAATTAAATGACAGTTCAAAGATACAGTAAAGCAATGACAAGAAGGTTGAAAAGAAAAGGGAAAGCAGTATACCTCCCACAACAGGCTAAAACCCGTGACCGAGCTGGTGGTCGAGCGGCTAGTCAGATCCATACCATGATAACAAGCAGCCAAGCCCGCTGCACCCCAGTTGTAATGACCGGCCTGGTCCAAGTCTACCAACAAGTCAAGCAAAGCCAAAGAGGCCGAGGACCCTTCACTAGCAAACAGGGTATGAGACAGCAAGTACCATATAAAACAACGGGCCACAGCATCTACCCGCTCAGCAGTGACACCCAGAGGCTCAGCTGCAAGAATGCTAAAATATCGGCGGATGCTCCCCCAAGTGACCCGGAAATTCTTCACCGGGAAGCCACAGTCAACGAGAGCCAACAGCTCATCGGCAGTCCTAAGAGTCCCCCTCAAAACGCAAGGGACAGGCTCCCCCGCAAACGGTAGACCAGTCAATGCCGTAAAGTCTGTGGGCGTCATCGTGACCTCTCCCATGGGCAAATGAAAAGTATGGGTGGTGTCCCACCATCTCTCTCTCAAAGCCTGAATAACGTCCGGGTCATTCTTCAGTGCCGGCAGACTAATGATAAAAAGGCCAAAGTGGGTAGCCTGAACTCGAGCCCTCACATTTTCGGGCAATTTGTTCCAAATGGCCACTGGACCATGAGCTCCGCCTCGAATCTCCGATAGGCGGCTCCACTCCTGAAAAAGAACAAGGAACAACAAAAATTTCATCAGCATGACTGCTAGAAAAACGGGTGAACTCAACACAGAGATTTCAATGGCAGAACAATGTACAAGCAGGTGTGTGAACATGAAAATGGACATCCAAACATGTTTCTTACAACAAATCAGCAACAACAAACAACATGCAAAGAATGATCAATAAAGCTGCTGCAGCAATATGTCGGGTAAAGAAAACAGAACTTCATGAAACCCGAAATCGACAAGAAAGGTGAGGCATTCTTACCAAACCCGAAGTCACGAAGTGAGAAATATGGGTATGAGGCCGGAAAGTAAGCAAGCTCGGGTCCATAGCTTCAACCCCAATTTCGGGCTCCTCGCCCTGTGGCATCTCAAACGGAGGTGATTGCTGACGATCCGACATCGTTTCTTTGACGGAATTGATCCTAGAGCAGCAAGAAACTGTTTTGGGGTGATTTCTCTATGAAAATTGGGCTTGGAATTTGGAGGGTTCTTCAAATTTTTGAAAACTGGCCGAAAACAGCGAACAGCCTGTTTAAATATGCTGAACTTATGCGCCAGGCGCGCGCCTCCCGACATACTCATCTGAGGCGTGCGCATCCCACAACGAGGCCCGGACGCGCGCTCTTCCCATCATCAGGCAGGTTCAGAAGCAGTCTCCCATGCAAGAATCCATGCATCGTATCAAGGTTTCCCCACGGATTCCAAACTCCCTAAGTTCTGTCACGGGTGCCACACCCCCCTCAAGAGTCAATCTCAACATTTCATCCCCAGCAGGAACATTTTTATGGTCGCGGCCAACTATGCCCGCACCCCACAATTCAAAAAGTCAAGTGTGACTCCAAGTGGCACGAGACTTCAAAGCAATATTTCATCAACGGATTTCACTAACGGATTCGTCCTCAAAGGTTCACTAACGGCCTCATCAACGGATTCACTAACGGATTCGTCAACAAGGGTTCACCAACGGACTCATCCAAGGGATTCACTAACGGATTCATCAACGGATTCACTAACCATTCGTCAACAAGGGTTCACCAACGGACTCATCCAAGGGATTCACTAACGGATTCATCAAACGGATTCACTAACGGATTCGTCAACAAGAGTTCACCAACGGACTCACCCAAGGGATTCAGTAACGAATTCATCAAACGGATTCACTAATGGATTCGTCAACAAGGGTTCACCAACGGACTCATCCAAGGGATTCACTAACGGATTCATCAAATGGATTCACTAACGGATTCGTCAACAAGGGTTCACCAACGGACTCATCCAAGGGATTCACTAACGGATTCATCAAACGGATTCACTAATGGATTCATCAACAAGGGTTCACCAACGGACTCATCCAAGGGATTCACTAACGCATTCATCAAACGGATTCACTAACGGATTCGTCAACAAGGGTTCACCAATGGACTCATTCAAGGGATTCACTAACGGATTCATCAAACGGATTCACTAACGGATTCGTCAACAAGGGTTCACAACGGACTCATCCAAGGGATTCACTAACGGATTCATCAAATGGATTCACTAACGGATTCGTCAACAAGGGTTCACCAATGGACTCATCCAAGGGATTCACTAACGGATTCATCAAACGGATTCACTAACGGATTCGTCAACAAGGGTTCACCAACGGACTCATTCAAGGGATTCACTAACGGATTCATCAAACCGGTTCACTAACGGCCTCATTCAAAACATTCAGCCGGCAGGTTCACCTAACGGATCATGCCACCCCCTCTATCAACAAAAGCCGCTCACACAGGGAGCGCACCACTATCTCTCTTAATTTCAAATTCCTGCTTTCGTCGAGTCTTTGCTTTTTCTTGGTGATGTCCTCGGCGGGTGTTTTTAACTTTCGTCGACGCGTTTTGCTTTGCTGTCCACGTCGCCGAGGGGCTCTGTAGACACCCCGCCTTGGACCGCTCACCCCGATTGCACATTTGATTTTGTGTTTCTCCCCATTTGAAGTGTTTCTCGTTAGTTTCTGTCACTTCCGTTAAGTTCCTGACTGACTTCGTTAAGTCCAGGGACTAAACTGAATGACAGGGCTGACTTTCTAGTCCATTCTGTCAAAATTGCCTTCTCTGAGTCGCGCGCCTCCCGCCCCCAAAGCAGGAAGCGCGCTGTCACGACCCGAAATATAGGCTCTATTTTATTAGTAATAAATGATTTTTATTTAATTATTTGCTTATTTATTTGTTTAAATTATTATTTATTTAAATAATTATGTGTGCAATTTATGTGTTATAATAATTGTGCCTAGCATTTTATTCGAGTTATTTGGGCTAGTGTGGAAGTGTTGAGTCTTAATTGTTAGTAGGGAGTGTAGTGTTTGTGTGTGTAGTGTGAGAGAGGGGGCCTAAGTGTAAGTTTTTAAAATAAACCCCCCTACTCCCTCCCTACACCTTCCCTCACCTCCATCTCCCTCACACTCATCCCTCCCATCTCTCAGCACTCTTCTCTCTCTCTCTCTCAAAAGGTAACATTTTCTCTTCTCTACCTTCTCTCTTCATTTACTCCTTCTTCCTCTCATCTTCTCTCATTTCTTAAAACGTAAACATTGTTTAGACCGTCGCTAGGATCGCGTAGAGTCAAAAAGATTTGAAATCCATCAACTTTGAGAAAATTCAAGTAAGTTACTTTTCCCCCATTTAAATGCTAAAATGTTCATATCATGTTTATATGATGATTAATGTGTTATATTTGAAGTTTGGTTGAGTTTGCAATTTATTTGGAATTTAATTGGGTTTTTGATCAAAAATGGTGAAATCTTGAATGTTGGGTTTGATTATTGATTTTGGTTGTTAAATGTTGTTTAGGGAGTCCTTTTAGACTTATAAGTTGTTTTGACACTTTAGTATATGAGTTGGAAAGTTGGGATTTTGGTTAAATGTGTTTTGGGTTGAAAATGGAAGAACCCATGTTGTTCTTCCCGATTCTGGCGATTCCGGCATGTTGTGCGACCGCCCAAAATAGTTTGGGCGACCGCGCATCTTTTTGAGAGTTTTTGTTCTTGTTTTGAGGCACTTTGGGCGACCGCACAACCCATGGTGGGCGGCCGCACAGATCTCTGAAAAATGCACATTTTGTTAAATTGTGTGACAAAAGAATGCGTTGTGATCCAATTCTTGGGTGTCATCCTAGTTGACCTTAGTGAACATAGTAGTGCATTCTAGTGATAGAATTGAGTCCTTTGTGATCAAGTTTGCGTTTGAAATTAAGTAAGTGTTAAGTGTCATTGTTGGAACACTTTATTGATTGGGTTTGATTCCTTTGTGAATAAATACGAGATGGAATTTGATTAAGTATCATTTTGGGAACGTGGTTCATCTTTGATGCACGGTTTGTATTGGTTTGCCTTTGTGGTGATTTAATTGGAATGGTTCCCTACTTTGGAACCTTAAGTTGTTCATTCATGCTAAATTATTATTACTTAGCATTTATTTGGAAGCCCAGCTGGCATATTAGTTGCATCGGGTGATGGGAAAGATTATAATGGCAAGGCCAAGTCCATTGTAATGTTGACCATTGTTTTGCCCTTACTATACCCCTTCTCCAGATTGGCCTTGGAAAGGATAAGTCAGCGTTCCTTTGTGAATGTATCTGGCTATAGGGCATGACTTTGTGTCATGGTCCTTATCCCTTGTGACACTTTTATGATTTGGTTCCGGTACCGGGGTTTTCTCTTCGGCTTTCATGCCATTATGAAGATGTTGATTGGTTGATAATTGAAGCTGCGCAGCGATCCTTTATTTGGATGTTCCGGTTTGGAAAACCTTGGCTATATCCTTTGTTATGTGTTTATTTCCGCTGCTATCTGTTATATGATAAATGCTATGTGATACGTGATAATTATTATTGTTTATTGCTTATTGCATCATAGCATGTCATGTAGTTGCATTAGTAACTTATTGAGATTTATCTCACCCCCTTTCCTTTTATCTTTGTTTTTCCTTAACCCCCCCTCCCAGGTGCTAAGGATTAGTCTCGCTGATCACGAGCGCGAGGACGTCGAGTGTGGATCCGTTCTTTTGGGGAAAGTTGTATAGGTTGGTTTACATTATATCAATGTGTAACCTTTTGGGGATATTTGTACCAAACATTGACGTCATTAGGATTTTGTATATTTGTATTCTTGTTAGCATAAACTTGTGGAAGTTTATGATAAGTTGTATTTGGTTTTTATCAAACTCGGTTTTGTAAAATTTGGATCACCACCTTTTGGTATTGAATGGAATTTTTAACTTCGGTATTTTGGAGTTATCGTTAGAGTCGACGTCCAGCTCGCGCTCCCGGGGCCCGCGGGGTCCGGGGTCGCGATACGCGCGCCTCTGGGCGTCAGTTACAGATTTCTGGCCAGGATTCCCTCCCTTGCTCAATTTACAGGATTTTGTCCGGGAAGGATTTTTTGGTGACTGAGTTTTGGCACCAAAAACACCCCTCTTTCACCTATAAAAACCTCCCTTTACCTCCATTTTCAAGGACCGAAGATTGAACTTACAAAAATTATACCAAAACCACTTTCTAAAGGTTCTCCAAGGATTTCTTCAAGCAATATTTGAAGTTCTTCAAATTATAGGTAAAAGTCTATCTTTTCCTTTGTTTTCTACTTCATCTCCTCTCTCTCTTTTACTCTAATCAAATGTGCAATCACCCAAATCATTTTGGGACATAACTCTAATGATCACCTCATCTCATTGAGGTTGGTTAAGGAGTTATCTCCTACATTCCAAATTCTATTTTAAACCCCCCTTTTCATGACTTAAAGAAGAAGAAGAAGAACATTATTATTCATGTAGATTTTGATCAAGCAAGACCAACTTTAGTTGGGCGAGATGGGTGTTTCGGTACTTCCCATCTCGTAATCTAACCCCCGAACCTCAAAACAAAGAATCTCTGTTTTCGTAATCAAACTTAGGCTACAATCAATAGGTTTTTCTTATGTTCCTCAAAACATAGGTGGCGATTCTAAAACAAGTTAGACATCCTAGGATAATTCACCGCTCTAGCCAAGCCGTGGTTCCCCCGGGATATCTACAAATAAATATTAGCTTAATTAAACAACTCGTGATTCCGAAGTAGGGAACCATTCCAAATAAATCACCACAAAGGTAAACCAATCCAAACAACACATCAAAGATGTCCAACATTCCCAAAACGGTACTTAAATAAATTTCATAACACATTTATTCACAAAGGAACCAATTCCAATTACTAAAGTGCTCCACAATGTTAACTTAAGCTAATTTGAGTAGATAAATTAAAACTAGGGAAGCAATCTAGTTTAAACAAGCAAAAAGGAAGAATTTCCTGAAACAGGGCGGGCGGGCGCTTGCAAGGTGTCGGGCGCGCGTTTATTTGACCAGAAGGTCTGGCCGTTCGAAAAGGCATGTAGGCGGGCGCCTGGTTCAACCCAGGCGGGCGCCTGGTCGACGAGCTGGGAGGGGTTTCAGCTGGGTTCTTCCATTTTTCCATACCATTTTTACAACACCCAAAATCAACTCCCAACAAGTTTAATAAGGTACCCAAACAACATTTAAGCTAAAGGGGAACCTAAACAACACCATTTATCAACCACAACCAAGATTAAATCCCAACATTCATACAATCACCATTTTTAACCAAAAACCCAAATAAATTCCAAACTCAATCAAACATCAAATATAACAACTTAAGCATTATATAAACATGATATGAACATTTTAGCATAAAAATGGGGGAAAAGCAACTTACCCGGATTTTCTCAAAGATGACGGAATTCAAATATTTTTGGTTCTACGCGATCCTATCGACGATCTAAACACTTTTCATAAAATGAGAAATAAGGAAAGATGAGAGGAAGAGGATGGAAATGTAGAGAGAAGGGAGAGAAAAACTTACATAAACCAATTGGAGAGAGAGAGAGAGAGTTTGCTGGGAGAGAGGGAGTAGGGTGAGGAAGAGAGTGAGGGAGAAGGAAGATTAGGGAGGGAGTAGTTAAAATTATTTAAAAACTTACACTTAGACCCCCCTCACTACTAACACATAACTCAAACCAAATTCCCTACTACCCACTTAACACAATATCAACTAAATAATGCTAAACACAAATTAATATTATGAGATATAAAATGCGCACATAAATAATTAAATCAAATAATAAATAAATAATTAATTATTCATCAATAAAATAGAGACGGGTTTTCGGGTCGTGACATTCACTCCCCCTTAAAGAAAATTCGACCCGAATTTTAACGAGACTTACCTGAATTAAAAAGCCACGGATATTTCTTCTCTATCTCATCTCGAAGCTCCCACATCGATTCCTCAACATTGTGATTCCTCCAAAGAACTCTAACCAACGAAATGCTCTTGTTTCTCAATTCTTGGACTTTAGAATCTAGAATCCGAACCGGTCGTTCCTCGTAAGTCATGTCGGGCTCTATACCCTCCGGTACCCTCGGTAACACGTGAGAGGGATCATGCACATACTTCCGAAGCATAGAAACGTGAAAAACATTATGCAACTGGTCTAAAGATGGTGGTAACGCAAGTCGATACGCAAGAAGTCCCACCTTTCCCAGAATCTCAAACGGACCTATAAACCTCAGAGCCAATTCACCTTTCTTCCCGAACCTTCGAATACCCACCTTCGGAGATACTTTCAAGAACACAAAATCACCGGTCTGAAAACTAAGATCTCGCCTTCGGTTATCTGCGTAGCTCTTCTGTCGACTCTGGGCTGTTTTTAATCGATCCCGGATAACTCTAACTTTCTCAATTGAATCCTGAAGTAAATCAATACCCACTATCTTCGCTTCACCGACCTCATCCCAACAGATAGGCGATCTACATTTTCTCCCATACAAGGCCTCGTAAGGTGCCATCTCGATACTAGCCTGATAACTATTGTTGTAAGAGAATTCCACTAGCGGTAAATGTCTATCCCAAGAATCGGAAAATTCTATCGAACAAGCTCGCAACATATCCTCCAAAATCTGAATGGTCCTCTCGGATTGACCGTCGGTCTGAGGGTGAAAATCTGTGCTGAATCGCAAATCTGTACCCAAAGCTTCCTGAAACGCCTTCCAGAATCTAGAAGTAAATCTCGGGTCTTGATCTGACACAATGCTAACCAGAATCCCATGCAATCTCACAATCTCACTTACATAAAGGGCCGCGAGTTTCTCCATCGAGTATCTAATGTCCATAGGCAAGAAATGAGCACTCTTGGTCAATCTATCCACGATCACCCAAACACTGTCATACTTCCTACGGGTACGAGGTAGTCCCGTAACGAAATCCATCGTCACATGCTCCCATTTCCACTCCGGAATCTCTAACGGCTGAAGTAGTCCTGCGGGTCTCTGATGCTCGGCTTTGACCTACTGACAAGTTAAACATTTCGAAACATACTCGGCTATTTCCCTCTTCATGTTGTTCCACCAAAAGTGTTGTTTCAAATTTTGATACATCTTCGTACTACCTGGATGAATAGTATATCTCGATTTGTGACCCTCATCTAAAACTTGCCTCTTTAGTCCACCAACATCGGGTACGCACAAACGACCACGGAAAGTCAACACCCCATTAGAACTCATAGTAAAATCGTCGAAGTTGTTTTCCTTCATTGTACCCATTACTTTCACTAACTCGGGATCTTCTTTTTGAGCTTCTTTTATCCTCTGAATTAGGGTCGGAGATACCCTAATATTCGCAAAAATAGCCCCATGTCTCGATTCACGAGGACACCAATCTCAAACATCCTCAAGTATTTTCCACTCTCGAACCATCATCGAGGCCACATAAGACTTTCTACTAATCGCATCGGCTACCACATTCGTCTTCCCCAAATGATAAGAAATCGTACAATCATAGTCCTTTAAAAGTTCCATCCATCGACGCTGTTGGTTATTCAATTCCTTTTGAGAGAAGAGGTACTTTAAACTCTTGTAATCCGTGAAAATCTCGAACTTTGCCCTGTAAAGATAGTGCTTCCACTTATGAAGAGCAAATACAATAGCCGCTAACTTCATGTCATGAGTAGGATAATTCTGTTCACTCGGGCTCAACTTCCTCGAAGCATATGCAATCACTTTCCCATTCTGCATCAAAACACAACCCAAACCCTCTTTCGAAGCATCACTGTAAATTACTAAATCGTCATTTCCATTCGGTAACGCAAGAATAGGAGCCGTAGTTAATCTCTTCTTTAATTCATCAAAGTTGTTTTGACATTTTTCACTCCACACAAACGGTACATCCTTCCGGGTCAACTGAGTCATCGGAGTAGCAATCCTCGAAAACCCTTCTATAAACCTTCTGTAATACCCGGCTAAACCCAGAAAACTTTTGATCTCGGTCATTGACTCGGGTCTCTTCCAATCCACTATGGCTTCTATCTTTGACGGATCCACAGAAATCCCATCTTTGGAAATAACATGACCCAGAAATGAAACCTTCTCGAACCAAAATTCGCATTTACTAAACTTCGCAAACAACTGCTCCCTCGCAAGAATGGGTAAAACTATCCTCAAGTGTTGCTCGTGCTCCTCTCGAGATTTAGAGTAGACAAGAATGTCGTCGATGAAGACCACCACGAACGAATCAAGATAAGGATGAAAAACCCGGTTCATCAAATCCATAAATACGGCCGGTGCATTAGTCAACCCAAACGGCATAACCAAGAACTCGTAATGACCATAACGAGTGCGAAAGGCAGTCTTCGGAATATCCTCCAATCTAATCTTCAACTGATGGTACCCACTCCTCAAATCAAGTTTAGAAAACACCACGGACCCTTGAAGCTGATCAAATAAATCATCAATGTGAGGTAGAGGATACTTGTTCTTCACTGTAACCTGATTCAACTTCCGATAATCAATACACAATCTCAAAGAACCGTCTTTCTTCCGCACAAACAAAACCGGTGCTCCCCACGGGGAAACACTAGGGCGGATAAACCCTCGATCAAGCAACTCTTGCAATTGAACCTTTAGTTCCTTCAACTCTGCGGGAGCCAACCTATACGGTGCCTTTGAAATCGGAGCCATACCCGGCAAAAGGTCTATACAAAACTCTATCTCACGATCTGGAGGCATATCATATTCAGAAGAGAAAACATCGGGAAATTCTCTAACTACCCGAACACTCTCCAAACAAGGGGATTCTTTCCTAGTATCAAGCACACTAGCCAAGTAACCCTCACAACCACGATGCAAATATCTCTTAGCTTTCACATAAGAAATGATACAAATATTCCTACCCAAAGGCATAGCCTCAAAAACAAATTTAGGCATATCGGGAATAGAGAAAGTAACAACTTTCCTACGACAATCAACAGGAGCATGAAACTTGCTCAACCAATCCATACTCAAAATGACATCAAAGTCTTGAATCGGAAGGACTACCAAGTCCGCACACAAGACACGACCACATATAAGCACATCACAAGCACGAAAAACTTTATCAGTCATCAAACATTCTCCTATAGGGGTCGACACCTCTAGCACATAAGGTAAAGACTCAAATACAGCATTTAGCAAGGAAGCAAATTGCACAGATATGTAAGAATGAGATGATCCTGGATCTACTAACGCACGGGCGCTCACATTAAACACAGAAACAATACCTCTAATAACAGAAGGATCATCGGTAGCTTGTTGTTGATTCATGGCAAATACCCTTCCTTGGACCTTGGGCTTCCCCGCAGCATCTCTTTTCTGACCCTGTGGAGCACCAACTCCTACCCCAATCGGTTGACCTCTGAATCTCGGGTAATCCTTCACAAAATGTCCCAACTGCCCACAGTTAATACATTTCCCCTGTTTCTTCCAACACCGGTCCTCTGAATGACCTTCCTTTTGGCAATAGGAACAAAGTCTCCTATTTTGGTTCCCTTGGTTCCCGGAAGTAGTACCCGGGTTCCTAGGGATTGGTTGCCCTCGGGACTGAGACTGTCCCCCAATGTTACCTCGGTTATCAATCCTTGGTTGTGACTTGCTCTGCGCTCCTTGCTTACTCGGGTTAGCTACCTCGGTCTTCCTCTTATGTTCCCTAATATCTTGCTCTATAAGATAGGCACGGTCTACCGCATCCTGGAATGTCACTATCCTCTGGGCTATAAGCTGAGTACGGATAGAAGTCTTCAAACCCCGGATGAATCTCATAGCTTTCTGTTCTTCGGTCCTCACAAGATAGTCACAATACCGGGCTAATTCTGTGAACTTGGCTGAGTACTGAGCTATAGACAACAAACCTTGCTCCAAGTTGAGAAGCTCGATCTCTTTTCGGTTTTGATCTACTACCGGAATGAAATGCTCTTTGAACTTTCGCACAAACAATTCCCATGCATACACCGTATGGGTATCATCCCAACTTGCTTTAACTCCTTTCCACCAATGCTCGGCGGCCCCAACCAATTTATAAGCCGCAAACCGGACCCTATCCTCGTCCGTGCACCCAAACACATCATAGATTTTCTCCATAGACTCAACCCATAGTTCGGCCTTCTTCACATCGGGCTCACCATCGAACTCTACCGGTTTCAGTTTCAAGAATTGCTCCAAACCATATCGGGGTGGTGGTGATTTCTCTACTCTCGGTCCTTGGTCATGAATTCCCTTCATGGCCGCCTCAAACATGCCTTGGAACATGGCCCGGTTCTCTTCCCGAAGATCATTCTGATTCTGAGCCCCACTAGAACCTTCACCCGTTCTTCTTCGAGCCATTGAGAACAATTACCTGCATAAAACATCAACCGTTACTCACTCCGAACACAACTACCCTCCTAGGTCATACTAGTCCACCTAGACTTATACTTAGAGCCAAACCATAGCTCTAATACCAACTGTCGTGACCCCGACCCCGCGGGCCCGGAGTACGCGATCTGGACGTCGACTTAAACAATAAACTCTAAAATAATGAAGATAAAAATTTCCTTTTATACCAAAAGATGATAACATAAAGTTTCAAAATCCAACTTGAACAACAAAATATAAACTAGTATAAGATCCATAAGCTTACACCCAAAATAATAAAATATACAAATTCTAATGACGTCAAGTTTGGTACAACTATTCCCAAAAGGTTACACATTTATATAATGTAAACCCACCAACAACAACTTGCCCCAAAAGCTCAACCCTCGCGACGTCCTCCTGGTGATCAGCGAGTCTAATCCTTTCCTCTTGGGGGGGGGGGGTTAAGGAAAAACAAAGATAAAAGAAAGGGGGTGAGATAAATCTCAATAAGTTACTAATGCAACTACATGACATGCTATGATGCAATAAGCAATAAGCAATAATAAATATCACTTAGCACATAGCAATTATCATTTAACAGATAGCAGCGGAAATAAACAATTAATAAAGGATATTAGCCAAGGTTTCCCAACTGATATAACCAAATAAAGGTCGCTACGCAGCTTCAATAATCAACAATCAACATCTTCATAGTAGCATGAAAGCTTGAAGAGATAACCCCCGGTACCGGAACCAATAACAAAGTAACTTGCCACAAAGGGCGGGAGCCATGCCACAAAGTCATGCTCCAAAACGTCTAGCTAGAATACTCACAAAAGGAGCTAGCTCATGCCATCCAAGGCCAATCTGGATGAGGAAAGAAGGACCAATGGGCGATGCTATACTGGACTTGGCTTGTGCCATTATAGCATTATCCATTGCCTGACTCGATACACAAATAACCAGCTGGACTTTCAAATAAAAGCTAAGTAATAGATATTAGCTTAATTAAACAACTCGTGATTCCGAAGTAGGGAACCATTCAAAATAAATCACCACAAAGGTAAACCAATCCAAAGAACACATCAAAGATGTCCAACATTCCCAAAACGGTACTTAAATAAATTTCATAACACATTTATTTACAAAGGAACCAATTCCAATTACTAAAGTGCTCCACAATGTTAACTTAAGCTAATTTGAGTAGATAAATTAAAACTAGGGAAGCAATCTAGTTTCAACAAGCAAAAAGGAAGAATTTCCTGAAACAAGGCGGGCGGGCGCTTGCAAGGGGTTGGGCGCGCGCTTATTTGACCAGAAGGTCTGGCCGTTGGAAAAGGCATGTAGGCGGGCGCCTGGTTCAACCCAGGCGGGCGCCTGGTCGACTGGCTGGGAGGGGTTTCAGCTGGGTTCTTCCATTTTTCCATACCATTTTCATACCATTTTCACAACACCCAAAATCAACACTCCCAACAAGTTTAATAAGGTACCCAAACAACATTTAAGCTAAAGGGGAACCTAAACAACACCATTTATCAACCACAACCAAGATTAAATCCCAACATTCATACAATCACTATTTTTAACCAAAAACCCAAATAAATTCCAAAAAAAATCCAAACTCAATCAAACATCAAATATAACAACTTAAGCATTATATAAACATGATATGAACATTTTAGCATAAAAATGGGGGAAAAGCAACTTACCCGGATTTTCTCAAAGATGACGGAATTCAAATATTTTTGGTTCTACGCGATCCTATCGACGATCGAAACACATTTCTTAAAATGAGAAATAAGGAAAGATGAGAGGAAGAGGATGGAAATATAGAGAGAAGGGAGAGAAAAACTTACCCAAACCAATTGGAGAGAGAGAGAGAGAGAGTTTGCTGGGAGAGAGGGAGTAGGGTGAGGAAGAGAGTGAGGGAGAAGGAAGAGTAGGGAGGGAGTAGTTAAAATTATTTAAAAACTTACACTTAGGCCCCCCACTACTAACACATAACCCGAACCAAATTCCCTACTACCCACTTAACACAATATCAACTAAATAATTCTAAACACAAATTAATATTATGAGATATAAAATGCGCACATAAATAATTAAATCAAATAATAAATAAATAATTAATTATTCATCAATAAAATAGAGACGGGTTTTCGGGTCGTGACAACAGAAGGCTTTGGGTACCGATTTGAGGTTTAGCACCGCATTTCATCCTCAGACTGACGGTCAGTCTGAAAGAACCATTCAGATTCTCGAGGATATGTTACGAGCTTGCACAGTTGACTTTCCAGATTCGTGGGAAACCCATCTACCGCTTGCAGAGTTCGCCTACAATAACAGTTATCAGTCGAGTATACATATGGCACCGTATGAGGCTTTGTATGGGAGGAAATGTCGGTCACCTATTTGTTGGGACGAGGTTGGGGAAGCAAAACTTTGGGGTGTTGACATGGTTCAGGACTCGGTGGAAAAGGTTAAAATTATTCGGGACCGATTGAAGACGGCCCAGAGTCGACAGAAGAGCTACGCCGATCATCGAAGACGAGATCTTAGTTTTCAGACCGGAGACTTCGTGTTCTTGAAGGTATCTCTGAAAGTGGGAATTCGAAGGTTCGGGGAGAAGGGTAAATTGGCTCCGAGGTTTGTTGGACTGTTTGAGATTTTGGGGAAAGTGGGACTTCTAGCATATCGTCTTGCGTTACCATCTTCTTTGGACCGGTTACATAATGTTTTTCACGTTTCTATGCTTCGGAAGTATGTTCATGATCCATCTCACGTTTTACCGAGGGTACCGGAGGATATAGAGCCTGATATAACCTACGAGGAACGACCGGTTCGGATTCTTGATGCCAAAGTCCAAGAGTTGAGGAACAAAAGCATTCCGTTGGTTAGAGTTCTTTGGAGGAATCACAATATTGAGGAATCGACTTGGGAGCTTCGAGAGGAGATGGAGAGGAAATATCCGTGGCTTTTTAATTCGGGTAAGTCTCGTTAAAATTCGGGTCGAATTTTCTTTAAGGGGGAGTGAATGTCACAACCCGAAAACCCGTCTCTATTTTCTAATAATAAATATTTAATTATTTATTTATTTCTTATTTAATTGTTTAAATTATTATTCAATTAATAATTTATGTGTGCATTTTATGTTTCATAATAAATTATGTCTAGCATTTTATTTGGGTCATTTGTGCTAGTGTAGTATTATTTGGTCTTAGTTGTTAGTAGGAAGTATTAGAGTTGGTGTAGTTGTGGGGGAGGGGGTCTAAGTGTAAGTTTTTGAAATTAATCATCTCCCTACTCCCTCTTTTCTCCCTCACCTCTTCCTCACCCTACTCCCATTCCCAGCTTCTTTCTCTCTCTCTCTCCAAGAAAGGTAAAATTTCTCTCTCCCTTCTCTCTTCATTCTACCTATCTTCCTCCCATTATTTTTCATTGCTCATTTTATGAAATGTGCTTGGATCGTCGATAGGATCGTAGAGAGCTAAGAATATTCGAATTCCGTCAACTTTGAGAAATCCGAGTAAATTGCTTTTTCCCCATTTTATGCTAGAAATGCTACTCCATGTTTATTTGATGAGATGAATGCTATTTATTGCATCTTGGGTGGATTTGGGAATGATTTACATTTTGTTCATTTTTGTGAAAATTTGGTATTTGAATCATCCTTGATTGAGGTTTTCAAGATGATGTTCTAGGAGTTCCTTTAGCTTCTAAATGGTGTGGGAACTTTAGTTTATGTATTGGTAGTGTTAGTCTTGAGTTTGGATTGAAATGGTGAAGATTTTGGTATGAAAATGGAAGAACCCAGTTGGTTCTTGCGAATTTCCGGCAAGAAGGGGCGTGGGCGACCGCCCATGGGTGGGTCGGGCGACCGCCCATCGAATCAGTTGATCCGGAGAATGTGAGTAAAAGTGAGTGGGCGACCGCCCACTTCTGGGTTGGGCGACCGCCCATGAAGTCAGTCGGTTTGGGCTTTGGGTTTGGGTTTTGGGCGACCGCCCGGACTGGCTATGGGCGACCGCCCATACCAGCTGTTTCTGAGTATCTTTATTTTTGAATTGTTTTAAGGTCCAAGCCCGATCTAGGCTCGAAGTATCACCCTAGTTGACCTAAGTTAATGTTGTGGAACACTTTAGTGTTCGAGAATGATCCCTTTGTGATCGATTGTGTTATTGAATTAGATAAAAAAAAAAAGTTTGGGTTTGTTGGAACATCTTTTTGATGTATTGTTGGATTGATGCACCGTTTTGGTGATTTGTTTGGAACGGTTCCCTACTTTGGAATCATTAGTTGTTTACCGTGCTAGTATTTTATTACTTAGACTTTACTTGAAAGTCCAGCTGGTATTTGTGTGTGTTTCGGGCGATGCGAAACATTATGATGGCACAAGCCAAGTCCATTATGATGTTGACCATTGTTTTGCCCCATTATTTCCCTCCTCCAGATTGGTCTTGGATGTGAGATGAGCTAGCCCCTTTGTGAGCATTTTAGCTATTGGTTTTTGGACTTTGACTGTGTGTCACTGTCCCCTTATTATTATTGGTTCCGGTACCGGGGGTTTTCTTTTCAAGCTTTCATGCTACTATAAAGATGTTGATTGTTGATTATTGAAGCTCGCAGCGACCTTTATTTGGTTATTTCAGTTGGGAAACCTTGGCTAATATCCTTTGTTAATTGTTTATTTCCGCTGCTATCTGTTAATTGATAAATGCTATGTGCTCAGTGATATTTATTATTGTTTATTGCTTATCGCATCATAGCTTGTCATGTAGTTGCATTAGTAACTTATTGAGATTTATCTCACCCCCTTTCTTTTATCTTTGTTTTTCCTTAACCCCCCCCCCAGGAGGAAAGGATTAGACTCACTGATCACGAGGAGGACGTCGCGAGGGTTGAGCTTTTGGGGCAAGTTGTTATTGGTGGGTTTACATTACATAAATGTGTAACCTTTTTTGAGAATAGTTGTACCAAAGTTGGCGTCATTAGAATTTGTATATTTTATTATTTTGGGTGTAAGTTTATGGAGCTTACACTAGTTTATATTTTGTTGTTCAAGTGGGTTTCAAAACTTTGTGTTATCATCTTTTGGTATAAAAGGAAATTTTTATCTTCATTATTTTAGAGTTTATTGTTTAAGTCGACGTCCAGCTCGCGTACTCCGGGCCCGCGGGGTCGGGGTCGCGACATGACCTAAGAGGTCAAAGGTTGAAAAAGTTGACCTAGGGGGTCAAGGGTAGACCTAAGAGGTCAAAGATGATAGAGTTGACCTATGGGGTCAAAGGTTGACCTAAGAGGTCAAAGGCGGATGAGGTTGACCTAAGGAGTCAAAGGTTGACCTAAGAGGTCGAGGGGTGATAAAGTTTACCTAAGGGGTCCAAGGTTTGACCTAAGAGGTCGAAGGCGGATAAGGTTGACCTAAGGGGTCAAAGGTTGACCTAAGATGTCAAAGGCGGATGAGGTTGACCTATGGGGTCAAAGGTTGACCTAGGAGGTCGAAGGCGATAGGGTTGACCAAGGGGGTCAAGGGTAGACCTAAGAGGTCAAAGGCGGATAAAGTTGACCTATGGGGTAAAAGGTTGACCTAGGAGGTCGAAGGTGATAGGGTTGACCAAGGAGGTCAAAGGTTGACTTAAGAGGTCAAAGGGTGATAATGTTGACTGAGGGGGTCAAAGGTTGACCTAAGAGGTCAAAGGTGATAAGGTTGACCTAGGAGGTCAAGGGTTGACCTAGGAGGATGAGGTTGACCTAGGGGATCAAACGTTGACCTAAGAGGTCAAAGATGATTAAGTTGACCTAGGGGGTCAAAGGTTGACCTAAGAGGTCGAAGGCGGATGAGGTTGACATAGGGGGTCAAGGGTAAACCTAAGAGGTCAAAGATGATAAAGTTGACCTAGGGGTTAAAGGTGATAAGGTTGTCCTAGGAGGTCAAGGGTTGACCTAGGAGGTCGAAGGTTTGACCTAAGAGGTCAAAGGCGGATGAGGTTGACCTATGGGGTCAAAGGTTGACCTAAGAGGTCAAAGGCGGATGAGATTGACCTATGGGGTCAAAAGTTGACCTAAGAAATCGAGGGGTGACCTAAGAGGTCGAAGGTGATAGGGTTGACCTAGGAGGTCAATGGTAGACCTAAGAGGTCAAAGGCGATAGGGTTGACCAAGGGGGTCAAGGGTAGACCTAAGAGGTCAAAGGTAGATAAGGTTGACCTAGGGGGTCAAAGGTTGACCTAGGATGTCAAAGGTAGATAAAGTTGTCCTAAGAGGCCAAAGGATGGTGGGATTTTGACCAAAGCGGGTCGAGATGAAGAGTAGACCCAAATGGATCGCAATGATGGGTAGGTAACCTAGATAGGCCAAGATGAGGAATTTTGATAGATGGCCCAAGGGGTGAGCGATGGACCTGTTGGGTATGCCCACATATATCTCAGTTTTAATGTAATAGGATTTATTAGATTTGATTGATCCATCACCTAAGCTTTATTTTATGGACTTTAGACCCACATGTAAGAAGTATTTATACTTCATTTTTTAAGATGTCCTTTGTTGTAAAATAGGCTTAGAAATAGGGCAAGAAGATCAAGATTCGAAGAAAAATCACTCAGTAAGTTTGAGCCGCGCATACGCGCCACGCGCCTCTCTTCATTTGCGCCCTGCGCCCTTCATAGCGCGCACAAGGACTCATTTCTAGCTATGCTATGCACCTATGCGCCCCTTATTTTAGCGCACATCATGTGCGCCTCTTGGCTCAAATGCGCCTCAAAGTGTTTATTTAACACTCAGTGATTTATTGAAGATTCAAAGACTTGAAGAGAATTCAAATTATGCCAATGATCCAACGGTGGTTAAAAGATGCATATAGGCCTAATCCGTTGACACGTGTCCATAACGGTCATATTTATGTTAAGTGTCAAAGTGACCATAATATATGCATGCTCCAATCAACGAGCGACAGCTCATCTTATCCACAAGGATTTCCAACGGCTAGTTTTTTGAAGTTCACTATAAATACCCCATAACTTCAACATTTTAAAGTTGCTGAGTTTTGCTAAGATTATCAAGAAATTCTCTCTCTAAGCATTTGTTGAAGATTTGAAGATTGCCTTCGTTTTTCCAGATTTCTCAAGAACATCTTCATACCTTCATCCTTAGCCCAGATCTTCAAGCCTTAACACTTTAGTTTCTCGTGCTCTCCATCTCAAAGATCTAAAGAGCCTTGATACTAAGAACACACATGCACCTCTTGAAGATTAATCATTTAGATTCATCTTTTAGAGATACACCGGTTATTGTTTTGGATTTGTTCTTTCATAGTAATAGATCTTGAGTTAGTGTATAAGCTCAAACATTGTAATTTGTAACACTCACTCATTATATAAGATCTCCATTAGAAATCCAAGACTAACCATCTTGGTAGAGGACGTAGATCTTTCATTGATCGAACCTCTCCAAATAGCTTGTGTGATTATCTTGTCATTTCTTTCAAGTTATTATTTTCACTTACTATTTGCTTGTTTACTCATTGTAGATTGATTGAACTGAATTGTGTTGTGTTTGTTATATCATTTGCCTTAGTTCCTTATTTCACTCACTTTGAGCCAAAATACTTAGTGTGTGTGTTGCGCTCCCTTTATCACTTTGCGCCTATTTTCATTACTAAATTCCGCTGTGCATTTCACTCACTCACTTAGGCGCATTTCATTACGCTTACTTGATAAAGTGCGCATTTGCAATTGAGTTTATCAAGGGTACGAAAAGAATTTTAAAACAGCTATTCACCCCCCCTCTAGCTATTTTTCATACCCTTGTTGCCCTTTGGGACCAACAGGACCTTAGAGGTCGCCTAGATGCAATGCACATTTTATTTTGCGAAAAGTTTTGCATTTATTTACATCCTAAATGGTTGGTCTAAGGAGTGTCCTAATCTCTATGTGTGGGTTGACACGGGTAGGATAAAAGGTTCCCACCGCTCGTGGAACGTACACGGTGAGTGGAGTAGACGAGTGACTCGAAAAGAGGGCGGCAGTAGCGCAGAAATTCCCGCACATCGAATACTCCGGGTGATAGGGACATGTGCAGTGCTGACACGAACTAGTGGTAGTGTTGTGGAAAGAAACTAATTCCTTTTAAGGAGAAAAAAGAGAAGTTTTTTTTTTATGTTAGAATGATGCAATGCAATGCAAGAGAGAGAGAAGAGGATAAGAATGTACAAGGGAGCATAGCAAAGTCTCGTTTGACCTTAGTACTATAGCGAAGTACAAAAATACATGTATTGAAAAAATACAAGGTACACATATTAACATGGCAAAAATACAAGGTGCATGTGTAAACATAGCAAAGTGTGAGGTGCATGTGTAAACATGGCAAAGTGTGAAGTACATGTGCAAACATGGCAAAGTGTGAGGTGCATGTGTAAACATAGCAAAGTGTGAGGTGCATGTGCAAACATGGCAAAGTGTGAGGTGCATGTGTAAACATGGCAACGTGTGAGGTGCATGTGCAAACATGGCAAAGTGTGAGGTACATGTGTAAACATGGCAAAGTGTAAGGTGCATGTGTGAACATGGGAAACATCATGATGTAAATGAAAGTTAGACCCACTAAGTTTGAAAAAGTTTCAAAGCAGTCCCCAGCAGAGTCGCCACTATGAATACGTGTGTTTGAAATTGAGATATTTATAGCAACATTAAAATATGAGAGTCGCCACACCGTTTTAATTATAGCCAAAACATTGAGAAAAAGCATGTTAATGGGTTCAGGGGTCAAATTACAACAAGAGAAGAATATTTACGTTATCACTCCTATTGCCCGAATGATCGGTCTTTCTATCATGATGAATGTGTTAGTAGTGTGTTAGTGTTTGAGACCGGATCCGAAGATTGCCTACGTTCCTCTCAATGTGAGAAGCTCAGGTCAGCGTAGTTCGAGAAGAATTTAGAATAGGCAAAAGAATCGGGATCATGCATAATGATGGGGGAAATTACCTAAAGATTAGGGTTTAGAAGTAGTTCCTAGATCATGTTCGGGTTGATGAACCCTAGATCATCATCGGCTATGAAATAACATGTAAACATGAAGATCGCAACCCTATATATAGCATAAATAAGGTTTTAATCTATAAACATGAAGAACATGCGAAGAACATCTTATGAACATATGAATGTCGTGAAGAAAATATGAATAAAGATGTTAGGAACATGAATATTATGAAGAACACATGAATAAACATATTAAGAATATGAATATTGTAGATCTAAACTAATAATATGACAAGAACATGAAGAAAAAGTTAGAAAACTTACCTTTGTTGGCAAGAAATAACCTTGGATCTTCTTGGGATTCTTGAGAGTGTTTTTGGAGGCTTGAATGACTTGATTTGGGAGCAAAATTGTCACTTGTGAGCTCTAAAATTCGGATCCTAAACCAATAGGCTGAGATTGGTTTATATAGTAAACAAAGGGGGAGATCCAACAGCTGAGATCTGAAGGAGCGAGGTTGGCCGCGTGGCCAAGATGGCTAGGTACGAAAGTGGCCGCGTGGCCATCGTTGCGCGCTGATGTGAAATTCAAGCTAGGGTTTTACTCTTCATACAAGGCAACCCTAAATGTCCATATTTATTGTTTTCTAGAACATTGAGCTATTTTTGAGAATCCGGGACAAGTCTTTGTAAGGTTTTTTAATTACTATAAAGTCCTCGTAATTTGGGAAAACCCTAATAAACTCATTTTCAGGATCGGGTACTAACACAAACGGATCCCACCTTCAGCAAACAGATCCCGCTTCCAGCAAACGGATCCCGCATCAGCAAACGGATTCCGCCTTCAGCAAACGGATCCCGCATCAGCAAACGGATCCCGCGTCAGCAAACGGATCCTGTATCAGCAAACGGATCCCGCCTCAGCAAACGAATCCCGCATCAGCAAACGGATCCCGCTTTCAGCAAACGGATCCCTCTATTGGCAAAGCCACTCACACAGGGAGCGCACCTTTATCTCTTATAATTTCAGCAAAGCCGCTCACACAGGGAGCGCACCTCTATCTCTTGCAAATTTCAAATTTATCGAGTCTTTGTTTTCTCTTGTCGATGTCCTCGGCGGTTGTCTTTATTTCGTCGACGCGTTTTGCTTCGCAATCCACGTCACCGAGGGGCTCTGTAGACACCCCGCCTTGGACCTCTCATGTCCCGATTGCATACACATTTCTTTGTCTTCCTCTTTTCTGTTAAGTTTCGTTACTTTTCGTTAACTTTCGTTACTTTCCGTTAAGTTCTCGACTTACTCCGTTAGTCTTGGATTTGACAAAGTGACAAATTCAACCTTGAGTCTTTGTTTCACTTGTTTTTCGTTGACTCTCGTGGTGTTCGTTAAGTTTCTGACTGATCTCGTTAGTTTTGGGACTTAACTGCATAACGGGGTTAACTTTTGGGCTGAAATTTGGATTTCCTGAAGATGGGAGGAGCGCGCCTCCGCCATACTTTATGGGACGCTCGCGCCTCCCATAGGGGGGGCGGGAGGTGCGCGCTTCCCACCTCCCGAATCCCAGATTTTGCCAAATTTCCCTCCTTTTCTGATTTGTAACTCCAAAGCCATTATGGCTTGGCTTGATCCGGGGAAGGACCAACTTTGTGACCACAAAGACCTTACCTAACACCTATAAAAACCCCTCCAATCCATCATTGGAGGGGACCTCTTTTGGGACTTTTCTTTTGACTCTCTCAACAAAAGGGACTTTTCTTTTCACTCTCTTAAAAAAAGAGGAAGAATTCTTGAATCAAAAACACTTTAAAACACATAAAATCCATTTTCAAAGAGTGGTCACTATAGACAATTTGGTTCTTCCCCATTCAAGCACAAGGTACAATGTTTATTCTCTTATAAACTTTTAATCTTATCTTTATTTTTTCTCCTTGTTAAAATCTTTCTATTACACTCTTCATCTTTAATGTGTATGCAATCTCCATAAAAGGGATACAACCAAAAGGCCACTTCACTATTGAAGTTTGGCCAAGGTTACATCCCAACATTCCAAATTCCACTTTAATTTTCATTTCATTTCTTCATGTAATTGTTTGGCATAATTGTTACATGTAATCTTTTAGCATAAATTAATAAATAAAAACAATTCTCTTTTATTTCCTTTTAATTTTCCCCTTTCTTTCCATTGTAATTGTTAGCAATTCTTACATTAATAATTGAAGGACTTTACTTTTTAGTATTAGAACACCAAAAGTAGCAAGACCCGTGTAAGCGGGGCGGAGTGGGTGTTTAAGTACTTCCCACTCCGTCACCTAACCCCCCGAACCCCTCATCTCAAGAATATTTGGTTTCGTAATCAATAAAAAAGACTATTTTCTGAGGTTTTCTCTCGTTCCTCTAAAACGTGGGTGACGACTCTTAAAATCAATTAGACATCCTAGGTAATTCACCGCTTTAGCCAAGCCGTAGTTTCCCGGGGTATCTACACATACTTATTTGTGGCATTGCCGTCTTGATCATATTAAGTAGAAGCGTATCTCAAAAATCCATGGGGATGGCCTTTTGGGTTCATGTGACCTTGAGTCATATGATACTTGCGAGTCGTGTCTTCTTGGAAAAATGAGTAAGACACCTTTTATCAAGCTAGGTGAAAGGGCAAGCGACTTATTGGGGTTGATACATTCCGATGTATGCGGACCATTAAGTAGCAATGCTAGGGGAGGGTTTCAATACTTCATAACCTTCACTGATGATTATAGTAGATTTGGGTATGTTTACCTAATGAAACATAAAAGTGAAGCATTTGAGATATTTAGAATATTTCAAAATGAAGTAGAAAAACAACTTGGCAAAAGTATTATGGCACTTTGATCGGATCGAGGTGGAGAATACTTGAGTCATGAATTCGATGATCATCTAAAGAATTGTGGAATAATTTCCCAATTGACTCCACCCGGAACACCACAATGGAATGGTGTGTCTGAGAGGAGGAATCGGACCTTGTTGGACATGGTTCGATCAATGATGAGGCAAGTTGATCTTCCTTTATCCTTTTGGGGTTACGCTCTAGAAAGCGTTGATTTCACACTAAATCGTGTTCCAACAAAATCGGTTCAAAAGACTCCATATGAAATGTAGAGCGGAAAGAAACCTTGTTTGTCTTTCATGAAGATTTGGGGTTGTGAAGCTTTTGCCAAAAGACTTGTCTCAGAAAAACTTGCGCATAAATCTGATAAATGTATTTTCGTGGGATATTCTAAGGAAACTAGAGGATATTACTTTTACAACCGAGAGGACAACAAGGTGTTTGTTGCCCGTACTGGTGTCTTTCTAGAGAAACAGTTTCTCTCCAAATAAATCAGTGGGAGTAAAATAAATCTTGAAGAAATTCGAGACCCAGAAAATGACATTGAACCAATAGTGGAACAAGAACAAGAACCACAAGGAACTGTGGAACCTGTTCAAAATACACAAGAAACTCGCAGATCTGGTAGGTTACGATCCGAGCCCGAGAGATATGGTTTCCTCGTAATGGATAGTAATGAGGTGGAAATCATTGATAATGATGAACCAACCACCTACAAAGAGGCGATGTCTTCTCCTGATTCGAAGAAATGGCTTGGAACCATGGAATCCGAATTACAATCCATGCAAGACAATCAAGTTTGGAACTTGATTGATTCGCCCGAAAATGTAAAAACCGTAGGATGCAAATGGGTCTTCAAAAAGAAAACTGACATGGATGGGAAGGTGCATACTTACAAAGCTAGACTTGTAGTGAAAGGCTATAGGCAAGTTCATGGTATTGACTATGATGAAACCTTTTCGCCCATAGCAATGATCAAGTCTATAAGAATTTTGCTTGCCATTGCCGCATATCATGACTATGAAATATGGCAAATGGATTTCAAAACCGCTTTCCTTAACGGGAATCTGCAAGAGGATGTCTCTATGACACAACCCGAAGGTTTTGAACAAAGTTCTAAATATGCAAATTGCAGAAATCCATATATGGGTTGAAGCAAGCTTCTAGGAGTTGGAATCTCCGTTTTGATGAATCGGTCAAAGAGTTTGGCTTCATCAAGAATGAAGATGAACCTTGTGTATACAAGAAGATTAGTGGGAGCATAGTGTTATTCCTTATTTTATATGTGGATGACATATTGCTCATTGGAAACGACATTCCTACACTTCAGTCTGTAAAGACTTGGTTAGGAAAGTGTTTCGCAATGAAAGATATGGGTTAAGCCGCATATATCCTTGGCATTAAGATCTACAGATATAGATCTAGGAAGCTAATTGGTTTAAGCCAAAGTACATACATTAACAAGGTCATTAAAAGATTCCGCATGGAAAATTCTAAGAGAGGTGCCTTGCCAGTACTACATGGAGTTTCTCTAAGAAAGACTCAATGTCCTAAGATAAAAGATGAGCATGAGAAAATGAATGATGTTCCATATGCTTCGGCAATTGGGTCCATCATGTATGCCATGATATGTACTAGGCTGGATGTATCTTATGCTTTGAGCATAACAAGTAGATATCAATCCGACCCCGGTGAAAATCACTGGATGGCTGTAAAAGCAATCCTTAAGTACTTGAGAAGGACTAAAGATTCGTTTTTGGTCTATGGATGAATGGAAGATGATCTCGTTGTAAATGCTTACATGGATGCAAGCTTCCAAACCGACAGAGATGACATTCGATCGCAATCGGGTTTTGTGTTTATGTTAAATGGTGGAGCTGTAAGCTGGAAGAGTTCCAAGCAAAGTACAACCACTGATTCTACAACGGAAGCTGAGTATATTGCTGCATCGGATGCTGTAAAGGAAGCTGTTTGGATTAAGAAGTTCATCACTGAATTTGAAGTGGTTCCTAGTATTTCTAATCTAATAGACCTTTATTGCGATAATAATGGTGCTATTTCTCAAGCAAAGGAACCAAGAGCACATCAGAAATCGAAACACATACTTAGGCGTTTTCATATCATTCGAGAAATCATTGATAGGGGAGACGTAAATATATGCAGAGTACCAACTGATGATAATGTCGTGGACCCGCTAACAAAGGGACTTCCACAAGCTAAACATGATGGTCAAGTTAGGTCCATGGGTATTAGATACATGGGAGATTGGGCCTAGGGCAAGTAGGAGATTGTTGGTGTTGGTGCCCTAGGCACGTTTAATAAACGTTGTAATTGTTATAATTTATTTCATATTAATAAAGAGATTAAACTAGGCTCTATTTTATTAGTAATAATTGATTATTATTTATTTAAATAATTATGTGTGCATTTTATGTGTTATAATAATTCATGCCTAGCATTTTATTTGTGTTAATTGGGTAGAAGGGTGATAGGGGTTTAATTGTGCTAGCTTAGTGAGGAGGGGGCCTAGGTGTAAGTTTTCAAATTATTTTTAACTACTCCCTCCCTACTCCCCTCTCCTCCCTCACTTCTCCCTCACTCCTCACCATCTCTCCCAGCTCACTTCTCTCTCTCTCCATTGTCAAGTAAAGGGTAAGCTTTCTCTATCTTCTCTCTTCATTATCTTCCTCTTCCTCTTATTTTTTCTCATTTCTTAAAACATGAATCTTGTTTAGATCGTCGATAGGATCGTAGGAGGCCAAAAATATTTTAAATCCATCAACTTTGAGAAAATCCGGGTAAGTTTACTTTCCCCCATTTTTATGCTTGAAATGTTCATCAATGGTTGTATGATGTTATTGTTGTTGTCTATTGCAATCTTGAATGAGTTTTGAATTTATTTCTATTTGTTTGATAATTTTGGTGATTATTGAATGTTGGGTTAAATCTTGCTTTGGGGTTGTCAAATGTTGATGTGTAAGTCCCCTCCCAGTTCATATGGGTAGTGTTAGTTTTGAGTTTGGCTTAAAATGGTGAAGTTGGGTTTAGATTTGATGTTTGGTTGGAAAAAATGGAAGAACCCAGATTTTTGGCCGGAATTTGCCTTTCCGGGCAAGGAGGCGCGCGCACCCTCCCTTAGGAGGCGCGCGCACCCTTATGCCCCTCGTGAACAAAAAAAGCTTCTGATCTAAGGAGGCGCGCGCACCCTCCCATAGGAGGCGCGCGCACCCTCTCCTCCTCCAAACTTGAATTTCCTTCTGACTTCAGGAGGCGCGCGCACCCTCCCATAGGAGGCGCGCGCACCCTCTCCCCTGTTGTGAAATTTATTTCCCCTTTTTGTCCAATCTTTCGAGGGCCATATCACGTTCATCCGGACTCCGTGTTAGGCATATAAATTATCATTTTAAAGATCTCCTTAAGCTCTTCGAGATGAGTGATTAAATTTGGTTGAGTGCTCGAATTAACTGGATCCTTTGTGGTCAAATGTGATATGGGAATTGTGTTATCATTGTTAAGATTGTTGGAACACGTTAATTGTGTGTTGTTGGTTCATTTCACTTTCTTGGTGACTTCTTGGTATGGTTCCCTACTTTGGAACCCTAAGTTGTTTAATTAAGCTAGTATTTATTACTTAGCATTTATTTGAAAGTCCAGCTGGTATTTGTGGTTGTGTCGGGCGATGTGAGATATTGTGATGGCACCGGCCAAGTCCATTATGGTGTCGACCATTGTTTTGCCCTTATTTTCCTCTTCCAGATTGGCCTTGGTTGGGACGTTTGGAGCATGACTTTGTGGCATGGCTCCCGCCCTTTGTGGCACATTACTTTGTTATTGGTTCCGGTACCAGGGTTTCTCTTCAGCTTTCATGCTATTATGAAGATGTTGATGGTTGATTATTGAAGCTGCGCAGCGCCTTTATTTGGTTTATCAGTTTGGGAAAACCTTGGCTATATCCTTTGTTATGTGTTTATTTCCGCTGCTATCTGGTATATGATAATTGCTATGTGTTATGTGTTTTATTATTGATTATCGCATCATAGCATGTCATGTAGTTGCATTAGTAACTTATTGAGATTTATCTCACCCCCTTTTCTTTTGTCTTTGTTTTTCCTTAACCCCCCCCCCCCCAGGTGGAAAGGATTAGACTCGCTGATCACGAGACAGGACGTCGCGAGGGTTGAGCTTTTGGGGCAAGTGTATATTGGTGGGTTTACATTATATAGATGTGTAACTCTTTTGGGGATAGTTGTACCACACTTTGACGTCACTAAGATTTGTATATTTTATTATTTTGTAGTGTGAGCTTATGGTTCTTACACTAGTACATTGTCGTTGTTAAATTGTTTTCCCAAAACTTTGTGTTATCCCCTTTTGGTATAAAAGGAAATTTTTATCTCCATTATTTTAGAGTTTATTGTTTAAGTCGACGTCCAGCTCGCGATCTCGGGCCCGCGGGGTTCGGGGTCGCGACAATCCACGTCGCCGAGGGGCTCTGTAGACAACCCACCTTGGACATCTCATGTCCCGATTGCATACTCATTCTCTGTCTTCCTATTTTCTGTTAAGTTTTGTTACTTTTTGTTAACTTTTGTTATTTTCCGTTAAGTTCTTGACATACTCCGTTAGTCTTGGACTTGACTAAGTGACAAAGTAAACCTTTAGTCATTGTTTTTGTTGACTTTTATGGTGTTTGTTAAGTTTCTGACTGATTTCGTTAGTTTCGGGGCTTAACTGCATAACGGGGTTAACTTTTGGGCTAAAATATGGATTTTCTGAAGAAGGGACGTGCGCGCCTTTGCCCTCCTTTGTGGGAGGCATGCGCTTCCCATAGGGGGGGTGGGATGTGCGTGCTTCCCACCTCCAGAATCCTAGATTTTGCCAAATATCCCTCCTTTTCTGATTTGTAACCCCCAAGGCCATTATGCCTTGGCTTGATCCGGGGAAGGGCCATATTTGTGACCACAAACACTTCCCTAACACCTATAAATACCTCTTTATTCCACCATGGAAATGGAGGAAGGAATTCTTGATAAAAAAAAACTCTCTTAAACTAAAAAGTTCATTTTCAAAAGTGGTTATTATAGACAAACTGGTTCTTCCCCATTCAAGCACAAGGTACAATGTTTATTCTTTTCTTCTAAACTCTTGATCTTATTTTCTTTCTTCATCTTTCATCTCTTCTAATATGTATGCAATCCCCATCAATGGGACATAACTAAATGACCACTTTATTACATTAAAGTTGGTTAAGGTTATCTCCCTACATTCCAACTCTACTTTAATTTCCTCATTTCATATTAATGTAATTGCTACATGTAATCTTTAGCATTAATATAATAAAACCATTCTCTATTATTTCCCTTTGCAATTTCCCCTTTCTTTTCATTGTAATTATTAGCACTTTTATATTAATAAATTGAAGGACATTTAGCATTAGAACACCAATAGTAGCAAGACCCGCGTAAGCGGGGCGGAGTGGGTGTTTAAGTACTTCCCGCTCCATCACCTAATCCCCGAACCCTTCTCTTCCCGAATCTCTAGTTCCGTAATATTAAAATAGGCTATTTCTTTAGGTTTTTCTTATGTTTCCTCAATAACATAGGTGGCGACTCTACAATTAAAACAAGTTAGACATCCTAGGATCCTTCCACCGCTCTAGCCAAGTAGTGGGCTCTCTCGGGATATCTACACCATCCTGTTTTCAGAATGCTGATATATTCACCAAGGGACTTCCATTGATATTATTTGATAAATTTCGGTCCAGTCTGAACTTCCGTCTACCTCCCGTTCCGACCGTGGGGAAGTGTTAGAATAGGTAAATATAGATAGATATTTGAATTATTTTGAATTGATTTATGTAAATATTGTTAGGTAGATAAGTGATATGATTCCCATTAAAATAGGGATGTATATCCCATGATTATAGTCAAGATTGATAGGGAAATATTTGTATATATATTGGATACAGTAAATAGAAGAGTCACGGACTCAATTTCTTTCACGAGGGAGTAAGTCTTTAATTTATTTTTAAATTGAAATCTAATGAATTATGCATGTGGAGTTATGACAGAGGGAAGAATGGACTAGGTCTGGCAAAATTTGTGAATCCGTACCAACCGTGTACCAACCGTACCAATTATAATTGGTACGTGCATATTGGTATACTGAAATGTTGGTACGGTACTTGTAATACCCGGTCCTTGAGACCATATTATTTTTATTTGTGAAACTCTTTTATTTAGTTCTGACTCAATTAATTAAAGAGGGAGTATTGGGCTCAAGTAATTTAAAACCCAATAGGATTAGTAAACCCTTTTAAGTAGGGAATTGAAAACCCTTTAATAAAAATACCCTCCTAAAAACACCTAAACCTATTATTATTATTTCACCACAAAAAAAAAAAAAGGAAAAGAGAACGGAAGAGTAAGGGAGAGAGCGGTGCAGAGAGAGCGCAGAAGGGAAAGAGAAGCCGGGAAGAGAGAGAGAGAGAGGAGGAAGCTTGAGAGGAGCCGGTTTTGGATCAACAAAGGTATTCCTCAATTCCCCCTAATCGTTTCTCTTCCGTTTAAATCATTGGAATAGATGATTTAGAAACCCCAACTTAGTGAGATGAACTAGGGTTTAATAATTGAATTAAGAAGAGGAAGAAGATGATGAATATGTGTGAGTGTGCGTGTGTAAGTACCCCAATCTGAAATCGACCTACTTTAGAGGAATTCTTGGTACCATTTAGGGATAAACCCAATGGGCCAGGACCTCACTAAAATAAACCTGATATTCCAGGACTGAACTGGAATTAAACTTGGAAAAATCCAGAAGCTCGCCAAGTCGAGTCGTACGGATGGTTTGGGCACATAAGGTCCCTAGCCGTACGGCTACTTTGGGCACCCTCAGCCTCTATAAATTAAACCCCTTGCTGATCATTCCAGGGGGAGAAACAACATAAGAAAGATTACTCTGTCGAAATCACTCCAGTAGTATGAGAGAAGAGTGAAACAAAGAGTGAAAGAGAGAAAGGAAGATTGGCTAAACCAAAATAGGTAAAGCCACCTTCTCCCCCTCCCTTCTCTTCATCTATAACTCTATTTTTCTCTTTAATCTTTGTTTAAGTTTATGTTGATCTTTACATTACTTGTAACACTTGTCCATTCAAGCAACTTTATATTACTTGCAAGACTTGTCCATTCAAGCAACTTTACATTTATGCAAGACTTGTCCATTCAAGCAAATATACATATATTACTCTATATTTCCCTTGTCCAAGCCATGAGATGATCCAAGGTGCCCTACATACCTTGTGTGGAAGAGGTTCAAACCTAGATGATCATGTCTTGTTGATTGTCATTTACATTCTTGTCTAGTTAAAATGATACTTTTGTTGGCAATGATGATCATTTTGGATGATAAAGCTTCCATCTTTATCATCCAACATTGATCTAGCTCTAAAGTCCCCTTTGGAGTTACAAAGATTCAATCTTTATGTGTTAATTTGATTCCTTAAAGGTTAATAAGTCCTAAAAATGCCATCTTAATGATAAAGTTTCAATCTTTAATCACCAAATGGTCAATTTCAGCCCAAAGGGCATGTTCATCAACTTTTCTCAATTTTCTCCAAAGATTTCTTATGATCACACCCAAATACTTGTTTTGGGGACTAAGTGATGATCATTTAGCATAAGAATGTTGTATTTAAACTTATAAAGTGTTTCAAACAAACTAGAATCAAAACAATTCTGTCCAGTTTCAACAGAATGTTCTGTTTCTGCTCTGAAACTGGACTGTTCTTGACTGAACTGTAAGATCCTAGGAAACTACCCGTCCATCCGTACGGCTATGTTGGGAACAGGGGGAAAAATGACTATTTTTCCCTCTGATCCCTATTTTCTTAATAAACAGACCCTTTCAGTTATGTTTTTCCAAACAAGACCAATAACATAAACTTTTCCGTTAAATACACACACACACATGCACATTTTCAAACTAACAAGGGAGACTCGGTTTTTCTGAGGCACTTTGGGTGAACCGCAAATATGTTCTTCCCAAAGTGTAACTGACCTCCGAACTCACCTTCTCTAACCATTTTCATTTGTTTGGTTTAAAATTAACAAATGTGGTGACTCCGTTTCTTTTTTCGATAGGAAAGTTACCCGTGTTTGGCATTTCCTTCCTCGTGCGAACTTTGCTTGTTTTACCCCGGGGGCGGGATCCTTACAGTGGCGACTCCGCTGGGGAGATAAAGTGCTTACGAACTTCTCTTTAGAAGCTTTGGAGGCACTTTTGTGTGGGTCAAACTCCCGTTTCCGTTAGTTGACTTTGTGCATATTTTTGTGTGTTTGCTGTTTCTGTTTGAACTGTTTTGAGTGCATATGTTCTGGAAATGCAATAAAATGGAGCATGATGATCAGAAGTTGGAGAAACTGAGAAAAATCTCAACCCTCTTGGTCTAGCCATACGGCTACTTTGGCAAAAGGGCCAGAATGTTGCAAGTTAACAATTTTGTGTAGGGTAGCAACATTCTGAATTGCCTTCTGCTTCTGCTTGTCCAGGTTCCGAATTTACAGCCTTACTTGTGCACATTACCTTTATTCTTTTGGCCAAAACTTGGTTATGCATGATCTTTTGTCAATAAAAATGATTTCCAAAATCTCATTGTGCATAACCCTTTGTTTTTGTAAAAATTTCTTGACTCTTCTTGTTGTGCACAACTTGCTTTGTACAAATGGTTTCAATGAGAAAATTGTTCTTTTGCAAAATGTTTGATTCAAAATCCTTGGTTGTGCACGACTTGGTACATATACAAGTTTTGGTCTTTGTTTGTATTCTTTGACTTATTGTGTATAAATTGCTTGCTCCATGCTTGTTCATACGTGTTCATCTCTTGCTTATGCCATGCTCATCATGTTGAAAAACAAAATAAAAATCTCTCTTTTGACTCCAAAAGGGAATATAGAATTGACTTCACACAACGCGCACTTGGCCTTGCACGTTCCAAATACCCTTTAAACCCAGGATGGATGCCAGATGTAGCTCGATTGGCGCTCTTGTTCCCTTCGAGCGCGCACGGGTCCATTCCACCTCCCCTTCCGAGCCGAGTCAACCACACATGTCCGTGACACACAAATACCGTGACTTTGGTTGGTTTTTGGTCTAGTTCACGTTGCCATTATCTTTAAGCATGTGTCCAAAGTCAATTGTGGCCAAGTTAATGCCCGGGTTATGACTCCTTGATGTAATGCAAGCGTGGCCTAACCCGCCTCTAACTCGTGTGTTAATAACGACCACAATTAACAAAGGTCATGTGCTAAAGATGGGGTAACACCGTGTCGTTAAGCCCTAATGAACGGGTCATGTTAATCATCCTTAAGCTCATGGTCGAGGATTGAGACACCTCATTCAAAATGGGGTCATGTCAGAATATCGGTGCAGCCTCCGGAACAATCTCGATCCCGACTGGGGCTTAATCATGATTAGGATGACCCGCACATCAGGAACCTTGCGACGCACTAGACCTTAGGATCATTTGTTTCGATCGGTGGAAGCCGCTTGCCCTATAGGAACCTCGCCCGGGATAGTCCGTCCTTGGGAGTGTACAGTACAGGTGAAAAATGAGGGGTCTATAGACGTAGTGATGGCCTCCACTGATCCAGGATTTAGAATAATTGCGAAAAAGAAGAGAAATCTTTTCCAACCAATTAGGAACAAAACATGTCTTGAGTGTACATGCATAATAAGCGTTAAGTCATTAAATTGCGCGCTAACGTTTGCTCATATGACAAAACCGCTTAATAATGATTATAGAGAATAAGCAAAATCCTTTTCTAAAAGGTGGAAATTGTTAAATTCATCCAAAACGCATGGCTTGGGCCTTCCCCCCAAAAGGGTCAAACTCGTTTCTCTCAATGAGTCAAAATCTCATTTGTATCGAGTCCCCGCCTTACTCAAAGCATGGCTTTTCGAGATTCTTTCTACGGTGCCCTTACGGCTTGTCGGTCCTTTGTGCTATAGGAAACAATGGCAAGAAAAGCTCAAGCAAACGAGATAGACATCAGATTGGACGCACAGGCCCGATTAGAGGGTAGAGTAAAGCTCTTAGAAAGGACAGTCAGCACAATGAGAGAGCAAGTGCGGAGAGCCGAGGTTGATCGTAATGAGGCGATCAAAGTGGTCCAACAGCTTCGTGACGAAATTAAGGAGCTCTTCCACAAGAGGGTCGAAGAATTATGGGAGAAGAATGGAACAAAGCTCAGGAAGGACCTCGAGGAAAAATACGATGGCCGGTGCGAACTTCTACATAACCGAGCAGAGTTGTCAGATGAACTGGAAAGGCACAACTCGAGGAACACCCGAGAATGTAACGCCCATCGAATTTCATGTTAAATATTTGACATACTTGTTAAATACTTGAACTTGCATATTATGTGTTAGTTTTACTTGGGTTAAAGTTTTAACAGCTTTAGAATATTAAGGTGGTTAAATGTCTAGTTTTGACTTCTGGGTCATTTGTGAAAATTTGACTTTAGGGGTCTTTTTGTCAAAAGTGAAACTTGAGGGGCCTAAGTGTCATTTTTGAAACTTCCAAGTATAAACTTGTTGGCTTTTCTTCTCTGGGTATTTTCTTCCCCAAATCAAATACGTACACTCTCTCTGTTTCATAACCTAGGGTTAAAAGTTTTCCCTATTCCCGACTCCTCGAGTTTAATTATCCCTCCGTTCTTGATTCCGATCCCGGATTAATATTCGTGGCGTTGAATAGAGCGTTCCAGGCCGAACAGAAATAAGTTTTGGTCAACTTGAATTTTGACTAGGTAAGTTATTAGCTCCCCCTTACTTGTAATAACATGCATAAATGTTATTCTCGATACTTGTGATTGTTAATTTTGTGTTTGGGATGATTTTTGTGGTATTTGTAAATTTGGGACAAAGGGAGTATGAAACCCTCTGTGTAAGAAAGCAAAAGTAACTTGAAATGGGAAATTTAGTTTGGTTTACATTTTAGAGTTGTTGAAATTGTTACTAGAAAGTTACTCCTACGTTTTGGGACGGACAATTCTTAAACTGGGAAAGAAATGAGAATTTCGCATTTTAGTATACTGTGCGACCGCACAAAATTTAGTGTGCGACCGCACATCTTTCTGAAGGGTTTTCAAAGAAATTGACATGCTTGTGTGCGGCCGCACAATCCATTTTGGGCGACCGCACAGTCGTCTGAAAAACAAATATTTTGTTTAAAGTTTGTATAAGTTGGAAGTAACCCTAGTTAAGGTATATAACCTTAGTATAAGATGTCCTAGCAAGTGTTGTGATACTTTAGGGGCATCAGACTTGGTCTTAAACATGTATACTCATTGAATTAAAATGAGAACATAAGTATAAGAGTAGTATCTCTTCTTTATGTCTAGAAAGTGCTATGAACAAGCACTAATGTGTTATACTTGTTGTGAATCCAATGATTGTGCACCTTAGAGGCATTAGCATAAGGTCTTAGACTTGAACATCCTAAGAATAGGAGTGGGATTTGGTAAGAGTAAATGTATAACTCTTATACTTGTTTGAATGTCCAAAGATTGGAAGTTATAACTTGAAGTATAAGACATTAAAAGCTTGTACATGACTTGAACATCCATAGAAATGGATTAAGACTTGAATATAAGATAATAAAATCTTGTACTTGGCTTGACACCAATACATATGTATGGTAGTGAACTAGAAAGTGCTATGAACAAGCACTAACGTGTATGAGACAGGTTCTTGTTGTGTATGTGCAAACATTGCATATAGTTGCTTGATAACAAGGTGACTTCTTGAGTACTTGAAGCATGTTCCTTGTTGAGCTAGTCCACTACATTTGGATTAGTTCTTCTCCCGTTGTTCAAGTAAATATCTACTTGTACTTTCTTGTGTGAGTCCAGCTGGTTCTCCTTGCTTGTTCGAAAATGTATAGGTTCACGCTTGTCGCGAGAGCTGGGGTTTAAGTGACAATCGGGTCCCTATGTATTTCCGCCCGACCCCTTACTACCGGCCATAGTAAGGGCATAGCTTCCTTAGTTGGAGCAATAAGCCTGACTTAAGTGAATGCTAAACTCCCGTCCCGAACACCTCGTGAATAATCATGAGTACTGATATTGAGAATGACACTGGTTACCGGGTCTTCTGATATATACTGAATAATCAGTTCCTGTTATTGATCGTGATGTCAAAGTAATACAAGCTTCGACAACAATGGTATTCTTGGGAGGAATAAGGAAGGAAGCAATATCCTTATAACTTGCTTGTTTAGCCTTATGTGCTATTTGATGAGTGGATTATCCTCTCATATACTTGTTACTTGATGATACTTGAGATATGATTATTTGAGTATCTACTTGAATTGCATGATAACATGTCATGTAGTTGCATCTAATAGCTTACTGAGATTTATCTCACCCTTTATTTGTTTCCCCCCCCCCAGGAAAGGAAGGATAGTGCGCAGTGAGGCTCGACATAGTTGGGAGCTTGCTTCGCAGGTCGTGATTATTTTGGGGCTTGTGTCCTTTTACACTTGGTGAGGACGATGTATTGGGTTGTATAACTCCTTATTTTGGGGTAGACAGTCTTGTTCAGTTCTTGTTGTCACTAGACATCTTGTATAGTACTCTTAATGCCAGCTTATGTGCTAGGCATGTTTCCGCTGTGTATGTATTAAGTTTGGTTTTAAATTTTCTTGTCTAGAACTCGTGTTGTGAGCTAGTATAGCTCCTTACTCTAGAGTATATATATCATGTCAGTTTGTTAAACAAATGTCATTAAGTTTCTTGTTAAGTTTCTTGTTTCTCGTTAGGCACTCCCATCCAGGTTCGAGGTTCTATTAGGGGATCCCGGTACCTGGGGGCGTGTCAGAGAATGCCTGCACGAGATTATAAAATCTATCGAGGAGATCAAAAGGTCCTCGGAGAAGCTGTCTCCCTCCCCGAGGACCACCCCCGGTCACTCAGTCCAAGATGGGCAAGAGTCTCGAGATCAGCTCCATCCTGTTACAGTATCCTATGGGGAGCCCATGGTGGTTGTAGGAGGATTTCACCCCCAAGGGAAAGGGGCCCATTATCGTTGGTTCCATGAGTTAGGAATGCCAAGGGAACAAATGTTGTAGCACTTGCTCCGGATAGGAAAGATGGAACTGCTGGGTCGCCACGTGATATGGGCCGAACCTCTCGGAGCGCACCATGATCCTAAGCAACACTGCAAGTACCACCAGGCCTCGGGTCATTCTACGAACGCCTGTCTCACCTTGAGAAATCATATCCAATCGCTCATCGATAAGGAGGTTATCACCAAGCAAGGCGATGAATGGGTGTGAGGTGAAGAAAAGGAAGAAGAGGAAAAGAATTCTGGGAGTGGCTTAGTGTCTAGGTTCTAGAGAGTCCATGAAAAAGTCCGTTGTGGACAAAGTCCTTTGTTTCTTTTTTTTATGAAAAAAAGCCCTGCAAGGCAATGATATGTGAAAAACCACGGAGTTGGGCATGGTCGAGACGGTGAATAGTAGAATGATCGAGTCAATAGAGTCAATAGTTGAGTCTATGTTTGTAAAAATTGAATCTCCCGTGAAATGGATCGTTTTTACTTCTATTCTCTCTAGACTTGAGGCATTATTTGAAAATTACATTAACTCTCGGAATCGCTTTGATTAATGTTTCCAAGTGATTGCTATGTCCCCAAAATGACGAGTTGACTCCCCAAACATAATAGTCAACAACGACTCATTAAAGGATGAATGGACCTAAACATAAAAGGGTGCTAACTTCAAACGATTAATCTTGACGTGAATGAATGTTGTGATCAATTGGCATGAAGAAAACCATTAATGGCAAATCTTCCCCCATACACTCTCCCGATACATCTTTCTGAGATAAATCCCTGATACACGCCAAAGACATCCAGAGACAGTGAAGAAGTGAGGGCGTTGTTGCTCAACCACCAAGGTTTAACCGTGATCACATGTGCGCAATCAGGCAAAGGGCTTCCCGGGCTTTCAAAGTCAGCCCAAAGTGACAGGCACACCGCCAAGGGGATACAAAGGAGCTAATACCCGAGAAAGAGAGCTAGGGCTAGCGTTTTCCTCCTCCTAAAAAAAAAAAAAAAAAAGAAGTAAAAAAAAAATTGAATGATGAGAAAAGAAAATGAATGAATGGAAAGGAGGAGAGGAAATAGAAAAAAGAAAATGCTTGCCTCAAGAAACCCATCCACACCCAAGAGGGTTCATCCCAAGAGATCCATCTCAAAAAGATCGCCGCAAAGCAAAGTGAGCAACAACGTCCTCCGAGACAGCAAAAGGAAACCAATCCCGGCAAAAGCTGCCCAAAGCCGAACTACGGCGACCTGAGCTCCTCACATCGAGGGGAACGTAGGCAACCTTCGGGTCCGGTCACAACATGAGAAAAGCCACCGAAACCTTGGGCCCTCCCAAAATAGCCAAAATCTCTTCTCTGTGGTCGCATAAATTACCAATCTTTCAGACAGACATTGTTCGGTTCCGCAAAGGAGCATATGAATGATGATTCCCTTTCTTTGGCCAAAACCCCTTTCCGTGGCCATGCCAAGACCCGGAAACTTTGAAATGACCCAAAAGGCCTTCTCCTTCCCGATCTCGCCATTGATCGAATCTTAATCTCAATTGATCACAATGTTTATACATGTTAAGGCTAATTGCTTGAATTCTGATCTAATGCTGGACGCGGTTCATTCGAAGAATCATTTTGATGACATTAACTAAGGCCGGTTTCGAATGCCTCGACAAGTCTTCTTTTCCACATATTAGGAGAGAGCCAAACACTTGAATTTCTGTCCATAGGCTTCCTTCCTCAGAAAAGGGACTCACTCCCATAAATGCCAATGTGTGTCCATTCGTGTGAGCAAGCGCGGTTTGCTCTTGCCCATGTCAGAGCCGACTATTGCTCGTGTCCGTGTCAGATTCAACTAGGCCACTCCTAGGAAGATAAAATGATGGAATACGCGGAAGAAGGAAAAATGATATGTTCGGATTGCTTAGGGAGGGGAAACCCGCGCAAAAGAGGACCGTGTTCCGGGCAAGGGAGGATACGCACCCAAAAGAATAGGATGAGGACCCGAGGGATAGTTCCCGGCAACGCAAGGTACTGGGGCTAGCAAGCCATGACCATGAGGCCTGATAAGTAGTCCTCGACAAAGACAAAACACTGGGGCTAGCAAGCCTTGACTGCGAAACCCGAGGAGTAGTTCCCGGCAAAAGTTGAAGCACTAGGGTTGGCAAGCCATAATCGTACGACGGAAGGGCCAACGAAGAGTCATGCTTTGGATAAAACGGTTTGAGTAAAATAAAGCCTCCCGTCTGTCAAAATTCCTTGAAAGCCCTCAGAAAGTTTGGTAAAAAAGTCAACCATGCTTGTACGATCCGTACGGCAGGTTTAGCCATGTGAAAAATTTCATACCAGCAGCTTGTGTCAGCTGATTTCCCACTGGTAAAACTCACTCCCACCTATGCAAAAAACATGTCAGATACGTGTCAAGTTCCAAATAATTGAGTCCAAACATGTTTCGGGAATCCCCGACGGTCTAGAAATGACCACAAAGCCCTCTCGAGGCCCAAGCTATGCATAAATGGTGAACTTACAAATAAAAGGGACAATGTTTTAAACAACCAAAGATAACAAATTTTCATACAATGTTTTTGAATAAAACAAATCAAAAGAAAAATTGTTCAGGTTGGTGCATCCTAATCAGAATCTGGGTAAGGATCCTCCGGAGGCGAGTGAACCCTCTCCAAGGTGCGAGATGGGTACATGTTGGGGTTGAAGAAGAAGATGGACTCCGCAAAGCTCGAGTCTTAACCCGAAGAGGATTGGCCCGGAAAGAAGGAAGGAGGAACCTGGGAAGGCGGACCGGGGTGTCTGATTGGCTGGGGCTCCACACGCTCCAAGGCCAAATGAGCAAAAGGATCTGAGGCGAGCTCGTGAAAGCCGGGGTCACGGAGCGAATCTCGAAAGACCTCCAAATCAGCTCTGCCTAAGGTATGGCGACGGACAAAGGATGGGGGAAGCTCTACGCTTGAGGCCCGTCGGAAAGACCTCTCCCCACCACTCACCGAATTTCTGCCCGGCGTGAATCGTGATTCAGTCCGAGGCTCCTTGGAGGAGCGCCCAACAAACCTCTTCAACCACCTTTTGGCCCGTTTTATGAAGGAAGGCCTCTCCAGCAAAGCTCGCGCAGCGACCTGCACATGAAAGTGAAACTGCTCAGTGAAAAGGAACAGGGGTATGTGATAAGTGTGTGCAAAGGAAATGAATGGGAACATACCACGCCCTCAGGAGCATCCTCAGGTGGGGCCCCCTCTCCCGCCACAGATGTGGCCACCATGTGGACCCGGCTATCTGAGTATATGTATGAGAAGTCCTGCCACATTGGAGGAACCACCCCAGAAGCCACTACCTGCGGTGATCTTAGCCTCCGGGCCATGAAACGTCCGTATGGCTCATCGGTGATAAAATGGGATGCATCCGCCCCCATGAGGTAGGGGTCATCCCCTCAGTCTGCTACAAACATGGTGTCAGAAGGGTCGAGAGGAGCCCTCTGTATGAGCCCGAGCCCGTGCTGCCAGAGCACACTCTCTCCCAAGTAAAAGGCCTCTCCCCGGAACCCTACGAGCAGTCTCCTCTCCCGGGTTACCCGCAGAGCATCAGACGGGTCAATTCCTAGCCCTTGCCCCTCATACCTCGACCAAGGAAAGAGGTTAATTTCAGCCGGCATGGAACCCCTCAACACCGCCCGGACATCGGAATGGCGAACGGAGACACGCCCCTTGGACCCCCTCTTCTTTCGGACCTCTCGAGCCCAACAGACCATGGCCGGGAATGTGATGGCGGGATCAACGGTAAGATCCCATGGATAGCCACCAAATATCTCGTAGTACCAAGCCTGAAAGGAAAAGGCCAAAAATCATTAAGGCGCCGAAAACCGAAAAGGTGAATGAGAAGGAGAAAACAGAAAAATGGGGGAAGGAAAGGAATGTACCTCCAACGCGAAATGGAAGAAAGCCAAGGATTTGCTCGCTCTCCGGCTAAACTTGTCAAGCTCCATGTACAGCTCGGCCAACCCAGCCTCTCCCCAAGCAATACTCCGGGGGGTCTCAGGAGTAGTCAACGATCCAAGGAGAGGGAACATGCAGGTAGTGTCGGCTTTGGCAAAGAGGGTATTGCTGAGAAGGAGCCACATATAAGCTCGCCCGAGCTGCTTCGCGGTCACCAAACCCGCCAAATACGCTGGGATCCTGTCCCGAATGGCCCGTTCAACAGCCTGCACAGTAATTCCTAAGCCCTTGGTAGGGCCCGAGAAGCCGATGAGTGCCTCAATGTCCGGAGATGAGAGCCGGTCGGTCCAGATAACAGGCCCGCCACCAAAGGAAAGCTCGGTGATGGCAGAAAAGTCAGCCGGGGTCACAGTTACCTCCCCCCAGCTCAAATGGAAGGTGTGGGTGGTATCCCACCAATGCTCACCCAAGGCAGTAATGAGCCCAAGACTCCTGTTAGTGCTCGCCAGCTGGCCCACAGCATTAATGAAAGGGACCAGGCCGGTGCCCTCTACCCAATCTCTCGGACCAGGCTCATCGTCAACAGCCACGGGAATAGCCTCCCACAGAGAGCAGTACATGTCAAGAGATCCCCGAGATTTGGGATCACCACCCTACAGGTAAACACAGCAAAGGTATGAATAACATAGATTTAAAATACCAATGCATGTGATAAATGAATGGGATGAATAAATCATGTGAATGAAAAAATGTCTTTCCCCTTTTCAAATTGCGGTAAGCGTTTGAGGGCGTGTTCATGAAGAAAGGTTTTTACCTTTTTCAAATTGAGGGTGTGTCTTTATAAGGAACGTGTGAGGTTTTACTTGAAAAGGGTTTTCTCCCGCCCCTTTTGTGAACCTTAGTATACCGAATCCTTATGTAAGTGCGGTAACTTGTCCTAGGAAATACTAGTGTGCACCCGAATGTGTCAAAATGACTAGTTGAACCTAAGGTACAAGTAGTTTATGCATGAATTGCGGGCAACACTCTTTGATTTTGGGAAAGTATAGCTAGGCATGTCCAAATGACAAAATGAGCACATGCCCACGTCCCTAGTGATCTCAACAACACAAAAATGAAGCTAATTTCGTGAAAATGTGTCAAGAAGTGCAAAGATCTTGAATAGCATGAATGTAGACCCTAGAACTAGGGAATGCACAAAATGCTCAAAACGAACATAAAATCGAGTAGGAAAGGATGATTACCTCTCGTTCGTGACAAAGATGGATGTCGGGAGACTTGTAGAAACCCGCTCCCACATCATTTAAGGCAATATGGTAGCCCCAGAAATTGCGTACCATATCGATCCTTCTATCCGCTCCCCTCGGGTAACCCCTTCTTGCCCGAGCATCCATGAGCGAACCTAGAACAAATTAGGTAGAAATTTTGGGAAAATGGTGAAGATTATGCTCTCAAAAATCGCCTCTCCCTCTCTGTTTTTCAGCCTGAAACTTCAAAAAATGAAGCAGACCATCCGTATGGCTGCTATTTTGAAAAAGAAGGAGACGCCTCCTTAAGCCGTACGGCTGGTTTGGGCGAGAGGAAATCTCAGCCCACAATTTACACTTTGGCCCCTGGGACCTTGAGCATGTTTTCCCCTAGGTTTCTGAAATAGGACTTAGGCCCCTCCCCCTTGGAAAATGTCCAGAACGCCCCTTCCGGCTCGTGAACCTAGAAAATTAATTAGGTTCCCACTGAAAATGTGTCCGGGCAGTCCATAGATGCACGTAAGACCAGCTTTGTTGAAATTGACCCGGCCATACTTTGTAAGCCCAGGTTAAGAATGTGATTTAGCCCGGCCGTACTTCGTAAGTCCAGGTTAACAGGTTAAAAATATGAAAAGAAAATTGGCCGTCCCTGACGTAAGCCCAGTTAAAAATTATTTGAATGACCAAGAGAGAGTCAAATCCCGATCTCGACCAAATGAGTGTCGAGAAAATCCCTTCGGCTGACCAAAAGAGAGTCAAGCCCCGACTTTGACTCATTGAGAGTCAAATTAAATGTCCAAGAAACTTGGCCGTCCCTGATGTAAGCCCAGTTAAAAATTATTCGATTGACCAAGAGAGAGTCAAATCCCGATCTCGACCAAATGAGTGTCGAGAAAATCCCTTCGGTTGACCAAAGGAGAGTCAAGCCCCGACTTTGACTCATTGAGGGTCAAATTGAGTGCCCAAGAAAATTGGCCGTCCCTGACGTAAGCCCAGCAAGGGTGAGAATTAGGTCCCCCGAGCGACCGTTGTGAGATAAAAAAATTAGGTCCCCCGAGCGACCGTTGTGAAATGAAAATTAAGTCCCCCGAGCGACCGTCTTGAGAAAAGTATTAGGTCCCCCGGGCGACCGTTGTGAAACGAAAATTAGGTACCCCGAGCGACCTCAAATGAAGCAAAAGAAGCCCTTGTTCTTGAGTCACATAGCCCCTAGGGCATCACCATTTGTTGAGCAAAGCAAGAGTGACTCATCCTCGTGCGAGGGAACAAACATGAGAGGACATGGCAAGAGCTACTCCATTTCTCGGGAGCCTTTCGGCGTACTTTAGAAGCACATACTTAAAGAAGCTTTGAAAACTGAGACATATATTGTTGCTATTTGCTGCCCAAGCCAATTGACTAGCTAGGGATTATTTGTGCAACCTCGTGCCTTTTTATGATGGGCTCGTTCTCGGATGGGTCTTGGTTACCACGGGCCTTCTTTTCATGAACCCAAAAATGCACACTGCTGGAGAATGATGCCAATAACCCAAGACAACATTTGATGGTGCCATATCTTGTCGAGCCTTTTGCAATCCCAAAGTTGACTCGGTGGGGAATTGACTTGCTGAGGAGACCCAATGTAGAACTTGTACAGTTGTCTTCCTTAAAGGCCGGAGATCTCCATTTCTCTTTCCCTTCTCTCTCTCACTCTCTCATTTTTTTTATGACGCACCCTGTTTTTTGCCTAGACCGCCCTTTCGGGTTTTCAATCTAGCGGGCATCTCTTTTGCGTCTTCATTTTTTTTTTGACTCAATTTATGAGGAAGTGTGCATTATTGACTCTAGCGGAGGATGAGAGACATGTGACTTTGCGGTGGAGACCTTTTGTCACTAATGATGAGTGACATTGACTCGACTAGGGAAGTGGTCCCTAGTATTGACATGTATTTTTATTTATTGAATGACTCGTGAACACAAGTGAGTCATTAAGAGAGAAGAGAAGGAAAGCCCCAATTTTATTGCGAGGAATTGGGAGCATATCAGAAAGAAAAGAAGCCCTAGACTCGACAAGGAACGGAAAGCGATTCCAAATCTAAGAAAGTTGTTCAATCTTTTGGTGATTAATTCATTGGCAAATGACTCGTACAAAGATGTCTTGACAAGTTCGAGATGAAGGCCAATCACCATAACGCACTAGGGCTAAACATATATTCTTTCTTGCATGAGACCGGACACGCAGGTTGCCTACGTTCCTCCAGTGTAGAGGCTCAGGTCACCGTAGTTCTTGTGGATTCTCCATTCGCCGTGATGAATTGTTGCTTTGTCGTGATTGTTGTCGATGTTGCTTCGTTTGGTGGAATGATGTTGTTGTTGTGAACTTCTTTGAATGAATGGGGATTTTTTTTTTTTTTTTTTTTTTTTTTTGTGCTCTAACTTTTGCCTAGGTTGATTTGAGGATTTCAACCTAGCGAGTTTTTTTTTTTTTTTTTTTTTTTATCCCTTTTTGAAAACTTTGCTTCATGATCGTTGCTCCACCTTTCTTTGTCTTGATTTCGTCGTTGTTGATGTCTTCGTTGTTGATGCCGTCGTTGATGTTTAGCCCCTAGGCGTTCAAACGATGGCCTTCATTCCAAAACTTGTTTAGACATCTTTTCATCATTTTGCCAAGAATTAAATTGAACAACTTGGAAGAGTGTATGAGGACAAGAACGACTTTGATTTGATAATTGACTCGAACATTCACACAAGTGGGACGAAAGAAAACTTTAATGCACACTTAAGAGGACTTTTGACTCTTTCTTTCTTTTTTTTTAATCCTATTTCTAGGTAGAGAAAGAGAAACGGAGATTGTTGTCGTCATCCCCCATGTCGTTGTAGTCCTCATTGTCGTTGTAGTCTTCCATGTCACTACATTCTTCCATGTCATTGCTCGGATTGCTCGGGAACCCTTCGTCGCCGAGGCTTGTCTCATAGGAGGACTCGGCCACTTCTCGGAGAAAATTGTCAACTCTAATTCCCGCATCGTACATGCTTGTAAAATCCGGATAAAAGGCCCCACTAAGACGAGTGCGGTAGTCCATTTTCAAACACTTCAAGAAGATGTCCGTTTGTTCCTTCCTTGAGGGCCTATCAACCATCTCGGCTAACTTGTCTTTCTTGGTGGGACGGAACATGGAGTTGCCTTGATATTGTTACTTGAAGGCAAGCATTACGGCATCCCAATTGAGGCGGGTGGAAACTGGAAGACCTATATACCAATCTTTTGCGACCCCCTCGAGAGTAAGCGGGAAGCATTGTGCCATTATTTGAGGAGACACTTTCTTTGGTAGCATGGCCCAAATGTAGGAGTCGACATGAGCGTCGGGGCAAGAGTTGCCGTTGAACTTGTCAATATCGGGCATCTTGAACTTTTCGGGAAGAGCCTCCATTGTGTTCATGAGGAGAGAAGCTTGATGAAGATCGGTGCTTGTGCCCTTGTGCAAATTTAGCCCACTAAGCCTTTGGTCAATGTAGGACATGAGAGTGCTGACCAAACCGGTATCAATGCTTTGGACCTTTCTTTCATTCGTGAGCCCTTTCAATTGGTTATTGAGTTAAGCAACTTCTTTCTTGTGGGCTGTTTTCACATGGTCGTAACGGGCTCGCCATAAATCATCCTCGCGGCGGACATTCTCGGCTAGTGTATCAGTTTTCCCTTTCAATGCTTCCACCATACGGAATAACCCTTCGTTGGACACGGGAATGCCGTTGTCGTTGCCGTTTGAAGCCATTGGACCTATGGAGAGAATACGGTTGATCTTAGGATGGCCCCACAAACATCTTTTGGATAAAATTATTTCACCCACAAACAAAAGTAAAGACTCAAACAACATAAAGAAAAGACTCTTTTTTTTTAATTTATTTACAAAGTCGGAAGAACATAGTCCTTTTTGGGGTTTCTAGAAAAATAGTGGAATCGTCACACTAGTATATAGACCATCTCGCGGTCACATATACTCATCGGATTCCACCACGCTTGTGATACCTACATGTGATCGGATTAAACTAAATTAATGTCATAAAGCATACATGCGGGGATGGATTTTTTTTATTTTCGTCCAAAATAACCACTTTGGGGACGGAGTTTTATTTTGTCCCATAACAACCATTTGTTTCTTTTGGAAACGGCATGTATGATTTGATGACATTAGTTTAGGTAAATCTCGGTACATGAAAACCGACTTGGTCACGGAGTGTTAGACCCTAACTAGAATTGTGTGGTTTGTGCTCGGCTTAAATATGAGGCTTAAAGGTCACCCCCGGCATGTAGTCGTGAACTACGCCACTATAAGGATCCCGCCCCCGCGCGTAAAACGCAACGAGCTATGGGGGCGAAAGGCCAAACACGGTTAACATGCCAAAAAATAACGGAGTCGCCACTTTTGTTAATTATTTAACCCAACAAAAGAAAAGGTTAGAGATTCCATTAGTTCGGAGGTCAGGTTACACCTTAGGAAGAGTTTCACGTCACCCAAGTCGCCTCGGATAGGACCGAGTCTCCCTAATGTTAGTTAATGAAAGTGCATGTGTGTGTGTGTGTTTTCAAAATGGGAGAAACTGACTGTTTTGACAAAACCATTTAATTATTTAACAGAAAAGGTTTATTTTGCAAACTTTCTGGTCAGGAAAGGAAGAAACTGGAAAATGCTCTCCCCGGCCAAAGTAGCCGTACGGATGGGGAGGGCTCTCCAGGGAATTTTTACGAGTTGCGGAGGAGAGGGAGGTTCATTTCAGACTCGGGTATCAACTCGGGTTGGTGTTTGGGAGAATGGGTTTAGGCTAATGCAACATGAAGGTTCATTATTATTAATTATGTTCATGTTTACTTAAAACACACTTATTCCTAACTGGTTGGAAAAGATTTCTCTTCTTTTTCGCAACTATTCTAGATCCTGGATCAGTGGAGGCCATCACTACGCCTATAGACCCCTCGTTTTTCACCTGCCTTGCACACTCCCAAGGATGGACTGTCCCGGGCGAGGGTCCGATAGGGCAAGTGGTTTCCACCGACTGAAAGAACGAACCTAGGGTCTAGTGTGTCATAAGATTCCCAATGCGCGATCCATTCCATTCATGATTAAGCCCCGGTTAAGATCGAGATTCGTCTTAGGGACTTAAGGGATTTCCGGCATAACCTCATCTTTGATGAGGGCTCTCGAACCTTATCCTTGGGCTTAAGGATGATTAGTATGGACCATTCATTAGGGCTTGACAACACGGTGTCACCCTATCCTTAATACGTGACTTAGGTTAATTACGGTCAACATTAACGCGTAAGTCAAGGAGCGGGTCAAAGTTGGCCATGGTCACACTTGCTTTCATAAGGAGTCATGACTCGAGCATTAACTTGGCCACAATTAATCTCATACACGTATTAGGGGCGTGGTAACGTGAGCTAGACCAAAAACCAACCAAGGTCTCGGTATTTGTGTGTAACGGAGGAGTGTGGTTGACTCGGCTCGGAAGGGGAGGTGGAATGGACCCGTGCGCGCTAGAAGGGTACAAGAGCACCAATCAAGCTGCATCGTGGCATCCATCCCGGGTTTAAAGGGTATTTGGAACGTGCAAGGTCAAGTGCGCGTAGTGTGAAGCCATTCTATGTTCCCTTTTGAGTTAGAATAGAAATTTTCAATTTGTTTTAACATCATGAGCAATGTATAATCAACAAAAATGAGCAAGGATGAATGAGCTATTTACACAAGCAATCAATCAAGAATCATATGAACAACCAAAGCCCAAACTTGTATGTACAACAAATTGTGCACAACCAAAGAATCCTTCGAAATCAACATTTTTCAAGAAGAACAATTCTTTTGAAAATCATTTGCAAAACAAGTTGTGTACAACAAAGAATTCAAAAATCTTTTACAAAATTGGACATGCACAAGGAGGTTTTGAAAACCCAAATTTATGTCCAAAAGTTTGTGCATGACCAAGCTTCAAAAACCAAGTTTTGGCTAGAAAAAAATAAGGTAATGTGTGTTGGTAGTGGTGCCCTAGGCACGTTTAATAAACGTTGTAATTGTTATCATTTATTTCATATCAATAAAGAGATGTTTTGATTATTATTGTTGTTCATGTTTACTTATAATAATCTCCGTCCCTAGTACTTGTTAAGCACTAGTATAAAGGCTGAATGATCATGAGATGATCATGTTAGATTTATGGGTACTTGTTTGGAACAAGGTACTGGACATGACCCTCTTTATGAGATTTATGTCATGGTCTATGTCACACATATATCTCATATTAGTTATGTCATTTGAATCCTTAGACATGAAGTTATTATAGTCTTCCACTTGATGAACATTGTGTTTGACATATTCAAACGCTACCTTAACACGGTAGTTATAAAGGGTATGATTGGCATAATCGGATTCCCGTTGGGAAGAATAATAAGCTAAATGGATTTGTCCCTCCACGGAGAGATGTCAAGCTTGGGCCTCTCGTAGGAATGATGTTGATGAAATGTTCGGCCGGACTCAAATGAATTGATTGGATCAATGTCATTTGGATTATCAACATATTCAGAATCGAGAAAGTATTGAACAAAAACAAGTTGACTGTTTGACCATGACTTGTGTTCAATGACATCGTGGACAAAGGGATTGTGACATATTCTAAAGGAATGCGAACTTGTATCTAGTTATACTATTTGGGTAGGTATGACGGTTTGCTAGAACCTAATCATATCTTATGGGATCATGTTTGAGCCCATTGCCAACTTAGTATAATCCTAGAGGGTCACACACAATAGAACGAATCTTTAATAAGAGGACTATATTGGAATTTAGAGTCAAAGGACCTTGGAGGAATTTTGGAAACATTCTGGGCTGTTTGGTCTACCGAGCGGGCGCTTGGTTCAGACCAGGCGGGCGCCTGAAGTAATTCCAGAAAGACAAGGACCTTCTGGTCATTCAGGCGGGCGCCTGGCCCTTTACAGGGGGCGCCTGATGCTGCCGACAGGAAAATTCCTAATTCGATTTAGGAAGGTTTTTAGCACAAGATTCCTATTTGGAATAGGTCTTAATTGTGTATAAAAACCCCAATTCGGCCAGACCATATTGACAAGTGATTTTGTGAGTCTCAAAGAGTTTGAGAGAGATATTATTTTGTTCTAAGATATCCTTGATTGAGGAACAAAATAATTCACAAATAAATTCAATATAGTTCTTTTATTATATTGTGAAAGTGTGTTTCATAATATTGGTCTAGCAACCAAGATCAAAGATCCTTTGATATTCGTTCGAAGTGTGGATACCGCTAGAGGGTGAAAATCATCATCTTCAAAGTTCGTGTTCAAGCTTTGTGATCGTGATCAAGTCTTCAAGTTTCTCCACCAAAGACCAAGAGAAAATTCATAGTCATCAAGGGTTAGTTATTCCTCTATTCATCTTGTTGTATTTGATTTAATCATATGAACGGATCCATGGCTTTGGGTTTCTTAAAATTTTAATTGCTAAATTCCGCTGCGCATGTTACTAGGAAACCCAACAGTGGTATCAGAGCCCCGTTCATGTTGATTAATTCAATACTTGGATCATGTTGTGTGTATATAAATTGTTTATGTGCCAAGCATGATATGAATATTGGATTATATGATGTTTATGTGTTTTGTGATTTTATGTGGTTTATTGTTTTTCGAACCTTAATCGCACGATTCAATCGCAATAAAAAATTATGGTGGATTCTGAATTATTTCGATTATTGATTTTTGATTGGATCAAAGTTTTAATAATCGGGGAAAAATAATTTTGAGACAAAATTTTCGAACTTGAAAATTCCATACCATTCTGACCATTCAGGCGCCCGCCCGCGCTGGACCAGGCGCGCGCTCGCTTCAGGCGCCCGCCTGTGCTGGACCAGGCGCGCGCTTGCTAGGCCAGAATGTTCTGATTTTGTTCAAAATCTGATTCTGGAATTTTTCGATAAATCCGACAAACCAGTAACAAGACCACTTCAGACTTGCTGATCTGGAATGGGTTTTGGGTAGTTGGTTTGTGTGTGGATTTTGGGGTTTGATTTTCCTATTTGTTTTAGTCTTGTGATTCCTAGATTGGTTCAAGTTTTGGATGGCTAATCTGCGTTCATCGAGATTGTGTTTCCCAAAATTGATCGCAATCAAAGTTTCAAAGACAAAACGAAGTTAGAATTATGAAGAGTTCATAATTGCTAAAATTGAGAAACAAAGTTCTTGATTCAATGATTGGAAATCCATGTGGAATTGTGAATGCAATTGGCCTACGTTCATCGAGACCATCTATTGCTTAGTTTCGGCCACATGGACTACTTTCTTGGTTTCTTGAATTAGTGCGGGATTGTGGTTGCCAAATGGCTTAGTTCGACCGCACTTCTTGTTGTCTTGATTTGGAGATAATAACCAAAGTTGAAATAGTCTCATCCTCATAATTATAGAGAAACTAATGACACATAAATATTATGCTTGAATTAATGGGATTAATTTAGTGGCTAAACTTGATGTGTAACATGTTTATATTATGTGCTCATAAATGTGTTATATGCTATATGTGATGAACCTTCAAAGAAAGTTTTAAGTCTTTTATTGCCATGCCATGATTAAAACACTTGTTAGTACATGAGTGATTTTAATGTAGATTCGCCCTAGCGAGGTGCATTAAATTTATTTATGTTTGAGCAAGATAGATAATGTGGGCACGCCCTAGCGGGACACATTAACTATGCGTTTAAAATGGTTAGACTTAATTGGGCGTCAAAACAGTTTTGGGCCTAGGCAAAGATGAGGTTTAACATGCTTTTGAAATTGGATTTCTAAAAGAATCTCATAAAAGGAATTAAGAGTCATATGAGATATGATTGACAAGAGTTGTCTACCTAATTAATTTGATTTTGTGTAATCCGCCTTAGCGGACTTGAAATTAAATTAAAGTTGGATCTTAACCCAATTAAATTATATTATACATTGGATGTATAAGAAGGTTATATAATTTAGTGGGAGTATTTTGTTTAAAAAAATACATTATTTATCTCTTTAATGAAAATCGGTACTTATTAAATTTTGGAAATTTTGCATATTTGTAGATAATGACTAATAACACTCAATCAATGTCGTTGCGATCGATCCTTGAGAAGGATAAGCTCGAAGAGAATGGTACAAACTTTATGGATTGGATCCGAAGCATAAGAATTGTTCTTAGGCAAGAAGATAAGTTGTACATTCTCGATGGGCCTCTCCCTACTGAACCACCGCCTACTGCCCCTAGGGTAGAAAGAGACAATTACAAGAAACATCGTAATGATTCTAGAGATGTAAGTTGTCTCATGCTTGCTGCTATGTGTTCAAAACTCCAACAAAGTTTGGAACATTTGGAAGCCTATGAGATAGGCGTGGAGTTGAGAACCATGTTTCAAGAGCAAGCTAGGCAAGAGAGGTACAAGACCATTGTTGCATTCACTACTAGTAAAATGAATGAAGGGCAACAAGTGAGTCCTCACTTTCTTAAAATGAAAGGTTATGTAGAGCACCTTGAGAAACTTGGCTATCCAATCCCATTGGAGCTAGCCACGGATCTCATTCTTAATTCATTGCCTAAAAGTTATAATCAGTTTGTGATGAATTATAACATGCATGGAATGGATAAGAATCTCTCTGAGTTGCATGGGATGCTCAAAACTGCAGAGATGAAAATTGTGGAGAAAGGTTCTCCCGTGCTCTTGGTTCATGATGGGAAGAAGGCTAGTGCCAAAGGAAAGGGTAAGGCAAAAGTTGTCAAACCCAAGATAAGCAAGGCAAAGGTTGCCAAGGCTTCTGAGGCAAAACCTGATTCACAAAAGGATGCAATCTGTTTCCATTGTCAAGAAATTGGTCATTGGAAACGTAATTGCAAGGCTTTCTTGGAAGAGCAAAAGAAGAAGAAGAGCAGCAAGGCTGCGTCGACTTCAGGTATCTATATGATAGATATTCTCCTTTCTACCACTGATTCTTGGGTATTGGATACCGGATGTGGTTCTCACATTTGTCTAAATGTGCAGGGACTAAAGAATAGGAGACTGCTTAAAGAAGGTGAAGTAGATCTACGCGTGGGAAATGGAGCAAGAGTTGCTGCATTAGCCGTAGGGACTTATGAAGTCACTTTACCTTCCGGATTAATTCTTGTTTTGAACAATTGTTATTATGTTCCGGATTTAAGCAGAAATATTATTTCAATTTCTTGTTTGGATAATGAAGGTTTTAAGTTTCTTATTGAGAATAAGAAATTTTCTATTTATTTAAATGATGTGCTTTATGGTATTGCTAATTCATTTAATGGCCTTTATGTCTTGGATGTCAAGAATGAAAATAATGTCTATCATGTAAATAAGAAATCTAAACCTAATGATGTAAATCATACTTATATGTGGCATTGCCGTCTTGGTCATATTAATGAGAAGCGTATCTCAAAACTCCATGGGGACGGACTTTTGGGTTCATGTGACTTAGAGTCATATGATACTTGTGAGTCGTGTCTTCTTGGAAAAATGACTAAGACACCTTTTACCAAGTTGGGTGAAAGGGCAAGCGACTTATTGGGGTTGATACATTCCGATGTATGCGGACCATTAAGTAGCAATGCTAGGGGAGGATTTCAATACTTCATAACCTTCACTGATGATTATAGTAGATTTGGGTATGTTTACCTAATGAAACATAAAAGTGAAGCATTTGAGATATTTAGAATATTTCAAAATGAAGTAGAAAAACAACTTGGCAAAAGCATTAAGGCACTTCGATCAGATCGAGGTGGAGAATACTTAAGTCAAGAATTTGATGATCATCTAAAGAATTGTGGAATAGTTTCACAATTGACTCCACCTGGAACACCACAATGGAATGGTGTGTCCGAGAGGAGGAATCGGACTTTGTTAGACATGGTTCGATCAATGATGAGTCAAGTTGATCTTCCAATATCCTTTTGGGGTTACGCCCTAGAAACCGCTGCTTTCACACTAAATCAAGTTCCAACTAAATCGGTTCCAAAGACTCCATATGAGATGTGGAGTGGAAAGAAACCTAGTTTATCTTTCATGAGGATTTGGGGTTGCGAAGTTTATGACAAGAGACTCATCTCTGACAAACTAGCACACAAATCTGATAAATGTATTTTCGTGGGATATCCTAAGGAAACTAAAGGATATTACTTTTACAACCGAGAGGACAACAAAGTGTTTGTTGCCCGAACTGGTGTCTTTCTAGAGAAAGAGTTTCTCTCCAAAGAAATCAGTGGGAGTAAAATAAATCTTGAAGAAATTCGAGACCCAGAAAATAACATTGAACCAATAGTGGAACAAGAACAAGAACCACAAGGAGTTGTGGAACCTGTTCAAAATACACAAGCATCTCGCAGATCTAGTAGGTCACGATCCGAGCCCGAGAGATATGGATTTCTCGTAACGGATAGTAATGAGGTAGAAATCATTGAGAATGATGAACCGTCAACCTACCAAGAGGCGATGTCTTCTCCTGATTCGGACAACTGGCTTGGAGCCATGGAATCCGAATTGCAATCCATGCAAGACAATCAAGTTTGGAATTTGATTGATGCACCCGAAGGTGTAAAAACCATAGGATGCAAATGGGTCTTCAAGAAGAAGACTGACATGGATGGGAAGGTGCATACTTACAAAGCTAGGCTTGTAGCGAAGGGGTATAGGCAAGTTCATGGTATTGACTATGATGAGACCTTTTCACCCGTAGCAATGATCAAGTCTATAAGAATTTTGCTTGCCATTGCCGCATATCATGACTATGAAATATGGCAGATGGACGTCAAAACCGCTTTCCTGAATGGAAAACTCCAAGAGGATGTGTATATGACACAACCAGAAGGTTTTGAACAAGATTCTAAGGTATGCAAATTGCAAAGATCCATCTATGGATTGAAGCAAGCTTCAAGGAGTTGGAATCTCCGTTTTGATGAATCGGTCAAAGAGTTTGGTTTCATCAAGAACGAAGATGAGCCTTGTGTATACAAGAAGATTAGTGGGAGCATAGTGCTATTCCTTATTTTATATGTGGATGACATATTGCTCATTGGAAACGACATTCCTACACTTCAGTCTGTGAAGACTTGGTTAGGAAAGTGCTTCGCAATGAAAGATATGGGTGAAGCCGCATATATACTTGGCATTAAGATCTATAGAGATAGATCAAGAAGGCTACTTGGTTTAAGCCAAAGTACATACATTGACAAGGTCATTAGAAGATTCCGTATGGAAAATTCTAAGAGAGGCACCTTGCCAGTGTTACATGGAGTTTCTCTAAGCAAGACTCAATGTCCTAAGACAAATGATGAGCGTGAGAAAATGAATGATGTTCCATATGCTTCGGCAATTGGGTCCATCATGTATGCCATGATTTGTACTAGGCCGGATGTATCTTATGCTTTGAGCATGACAAGTAGATACCAATCCGACCCTGGCGAAAATCACTGGATAGCTGTAAAAGCGATTCTAAAGTACTTGAGAAGAACTAAAGACTCGTTTTTGGTCTATGGAGGAATGGAAGATGATCTCGTTGTAAATGCCTACACGGATGCAAGCTTCCAAACTGACAAAGATGATAGCCGATCGCAATCGGGTTTTGTGTTTATGTTAAATGGTGGAGCTGTAAGCTGGAAGAGTTCCAAGCAAAGTACAACCGCTGATTCTACAACAGAAGCTGAGTATATTGCTGCATCGGATGCTGCAAAGGAAGCTGTTTGGATTAAGAAGTTCATAACTGAACTTGAAGTGGTTCCTAGTATTGCTAATCCAATAGACCTTTATTGTGATAATAATGGTGCTATTGCTCAAGCAAAGGAACCAAGAGCACATCAGAAATCCAAACACATACTTAGGCGTTTTCATATCATTCGAGAGATCGTTGATAGGGGAGACGTAAATATATGCAGAGTACCTACTGATGACAATGTTGCGGACCCGCTAACAAAGGGACTTCCACAAGCTAAACATGATGGTCATGTTAGGTCCATGGGTATTAGATACATGGGAGATTGGGCCTAGGGCAAGTGGGAGATTGTTGGTAGTGGTGCCCTAGGCACGTTTAATAAACGTTGTAATTGTTATCATTTATTTCATATCAATAAAGAGATGTTTTGATTATTATTGTTGTTCATGTTTACTTATAATAATCTCCGTCCCTAGTACTTGTTAAGCACTAGTATAAAGGCTGAATGATCATGAGATGATCATGTTAGATTTATGGGTACTTGTTTGGAACAAGGTACTGGACATGACCCGCTTTATGAGATTTATGTCATGGTCTATGTCACACATATATCTCATATTAGTTATGTCATTTGAATCCTTAGACATGAAGTTATTATAGTCTTCCACTTGATGAACATTGTGTTTGACATATTCAAACGCTACCTTAACACGGTAGTTATAAAGGGTATGATTGGCATAATCGGATTCCCGTTGGGAAGAATAATAAGCTAAATGGATTTGTCCCTCCACGGAGAGATGTCAAGCTTGGGCCTCTCGTAGGAATGATGTTGATGAAATGTTCGGCCGGACTCAAATGAATTGATTGGATCAATGTCATTTGGATTATCAACATATTCGGAATCGAGAAAGTATTGAACAAAAACAAGTTGACTGTTTGACCATGACTTGTGTTCAATGACATCGTGGACAAAGGGATTGTGACATATTCTAAAGGAATGCGAACTTGTATCTAGTTATACTATTTGGGTAGGTATGACGGTTTGCTAGAACCTAATCATATCTTATGGGATCATGTTTGAGCCCATTGCCAACTTAGTATAATCCTAGAGGGTCACACACAATAGAACGAATCTTTAATAAGAGGACTATATTGGAATTTAGAGTCAAAGGACCTTGGAGGAATTTTGGAAACATTCTGGGCTGTTTGGTCTACCGAGCGGGCGCTTGGTTCAGACCAGGCGGGCGCCTGAAGTAATTCCAGAAAGACAAGGACCTTCTGGTCATTCAGGCGGGCGCCTGGCCCTTTACAGGCGGGCGCCTGATGCTGCCGACAGGAAAATTCCTAATTCGATTTAGGAAGGTTTTTAGCACAAGATTCCTATTTGGAATAGGTCTTAATTGTGTATAAAAACCCCAATTCGGCCAGACCATATTGACAAGTGATTTTGTGAGTCTCAAAGAGTTTGAGAGAGATATTATTTTGTTCTAAGATATCCTTGATTGAGGAACAAAATAATTCACAAATAAATTCAATATAGTTCTTTTATTATATTGTGAAAGTGTGTTTCATAATATTGGTCTAGCAACCAAGATCAAAGATCCTTTGATATTCGTTCGAAGTGTGGATACCGCTAGAGGGTGAAAATCATCATCTTCAAAGTTCGTGTTCAAGCTTTGTGATCGTGATCAAGTCTTCAAGTTTCTCCACCAAAGACCAAGAGAAAATTCATAGTCATCAAGGGTTAGTTATTCCTCTATTCATCTTGTTGTATTTGATTTAATCATATGAACGGATCCATGGCTTTGGGTTTCTTAAAATTTTAATTGCTAAATTCCGCTGCGCATGTTACTAGGAAACCCAACAATGTGCTCAAACAAACTGTAAATTTGGAACCTGGACAAGCAGAAGCCAAAGGGACACAGAATGTTCCTGCCCTGCACAAAATTGTTAAATTTTGGAACATTATGTTCCCTGCCCAACATAGCCGTACGGCTGTAGAATGCTGGCAATTATTTTTTGCAGTTTTTCATCTTCTGATCATCAAGCCCCAGTTTATTGCACATCCAGAACAGTTTCCACTCCAGAAAATTCAAACAGAAACACAGCACACACAAAACAACACAAAAGTTAACGAAAACAAGGGACAGGAGTTTGACCCACACATAAATGTCCCCAAAGCTTCTAAAAAGAAGTTTGAGAACATTTAACTCCCCAGCGGAGTTGCCACTGTTAGGATCCTGCCCCCGCGCGTAAAACGCGACGAGCTGTGGGGGCGAAAGGCCAAACACGGTTAACATGCCAAAAAATAACGGAGTCGCCACTTTTGTTAATTATTTAACCCAACAAAAGAAAAGGTTAGAGATTCCATTAGTTTGGAGGTCAGGTTACGCCTTGGGAAGAGTTTCACGTCACCCAAGTCGCCTCGGATAGGACCGAGTCTCCCTAATGTTAGTTAACGAAAGTGCATGTGTGTGTGTGTGTTTTCAAAATAGGAGAAACTGACTGTTTTGACAAAACCAGTTAATTATTTAACAGAAAAGGTTTATTTTGCAAACTTTCTGGTTAGGAAAGGAAGAAACTAGAAAATTCCCTCCCCGGCGAAAGTAGCCGTACGGATGGGGAGGGCTCTCCAGGGCATTTTTACAGTTTATCAGAAAATAATCCAGTTTCAGTCAAAACCGAGTATCTTTGCTGAAACTGGACTGGAATGTTGATTTCCAGTTTATGATTAACAACAAAACTTTGAAAAGTTCATTCCTATGCACTTTGATCATAAAGGGAACCCCCAAAAAAAAAGATTTGGGTGTGATCAAAGGCAATCATTGGAGAAATTTATGAAAAATTGATGAACATGGCATTTAAGCCAAAATGACCATTTTGGTGGATAAAGATTGAAACTTTACCACCAAAATGGACTTATTATACAAGATTAAACCTTTAGGGACACAAATATAACATAAAGATCAAATCTTTATGTCCCATACTTGGTGATTTATGGCTAGATCATGGTTGGGGTGATAAAGATTGGAACTTTATCCCCCAATCATGACTCTTGTGGCCAAATGAAACAAAATCAACATGAAAATGTAACAAACCATGATCATCTTTAGGTTTTACCCCATTATCATGACTTCATTATGGCTAGATCAGGTATGAAGGGAACCTTGAATCACCTCATGATTTGGATCATATGCATAGATAATCATAATATATATAGCTTGAAAGGCAGAGACTTGTATAATATATAGATATAGTGCTTGAAAATAGACAAGACTTGCAAGAAATGTAAGGTGCTTGAAATGGACAAGACTTTGCAAGAACAAGAAGAAATAATCACAAGATAAACAAGTAATATGAACAAAGATAAAAAAGAGTTTGAGATGAAGAAGAAGATGGGGAGAAGGAGGCCTCACCTATTGTGGTTATGGCCTATCTTCCTCTCTAATCACTCAAATGTGTATATTACTCACTTTCTGCTCTCAAACTGGCAGAGTTTCCACTCACAAAACGTTTTCTCCCCCCTGAAATGATCAGCATGGGGTTCAATTTATAGAGGCTGAGGTTGCCCAACATAGCCGTACGGCTAGGGACCTCATGTGCCCAAACCATCCGTACGACTCGACCTGGCGAGCTTCTGGATTTTTCTAAGTTTAATTCCACTTCAGTCCTGGAATATCAGGTTTATCCTAGTGAGGTCCTGGCCTATTGGTTTATCCCTAAATGGTACCAAGAATTCCTCTAAATTAGGTCAGCTTCAGATTGGGGTACTTACAGAGCCCCTCGGCAACGTTGCTTTTGAAGAAAGCGGGGTTGTCGATAAAACAAGCATCCCAATCGGATGGGAGGACGGCTTGGCCGATTTGGGTGAGAGATTTCAAGGCTACTCAAACCTATAAGCATCCCAATCCGACGGGAGGACGGCATAGCCGATTTGGGTGAGAGATTCTAAGGCTACTCAAACCTATAAGCATCCCAATCCGACGGGAGGACGGCTTGGCCGATTTGGGTGAGAGGGTTTAAGGCTACTCAAACCTATAGGCATTCCATTCCGATGGGAGGACGGCTTGGCCGATTTGGGTGAGAGGGTTTAAGGCTACTCAAACCTATAGGCATCCCAATCCGATGAGAGGACGGCATAGCCGATTTGGGTGAGAGGGTTTAAGGCTACTCAAACCTATAGGCATCCCAATCCGATGGGAGGACGGCATAGCCGATTTGGGTGAGAGATTCTAAGGCTACTCAAACCTATAGGTCTTAGGTGGATATCTATTCATCCTTTCCTAAACAGGCATGGCCGAAGGCCGGGCTTGGTCAACTTGGCCCTATTCGGAGGGGGTTGATTAAAGGGGGCTGGCATGGCTCAAAGGCTCAAATGACGGGCATGGCTCAGAGGCTAGACTCGATCGACTTGGCTCTATCGGAGAGGGTCGACTTGAGGGTAACTGGTCTTACGTCCTACTAAGGACTGCCGGGACACATGGTCAATTTGGTCAACTTTTCTCATGACGGAGGGTCGACCACACAAACGGGTCAACTTATCTCATGACGGAGGGTCGACTACAAAAACTGGTCAACTTATCTCATGACGGAGGGTCGACTACGCAAACTGGTCAACTTATCTCATGGCGGAGGGTCGACTACACAAACTGGTCTCACGTCATTACAGACTACCGGGACACATTGATAGGTTTTCTCTAACCTGGCCACTCTCGGGGACAAAGGTTTTCTTAACCTAATCATGACTATACTGGTCTTACGCCCTACCAAGGGATGCCGAGGCGATAACATCTTAACTTTCATCCTGGACTTACGAGGTACGGCCGGGACTTTCACGATTTCACTTTCTACCCTGGACTTACGAAGTACGGCTGGGTCAACAAAATCCAATGGTCTTACTTCACGCCGGATGGCCAAGGATGAATCTCAGGGAGCCTAATGGACTTATGTCATTCCGGAGTACCAAAGGACGAATCTCGCAGATCCTAATGGTCTTACGTCACGCCGGACGGCCAAAGGACGAATCTCACAAAACCTAATGGTCTTACATCACACCGGACGGCCAAATGACACAATCTCACAAAACCTAATGGTCTTACGTCACGCCGAACGGCCAAAGGACAAAATCTCACAAAACCTAATGGTCTTACGTCACACCGGACGGCCAAAGGACACAATCTCACAAAACCTAATGGTCTTACGTCACGCTGGACGGCCAAAGGGCAAATCTCACAAAACCTATTGGTCTTACGTCACACCGGACGGCCAAAGGACACAATCTCACAAAACCTAATGGTCTTACATCACATCGGACGGCCAAAGGACAATTTTTCATATTTTTAACTGGACTTACGAAGGACGGCCACGTTAACTTCCCAAATTCAAACTTTTAACCTGGACTCACGAAGCGCGACCGGGTTAAATTACATTACTCTTAACCTGGGCTTACGAAGTACGGCCGGGCTAATTTTACACTCTTAACCTGGGCTTACGAAGTACGGCCGGGTTAACTCACATTTTTAACCTGGGCTTACGAAGCGCGGCTGGGTTAATTTCCACATTTTTAACCTGGGCTTACGAAGTACGGCTGGGTTAATTTCCACATTTTTAACCTGGGCTTACGAAGTACGGCCGGGCTAAATCAAATTCTTAACCTGGGCTTACGAAGTACGGCTGGGCTAATTCTACATTTTCAACCTGGGCTTACGAAGTATGGCCGGGTCTTTCACAAAGCTGGTCTTACGTCCATCTAGGGACTGCCCGGTTTTTGATTTTCATTGGGAACCTAATTTTTCTAGGTTCAATTCAAGTTGCATGAGCCAAGAGAGGCATTTTTTGGGGGTATTTATGACAAGGGGCTTTGAATGGGTAGGACCACAAAGCTAACTTTCAACAAGAAATCATTAATTCTGGTAGGGCAAAAGTAGCCGTACGGCTAGGGGAGGAGACACTCCATTTTCATTCAATTTCGTTCCAGGCCTGATCATCTTCTTAAATGCCACAGTCTGAAGTTCATCATCTTCATTTTGAAAGCTTTCTCTTCCATGGAGCCTTTTCTCATGGAAAAAGCACCAAAATTGTCCAAAATTCATCAAGAATGCTTTGAGGGCAACCTTAGGCTTTGGATGTGGTACCATATGAGGAATTATAAGGGAGTTTTCCAGTCCAAATTGGTCTCCAATCTCTTTGGTCCCTCAAGGAGTTCATCCCAGTTTTTGAGCTATTAAGAGCCGTTGCGTCCTTTTGAGATGTCAGGAGACATGTATATTGCTTCTCCTACAATGAAATCACTCCAACCTATGAGGATTTCAAGGCTTTAGTGGGTGGCTTGGACACGGAGGTCATTGCTCTCCCCTCGGTTGATGACACCATGTGTGTCGAAAGGCTGGTCTCTCTTCTCGACATTCCTTTGGAAGAGGCCCAATGTATGGTTCTTAATCACACTTTCATTGACATTTCAGGTCTCCCTAAGAAGTTCATGGATCGCATGGATGAGGCTTCTTGGAATGCTTTTGGTTTGTGCATTCTTGCCCTTTTCTACATGGTTGGCTCCAAAGGTACTTGTCATAGGGTTTTACTGAGTGTCCTTGAGGAGTGCCGTGCGGGGAAGGATATTGTCCCCTTGATCTTGGGCGAGACCCTTCATGGCATGGACTGCTTGGCTTTGGGAGACGGCTTCATGCGTAGCGCTAGCCCCGCCTTACTCACTTTGTGGTTGAGGGAGAGGTTGATGGCCATTCCCGAGGCTCCTATCTCTCACAGACCGTGGTCTTATTCTTTGAGAGGCATTCTCTTGGATTTCATTCAGAGTGACTGGGAGGCTTACAAGGCTCGCCTCACGACTGTCGAGATCCATTGGTCGGTCCCACATTGGCATATCAGCTCAGTGCGGGAGTATCAGGATAATTCCCCTTTGGTTCGGGTGCCGGGACTCTTGGGATCGTCTTACTACATCCCTTCTTTGGTCCGCCGTCTGTTTGGATTACTGCAGACTCCACTGTTGGAGTGGTCTGGTGTTAACCCGGAGCATTTGAGGCTTCCGTCCTTGTCTATGTGGGATTCCTCTACTATTTCACTTCTTTCCCGATTGTGGACTTGTTCCCTCTTTCCGGTTCGGGTACTTCTTGGGCGTGCAGCCATCATGGTTCTAACCACTGTCTACTTGGACTGGTATGAACAGATTATGGGAAAGACTCAGAGGCTCATTGAAGAGAGGCGTGAGGCTATTCTTGGTGGGACTCATAACCCTAGTAGGGTTTTGAGGGACACTGAGGCCGTGGCGAGTGACCATAACATTACTGGAGACATTGTCGAGGACTATCAAGCCTTGGCTGATAGAAGAATGGCTGCGATGCCTAGGGCAGGGGTACGAATGGAAGATCTTCAAGCTCGGGCCATTGCCAATGCGGCTTTGAGGGCCACCGGGCTGGTTGATGATGTCGGGAGGGTACCCGATCATGGAAGGGGGGAGATCGACATCTTTGATGTGAAGAAAAAGAAGACTCGAAGAAGTCAGAAGAAGAAGTGGAGGGACGAGGAACAGTGATAGTCCTACATTTCCATGTATCCACCCATTGCCATTGCAGACACATTAGTTCATTTTAGGTGTCTTAGTTATGTCTTAAGCATGTTAGTTGAGTCGAGAGTAGACCGTGCTTGAACTCATCAAATAAGTGTTTTAACTGTAATGAAAATGGTTACTTATGAAGCCAATTTGCATTCACATGGAGTTTTTTGCTCAAAACCAAATTTGATTTTTATTCATTTTTTAGACCGGACCAATAATTGGCTGCGTACGTTCCCCCTTTTACAAATGAGACTGAGGGGCTCAGGTCATCGTAGTTCACTTCTTACGAATTTTGGGTGCGACCCTTCTTTTTCTCTAGACCGCCCAAACGGGTTTTCAATCTAGGTGGTTATATTCTTTTAGCACCTACAAGTTTTTTTTTTTTAAAACAAAGTGGCGACGGAGCTTGTCACCGTTGACCGGGTGCATGAAGGGGTTGTCATCCAAGTCCGCAAGCCTCATTGCACCTCATGAGAAGATCTCCTGTACCACGAAGGGACAGATCCACACGGGTTCCCATTTTCCGTCGGGGTTAGACCTTTCGGGGGGGTTTTCCTTAAGGACCAAATCTCCTACCCGAATTTCTCGGGGTTTTACCCTCCTATCAAAAGCTCGCGCCATTCTCCCTTAGTAGGCGCGGATGTGCTCCATTGCCTTTAGACGACGTTCGTCGAACAAGGCCAATTCATCATGCTGGCTTCGAAGCCAATCAACCTCATGGATTTTGTTCTCCAACAAAATTCTCAATGACGGTACCTCTAATTCAGCCGGGAGCACGGCCTCCATTCCATAAGTCAAAGCAAAAGGGGTTTCCCCAGTGGCGGTTCTAACCAAGGTCCGGTAGCCCCACAATACTAGATATAGCTTTTCGGGCCAATCTCTTCCCCGTGTTGTCATTTTCTTAATAATCCTTTCGAGCGTTTTGTTGGCGGCCTCTACTTCACCATTGGTCTGGGGCCTATATGGGGAGGATTTGTGGTGAGTGACTCGGAACTCTCCCAATAATTGGTCACATTCCCCTTCGAAGTGCGAGCCATTGTCGGTGACGACCTCGTTTGGGACCCCGTACCGACACATGATGTATTCCTTTATGAACCCCGCAACCTTCTTGGAAGTGAGGACTTTGTTTAGCCTCTACCCACTTTGTGAAGTAATCCACGGCTACCAAAAAAAACTCGTGGCCATTGCTCCCGGGCAGGGAACTTTTCCCAATGATGTCAATGCCCCATGTTGAAAAAGGCCATGGTGTGGTCATACAGTAGAGATGGTGAGGTGGTAGGTGGTTGAGGTTAGAGAACCGCTGACACTTGTCACACCTTTTCACAAATTGTATGCAATCGGTCTCCATTGAGATCCAAAAGTATCCCATCCATAAGATGACTTGCATTAATGCCCTCGCATTCATATGAGGACCACACACTCCGCCATGAACTTCTTGCATGAGCTCTTTTGCCTTTTCCATGCTTATACACCTAAGGAGAAGGGCCTGATGGTGCTTTTTGTACAAGATGTCCCCCAAGATGACATTGTGGGATGCTAGCCATTTGAGTGCCTCCATGCTTTTAGTTTTTACCCCATCCATATATTCTCCCTTTTTAGTCATGAAGGAAGTTTCTCCTTCCTGAGGAATCGGTAAATCTGGTTGTACTATGGCTCCTCCACCTTTTCTGGGGTGACCTCAATCTCATAACAGTATGCCAGATTTTCTTTCCTCCCAACTCGGAAAGGTTTTATTGACTTTCCCTCGGGGATTTCTACCAATGAGGCCAAAGTAGCTAAGGCGTTGGCAAAACGGTTCCGGTCCATCGGCAAGTAGTGGAAGCTAACTTCTTTGAATTATGCCATAAGCTCTTCCATGTAGGCATGATATTTTTGCAAACCAGGGTCCAGTGTTTTCCACTTGTTGGAGACTTGGTTGATGATCAAAGCCGAATCTCCGTATACCTCCAATTCTTTCACATTCCTTTCCAGGGCTGCTTCCAAGCCAGCCGTGCATGCCTCATATTCCGCGGAATTGTTGGTTACATCAAAGTTCAACTTGATGGCGATGGGGGTGTGCTCATCTTTTGGATCAACCAAGAGCAATCCAATGCCATTTCCTCTTTTATTGGCGGCACCGTCGAAGAACAATTGCCACCTATTTTCCCCTTCGAGGGAAAAAATCCCTTCATCAGGGAATTGCGGCTCGGGCTCCTTTTCATCATTACTAGGGAAGTCCGCCAAATATTCCACTAAGACCCTTCTTTTGACCACCTTTCTTGACACATAACTGATATCATACTCAGCTAGGAAGAAAGACCATTTGGCAAGTCTCATGGACAAAGATGGCTTTTCCAACAAGCACTTGATGGGGTCTATCTTGGAGATGAGCTGTATTGGGTGAGTATGCATGTAATGCTTCAACTTTCTTACGACCCATACCAATCCGGCGCAATTCTTTTCAATTGGGGAGTAGTTGAGTTCGCTCCCTTGTAGTTTACGGCTCACAAAGTAGATGGCATTATCTACCTTTGAATCCTTCTTCTCTTGGGCCAACATTGCTCCTATAGAAGTATCGGTCACTGTTAGGTAGAGCAAGAGTGGCTTGTCCTTGTACGGGGAACATAGGATTGGTGGGTGGATGAGATAGGCCTTAATCTTGTCAAAGGCTCTTTAGCACTCCTCATTCCATTCAACCTCGGCATTCTTCTTTAGCAATTTGAAGATGGGCTCACGTGTGGGAGTAAGCTGGTTTATGAAGCAGCTAATGTATTGCAACTTTCCCATGAAGGCCTTTACCTCTGTTTAGGTAGAGCAAGAGTGGCTTGTCCTTGTACGGGGAATATAGGATTGGTGGGTGGATGAGATAGGCCTTAATCTTGTCAAAGGCTCTTTGGCACTCCTCATTCCATTCAACCTCGGCATTCTTCTTTAGCAATTTGAAGATGGGCTCACGTGTAGGAGTAAGCTGGTTTATGAAGCAGCTAATGTATTGCAACTTTCCCATGAAGGCCTTTACCTCTGTTTGGGTGCGAGGTGGCTTCATTTCCACAATTTCCTTAACCTTTTAGGGATCAACCTCCATACCTCGTTCAGTGACCATGTACCCCAAAACCTTTCCACGAGAAACCCCAAAAGTGCACTTGGCCGGATTGAGCCTCATGGAGTGCTTTCTAAGCCTGTCAAAGAACTTTCTCAAGTCTATCAAGTGTTGCCCGTCGGTGCCCTTGGAATGCACAATCATGTCATCGACGTACACCTCTATCTCCTTATGGATCATATCATGGAAGAGTGCGGTTGCGGCCCTTTGGTAGGTAGCCCCAGCATTTCGCAATCCAAAAGGCATTACGGTGTAGCAAAAGGTCCCCCAGGGGGTGGTGAAGGCGGTCTTCTCTTGGTCCTCCTCGGCCATCTTAATCTGGTTATACCCGAAAAAACCGTCCACAAAAGATTTTACCTCAAAACTAGAGGTTGTATCTACAAGCATGTCGATGTTCGGGAGGGGGAAATCATCTTTGGGACTCACCTTGTTGAGATCCCTAAAGTCAACACAGCATCGGACCTTTCCGTTGGCCTTTGTGACTGTTACTATGTTGGATAGCCATGAGGGGTACTCTATCACCCTTATAAAGCCGACCCGGAGCAACTTCTCAATCTCCTCTTTGACTTACAAAGACCATTCCGGTTTGATTCGCTGAAGCTTTTGCTTGACAGGTTTCACCTCGGGATCCACGGGGATCCTGTGTTCAATGATCGAAGAATCCAACCCCGGCATATCCTTATAAGACCAAGTAAACACATCCATGTACTCCTTAAGTAGCTCAACCAAATCTTCTCTTTCGGCTCCTTTGAAGTAGCTACCAATATGTATCTCTTTCGACTCATTTTCAGTCCCCAAATTCACCTTAGTTAAAACCTCTTCGGCAGCTTGGGCACGACTTTCCTCTCGGTCAACAACCTTCTTTGATGATTGTTAAATGTTTTGTTCGTTTAGTGTGTATGCATTATTAGGTGATTCATCATCAACCGTTTTTAGATTATTAGTTAATTTATCATCTAATAAGTTGGCAATGAGGGGATACTCAGAAAGGTCTATCATTTCATTCAATGCAAACGGGAATACAATGTTGGCTACAAGTTCATAATCCTCGGGCGTAAGGCCCTCGGAGGAGGAAGACTCAAATTCAAAGACAAGAGATTGAGGGGACTCGACTACATTGGATCCTATGACACTTGACTCTAGGGGGCGGGGAACCAGTCCAAGCTTCGTGGTCATTTCCTCCTTGCTTGCCACCGGTCCAGAGAAGGTCACCCAATTTTTCAGAGGCATGTCCGTCGGGCTTACCAAGGTGCGAGGGTCAAAGATACCAGGAGATCCATCTCCTATCACAGCAATCATTTCCTTCTCGAGGCCAATCAGACCAGGCACGACCAACTCCTCCCCAAACATTTCTTGCATTACTGCACCATCCCATTCGTCGTCCATGACTTCCTTGGTGGCGTGCTTGGGATCTATCTCCTCAAACTTGCATCTACCATTTCGACCCCAAACGGGTTCCCTTTATTGGCCAGCCTCCATCGTAGACAAGGATTAAAATTCCCTTGCCATCTCGGGCACTCCCTTAAAGGTGTATTCGTGACTCATGGTAGTCTCGGTAGGACCGGTCATCTTAGGTGCATCCAGAAATGCCCTCCTTATGGAGTTAGCCACCATCCCTCAGAATCTTTGGAGGTCTTCTTGCAACTTATCCCAATTGGTCATCATTGGCTCCTTCGGCTCTGGGTCCTCGGCTTGGACCCTTCCTCTCATAAAGTAGCGGCTCATATCGAAAGTGTAAGGGCGGAGGTTGGAAGCCTTAAACGGAATCCCTTTAGTCCTGGCTTGGCTTCTTTTCCGAGCCATTTCCTTATCCATCCTAAGGTCCTCGGGGGTGGGTTTGTATCCCAAGCCATGGAGCGTCTTTTTCTCTTTGATCTCAACAATCTTGTGGGTCCCTTGGAGTTTCCTTCCAAGACCAAGCCCTGGGAGGTAGCGCATCAAACGCATCATTTTCATTGCAGGGGGAATCCTGTTCTTGGTGAGTGTAAGATCTACACAACAGATGTGGGTTTTGGATGGTATCTCGGTGAAGACGGTCAAAACTATGCCGCTCTCCTCATGTTTGATCTCTAACACGGGAATCCCGTTGGTGTTGGTTCCCTCTGTAGTAACACTGTCCCCATAAATGGTTGTCAAATTATCATCTTGCATATATTTTACACATTGGTGGAGGGTGGAGGCTACCCCGTTGACTTTATGGAGCCATGGGCATCCCAATAGGGCGGTGAAGGATATGAGGATGTCAAGTACTTGGAAGTCGGTTGGCATCATTTGTTTCCCAAACCAAAGGTTTAAGGTGGCCACCCCTAGGACTGAGCGGGCCGTGGAATCATAAGCCTTAACGGTGATCATGGAGGGCTTTAGGTCGGTGGTCTTTATACCAAGTAGATACATCATCTTAGTGGGGAGGACATTCATGGCGAAGCCATTATCAACCAAAACCCGAGGGAGGCGGCACTCATCCAATTGCACCGTGATGTAGAGGGCTTCATTGTGGTTAGCCCCGAATTTCGGCAAGTCCAAGTCCATAAATGTGATGACATTCCCATATTGAACACTTCCAATCATTTGCACGGCCTCTTCGGGGGTGGCCGTGGTAGGTACCATAGTTTGGGCCAAGCATTCCTCCAGTTTGAGCTTGTGAGGGTAGGAGGACGTGAGAAGGGACCACAAAGATATGTTAGCTTGTGTCCTCTTGAGTTGGGTTAAGACGGGATCCTCTTCTCCGGAATCTAGGGCTTTTGCCTCACTAGCAAGAGGGGGAGGCATTCGGTGTTTTGGTGGCAGAGGTTTCCTAGGGTTTTCCATGTGCACTTGCCCGGATCGAGTCAGTACACTCACTTCAAATGGGTCGTCAACCTCTTCCGCCCCTTTCCCGAGTGATGAGGGGTTTTGGGTACCATATGGCCATGCTTCCTTTCTTAACTCATTCACCATGACCATTCTTTTCGGGGTGTTTGCCGGCTCGCGGATCCTTTCTAGAGAGATAGGGTGGTGGCTTTGGCTCCTCTCAACTCCTACGGTTTCACGGAGTTTTTCCAAAGTGAGCATGCAACAGTAGTAATCTGGGAATACGGACCCATCAATCAGCGGTGGCGGTGGAGATAACGGTGGCAAAGCTAAGAAGTCATCTAAGGCCGGGAATCCTTCTTCTTCCAATCTCGGGGAAGGAACACGGGGAGGCATATTTGAAGATACCTCATCATCATCACTTTCACATAAGATTCGGAGCTCCTCACGGGGCATAGAGCAGATGGCACCTTTCATTCGGGCGAGGTACCCTTCATAGTTGGTGATTTCCGGGGTCTTTGCAATTTTGGACCCATTCCTTCCCTTGGGGTGACCCACCTGTTTAACTGTCCTCTTGCCGGTGGATGAACTATATGCTTCAATGATATGGAAGCAATCATCGTGTGGAGGATAAACCCCATTTGAGCCCTGGCTCTCCCTGTCTACCGTGTTCTTAATGGACTTTTCCATTTCCTCCATGCATTCTTCGAATGTTAGCTCATGCTCAGTGAGTGTTATTACGATCAACTCATCGGCATTTTGGTGGGGGAACCTTGTACTCATCACATTGGCAATCATTGAGTCGGATGGGCATTTCATGTTTCCTTCCTGCACACATGTCCATAGGGTTTCCTTCCATTCCTCCCCAATCTCAGTCATCAGGACATTGAATTCCAAAAGGTTTATCGGTGTCGGCCCCCCAAACTCAATCATATTCACATCAGCTGGCCCAAATTCAATCATATTAATGCCATGGTTGTTGGGGAAGGGGTTGTTGATCACATTTGGACTTCGGGGGCATTCAAGTTTCCCTTTGGCAATCAAGTCTATGATGATACGTTTCACAGCGGGGCAATCATCGGTGTCGTACCCATGGTAGCTGTAGAATGTACACCTCTTGCTCTCGTCAAGGTACCTTTCGGGGTTTCTGGGTTGGAAGTTGACCAGTGGTTTGGCGAGGCCTTGTTTAACTAACCCCTCAAACACCTTTCCCAAGGGCATCCCAAAGTCCTTGAATCTAACATACGGGCGCCTTTCCCAGTTCCCGGCCTTTTGCGGAGTTTGTCTCGGATTCTCCCCTTGGATATTGTTTACAGCTCCCACGGCTTCCTTCCCTTTACCGACTGTCGGGGGCCGATATCTGTAGGAGTTTCCACTGGCCTGAGTAGAGGATTGCTCATTGAGGGTCTTCTCAAATTTAGACCCAGCAGTGACCATTGCCCGATGGTTGGGGTAAAAATGATGACTGATCAAGGCCCGCAGCTTAGGTTTCAGACATGATTGGAAAATGTCCAATTGTTCTTCTTCTGTGGGCGGATTGGAAATCTCCCCAAGTTTATAATTCCACCTCTTATAGAACTCTCCTATTGGTTCATCTCCCTTTTGCAGGGTGCTTTGCAGATCAACCCGGTTAGTTTCCCATTCTAGGTTTGACCGGTATTTGGTGAGGAATGCTTCTTTGATGGCATCCCATGTTGCTCGGGATTCATCTTTTAAGTGAAAGAACCACTTAAGGGTGTTTCTTCTCAAGGACAGTTGGAAATGATCGGCCATTTGCTGCATGGTACACCCTTTTGCTCTCATGGCTAAAGTATAAGCATTGAGATGAGTCTGGGGGCAGGCAGTTCCGTTAAATTTGTCTATCTCTGGCAGTTTGAACTTGTGAGGCAGAGGAACAATCTTGTTGGGGTCGGTGATCCCCAAGGAGGATTTCCTTTCGTTTATCCCCTCAAATCTCTCTTCCATTTGTTTCAATTTCTCTACCAACCACCCCATCTGGGGGTCTACATGTGGGCTTAAGTTGATTGATCCCACGGTTTGGCTCATTACTGGCATTGTGGTGGGAGGTGAAGTGGTGGATGGGACCACCGGAGGAGGATTTTGAGGCGGCAAATGGGTGTAGACATACCCTGGTGCCGGGTTACTTGTCGGGATATATGGTGGGATAGCCTCAGGGATTTGGGCCATTGGGTGGTAAAGTGGGTAAGACACTTCTGGGGATGTGGTTGGTAAAGCTGGAGGTGGCAGGCCAATGGTAGCTGGAGCCAAAGGTGCTCGGCTACTTGGGATTGTGTCATACAAGTTGAACCCTGGCGGGTACATGGGAAAACCGCCCGGTGGGACAAATGAAGCATGAGTGGTGGGCACATTTTGGTGAGTGGTGGATTGGAATGCGGGATGTGAGGTCTCCACATTTAGGTAAGCTTGAGGGGGCGGAACCCGGTTATATCATCGGGGCTGCACATTCTCAATTCCCTCTTCATCAGTGATCTCCACAAAACTTCCATCGTTTTCAAACACAACGGCTACCCCTCTCTGCCTCATGGCTTCCATAACCCTATTCTGCATATCCTCATGACGTTTCCCGACATTCTCTTCCCGGGCCCTGGCGGCCTCTAGAGCTTGTACCAATTCTTCCCTACAAAGACCATTCGGATCCGGTGCGTTGTCACCCCCACTACTACTTCCTGCCGGACTAGCCATTCGGAGAAGTCTGAGTGAAGCTGCTGATAAACTGTCAGACTCGGCACTAATCAGACGATGACCCGGAACTCTGACCCACTTCTTACGAGCTGCGGAGGAGAGGGAGGTTCATTTCAGACTCGGGTATCAACTCGGGTTGGTGTTTGGGAGAATGGGTTTAGGCTCATGCAACATGAAGGTTCATTATTATTAATTATGTTCATGTTTACTTAAAACACACTTATTCCTAACTGGTTGGAAAAGATTTCTCTTCTTTTTCGCAACTATTCTACATCCTGGATCAGTGGAGGCCATCACTACGCCTATAGACCCCTCGTTTTTCACCTGCCTTGCAGACTCGCAAGGATGGACTGTCCCGGGCGTGGGTCCTATAGGGCAAGCGGCTTCCACCGACCAAAAGAACGAACCTAGGGTCTAGTGTGTCACAAGATTCCCAATGCACGATCCATTCCAATCATGATTAAGCCCCGGTTAAGATCGAGATTCGTCTTAGGGACTTAAGGGATTTCCGGCATAACCTCATCTTTGATGAGGGCTCTCGAACCTTATCCTTGGGCTTAAGGATGATTAGTATGGACCATTCATTAGGGCTTGACAACACGGTGTCACCCTATCCTTAATACGTGACTTAGGTTAATTACGGTCAACATTAACGCGTAAGTCAAGGACCGGGTCAAAATTGACCATGGTCACACTTACTTTCACAAAGAGTCATGACTCGGGCATTAACTTGGCCACAATTAATCTCAGACACGTATTAGGGGCGTGGTAACGTGAGCTAGACCAAAAACCAACCAAGGTCTCGGTATTTGTGTGTCACGGACGAGTGTGGTTGACTCGGCTCGGAAGGGGAGGTGGAATGGACCCGTGCGCGCTAGAAGGGCACAAGAGCACCAATCAAGCTGCATCGTGGCATCCATCCCGGGTTTAAAGGGTATTTGGAACGTGCAAGGTCAAGTGCGCGTAGTGTGAAGCCATTCTATGTTCCCTTTTGAGTTAAAATAGAAATTTTCAATTCGTTTTAACATCATGAGCAATGTATAATCAACAAAAATGAGCAAGGATGAATGAGCTATTTACACAAGCAATCAAGCAAGAATCATATGAACTCCCAAAGCCAAAACTTGTATGTACAACAAATTGTTCACAACCAAAGAATCCTTTGAAATCAACATTTTTCAAGAAGAACAATTCTTTTGAAAATCATTTGCAACACAAGTTGTGTACAACAAAGAATTCAAAAATCTTTTACAAAATTGGACATGCACAAGGAGGTTTTGAAAACCCAAATTTATGTCCAAAAGTTTGTGCATGACCAAGCTTCAAAAACCAAGTTTTGGCTAGAAAAAAATAAGGTAATGTGCTCAAACAAACTGTAAATTTGGAACCTGGACAAGCAGAAACCAAAGAGCCACAGAATGTTCCTGCCCTGCACAAAATTGTTATATTTTGGAACATTCTGTTCCCTGCCCAACATAGCCGTACGGGTGTAGAATGCTTGCAATTATTTTTTGCAGTTTTTCATCTTCTGATCATCAAGCCCCAGTTTATTGCACATCCAAAACAGTTTCCACTCCAGAAAATTCAAACAGAAACACAGCACACACAAAACAACACAAAAGTTAACGAAAACGGGGGACGGGAGTTTGACCCACACATAAATGTCCCCAAAGCTTCTAAAAAGAAGTTTGAGAACATTTAACTCCCCAGCGGAGTCGCCACTGTAAGGATCCCGCCCCCGCGTGTAAAACGTGACGAGCTATGGGGGCGAAAGGCCAAACATGGTTAACATGCCAAAAAATAATGGAGTCGCCACTTTTGTTAATTATTTAACCCAACAAAAGAAAAGGTTAGAGATTCCATTAGTTCGGAGGTCAGGTTACGCCTTGGGAAGAGTTTCATGTCACCCAAGTCACCTCGGATAGGACCGAGTCTCCCTAATGTTAGTTAACGAAAGTGCATGTGTGTGTGTTTGTTTTCAAAATGGGAGAAACTGACTGTTTTGACAAAACCAGATAATTATTTAACAGAAAAGGTTTATTTTGCAAACTTTCTGGTCAGGAAAGGAAGAAACTGGAAAATTCCCTCCCCGGCCAAAGTAGCCGTATGGATGGGGAGGGCTCTCCAGGGCATTTTTACATTTTATCAGAAAACAGTCCAGTTTCAGTCAAAACAGAGTATCTTTGCTGAAACTGGACTGGAATGTTGATTTCCAGTTTATGATTAACAACAAAACTTTGAAAAGTTCATTCCTTTACACTTTGATCATAAAGGGAACCCCAAAAACAAAGATTTGGTGTGATCAAAGGCAATCATTGGAGAAATTTATGAAAAGTTGATGAACATGGCATTTAAGCCAAAATGACCATTTTGGTGGATAAAGATTGAAACTTTACCACCAAAATGGACTTATTATACAAGATTAAACCTTTAGGGACACAAAGATAACATAAAGATCAAATCTTTATGTCCCATACTTGGTGATTTATGGCTAGATCATGGTTGGGGTGATAAAGATTGGAACTTTATCCCCCAATCATGACTCTTGTGGCCAAATGAAACAAATTCAACTTGAAAATGTAACAAACCATGATCATCTTTAGGTTTTACCCCATAATCACAACTAGGTATGAAGGGAACCTTGAATCACCTCATGATTTGGATCATATACATACATAATCATAATATATATAGCTTGAAAGGCCAAGACTTGTATAATATATAGATATAGTGCTTGAAAATGGACAAGACTTGCAAGAAATATAAGGTGCTTGAAATGGACAAGACTTTGCAAGAACAAGAAGAAATAATCACAAGATAAACAAGTAATATGAACAAAGATAAAATAAAGTTTAAGATGAAGAAGAAGATGGGGAGAAGGAGGCTTCACCTATTGTGGTTATGGCCTATCTTCCTCTCTAATCACTCAAATATGTATATTACTCACTTTCTGCTCTCAAACTGGCAGAGTTTCCACTAACAAAATGTTTTCTCCCCCCTAAAATGATCAGCATGGGGTTCAATTTATAGAGGCTGAGGGTGCCCAACATAGCCGTACGGCTAGGGACCTCATGTGCCCAAACCATCCGTACGACTCGACCTGGCGAGCTTTTTGATTTTTCTAAGTTTAATTCTAGTTCAGTCCTGGAATATCAGGTTTATCCTAGTGAGGTCCTGGTCCATTGGTTTATCCCTAAATGGTACCAAGAATTCCTATAAAGTAGGTCAGCTTCAAATTGGGGTACTTACAGCCACGGGCTGAGGTTTACCGCTTCGGAAGAGTCAAGGTCAGGTGGAGCTTGAAACTTCCTTGGACGGGCCTCGACGGGTTTAGGGTAGGACTTGTGCGACTCGATAGTGAGCAGTTAATAAGAATTGTGCGCGTAGTGTGAGGTCTAACAAGTGACAAAATATATATTTTTTCAAAGGAAATAAAAAAAACAAATAAGCACGTAATTTACAACTTTTCGAATCACCCGTGTGACCGATAAAAATGAATAAACAAAAGTAAAAGGGGGTGTATGCAGGCCCGGTGCCCACACACTGTCAAAATTGCCCATTCTGTTCACTGTTCTGTTTATTGTTCTGTTTTGGAAAATGGCCCAGAAGCGCGCGATTCAGGGCAGTTACGTGGGAAGCGCGCGCATTGCGCCATGAATGTGGGAGGCGCACGCATCTGTGGTACCTGTCAGAATGTCAGAAGAAACCGCGGACTCAGGGGATTGCCCTGGTCCCAAATTATGTAACTTTCCCCTGCAGAAACTTGTTAGCATAGAAATATGAAATTTGAAGGACAAGATGGAAGGTGGGCGATTCTGGTAATAAGGGTCGGACACGCGCGCTTTAGGCCAAGAAGGCCGGAGGCGCGCGCTTCCTACCTTTTTTACCCGAATGCCCAGAAAACAGATATAAGAACACCAAAAGCAGAAAATGCAAGTTTAACCCTCTATGTCCCCAGCGGAGTCGCCACTGTAGATACCCCGGGAAACCACGGCTTGGCTAGAGCGGTGAATTACCTAGGATGTCTAATTGATTTTAAGAGTCACCACCCACATTTTAAAGGAACGCGAGAAAACCTAAGAAAATAGCCTTTTTTATTGATTACGAAACCAAAGATTCTTGAGATGAAGGGTTCGGGGATTAGGTGACGAGTGGGATGTACTTAAACACCCACTCCGCCCCTCTTACGCGGGTCTTGCTACTTTTGGTGTTCTAATACTAAAAAGAAAAGTCCTTGAATTATTAATGTAAGAATTGCTAACAATTACAATGGAAAGAAAGGGGAAAATTAAAAGGAAATAAAAGAGAATTGTTTTTATTTATTAATTTATGCTAAAAGATTAAATGTAACAATTATGCCAAACAATTACATGAAGAAACGAAATGAAAATTAAAGTGGAATTTGGAATGTTGGGATGTAACCTTGGCCAAACTTCAATAGTGAAGTGGCCTTTTGGTTGTATCCCTTTTATGGAGATTGCATACACATTAAAGATGAAGAGTGTAATAGAAAGATTTTAACAAGGAGAAAAAATAAAGATAAGATTAAAAGTTTATAAGAGAATGAACATTATACCTTGTGCTTGAATGGGGAAGAACCAAATTGTCTATAGTGACCACTCTTTGAAAATGGATTTTATGTGTTTTAAAGTGTTTTTGATTCAAGAATTCTTCCTCTTTTTGTTAAGAGAGTGAAAAGAAAAGTCCCTTTTGTTGAGAGAGTCAAAAGAAAAGTCCCAAAAGAGGTCCCCTCCAATGATGGATTGTAGGGGTTTTTATAGGTGTTAGGTAAGGTCTTTGTGGTCACAAAGATGGTCCTTCCCCGGATCAAGCCAAGCCATAATGGTTTTGGAGTTACAAATTAGAAAAGGAGGGAAATTTGGCAAAATCTGGGATTCTGGAGGTGGGAAGCGCGCACATCCCGCCCCCTATGGGAGGCGCGAGCGTCCCATAAAGGATGGCGGAGGCGCGCTCCTCCCATCTTCAGGAAATCCAAATTTCAGCCCAAAAGTTAACCCCATTATGCAGTTAAGTCCCAAAACTAACGAGATCAGTCAAAAACTTAACGAACACCACGAGAGTCAACGAAAAACAAGTGAAACAAAGACTCAAGGTTGACTTTGTCACTTAGTCAAATCCAAGACTAACGGAGTAAGTTGAGAACTTAACAGAAAGTAACGAAAGTTAACGAAAAGTAACGAAACTTAACAGAAAAGAGGAAGACAAAGAAATGTGTATGCAATCGGGACATGAGAGGTCCAAGGCGGGGTGTCTATAGTCTGATTTACATCATTAGGTTTAGATTTCTTATTTATATGATAGACATTTTCATCATTCTTGACATCCAAGACATAAAGGCCATTAAATGAATTTGCAATACCATAAAGCACATCATTTAAATAAATAGAAAATTTCTTATTCTCAATAAGAAACTTAAAACCTTCATTATCCAAACAAGAAATTGAAATAATATTTCTACTTAAATCCGGTACATAGTAGTAATTGTTCAAAACAAGTATTAAACAGGAAGGTAAAGTGACTTCATAAGTTCCTACGGCTAATGCAGCAACTCTTGCTCCATTCCCCACTCGTAGGTCCACTTCACCCTCTTTAAGCAGTCTCCTATTCTCTCGTCCCTGCACATTTAAACAAATGGGAAGAACCACATCCGGTAACCAATACCCAAGAATCAGTGGTAGAAAGGAGAATATCTATCATATAGATACCTGAAGTCGACGTAGTCCCACTGCTCTTCTTCTTCTTTTGCTCTTCCTTAAAAGCCTTGCAATTACGTTTCCAATGACCAATTTCTTGACAATGGAAACAGATTGCATCCTTTTGTGAATCGGGTTTTGCCTCAGAAGCCTTGGCAACCTTTGCCTTTCTTATCTTGGGCTTGACAACTTTCTTACCCTTTCCTTTGGCACCAGCCTTCTTCCCATCCTGAACCATGAGCACAGGAGAACCTTTCTCCACAATCTTCATCTCCGCAGTTTTAAACATACCATGCAACTCGGAGAGATTCTTATCCATTCCATGCATGTTATAATTCATCACAAACTGATTATAACATTTAGGCAATGAATTAAGAATGAGATCCGTGGCTAGCTCCAATGGGATTGGATAGCCAAGTTTCTCAAGATGCTCTACATAGCCTTTCATTTTAAGCATGTGAGGACTCACTTGTTGCCCTTTACTCATTTTGCAAGAAGTGAATGCAACAATGGTCTTGTACCTCTCTTGCCTAGCTTGCTCTTGAAACATGGCTCTTAACTCTACGCCTATCTCATAGGCTTCCAAATGTTCCAAACTTTGTTGGAGTTTTGAGTACATAGTAGCAAGCATGAGACAACTTACATCTCTAGAATCATTATGATGTTCTTGTAACTGTCTTTTTCTGCCCTAGGGGCAGTAGGTTTTGGTTCAGCAGGAAGTGGCCCATCGAGAATGTACAACTTATCTTCTTGCCTAAGAACAATTCTTAGGCTACGGATCCAATCCGTAAAGTTCGTACCATTCTCTTGGAGCTTATCCTTTTCAAGGATCGATCGCAACGAAATTGATTGAGTGTTAGTAGTCATTATCTACAATTATGCAGAATTTTCAAAATTTAATAAGTACCAATTTTTTTCATTAAAGAAATAAACAATGTATTTTCCAAAAATACTCCCACTAAATTATACAACCTTCTTATACATCTAATGTATAATATAATTTACATGGGCTAATATCCAACTTTAATTTAATTTCAAGTCCGCGGAGGCGGATTACACAAAATTAAACTAATTAGGTAGACAATCATGTCAATCATATCCCACATGACTCTTAGATCCTTTTCTGAGATTCTTTAAGAAATCCAATTTCAAAAAGCATGTTTAATCTCATCTTTTCCTAGGCCCAAAACTGTTGACGCCTAATTAAGTTCAACCATTTTAAACGCATAGTTAATGTGCCTCGCGTGGGCGTGCCCACATTATCTATCTTGCGCATACATTAATAAAGTCAATGCACCTCGTGGAGGCGAAAACTACATTGAAATCATTCATATACTAACAAGTGTTTTAATCATGTCATGGAAAAAAGAACTTAAAACTTTCTTTTAAAGTTTATCACATATAGCATATAACACATTTATGAGCACATAGTATAAACATGTTACACATCAAGTTTTGCCACTAAATTAATAGTCATTAATTTAAGCATAATATTTATGTGTCATTAGTTTCTCTATAATTATGAGGATTAGACTATTTCAACTTTGGTTATTATGTCCAAATCAAGACAACAAGAAGTGCGGCCGAAACTAAAGCCATAAGGCAACCACAATTCCGCACTAATTCAAGAAACCAAGAAAGTAGTCCATGTGGCCGAAACTAAGCAATAGATGGTCTCGATGAACATAGGCCAATTGCATCCACAATTCCACATGGATCTCCAATCTTTGAATCAAGAACTTTGTTTCTGAATTTTAGCAATTATGAACTCTTCATAATTCTAACTTCGTTTTATCTTTGAAACTTTGATTGCGATCAAGTTTGGGAAACACAATCTCGATGAACGTAGATTAGCCATCCAAACTCTGATCCAATCTCAGAATCACAAGATCAAAACAAATAGCAAAATCAAACCCCGAGATCCGCACCTAAAACCAACTGCCCAATACCCGCTCCAGACCAGAAGGTCTGGCCGGGTACTGTCACTGGTCCAGTCGGACCCACCCTGAAAAACCCAGATTTTTTTCAAAAGGTTCAGACCCAAAACCAGACGCCCGATACCCGCTCCAGACCCGAGGGTCCGGCCGGGTGCCTGCTCTGGTCCGGTCGGACCTACGCTGAAAATCCCAGAATTTTTAAAGTTCGAAAATTTGTATCAAAATTATTTTTTCCCTGATTATCAAAACTTTGATCCAATTAGAAATTGATAACCCAAACAATTTTAAATCCAACATAATTTTTTATTGCGATTGAATCATGCGATTAATGTTTATAAAACAATAAACCACATAAAATCATATAACACATAAACATCATAATCCAATATTCATATCATGCTAGGCACATAAACAATCAATTTATATACACACAACATGATCTAGTATTGAAATAATCAACATGAACGGGGCTCTGATACCACTGTTGGGTTTCGGAGTAACATGCGTAGCGAAAAATAGCATTTAAAATTTTAATGAAACCCAAAGCCATAGATCCGTTCATATGATTATATCAAATACATACAATATGAATACTAGAATACTAACCCTTGATGCCTTTGAATTTCAACCTTTGATCTTGGTGGAGATCTCGAAACTTGATCACGAACACAAAGCTTGAACACGAACTTTGAAGATGATGAGTTTCACCCTCTAGCGGTATCCACACCACGAACGAATATCAAGGAGCTTCTTGATCTTGGTTGCTAGACCAAAATTGTGAAACACGTTTTCACAATTAATGTGAACTATATGGAATATTATTTGTGTGTAATTTTGTTCCTTAATCTAGGATATCTTAGAACAAAATAATTCTCTCAAAACTCTTTGGAAAACTTGTACAAAACATAGGTACTAATTTAGGTCGAATTAGGGCTGTTAATATACAAGTTAGACCTATTCCAAATAGGTAACTTATGTCTAAACCTGCAAGAAAATGGATTAGGAAAGTTTCTGCCGAAACCGACTGGTCTTACCGGGTATAGCAAGTGGTCCGACCGGACCATGCCAGGTCCGCCCGGGTCTTGCTCCTAGTCTGCCCGGACCTCCCCTGTTTCCACTTTTCTTCTTCTAATTCTTTAAATCCCTTAATGGTCCTTCGACCCAATATTCCAATATAGTCCTTTTAAGGATTCGTTCTATTGTGAGTGACCCTCTAGGATTATACTAAGTTGGCAATGGGTTCAAATATGAAACCATAAGATATGATTAGGTTCTAGCAAACCATCATACCTACCCAAATAGTATAACTAGATACAAGTTCGCATTTCATTTAGAATATGTCACAAACCTTTTGTCCACGATATCATTGAACACAAGTCATGGTCAACAAGTCAACTTGTCTTTGTTCAATACTTTCTTGATTTCGAATATGTTGATAATCCAAATGACATTGATCCAATCAATTCATTTGAGTCCGGCCGAACATTTTCATCAACATCATTCCTACGAGAGGCCCAAGCTTGACATCTCTCCGAAGAGGGACAAATCCATCATAGCTTATTATTCTTCCCTACATGAATCCGATTATGCCAATCATACCCTTTATAACTACCCGGTTAAAGGTAGCATTTGAATATGTCAAATATAATGTTCATCAAGTGGAAGAATATAATAACTACATGTCTAAGGATTCAAATGACATAACTAATATGAGATATATATATGACATTGACCATGATATAGATCTCATAAAGCGGGTCATGTCCGATACTTAAAAAGTACCCATAAATTTAACATGATCATCCCATGATCATTTAGCCTTTATACTAATACCTAACAAGTACTAGAGACGGAGATTATTATAAGTAAACATGAACAACAATAATAATCAAAACATCTCTTTATTAATATGAAATAAATGATAACAATTACAATGTTTATTAAACTTGCCTAGGGAACCAACACCAACATTGTCCTCATGCGGGGGAACAAACATAAGAGGACATGGAAAGAGCTACTCTATTCTCGGGAAGTCTTTTGACATACTGTAGGGGCACATGCTTGAAGGAGTTCAAAAATTGAGTCACACGCTGTTGCCATTTGCTGCCCAAACCAATTGACTTACTGGGGACTATTTGTGAAACCTCGTACCCCTCAATGATGGGCCCATTCTAGGATGGATCTTGGTTACCATGGGGCTTCTTTCACATGAACCCAAAAATGCACATTGCAAGAACAATCTCTTTTATGCCAATAACCCAAGACAACCTTTGATTGTGCCGTATCTTGTCGTGCTTTTTGCAATTCCGAAGTTGAGTCGGTGGTGAATTGACTTGATGAGGAGATTCAATGTATAACTTGTCTTCTTTAGAGACCAGGGATCTCCATTTCTCTTTCCCTTCTCTCTCTCACTCTCTCATTTTTTTCATGACGCACCCTGTTTTTTTCCTAGACCGCCTTTTCGGGTTTTTAATCTAGCGGGCATTTCTTTTGCGTCTTCATTTTGACTCGATTAATGAGGAAGTGTGCATTGACTCTAGATGAGGATGAGAGACATGTGATTTTGTGGTGGAGACCTTTTGTCACTAAAGGTGAGTGACATTGACTTGACTAGGGAAGTGGTCCCTGGTATTGACATGTATTTTTATTGAATGACTCACGAAGTCAAGTAAGTCATTAAGAGAGAAGAGAAAGAAAGCCCCAATTTGATTGCAAGAAACTGGGAGTGTCGCTGAAAGATAAGAAGCTCCTAGACTCGATAAAGAAGGCAAAGCGATTCCAAATCTAAGAAAGTTGTTCAATCTTTTTGGTGATTAATTCATTGGCAAATGACTCGTACAAAGATGTCTTGACAAGTTCGAGAGGAAGGCCGATCACCATAACGCATTAGGGCTAAAATTATCTTCTTTCTTGGATGAGACTGGACTCGCAGGTTGCCTACGTTCCTCCAGTGTAGAGGCTCAGGTCACTGTAGTTCTTGTGGATCCTCCATTCTTCGTGATGGAATTGTTGCTTCGTCGTGATGGTTGTCGATGTAGGTTCGTCCTTTGTTGGTGGATGATGATGTTGTTGTGAACTTCTTTGATTGAGGGGGATTTTTTTTTTTCGTGCTCTAACTTTTGCTTAGGTTGTTTTGAAGAGTCAACCTAGCGAGCCCCTTTTTTTTTTAATACCCATTTGAAAACTTTGCTTGATTTCTCCATGGTTGTTGCTCCACCTTTCTTTGTCGCTTGATGTCTTGGATTTGATGTTGTCTCCTTCGTCACGATGTTTATCCCCTAGGCGTTCAAGTGATAGCCATCGTTCCAAAACTTGTTTAGACATCTTTTCATCATTTTTCCAAGAATTATTGAACAACTTGGAATAGTGTATGAGGTCAAGAACGACTTTTATTTGATAATTGACTCAAGATTTAACATGGGATGAGAGAAAACATTAATGCACACTTAAGAGGACTTTGACTCTTTTTTTCTATTCTATTTCTAGGTAGAGAAAGAGAAACGGAGATTGATGTCGTCGTCCTTGTCGTTGTGGTTCTCCTTGTGGCATGATCTCTTGTTGAAGCCCCATTTCAAAACCAAGCCTCTTCTTTGATGAGTTCTTGCATGTTGTCACTCTCTAACGGTTGCTCTTCACCCACAGTAAATTCACCATTGTCGATCAAATCTTGGATGATGTTATGGAGGACAAAGCATTCCTCGGTAAGATGGCCACTATGTTGGTGGTAGTTGCACCATTCATCACGTGCATGATTTTTACGTATCGTCTTTGGCTTGTACCCTTCCAAAGGCTTAACCTTTCCCATTGCTACCAAGGCTTCAAATGCTTCATCTCGGGTTACTCCTAGGGGAGGAGTGAAAATTCGGTTGTTGGTGGCACCTTTTTGACGTTTGAGGGACGAACAACTTGAGCATGTTTTACTGTTGACCTTTGTCTTGTTGTCGGTGAATTCTTACAAACAGGCCTTGAGTTTGGACACTTCTTCCTCGTGAATTCTTCTTTCGTAATCAAGACGGGCTTTGAGTTTGGAAACCTCTTCTTTGTGAATCCTCTTGTCGATATCGAAACGGGCTTGCCACAAATTGTGTTTACGGCGGGCATCCTCAACAATTCTATCCATTTGTTCCCCCATTGATTTCATTATGTTGAGTAACCCTTCGTTGGACACGAAAACATTCCCACCATTGTTGTTGTTGCCGTTCGAAGCCATTGGACCTATTGAAAGAGCACGATTGATCTTAGATTGGCCCACAAACACCTTTTGAGTAAAATAATTTCACCGACAAACAAGGAAAGGACTCAACCACACAAAGAAAAAGACTGTTTTTTTTATGTACAAAAGTCGGAAGGACGTAGTCCTTTTTGGGGTTTCTAGAAAAAATAGTGGAATCGTCACACTAGTATATAGACCTTCTCGCGGTCCCATATACTCATCGGATTTCACCACGCTTTTGATACCTACATGTGACGGGATTAAACTAAATTAATGTAATAAAGCATACATGCGGGGACCGAGTTTTATTTCGTCCATAATAACCACTTGGGGATGGATTATTTCGTCCATGATAACCACTTGTTTCTCTTGGAAACGGCATGTATGATTTGATGACATTAGTTTAGGGAAATCTCGACACACGAAAACCGACTTGGTCACGGAGTGTTAGAACCTAGACTAAGAATTGTGTTGGCTTGTGCTCGGTTAAAGAGAGGCTTAAGGTCACCCCCGGCATGTAGTCATGAACTACGCCACGGGCTGAGGTTTACCGCTTCGAAAGAGTCAAGGTCGGGTGGAGCTTGAAACTCTCTAGGTGGGCCTCGACGGGTTTGGGGTTGGACTTGTGCAACTCGATATTGATCAATTCATAGGAATATATGCATGTAGTGTGAGGTCAAGCCAAGTGACATTTTTTTTTCAAAATAAAAGAAAAGCAAATAAACACATAATTACAACTTTTGAAGCACCCGTGTGACCGATAAAATTAAACAGAAAGTAATATTATTCATGTGCAGGCCCGGTGCCCACACACTGTTAAGACTGTTCTGTTCTGAAAATGCGCCCATAAGCGCGCGCATTGGGCTACCTACTCGGGAGTCGCGCGCGTTAGAGGAAGATGGGCAGAGGCGCCCGCTTCTGGGTGAAAACCTGCAAATTAGTTGGTTCAAGGGATTGCCTTGACCCTAAATAAGAAAACTTTCCCCTGCAATAATTGTTAGCACAGAAACATGAAATGGAAGGACAATAAGGAAGGCGGGCGATTCTGGTAATTGGGGTCGGACGCACGCGCTTTAGGCCAAGAAGGCCAAAGGCGCGCTCTTCCAACCCTTTTTACCAGAATGCCCAGAAAACAGTAAAAAGAACACCAAAAGTAAGAAACGCAAGTTTAACCCTCTAAATTTTCCCCAGTAGGGTTGCCACTGTAGATACCCCGGGAGATCCCACTACTTGGCTAGAGCGGTGGAAGGATCCTAGGAAGTCTAACTTGTTTTAATTGTAGAGTCGCCACCTATGTTATTGAGGAAACATAAGAAAAACCTAAAGAAATAGCCTATTTTAATATTACGAAACTAGAGATTCGGGAAGAGAAGGGTTCGGGGGTTAGGTGACGGAGTGGGAAGTACTTAAACACCCACTCCGCCCCGCTTACGCGGGTCTTGCTACTATTGGTGTTCTAATGCTAAATGTTCTTCAATTTATTAATATAAAAGTGCTAATAATTACAATGAAAAGAAAGGGGAAATTGCAAAGGGAAATAAAAGAGAATGGTTTTATTATATTAATGCTAAAGATTACATGTAGCAATTACATTAATATGAAATAAAGAAATTAAAGTAGAGTTGGAATGTAGGGAGATAACCTTAACCAACTTTAATGTAATAAATTGGTCATTTAGTCATGTCCCATTGATGGGGATTGCATACATATTAGAAGAGATGAAAGATGAAGAAAGCAAATAAGATCAACAGATTAGAAGAAAAGAATAAACATTGTACCTTGTGCTTGAATGGGGAAGAACCAATTTGTCTATAATAACCACTCTTGAAAATGAACTTTTTAGTTTAAGAGAGTTTTTTTTATCAAGAATTCCTTCCTCCCTTTCCATGGTGGAATGAAGAGGTATTTATAGGTATTAGGGAAGTGTTTGTGGTCATAAAGATGGCCCTTCCCCGGATCAAGCCAAGGCATAATGGCCTTGGGGGTTACAAATCAGAAAAGGAGGGAAATTTGGCAAAATCTGGGATTCTGGAGGTGGGAAGCGCGCACATCCCACCTCCCTTATGGGAAGCGCACACCTCCCACAAAGGAGGGCAAAGGCGCGCACATCCCGCCTTCAGAAAATCCATATTTTAGCCCAAAAGTTAACCCCGTTATGCAGTTAAGCCGCGAAACTAACGAAATCAGTCAGAAACTTAACGAACACCACGAAAGTCAACAAAAACAAAGTAAAAAAAAACTCAAGGTTGACTTTGTCACTTAGTCAAGTCCAAGACTAACGGAGTAAGTCAAGAACTTAACATAAAATAATGAAAGTTAACGAAAAGTAATAAAACTTAACAAAAAAAGAGGAAGACAGAGAATGTGTATGCAATCAGGACATGAGAGGTCCAAGGCGGGGTGTCTACAAATGGGACATGCAAAACACGAACTTGGCCACGGGCGACCTTTTCACGGACGAAGTGAATGTCCATCTCAATATGTTTTGTTCGCTGATGTTGTGCTAGATTGCCCGAGAGATAAATAGCACTTACATTGTCACAATATACTAGTGTAGCTTTGTGAATAGGACAATGAAGTTCTAATAATAAATTACGTAGCCAGCATGATTCAGACACAACGTTTGACAACACCACGATAGTCGGCCTCAGCACTGGATCTAGAGAGAGTAGGTTGTCTTTTGGAGGACCACGAAATGAGGTTGTCCTCTAGAAAGACACAGTACCCTGATGTGGACCGGCGGGTATCAGGACAGCCACCCCAGTCGGCATCCGTATAAGAAAGGAGAGTGGAAGTAGTAGACGGAGAAAGATGTAGTCCAAGAGAAAGAGTGCCTTGAAGGTATCAGATAATACATTTAAAGGCATTCATATGGACAACCATCGGATTGTGCATGAATAAGGAAATCTGCTGAACTGCATATGAAATATCAGGCCGGGTAAACATGAGGTATTGCAGTACCCCATCAAGACTTCGATACAAGAAGGGATCCTCAAATAGAACCGAAGAAGTTACACTTAACTTTGATTTAGTATCAACGGGAGTAGAGGCGGTGTTGGGTTTTGCTTATCTCTTAACCCTCCTAAGTATGTTAGAATTGATTGATACCATCACCTATTAATATTTTATGGACTTTAGGACCCTATGAAAGAAGTTTAATAACTTTAATTTTTACCTTAGTCCATTTTATAGTATAGGCTTAGAATATAGGACTAGGAGCTAAAAGGAATGAAGAACTAAGCAAGACCTTTGGTCTCTGCGTAGGACTTATCTGCGCAGGACATCACTGCGCAGGTCTTTGCTGCGCAGCATTCAACCTTGCTCAGTTTTCAATGTTTTCAGATTACATAACTTGGAAAAGCGCTTAGAAGATGTACGCTTATTAATGTGCTGAGGTGTGAAGAAACGAAAAAATATGTACACTCAGCAAATCCAACGTTGGAGATGCGCTTAGATGAGATATTTCAAAATGAAGACAGCTGTCAACCTTCTAGAAGAAGATTTGAATTTTGACTTCATGCTCTGTCTCCAACGGCTATAAAGGACACCTGCGCACCAATCATATTGCGCCAGCTCATCGTCCTTTCTCAGAGCTCCAACGGCTAATCGTAAGCTCTCAGCTATAAATAGCCTGCTCATCTTCATTTCCATGTTGCTAGAGTTTGTGCTTACTAAGTATCTTTGAAGTTCTGAAGATTGCTGCTTAAAATCCCGACTCCCAAGAACAACCTTCAAACCTTCATACCTTCAAACTCCTGCCCATATCCTAAGCCTTGTAACACCAGAATTCTTCGTGCTCTTCATCTCATAGATTTCTTGAGCCCAGAATTTCTGACACACACACACCTCTCGAAGTTTCGATCATTTAGATCTTACTTCATGAGAAACACCGGTTTAGTCTAGGATTTGTTCTTCATAGAATAGATTTTGATTTGAGTTTTGATTCTTTGTAATCTTGTAAAAGCTCCTCACATAAATATAAATCTCTTTAGAAAATCTAAGACTAACCATCTTGGTAGATGACGTAGATCTTTCATCGATCGAACCTCTCCAAATAGCTTGTTTATTATTCTCGCTATTTATTTCCTGCTTACTTTATTTCTTAATAGCTGCTTTGTTTGATCTTATCAGATTGCTATTTGCTGCTGTGTTTTGTTATTGCTTATTTCCTTAGCACATTTTTAATCAACTCTTTAGCCAAACTTAGCGCGTGCGTTTTTAGCCTCTGTGCATCTTTCCCTGTGCAGTAGCTGCTTTAAATTTCCGCTGTGCATTTCACACTCTCTCTGCGCGCTATACTTAGCTTATTTGAGAACTGTGCGCATAAGCCATTGATTTGCAAAAGGGTTTGAAAATAATTTTAAAACGCTATTCACCCCCTAGCATTTTTCATACCCTTGTTGCCCCTTTAGGTCTAACAAGTGGTATCAGAGCAAACACCTTCATAAAACTTGTTTTGTTTTTCAAGATTAACAGCTTGGGTGCCGATTCAAGATGGCTTCAAAATCTTTGGCAATGGCTAACTATTCACATGTTCCTGTGCTCAACGAAGATCACTTCGACATCTGGAAACACTGCAAGCTCACTCATTTCTCTTCTATCGATAAGATCCTCCACGACATCGTTCTTGAAGGACCATACATCCCTATGAAGGCAAATCCTGATGCTGCTATGAACAAGGACAATCCTACCATCAAGAAGCCCAAGGAGGAATGGACTGATGAAGAAAAGAAGTGGGTTGGCTTTGATGGAAGAGAAAGGAACATCATCCTAAGCACCATGGACCTCTCTACGCACAATCAGATTGTGAGCTGCGCAACTGCAAAAGAGCTATGGGATGCTATTGAAGGCTATGTGAATGGTGACAAAGTTAGCAAGGAAAATAAAAGATTTCTTGTGCAAAGAAAATTCAACTGCTTCATGAAGATAGATGGTGAAACCCTTAGACAAACTTATGATCGCTACTGTGCTATTGTAAACTCTTGTATATCTCTGGGAAAGACTTTCACCAACAAAGAAATTAATGCTCACTTCTTAGATGCGCTTGGTTTTAGATATGTGCACAAGGCAAGTCATCTGAAAGATTCTGGATTTCTGGATACTTGGCCTCTGCGCAGTTTATATGCTACTTTGAAAGTGTTCGAGTTAAAACTTGATTGAATTAATGAAACAGAAGGAAAAGGAAAAGCAATATCAATGATTGCTCAAAAAGAACCTGTGCCTGCTCAAACCTCAGACAAAGTCTCCACTTCATCCTTACTTGAATTGGATGACGATGACTTCGCTATGTTTGTAAAGCGATTTCAAAAATTCAGGAAATTCTCAAAACCTGGATCCTCAAGTAAAGCTCCAGCTAAGTTCTCTCGTAGAAGAGACTCAAAGAAAGATGATGACTTGGTTTGCTACAACTGTAGAAAGCCTGGTCATTTTGCATCAAAATGCCCTACTCCAAAATTTGAGTATATGAAGAGGAACAGTGCGCAGAGATCCTCTAAGCAGCGAGGAATGGTTGCTGAAGAAGACTGCGCAGACAAGGAGCTCAAGACCTGGATAGAGATTGACACTGAAGACAGTGATGATAATGATTCTGAGGATGGACTGCTCTGCTTGATGGCCAATGCTGATGATGATAGCGACTCAGAGAATGGTGTTCCAGATATGAACGCACCAAATGAACCAAGGAAGATAGCAAAGAAGAAAGGTCCCACTATCACTGAACTGGTAGAGATGGGACATCTGACTCCAAGTAGATAGAATGGTAAGTACTTATTTACCAGAGCAGACCTATCAAAGAAGTTTGTAGCTGCGACTTCGCGCAAGGAATCTTTTGAAATTCCTGCTGAAATTGTAAAATGAATGATGACTCTGTTGCTGAATGCGAGTCTGTATTCCAACAAGCTAAAAAGGTAATAAAAATATTCAACTCTATGAAAGAAGCAGTGGACTTATCAATTGGAGAAATTTCACAGCTTAAGACGGAGAAATCTCTCTTAAAATCTGAAAACACCCTCCTTAAGGAGAAGATTAAGAGCATGACTCCTCTTACTGAAAAGAACCATTTCTTGACAGATCAAAATGCGTTATTTAAAGTAAGAAACAAAGAATTGGCTGCTCAAGTTTCTGATCTAAAAAAGATCACTGATGAGTGGACGAAATCTCGTGTCATGGATCAAATTCTAGAATCCCAAAAAGCCAGTGGAGATAAGGAAGGCTTGGGATTCTCAACTAGTGATAACTTTAAATGTGCAGTTTGCTCTGAAAGAGAAAAGGAATTTACACCCCAGCAAACTGTTGAAATTCCTAAAGCGAAGCATTCTGCTTCAATGGGTAAAGGACAAGAGAAATTCCAGAGACAAAATTTCCATTATGTCTACCCAAAGAAGTAAACTGGGAAAGCCAAGGGTAAGGCTAAAGTTGAACCTGTGCATGACAACTTATTTTCTGACTATGGTTGCGCTTTAACTTCAAATGTCAAATCTGCGCACAAGGACCATTCGCATGAAAGCCATGCGAATTCTTAAGAAGAGCGCACCCAAACCTCAGAAAATGGTATTTGTTAAAGCTAGTTCAACTGCTCTAGTTAAGAATGCTAAGCCAAAGAATAATAAAGAGTTTGTAAAAACCCAATCTCTAAGTGGCTTACATCATTGTGTTGTGTGTGATGGTTTAGGTCACAAGGCTGCAGAATGCCTTTTGCGATTTACTCCTAAAACCAAGGGACGTAAAAATCCTATGGTTAGACAAGAGTGGGTTGTCAAAAGTTACTAACTCTAGGACCCAAGAATAAAGGGGACCTGCGTTTTTAATGTCTATCTTTTAGGTCTCCTGCTTCACTCCGCACTCTTCACAAGCTAAAGCGCATATATAGTATCTTGATAGTGGATGTTCTAGACACATGACTGGAGATATCAATAATCTTGAAGATGTGCATGAAGGAAGAGGTGCCTCAGTAACTTTTGGGGACAACAACAAAGGGCACATTGTTGGATATGGAAGACTCAAAAAGGATAAAGTGTGCATTTAACAGGTTGCGCTCGTAGAAGGCCTCAAGCACAATTTGCTTTCCATATCTCAATTCTGCGATAAAGGTCTGAAATTCCATTTCACTGCTACGCACTGCTTTATCAAAGATGGCAAATCCAGACTCACTTTGCTCACAGGGACTCGTAAGGCAAATGTTTATATCATTGATCTTACTGCTATAAATTCTATCACTAATCTCTGTTTTGTAGGAAAGAATGTAAGTAAAAGCAGCTGCCTATGGCACAAGCGCTTAAACCATTTGAACTTCAAATATTTGGCTAAGCTAGGACGGGAAAATCTTGTCAAAGGACTTCCCAAAGTAGCTGATCATCATGACAGAAAATACGCAGCGTGCCAGCTTGGTAAACAACCTAAGCAGTCTTTCTCCAACAAGATTGCTTCCTCAACTTCCAATTGTTTACAACTGCTTCACATGGACCTGTTTGGACCTGTCACCACCGCGAGCATTGGAGGAAACAAATACACTTTAATTGTGGTGGATGACTAGTCAAAATATACATGGGTTGAGATGATGATATCCAAAGACGACTGCTATGATATCTTGACTGCTCTATTCTAAAGGCTCCAAACTCAAAAGGAAGATGACATCGTGAGTGTTAGATAAGATAATGGCACTGAGTTCGAGAACAATGGTGTTGCTCAATATTATGATGATCACGGAATAGATCACAACTTCTCTGCTGCTGGAGTTCCACAACAAAATGGCGTTGTGGAAAGAAAGAACTGCACGTTGATTGAGGCTAGAAAGACCATGATCGCAGAAGCTAAGCTGCCTAAGTACTTTTGGGGAGAAGCTGTCAACACCGCCTGCTTCACTTAGAATAGATCCCCCCCCCCATCAACAAAGCCTACAACAAAACTCCATATGAGCTATGAAGAGGAAGAGTGCCCAACATCGCTTTCTTCAAGATATTTGGCTGCAAATGCTATATCCTCTACAACGGCAAAGACCATAGACGTAAATTCGATGCCAAAGAAGATGAAGGTATATTTGTTGGGTATGCCAAACATTCTAAATGTCACGACCCGAAATCTAGGCTCTATTTTATTAGTAATTAAATGATTTTTATTTAATTATTTGCTTATTTATTTATTTGAATTATTATTTATTTAAATATTTATGTGTGCAATTTATGTGTTATAATATTTATGCCTAGCATTTTATTTGGGTCATTTGTGCTAGTGTAGAAGTGTTGAGCCTTATTTGTTAGTGGGGAGTTTTTATAAAAAGGGTAGTATTAGGGGAGGGGCCACATTCTAAATGTCACGACCCGAAATCTAGGCTCTATTTTATTAGTAATTAAATGATTTTTATTTAATTATTTGCTTATTTATTTATTTGAATTATTATTTATTTAAATATTTATGTGTGCAATTTATGTGTTATAATATTTATGCCTAGCATTTTATTTGGGTCATTTGTGCTAGTGTAGAAGTGTTGAGCCTTATTTGTTAGTGGGGAGTTTTTATAAAAAGGGTAGTATTAGGGGGAGGGGCCTTAGTGTAACATTTCAAATAATTTCATCATCTTCTCCCTACTCCCTCCCTACTCCTTCCCTCACCTCCCCCATTCTCACACTCCACCTCCCTCCATCATCTCCCTGGAAACTCTCTCTCTCTCCTCCATTTGGTAAGCATTTTCTTCTCTATTTTCTCTCTTCATTTTCTCCCTCTTCCTCTCATAATCTCTCATTTCTTAAAACTTGAAACATGTTTAGATCGTCGATAGGATCGTTGGAAGCCAAAAATATTTGAAATCCTTCAACTTTGGGAAATCCGGGTAAGTTGCTTTTCCCCTATTTTATGCTAGAAATGCTACTCCATGTTTAATTTGATGTTATGAATGCTATTTATTTCATCTTGGGTTGATTTGGGAGTAATTTGCATTTGGTTCATTTTGTGAAATTTTGGTATTTGAATCTCCCTTGAGTGAGGTCCCTAGATGATGTTGTTGGAGTTCCTTTGGCTCAAAATGGTGTAGGTACCTTAGTTCCCATCTTGGTAGTGTTAGAAATGGTAAAGATTTGGTTTGTATTGGATTTGGGGTTGTTAATGGAGGATACCCAGAATTTTAGCCGGAATTTGCCTTTCCGGGCAAGGAGGCGCGCGCACCCTCCATTAGGAGGCGCGCGCACCCCATCCCCTGTTGTGACATTTATTTTCCCTTTTTGTCCAATCTTTCGAGGGCCATATTTTGTTCATCCGGACTCCGTTTTAGGTGTTTAAGCTATCGTTTTAAAGCTCTCCTTAAGCTCTTCGATATGAGTGAGTAAATTTGGTTGAGTTCTCGAATTAACTGGATCCTTTGTGGTCACATGTGATATGGGAATTGTGTTATCATTGTTAAGATTGTTGGAACACTTTAATTGTGTGTTGTTGGTTCATTTCACTTTCTTGGTGACTTCTTGGTATGGTTCCCTACTTTGGAAACCTAAGTTGTTTAATTAAGCTAGTATTTATTACTTAGCATTTATTTGAAAGTCCAGCTGGTGTCTGTGGTTGTGTCGGGCGATGTGAGATATTGTGATGGCACCGGCCAAGTCCATTATGGTGTCGACCATTGTTTTGCCCTTATTTTCCTCTTCCAGATCGGCCTTGGTTGAGACGTTTGGAGCATGACTTTGTGGCATGGCTCCCGCCCCTTGTGGCACATTACTTTGTTATTGGTTCCGGTACCGGGGTTTTCTCTTCGGCTTTCATGCCATTATGAAGATGATGATTTGTTGATTATTGAAGCTGCGCAGCGATCCTTTATTTGGATGTTCCGGTTTGGAAAAACTTGGCTATATCCTTTGTTATGTGTTTATTTCCGCTGCTATCTGTTATATGATAATTGCTATGTGCTATGTGACGATAATTATTGTTTATTGCCTATTGCATCATAGCATGTCATGTAGTTGCATTAGTAACTTATTGAGATTCATCTCACCCCCTTTCTTTTATCTTTGTTTTTCCTTAACCCCCCCCAGGTGATAAGGATTAGTCTCGCTGATCACGAGAAAGAGGACGTCGAGTGTGGATCCATTCTTTTGGGGAAAGTTGTATAGGTGGGTTTACATTATATAAATGTGTAACCTTTTGGGATATTTGTACCAAACATTGATGTCATTAGGATTTGTGTATTCTGTATTTTGTTGGGCATAAACTTGTGGAAGTTTATAACAGTTGTAATTGGTTTTTATCAAACTTGGTTTTGTAAAACTTTGGATCTTCACCTTTTGGTATCAAATGAAATTTTTAACTTCGGTATTTCACAGTTTTGGTTTTAGAGTCGACGTCCAGATCGCGGTCTCGGGCCCGCGGGGTCCGGAGTCGCGACACTAAAGCTTTTCGTGTTTTCAATTGAACTACTCTAGTTATTATAGAATTTGTACATGTTACATTTGATGAACATTCTCTCCTTGAGCCACATTTGGCTCCAAATGATTCTGATAATTCTGCTGAGAATGATGAGATAGGTACGCAGACACAACTGCACCTACGCAGAATAATATTCAAGATAATCACAATCAGAATCAATCAAGTCCATCTCATGCGCCAACACCGGATGCTGCGCCAGAAGTAACTACTCCTGATGCGCAGACACCTCCTCCTGCGCATGACATTTCCCGCTTTAGCAAATCACCTTCGATGATCTTGATGCTGGAGTAAATGAAGTTCCCATTGAAGATCTTCGTATTTCTACTACTCAACCTAACTTACCTCCCGAGTTTTGTGAAGTTAGATATCATCCAACAACAAACATCATTGGTGAAGCGCTACAAGATTCAAGCTGGGTTGTTGCTATGCAAGAAGAGCTCAACCAATTTGAGCGCTGCAAGGTTTGAAATTTAGTACCCAGACCTCATGACCAAGGAGTTATTGGTACAAAATGGGTTTTCAGAAACAAGATGGATGAGAATGGAAGCATCACCAGAAACAAAGCAAGGCTGGTTTTGCAAGGCTATAGGCAAGAGGAAAGAATCGACTACGATGAAACGTTTGCGCCTGTAGCAAGACTCGAAGCTATAAGAATTTTCTTAGCTTATGCCTCTTTCAAGAAATTCAAGCTTTATCAAATGGATGTGAAGAGTGCATTTCTCAATGGTGAACTCCAAATTACGGTTTACGTTGCTCAACCACCAGGCTTTGAAGATAGCAGATTTGCAAATCATGTCTTCAAGCTTCAAAAGGCTTTGTATGGACTAAAACAAGCTCCAAGAGCATGGTATGATACACTATCAAAGTTCCTACTAGATAAAGGCTTCAAGCGCGGTAAAATCGATACAACTCTTCTTATTGCTAAGTATAATGATCATTCTTTACATGTTCAAATTTATGTCGGTGATATTATATTTGGTTCTACTAATGAGTTACTTTGTAAACGCTTTGAGAAGCTAATGAAAAGAAAGTTTGAGATGAGAATGATGGGAGAACTCACATTCTTCCTCAGACTTCAAATCAAGCAACTGCATGATGGCATCTTCATAAATCAAGCCAAGTACACAAGAGACTTAATCAAGAAATTTGGATTTGAGAATGCTAAAGCATACGACACTCCAATGGCCACGGGCAACAAGCTTGACAAAGACTTTAAAGGTAAGAAAGTTGATCAAACTTTATATCGAGGTATGATTGGCTGTCTCCTATCTTACTACAAGTAGGCCAGATATCATGTTTAGTGTTTGTGTCTGTGCGCGCTATCAAGCTGACCCTAGAAAAGTGCACTTAACTACTGTTAAACGCATTATTAGATATCTTTCTGGAACTGTTAGCCTTGGACTTTTGTACACCAAAGATTCTAATTTCGATTTGCTAGGTTATTCAGATGCAGACTACGCAGCATGCACCATTGACAGGAAGAGCACTAGTGGGACTTGTCATTTCCTTGGAAATCGACTTGTTGCGTGGGCAAGCAAGAAACAAGCTGATGTGTCCATCTCCACAGCTGAAGCTGAATATATTGCTTCAGGGAGCTGCTGCTGCCAAATCCTTTGGATGAAGCAACAACTGGTGGATTATGGCATTCATGAAGCAAACTGCCCAATATTCTGCGATAACATGTCCACCATCGCAGTCTCCAACAATCCTGTCATGTATTCAAAGATAAAGCACATCGACATCAAATATCACTTTCTCAAGGACCACGTGGAAAAAGGCAACATCCATTTAGAGCACGTGGGCACAGACAATCAAATTGCTGATATCCTCACAAAGGCTCTTGACGCAAAGAGATTTGTCTTCTTGAGAGGAGAAATGGGTATGCTTGAACTCAGCTAACTTGTCCATATAGTTTGTTACTACTAATGTTCTTTTGTGTGCTTGATAAAGTATTCAAAGGTTAAGTTTCATGCATCTGCGTAGCTATTGCGCAGTAAGTTAATGCGCATGGAACAGTTCAGTTATGAGATTTAAAGAATCTCTGCGCAATATTTTCTCTGCGCAAAATGTCATGCGCACTTCTAGTGGACCACAGGTAAGTGTCTATTCATTAGAATTTTCACATAGGTCCTTGACTGAAATCAACGCTTAGTCAAAAGGGTACTTGTGTAATTAAAGTTTTCCCATGCCTTTAATTATTTGGGAAATTACCTTTTTACCCCTGCTCATGTCCCATTGTCATTAATACAAATTGCGATTGATGACAGTGCCCCTACAGAATGTCTGCTACCCATTTAATGTGGGAAGTGATGCTACAACCGTCAGCCTCTATACGCTGACACACGCGGGCGCAAAGTCTGCGCACGCGCGTCTCCCTTTCGGCCACATCACCCTGCTAACGTGTGCCCGTCCTTTCACTGACTCAGCATTTATGAGGAAGTTGACTCGACAGTGACCGGCTTAGAACTTCACACTCACACGCGTGGTAGGCCTGTGCACCCGCGCCTCTGGTTGGGCCACGTCATCGCAGCACGTGTCCCACTTAGCGTTTTCACCAAACTGTCCTTGCGCTGACGTCACTAATTTCTTTTTTTGGTATAAACCGTCTGCCCCTTCTCTTTTCTCTCTCTACTTCTCACTCTTTATTTCACTAAACCTCCATTTTCTCTCTCTATTTCTCACCAACTTCCAATGATTTTCTCTTCTTCTCTCTTTGACTTCCTTCAATTTTCTGGAAAACTTCTTCTCTTTCTTCTTTTTTCGTCTAAACCTTGCTCTATAACAATGGCTCCAAAGAAAACCTCCAAGAATATGCCCGAAATTATTCTCTCTTCCTCTTCTGAGCAATCTTCTTCCTCCTCTTCGTCTGAATCGGAACAACAAGAGCAAAACGTCTAGAAACCCGTCGTCGAAGATATGGTATGAATCCTTGAACTTTATCTTGATTTTTCTATTTTCCGCAATTGTTAGGGTTTAAAGCTTTAAAAGCTTCCCTTTGTGATTGTAGGCTTGTTTGTTGTTCATTTTTGAAATCGTTTGTTGCTTCGTGTTCATTTTCACGTGATCTACTCTTATATGTCATTTATTTCATGATCAGTAACTGATTTCTTTGATTTCTGTCAAAAATCTTGTTCGAAAACCTCCATTGCAGACCAACAGTTTTTCTCCTTTTCTGGGTTTAATCTTGTGTTGTTGACCTTTATATTTTCATGGCTGTTTTCGTCTCTTTAATGCGGTCATTTTGATATGATTTTTGTTTATTTTGGTTAACATTGGATTTTTGGTGTTCTTGATGTTCTTCGTGTTCATGAACAGTAATTTCGTGTTCATCAAGTTTTTATTTTTCTCTTATGCTTTGGCTCGCATAAGAATTTTTCTAAGTGTTTGTGTTTTTGCGCATGCTTGCTTGGTTCTACGCTTTATTTCTATGATTTTTTTATCAAGTATGGATTCATTGCGCATAGGTATATCTGCGCTACATGCGCAAAGCTCCATGCGCAATATTATTTGTCTAATTCCTTTATTGTTTTGCGCAGAATTCCTTCTATTTTATTTGCGGCTGGGAAGTGAACCCTCAGGACCTGAATCAAGACGCAGTTGGGCGCAGATTGATCAGGCATCTTCGATCCTCCGGAATTCTTCCTCTCTTCACTTTGGATCAGCCTTTCTACGTGACATCTCTGGTGGATGAATTTTTCGAGACATTCCAGCAAAATACAAGGGTCAGAGCACACAGATTATCATGGCTGTGGTGCAAAATTGCGAAATTTTGGTGCACCCAAATCACATCCGCAGATTGTGTGAGTTCGATGTTGGTGATGCGCCTGATACTTTTGATGTTGCGCAGCAAGATAGGCTTGCGATGAAGTTAGTTAACGAGCCTACTCTCAGCAAACGATGGTCTGCGCATGATCGCAAGGAATTTGGTGAGGTGATGTATCACCTATGCACCCTCATTGGAGATTCCCTGAATTGCAAGAATAGCAATAAAGGGAAGTTTATTTCTAAGCAGTGGGAGTACTGCGCAGCCATATACCAGAAGGAGCAACTTGATTGGCCGCAGATCATCTGGAATGAGCTCACCAAGGCCATGTCTAGCTATGATGCGCGCCTTAACGCGTCAAAGCCCAAGTACAGGACGCACTGCCACCTGCTTTCCAAGCTCCTGCTTCAATACAAAGACTTACTAGACTTTGTAAAGAAGAAGCCTTGTTAGGCCCAATTGGTAGGAAAATAGGCTAGAGTGGGGGTGAATAGCCTTTTTAAAACTTTTACAAAGAAACACTTTTAAATGCAAAGTCACTTATCAGTTTGCAAACTATTATCAGTAAGCGCAGCGGGTAAAATATGACTTAGTTTTAACTCACACAAAATCAGTGTATAAAAGATTTTCAGAGCTTAGTTTAAACACAAAGTTGTTTCTAAAAGTTCAATGCATTTTCAAGAGATTGGTCAATGGAAATTACAATGAATCAGTAAGAACATATGCAATCTGCCGGTGATAGAATTCCAACCGGCAATGATAAGGTAAGCAACAGAGACACAAGGATTTGGAGAGGTTCACAGTGTAAATACTGCTACGTCCTCTACCAAGTTTGGTCAGAACTTGGATTTGGGTTAAGAGTACTATTAGATATCTCTATTCTATTACAAGCACGGCTTTGCCGGTATACAAAGACTAAGTTCTAGAAATTTCTAATGGATCGTAAAACAATTCTGACCAAGTGTATTTGAGCGGCAAGTTCAAGAGAACTTATCTCACTCAGGTGGGTGTGTGAATAACTGAAACAACGTATTCCTTATATGATCTAGTTCGGGAATACTAACAATGTTGTTTGAGTTGGTGCACAAGTGTATGTCCTATTAAATGATCTAATGATTACCTGGATACAGAATGTTTGAGTCTTTAATGAATACTCAAAAACATTCAACTCTCTTCAATGCTCTATTTTCACCATGCTCGCAAAAGTCTGATGGGTAAAGACCCCTTTGTCTCAACCGGTTACCTGCAAAAAGCAAGTAGAGACAGAGTATAGCTAAAAGTAGCTATGTGTCAGACGGCGCAGCAATCATTACAGAGCAGGTAAACTACTTTTTGATAAAACAGTAAGAAAGGACAGGGACAATCAGCAAGGTTGACTTTAAGATGAAACGATGTAACCTGACTGACAGTACAGACTGTCTTTCTTTATCAGCAAGTTGAGAGTGAAGTTGATCGGCAACTTCTTTAGTAAGTTGATCGGCAACTTGTTTACTGGTCTGCTGATTTGCTTCCTCTTGCTGGTTTGCCTTGTTTGAAGAGTTGGAATACACCTGTGCTGGTCACCAAGAATCCTAAGAGTACCTTACAAAGGTTCTAATAAAATTGGGGGATCCTAAGTGATAACTATGATTGGGATTAAGCAATTCTATGTCCTAAACATATATTTGAACAACAATCTCCTCCTAATTGCTTAAGTCCAATCACCCTATCCAAGAACATATATCTTAGCTTAGTAAAATAATGTATAAGGAATGTCTATTTATTATCATTCCCTAAGCCAAGTCACACACAAGATGTCTTAAAGAGGTAAAAATACAAAATGATAAAAAGTTAAGAGTAAAAGAAAAAAAATGAGTTGCTGGTGTCTTAAGATCAGCAGGGAGAATAATAATCTGCAAAACAAAGTTAGCATGAATAGCAGCAGATATTATAAGAGAATATAACATATAAAAATAAGCACACAAGACAGTAATGGTTAGCAAAGAAGTCTTGGATAAATCGTTGAAGTTCTTCTGGATATCTATATCATTGGCTATATTGACTAGGAAGCAGGAGGGTCCTCTTGCTGGTCAATGGCCTTTGATGTAGAGTCGGTAAGCTTGGCTTTCTTCTTTGCTCTCTTCTCTTTCTTTTCAGCTTCTCTCTTCTTCCTTCTTTGAGTTCTCTCCAGTCTTTCAGTCAGCATTGCATTGTTGGCTTCCAGAGCAGCTATCTTTATTTGAGCATCAGCAAGAGCAGACTTGGCAGCAGATAAATCTTTTTCAGTCCTTTCTAGGTCTCTGATCTGTAACCTTTAGTCATCAACTAGTTGCTGTTGAATTGAATGCATACTTCCCAAACTTTCTGAAAGGGTAATCAGCCTAGATTCTCTGTCCTCCAGTAGATCTTTCAAGTCTTGAATTCTCTTGCATTCCTCCTCCTGATTGGACTTAAGGATTTTGTCAGAAAGATCCTCATGAATACGGTTTAACTTGTCACGGAGGAAGAGGCCAGTATCGCCCAGATCGGCACGAGTAACAGGCACTTGCATATTTTCAGTATCCCCTTCAAGGTAACTGAAGTATTCATACATACTATTCAGTACCACTGGTTTTGACAGTCCAAGAGAAGAATGCATCAGGAAGGAAGGGATGAAGTCTTCATTGATAATATCAGCATCTTCTACGAGACCTTCAGGAGCAGGCACAGTCAACTCATCATCTGAAGATAGAACAATCAGTAATGGAGAAGCTGGCACAAGAGAGGGAGCAGCTGGCAGAGACAAAACTTGTTGAAGAAAAGAAGCATCAGCAGCATATCTGTCAGCAAGAAGGAACTCAGCAGGAACAGACGTGGAGGCAACAGGATCGGCAGAAGTTACATCGGCACGGACAATCGGCAAAGGAAATGAAGGATGAATAATAACTGCACGTTCAACCGGCAGATGGAACACACCATTGTCCTCCAGAGAAAGAAAGATAGCCAGGATAAAATTCAAATAACCACGACCTTCAAGAATCATGTGTTGGGTTTCTTAGTAACATGCGCAGCGGAATATAGCAGTTAAAATTTTAAGAAAACCCAAAGCCATGAATCCGCTCATATGATTAAGTCAAATACAACAAGATGAATAGAGTAATAACTAACCCTTGATGGCTATGAATTTTCTCTTTGGTCTTGGTGGAGATCTTGAAGCTTTATCACGAACCAATCACGAACTTTGTAAGATGATAAAATTCACCCTCTAGCGGTATCCACACTTCGAACGAATATCAAAGGAGCTTCTTTGATCTTGGTTGCTAGACCAATATTATGAAACACACGTTCACAATACAATAAAGAAATATATGGAATTTATTTTGTGAATTATTTTGTTCCTCAATCAATGATATCTTAGAACAAAATAAAATCTCTCTCAAACTCTTTGAGACTCACAAAAGGCACTTGTTAATATGGTCTGGCCGAATTGGGGTTTTTATACACAATTAAGACCTATTCCAAATAGGTAACTTGTGCCAAAAACCTTTCCTAATCAAATTAGGAATTTTCCTGTCGGCAAGACCATGCGCCCGCCCGGTACCACCCGAGCGCCCGCTCATTTGGGAAGAAGGTCAAGGCCTTTTCCGGCTTATTCAGGCGCCCGCCTGGTTCAACCCAAGCGCCCGCTTGCTTGACTAGGAGGCCCAGAATAATTCCAGAAATTCCCTTGAGGTCCTTCGACCCTAAATTCCAATACAGTCCTTTTATTTAAGATTTGTTCTATTGTGTGTGACCCTCTAGGATTATACTAAGTTGGCAATGGGCTCAAACATGATCCCATAAGATATGATTAGGTTCTAGCAAACCGTCATACCTACCCAAATAGCATAACTAGATACAAGTTCGCATTCCTTTAGAATATGTCACAATCCCTTTGTCCACGATGTCATTGAACACAAGTCATGGTCAAACAGTCAACTTGTCTTGTTCAATACTTTCTCGATTCCGAATATGTTGATAATTCAAATTCTGTTGATCCAATCAATCCATTTGAGTCCGGCCGAACATTTCATCAACATCATTCCTTCGAGGGGCCCAAGCTTGACATCTCTCCTTGGAGGGACAAATCCATTTAGCTTATTATTCTTCCCAACGGGAATCCGATTATGCCAATCATACCCTTTATAACTACCGTGTTAAGGTAGCGTTTGAATATGTCAAACACAATGTTCATCAAGTGGAAGACTATAATAACTTCATGTCTAAGGATTCAAATGACATAACTAATATGAGATATATGTACGACATAGACCATGACATAAATCTCATACAGCGGGTCATGTCCAGTACCTTGTTCCAAACAAGTACCCATAAATCTAACATGATCATCCCATGATCATTTATCCTTTATACTAGTGCTTAACAAGTACTAGGGACGGGGATTATTATAAGTAAACATGAACAACAATAATAATCAAAACATCTCTTTATTGATATGAAATAAATGATAACAATTACAACGTTTATTAAACGTGCCTAGGGCACCACTACCAACAATCTCCCACTTGCCCTAGGCCCAATCTCCCATGTATCTAATACCCATGGACCTAACATGACCATCATGTTTAGCTTGTGGAAGTCCCTTTGTTAGCGGGTCCGCAACATTGTCATCAGTCGGTACTCTGCATATATTTACGTCTCCCCTATCAACGATCTCTCGAATGATATGAAAACGCCTAAGTATGTGTTTGGATTTCTGATGTGCTCTTGGTTCCTTTGCTTGAGCAATAGCACCATTATTGTCGCAATAAAGGTCTATTGGATTAGCAATACTAGGAACCACTTCAAGTTCAGTTATGAACTTCTTAATCCAAACAGCTTCCTTTGCAGCATCCGATGCAGCAATATACTCATCTTCTGTTGTAGAATCAGCGGTTGTACTTTGCTTGGAACTCTTCCAGCTTACAGCTCCACCATTTAACATAAACACAAAACCCGATTGCGATCGGCTATCATCTTTGTCGGTTTGGAAGCTTGCATCCGTGTAAGCATTTACAACGAGATCATCCTCCATTCCTCCATAGACCAAAAACGAGTCTTTAGTTCTTCTCAAGTACTTAAGAATCGCTTTTACAGCTATCCAGTGATTTTCGCCAGGGTCGGATTGGTATCTACTTGTCATGCTCAAAGCATAAGATACATCCGGCCTAGTACAAATCATGGCATACATGATGGACCCAATTGCCGAAGCATATGGAACATCATTCATTTTCTCACGCTCATCTTTTGTCTTAGGACATTGAGTCTTGCCTAGAGAAACTCCATGTAACACGGGCAAGGTGCCTCTCTTAGAATTTTCCATACGGAATCTTCTAATGACCTTGTCAATGTATGTACTTTGGCTTAAACCAAGTAGCCTTCTTGATCTATCTCTATAGATCTTAATGCCAAGAATATATGCGGCTTCACCCATATCTTTCATTGCGAAGCACTTTCCTAACCAAGTCTTCACAGATTGAAGTGTAGGAATGTCGTTTCCAATGAGCAATATGTCATCCACATATAAAATAAGGAATAGCACTATGCTCCCACTAATCTTCTTGTATACACAAGGCTCATCTTCGTTCTTGATGAAACCAAACTCTTTGACCGATTCATCAAAACGGAGATTCCAACTCCTTGAAGCTTGCTTCAATCCATAGATGGATCTTTGCAATTTGCATACCTTAGAATCTTGTTCAAATCCTTCTGGTTGTGTCATATACACATCCTCTTGAAGTTTTCCATTCAGGAAAGAGGTTTTGACGTCCATCTGCCATATTTCATAGTCATGATATGCGGCAATGGCAAGCAAAATTCTTATAGACTTGATCATTGCTACGGGTGAAAAGGTCTCATCATAGTCAATACCATGAACTTGCCTATAACCCTTCACTACAAGCCTAGCTTTGTAAGTATGCACCTTCCCATCCATGTCAGTCTTCTTCTTGAAGACCCATTTGCATCCTATGGTTTTTACACCTTCGGGCGCATCAATCAAATTCCAAACTTGATTGTCTTGCATGGATTGCAATTCGGATTCCATGGCTCCAAGCCACTTGTCCGAATCAAGAGAAGACATCGCCTCTTGGTAGGTTGACGGTTCATCATTCTCAATGATTTCTACCTCATTACTATCCGTTACGAGAAATCCATATCTCTCGGGCTCGGATCGTAACCTACTAGATCTGCGAGATGCTTGTGTATTTTGAACAGGTTCCACAACTCCTTGTGGTTCTTGTTCTTGTTCCACTATTGGTTCACTGTTATTTTCTGGGTCTCGAATTTCTTCAAGATTTATTTTACTCCCACTGATTTCTTTGGTGAGAAACTCTTTCTCTAGAAAGACACCAGTTCGGGCAACAAACACTTTGTTGTCCTCTCGGTTGTAAAAGTAATATCTTTTAGTTTCCTTAGGATATCCCACGAAAATACATTTATCAGATTTGTGTGCTAGTTTGTCAGAGATAAGTCTCTTGACATAAAATTCGCAACCCCAAATCCTCATGAAAGATAAACTAGGTTTCTTTCCACTCCACATCTCATATGGAGTCTTTGGAACCGATTTAGTTGGAACTTGATTTAGTGTGAAGCAGCGGTTTCTAGGGCGTAACCCCAAAAGGATATTGGAAGATCAACTTGACTCATCATTGATCGAACCATGTCTAACAAAGTCCGATTTCTCCTTTCAGACACACCATTCCATTGTGGTGTTCCGGGCGGAGTCAATTGTGAAACTATTCCACAATTCTTTAGATGATCGTCAAATCCTTGACTTAGGTATTCACCACCTCGATCTGATCGAAGTGCCTTTATACTTTTGCCAAGTTGTTTTTCTACTTCATTTTGAAATATTCTAAATATCTCAAATGCTTCACTTTTATGTTTCATTAGGTAAACATACCCAAATCTACTATAATCATCAGTAAAGGTTATGAAGTATTGAAATCCTCCCCTAGCATTGCTACTTAATGGTCCTCATACATCGGAATGTATCAACCCCAATAAGTCACTTGCCCTTTCACCTAGCTTGGTAAAAGGTGTCTTAGTCATTTTTCCAAGAAGACACAACTCACAAGTATCATATGACTCGAGGTCACATGAACCTAAAAGTCCGTCCCCATGGAGTTTTGAGATACGCTTCTCATTAATATGACCAAGACGGCAATGCCATAAATAGGTATGATTTACATCATTAGGTTTAGATTTCTTATTTACATGATAGACATTGTTATTATTTTTATTCTTGGCATCCAAGATATAAAGGCCATTAAATGAATTAGCAATACCATAAAGCACATCATTTAAATAAATAGAAAATTTCTTATTCTCAATAAGAAACTTAAAACCTTCATTATCCAAACAAGAAATTGAAATAATATTTCTGCTTAAATCCGGAACATAATAACAATTGTTCAAAACAAGAATTAATCTGGAAGGTAAAGTGACTTCATAAGTCCCTACGGCTAATGCAGCAACTCTTGCTCCATTCCCCACGCGTAGATCTACTTCACCTTCTTTAAGCAGTCTCCTATTCTTTAGTCCCTGCACATTTAGACAAATGTGAGAACCACATCCGGTATCCAATACCCAAGAATCAGTGGTAGAAAGGAGAATATCTATCATATAGATACCTGAAGTCGATGCAGTCTTGCTGCCCTTCTTCTTCTTTTGCTCTTCCAAGAAAGCCTTGCAATTACGTTTCCAATGACCAATTTCTTGACAATGGAAACAGATTGCATCCTTTTGTGAATCGGGTTTTGCCTCAGAAGCCTTGGCAACCTTTGCCTTGCTTATTTTGGGTTTGACAACTTTCTTACCCTTTCCTTTGGCACTAGCCTTCTTCCCATCATGAACCAAGAGCACGGGAGAACCTTTCTCCACAATTTTCATCTCTGCTGTTTTAAGCATCCCATGCAACTCAGAGAGATTCTTATCCATTCCATGCATGTTATAATTCATCACAAACTGATTATAACTTTTAGGCAATGAATTAAGAATGAGATCCGTGGCTAGCTCCAATGGGATTGGATAGCCAAGTTTCTCAAGGTGCTCTACATAACCTTTCATTTTAAGAAAGTGAGGACTCACTTGTTGCCCTTCATTCATTTTACTAGTAGTGAATGCAACAATGGTCTTGTACCTCTCTTGCCTAGCTTGCTCTTGAAACATGGTTCTCAACTCCACGCCTATCTCATAGGCTTCCAAATGTTCCAAACTTTGTTGGAGTTTTGAACACATAGCAGCAAGCATGAGACAACTTACATCTCTAGAATCATTACGATGTTTCTTGTAATTGTCTCTTTCTACCCTAGGGGCAGTAGGCGGTGGTTCAGCAGGAAGAGGCCCATCGAGAATGTACAACTTATCTTCTTGCCTAAGAACAATTCTTATGCTACGGATCCAATCTATAAAGTTTGTACCATTCTCTTCGAGCTTATCCTTCTCAAGGATCGATCGCAACGACATTGATTGAGTGTTATTAGTCATTATCTACAAATATGCAAAAATTTCCAAAATTTAATAAGTACCGATTTTCATTAAAGAGATAAATAATGTATTTTTCAAACAAAATACTCCCACTAAATTATATAACCTTCATATACATCCAATGTATAATATAATTTAAATGGGTTAAGATCCAACTTTAATTTAATTTCAAGTCCGCTAAGGCGGATTACACAAAATCAAATTAATTAGGTAGACAACTCTTGTCAATCATATCTCATATGACTCTTAGTTCCTTTTATGAGATTCTTTAAGAAATCAAATTTCAAAAAGCATGTTAAACCTCATCTTTGCCTAGGCCCAAGACTGTTTTGACGCCCAATTAAGTCTAACCATTTTAAACGCACAGTTAATGTGTCCCGCTAGGGCGTGCCCACACTATTTATCTTGCTCATACATAAACAAATTTAATTCATCTCGCTAGGGCGAATCTACATTAAAATCACTCATGTAATAACAAGTGTTTTAATCATGGCATGGCAATAAAAGACTTAAAACTTTCTTTGAAGGTTCATCTCATATAGCATATAAAGCATTTATGAGCACATAATATAAACATGTTACACATCAAGTTTAGCCACTAAATTAATCTCCATTAATTTAAGCATGATATTTATGCGTCATTAGTTTCTCTATAATTATGAGGATTAGACTATTTCAACTTTGGTTATTATCTCCAAATCAAGACAACAAGAAGCGCGGTCGAACTAAGCCATTAGGCAACCACAATCCCGCACTAATTCAAGAAACCAAGAAAGTAGTCCATGTGGCCGAAACTAAGCAATAGATGGTCTCGATGAACGTAGGCCAATTGCATTCACAATTCCACATGGATCTCCAATCATTGAATCAAGAACCTTTGTTTCTCAATTTTAGCAATTATGAACTCTTCATAATTCTAACTTCGTTTTATCTTTGAAACTTTGATTGCGATCAATTTTGGGAAACACAATCTCGATGAACGCAGATTAGCCATCCAAAACTTGAACCAATCTAGGAATCACAAGACTAAAACAAATAGGAAAATCAAACCCCAAAATCCACACACAAACCAACTGCCCAAAACCCATTCCAGATCAACAAGTCTGGACTGGTTCTGTTACTGGTTTTGTCGAATTTATCGAAAATTCCATATTCAGATTTTAACCAAAATCAGAACAAATCTTGACCACCGAGCGCCCGCCTGCAAAGGACCAGGCGCCCGCTTGAATGGCCAGAATAGTATAGAATTTTAAAGTTCAAAATTTTGTCTCAAAATTATTTTTCCCCGATTATTAAAACTTTGATCCAATCAAAAATCAATAATCGAAATAATTCAGAATCCACCATAATTTTTATTGCGATTGAATCGTGCGATTAAAGTTGGAAAAACAATAAACCACATAAAATCACAAAACACATAAACATCATATAATCCAATATTCATATCATGCTTGGCACATAAACAATTTATATACACACAACATGATCCAAGTATTGAAGTAATCAACATGAACGGGACTCTGATACCACGGTTGGGTTTCTTAGTAACATGCGCAGCGGAATATAGCAGTTAAAATTTTAAGAAAACCCAAAGCCATGAATCCGTTCATATGATTAAGTCAAATACAACAAGATGAATAGAGGAATAACTAACCCTTGATGGCTATGAATTTTCTCTTTGGTCTTGGTGGAGATCTTGAAGCTTTATCACGAACAAATCACGAACTTTGTAAGATGATAAAATTCACCCTCTAGCGGTATCACACTTCGAACGAATATCAAATGAGCTTCTTTGATCTTGGTTGCTAGACCAATATTATGAAACACACTTTCACAATACAATAAAGAAATATATGGAATTTATTTTGTGAATTATTTTGTTCCTCAATCAATGATATCTTAGAACAAAATAAAATCTCTCTCAAACTCTTTGAGACTCACAAAAGGCACTTGTTAATATGGTCTGGCCGAATTGGGGTTTTTATACACAATTAAGACCTATTCCAAATAGGTAACTTGTGCCAAAAACCTTTCCTAATCAAATTAGGAATTTTCCTGTCGGCAAGACCAGGCGCCCGCCCGGTACCACCCGAGCGCCCGCTCATTTGGGCAGAAGGTCAAGGCCTTTTCCGGCTTATTCAGGCGCCCGCCTGGTTCAACCCAAGCGTCCGCTTGGTTGACCAGGAGGCCCAGAATAATTCCAGAAATTCCCTTGAGGTCCTTCGACCCTAAATTCCAATACAGTCCTTTTATTTTAGATTTGTTCTATTGTGTGTGACCCTCTAGGATTATACTAAGTTGGCAATGGGCTCAAACATGATCCCATAAGATATGATTAGGTTCTAGCAAACCATCATACCTACCCAAATAGCATAACTAGATACAAGTTCGCATTCCTTTAGAATATGTCACAATCCCTTTGTCCATGATGTCATTGAACACAAGTCATGGTCAAACAATCAACTTGTCTTGTTCAATACTTTCTCGATTCCGAATATGTTGATAATTCAAATGCTGTTGATCCAATCAATCCATTTGAGTCCGGCCGAACATTTCATAAACATCATTCCTTCGAGGGGCCCAAGCTTGACATCTCTCCGTGGAGGGACAAATCCATTTAGCTTATTATTCTTCCCAACGGGAATCCGATTATGCCAATCATACCCTTTATAACTACCGTGTTAAGGTAGCGTTTGAATATGTCAAACACAATGTTCATCAAGTGGAAGACTATAATAACTTCATGTTTAATGATTCAAATGACATAAATAATATGAGATATATGTACGACATAGACCATGACATAAATCTCATACAGCGGGTCATGTCCAGTACCTTGTTCCAAACAAGTACCCATAAATCTAACATGATCATCCCATAATCATTTATCCTTTATACTAGTGCTTAACAAGTACTAGGGACGGGGATTATTATAAGTAAACATGAACAACAATAATAATAAAAACATCTCTTTATTGATATGAAATAAATGATAACAATTACAACGTTTATTAAACGTGCCTAGGGCACCACTACCAACATCATGGTCATTAGCCCAGCATTCATCAGCCTTGAGGTATAGACCATATGATCGGCACGCTGTCTTGGATGGAACATCGGCAGAGTTAATGCAAGAGCAGCAGATTTTACCAAGTGCAAAAGACCTCGAGAATTAGTGGCTCGGTATTCAAGAATGCCATGGAGTTCATCATTTATCATCATGCATCTCATCATCAGTCCATTCGTGGCGATGCTGACTTCCTTAGGTGATGGACCAGGTAGATGAATTTTGCCCCCAATTTTGAGCTTTCCTGGCAAGCAATGGAGAGGTTCAAACGCTGGGGGTCCTTTCACCTTGAGCTTGGAGACCCTAGGAGCTTTCCATTTCCTTCTTTTGAATTCAGGTTTAATCCAGGGCAAGAAAGTAAGCTGTTCACTAGTCGGGCCTGGAAGAAATGAGTGATTGGGGACAAAAGGATTAGGAATTGATCGGAGAGAATTTGACGGCAGCTCTATATAATCCTCAGGATCTATTTCATCGGAGCTGTCATTCCCACCGGCAGCAGCAACAACAGGAACAGGTTGTGCTTCATCAGCAACAACTGGAGCAATGAGGGCCTCGGGAGCAGGAAGCAAAGGAAAGGAAATAGGAGCAAATAAAGCATCCTGAAATTCCTCAAATTGTAAATCAGCAGTAATCAGAGCATCAAAGTCAGCATTATGATCTTGATTGGCAATCTCTGTATCAGCACCTCCTCCCAACTCAACAATCTCTCTAACACCAGTAGGAGCTACCAGAATCACATCAGTAGAAGAGATAGGGACCTTAATAATCTGAGTGTCGGCAGTTGTCTCAGATGGATGAGTGTCAGTAGTTGGCTCATCAGTATACACATCAGCAACAACCTCTTCATCAGCACAAGCTCCTCCTGATATCAGCAAGCCACCAACTTCATCATCAGATTGAGTTTCTATAGTTTCCTCAATTGATGCAAGTTGGTCTTCTTTAACAATCAGAGGTTGAGTGTCCATAGTTTCCTCAACTTGATTAACTAAGGATTCATCAGCAGTACTGGTCTCATCAGCAGGTTGAGTGTCTGAAGTTTTCTCAATAGTCTGTTCAACAGACTTATCAGCAGAGCCACGCTCAGAGCCATCACTGGCTAGAACTGAGTCAGCAAATGCTTTAGCAGAAGATATAGAAGTGGGGGCAGCAAATGCATGATCTTGATCAGTAGAGGGCTTTTTGAAGACAATGCTTATCGGCAGCTTATCATACTCACTGATAGAATCAGAAGATGTGATTGTTTCACCAGCAGCTTTATGAGTACAAACAAATTCAGCAGTATTAACAGAACTGACTGGAGTTGGAATGGGTGAGATTGCTGGTGAAGGAACTTGTTCAGGAATAGAGGTAGATGCTGGTGTAGAAGCAGCTCTAGCCTTGATGAAGGCCTCTGAATCATTCAGTAGATTCAGTGTAATCCTCTGCACATTCTTCACAAATTGAGTAGCTTGAGCACTCTTCTCCAGCCCTTCATTATCGTTGAAGTTCAGCAAATCATCCTCATCTTCTGGCCTTCCCAACTGATAAGGATCTTGTTCATCAAAGTTCATCAGCTGGTTGAAGACTGAGGCATAGGCAACCCATACGTCTTGCACCATCAGATCCTGTCTGATCCTATCTTGAAATAGATAGACTTGATTCCAAGGAAGGGGTAGCAAATCAAAATATCTTCCAAAATTCAATCTCAAGTCACTTTCAGACAACCTTTGGAATTTTCGAACAGGAACAAATTTTTCTTTAAACATATCGGTGATCCTGTTTAGACTTGTTAAGTCAACATAATCAGCACGATTGCCAGGGGGGAACTGTCTCTTTCCTTTCCTCATGAAATTGGAGCAACCGGCGAACAAACGGATGGAGATGATCGATGTGGAATACCCAATTCTTTGATGAGACCTTATTGGTGAATGACCAATGGTTTCTGAAAAAGATGTGAAATGTTGGGTTTCTGATTGGCTTGCATTTTCTGACAGAGGGTCCAGAGGCTACATCAGCAGTAGCATAGAGCTCAGGCAAGTATGGAAGATCTAGAATTCCCTTTTGAAGAGGGACTCTTACCCTTAAGTCAGATCCAATCAGTCTTCTTCTCTCAGCCATTTCATCGGCAGCATCGGTTTCAGACTTGATAACCACAGAGGGAGCAGTAAGTGTTGCACCGGCAAGAAGAGATGGTGCAAACCTGATCTGCTTAGCTCTTGGATCAGTAGAAGGAATTTGAGAAGAAGGAACTTGAGCAACTGAAGGCTTTGTCTTTGGAGCAGCAGGAAGATCATCAGTAGATACAATCTTTGACTTCTTGACTTGAGCTTTATCGGCAGCTTTGACTAGCCTTCTCTTCTTTGGAGCTGCTGGAGTGGAATCGGCAAGAATCCTGTCGGCAACAGGAGCAGGAGTAGAAACGTCGGCAGGGGCTACATCAGCAACCTTGACAACTTTCTTTGATTTCTTCTTTTTAGGAGTACCAGCAGCAGGAACAACAATTGTGCTGGTAGGAGTCTTTTTGGAAATCCTATTCCAATCGGTAAGCTTAAAGGACTTGAGCTTATCAAAGTCAAGACTAGGGGGTGCCGGTGAAGCCCTAACAATTGCTGAGTTGCGCCTCAAGATAGTGCTAATCAGCATGTAATGGCATCCTTTACCGGGGTGAGCTTTGTTCTTCTTTCTATCCTCCTTATACTTAACGGCAGCAATGGCAATGACCCTAAACAGGTAGGCACACCAGTTGAACTCTTCTTGCAACACGATGGCTGCCATTGCTTCAAACTGGACATCAGTAACATGGCTATGAGAGCCAGATCTGCATACCAAACATCTATCCACAATCTCTGCAGGGGCAAAGAATCTTCTTCTGTAGTGAGCTTTAAGATGGTTATCTCCACTGAGTCTGGGACCGGTTCCCCTCATAAGGGTCCATGCTTTGTCCAAGGTCTGTTCATCAGTAATAGAGTCAGCACCCTCATTCCCAAGCAGAGGGAATACTTCATGAATAGAAGAGGGACTAACGGAGATAGGTACGCCGGCGACGGATGAGGCGATGGAGACGAATACAGAGGAGTCATTGCGATCAGTGATGACGGAGGCATTTGAGAAGAACTCTTGAACTTGACCCAAAAATATAAACAATACCCGTTGGAGAGATGAAGGAGTCTAGAAGAGAGCCAATCAGAAGATTCTTCAAGAAATCACCGTCAAGAGTGTCGTCGAAGAAGGTGGAGTCAACATAGCCTCCATAGATATCCTTTTCGTTGCTAGACATTTTCTGCAAAATCACTCAAAAGATCTCACAAGTTAGAATAAATTAGTACAAAATAGATTTGAAATGCAAGTGTAAAATCATCAAGTAGTTACCAAAAAATAGTGTTAACTCTGGTTGAAGAACGTAAGAGAGTATGAAAGAAGATGAACAACACAAGCAGTAGAGATATCAAGAGAGAGTGAAGAGCGAAAAGACCAATAGGATTTTAAGTGAAGCTTGTATATGTTATGGAAGAGAGAGAGAGAATAGAAAGGTTTTGCATGGGAGAAAGAGAAATAATTATAAGTTTAACTGTAGCGAATACCTCGGAGAACGTGCGCACACAATGCATTAAATGCACGAACCGGACGGTTTAATTTAGACGGTTAAACTTAGGAGAGAGAAAAGGGTAGAAACGGCAACAATAAAGTTAAGGTTACCTTTCTGATTTATCACAAAGAGTTGGGATAAATCTTTGACACGATTTGGGTAAGGCGGAGCACACACGTGTCAGAGAGGAGGTGTGACCGATTGTACCTTTGATTTGACTAAACTTACATCATGTGTCAGAGAATCCTTATCCGTTTGAATTGAGATCTACCGATGAATTTTGAATTTTGAATTTTGACAAATCGGCAAGACATGATTCGGCAAGTTGTTGATCAGCAAGATATTTATCGGCATGATGTTTGTCGGCAAGATAATTTTTGATCTGCTGATTTTATAGGCAGACTAACACAAGTAGCAAAGTCAGCACAATTTTAACCAAAATAATCAATCATACCTAGTTCACCTCTGAGGAATTCAAATCTTTTCTGATCCAAGGGTTTTGTCAGTATGTCTGCTCTTTGGTAGTCGGTATGAACTTTGAGCAGCACCACGTTTCCCTTTTTAACATGTTCCTTCAGAAAATGATACTTGATGTCTATGTGCTTGGTTTTGGAATGCATGACCGGGTTGTTGGAAACTGAGATAGCAGATTGATTGTCACAATAGATGGGACAAACTTGAGATGGAACTTCATAGTCAACAAGCTGCTGCTTCATCCAAAGGATCTGTGAACAGCAACTGCCGGCAGCTATGTACTCAGCTTCAGTAGTAGAAGTGGAAATTGATGCTTGCTTCTTACAGGACCAAGACACCAATCTATCACCAAGAAATTGGCAAGTTCCACTAGTACTTTTTCTGGTCACCTTACAAGCTGCAAAGTCTGCATCTGAATAACCTATTAGATTAAAAGATGAATCTCTAGCATACCATAATCCAAGGTTAGCAATGCCACATAGATATTTAATGATACGTTTAACAGCTTGCAGATGGGATTCCCTAGGGTCAGCTTGAAACCTGGAACAAACACAAATAGCAAACATAATATCTGGTCTACTGGCAGTAAGATAGAGGAGTGAGCCGATCATACCTCGGTAGAGTGTCATATCTACTTTCTTACCAGACTCATCCTTATCAAAGTGAATGTTAGTGCCCATAGGTGTGCTTTGAGGGTGAGCATTGTCAAAGCCAAACTTCTTGATTAATTCTTTTGCGTACTTGGCTTGACTGGTGAATATTCCCTCATTGGATTGCTTGACTTGAAGTCCAAGGAAATATGTTAGTTCACCCATCATGCTCATCTCGAACTTCCTCTGCATTAGATTCTCAAATCTCTTGCATAGTGATTCATTAGTAGAACCAAAAATAATATCATCGACATATATTTGAACAAACAATGAATGACCCTTGTGCTTGGCAACAAATAAAGTAGTATCAATTTTACCTCGAGTGAAACCTAAGCCATCACTAAGTAAGAACTTAGATAGGGTTTCATACCATGCCCTTGGAGCTTGCTTTAGGCCGTAGAGAGCTTTCTTCAATCGGTAGACATGATCAGGCTTCTTGGAGTCCTCGAAACCAGGTGGTTGTTCAACATACACAAGTTCTTGAAGTTCTCCATTCAAGAAGGCACTTTTCACGTCCATTTGATACAGTTTGAATTCTTTGAAGGCAGCATAGGCTAAGAAAAGTCTTATAGCTTCCAATCTTGCAACCGGAGCGAATGTCTCATCGTAGTCAATTCCTTCTTCTTGTCGGTAGCCTTTAGCAACTAACCTTGCTTTGTTTCTAATAATATTCCCAGCTTCATCCAATTTATTCCTGTAGACCCATTTTGTACCGATCACTTGTTGAGATGATGGTCTTGGCACTAGTTCCCACACATTGCATCTTTCAAACTGATTTAGCTCCTCCTGCATAGCTTCCACCCAGCCAGGATCAGCAAGAGCTTCTTCGGTCTTCTTTGGTTCTATATTGGAAACCATAGCAGATGAGAAGAGACTCTCGGCGAATGCTCTACTAAGGTTTCTTGTCAATCTTGGTCCAAAGACATCACCAATCACATTTTCTAATGGATGATCACGAACTGGTCTAACTTCTCTCGGCACATCTTGTCTGACTGACTCTTGTTGAAGTGATTCTAGAGGAGGATCAAGATCAGCAGATGGAGAAGGAGAATTAGAGTTCTGGGTGTGAGGTGGATTAGATTGAGAGCTTGTTGGGAAGGGTCTTATAACAGAAATTGGTTGAGGGCTAGATCTGTCTTCAGGATGATCAGCAGAATTTTCATCGGCAAATGGATTATGAAAGTTATCGGTAAGATCATGTTCTGCCGATGATGGGAAATAGTGAGTATATGCTGGTTCTTCTACTGAAATGACTGGATCAGCAGCTGGTACTTGACCTGCAGGGTTAGAATTACTGGATTCACCTGTCTCATGAGCACTAGAAGCATTAGTACTATTTGGAGCCTTGTCAGACTCTAACAAATCAAATTCATCAAAGGTTACATGAACAGATTCAACAATTTTCAAAAGTTTCTTATTAAAAACTCGAAAGGCCTTACTGTGTTTAGCGTATCCAACAAAGATTCCTTCATCAGCTTTCTCATCAAATTTACCTCTGTGCTCTTTACCGTTGTAAAGCACGTAACATTTGCAGCCGAATATTTTGAAGAATCCAATGTTGGGAGTTCTGCCTCTCCAGAGTTCATAAGGAGTCTTGTTATGGAATTTGTTGATAAGAGATCTGTTCTGAGTGAAGAAGGCGGTATTGATGGCTTCAGCCCAAAAATATTTCGGCAGCCTGGCTTCAGCAATCATGGTCTTACCAGCTTCAATGAGAGTTCTGTTCTTTCTCTCAACGACACCATTTTGTTGTGGTGTACCGGCAGCTGAGAAGTTGTGGTTGTTGGTAGTGGTGCCCTAGGCACGTTTAACAAACGTTGTAATTGTTATCATTTATTTCATATCAATAAAGAGATGTTTTTGATTATTATTGTTGTTCATGTTTACTTATAATAATCCCCGTCCCTAGTACTTGTTAAGCACTAGTATAAAGGCTAAATGATCATGGGATGATCATGTTAGATTTATGGGTACTTGTTTGGAACAAGGTACTGGACATGACCCGCTGTATGAGATTTATGTCATGGTCTATGTCGTACATATATCTCATATTAGTTATGTCATTTGAATCCTTAGATATGAAGTTATTATAGTCTTCCACTTGATGAACATTTTGTTTGACATATTCAAACACTACCTTAACACGGTAGTTATAAAGGGTATGATTGGCATAATCGGATTCCCATTGGGAAGAATAATAAGCTAAATGGATTTGTCCCTCCACGGAGAGATGTCAAGCTTGGGCCCCTCGAAGGAATGATGTTGATGAAATGTTCGGCCGGACTCAAATGGATTGATTGGATCAATAGCATTTGAATTATCAACATGTTCGGAATCGAGAAAGTATTGAACAAGACAAGTTGACTGTTTGACCATGACTTGTGTTCAATGACATCGTGGACAAAAGGTTTGTGACATATTCTAAAGGAATGCGAACTTGTATCTAGTTATACTATTTGGGAAGGTATGACGGTTTGCTAGAACCTAATCATATCTTATGGGATCATGTTTGAGCCCATTGCCAACTTAGTATAATCCTAGAAGGTCACACACAATAGAAAGAATCTTAAATAAGAGGACTATATTGGAATTTAGGGTCAAAGGACCTCAAAGGTATTTCTGGAAAAATTCTGGGCTTCCTGGTCAACCAAGCGGGCGCTTGGGTTGGACCAGGCGGGCGCCTGAATGAGTCCGGAAAAAGGTCTGGACCTTCTGTTCAAATAAGCGGGCGCCTGGGTTGGACCAGGCGGGCGCCTGGGTTGGACCAGGCGGGCGCCCGGTATGGCGGCAGAAAAATTCCTAATTCGATTAGGAAAGGTTTTTGGCACAATTTACCTATTTGGAATAGGTCTTAATTGTGTATAAAAACCCAAATTCGGCTAGACCATAATAACAAGTGATTTGTGAGTCTCAAAGAGTTTGAGAGATATTTTATTTTGTTCTAAGACATCCTTGATTGAGGAACAAAATAATTCACAAATAAATTCCATATAGTTCTTTATTAAATTGTGAAAGTGTGTTTCATAATTATTGGTCTAGCAACCAAGATCAAGGAGCCTCTTGATAGTCTTTCGAAATGTGGACACCGCTAGAAGGTGAATTTTATCATCTGCAAAGTTCGTGATTTTGTCTGTGATAAAGCTTCAAGTTTCTCCACCAAGACCAAAGAAAACTTTGATAGTCATCAAGGGTTAGTTTATCCTTTATTCATGTTGTTGTATTTGATTTAATCATATGAACGGATCCATGGTTTTGGGTTTCTTAAAATTTTAATTGCTATATTCCGCTGCGCATGTTACTACGAAACCCAACAGTGGTCTATGCCATGATCATCACAGTACTGAGCAATACCATTGTTCTTGAATTCAGTGCCGTTGTCTGATCTCATGCTGATGATATCGCTTTCTTTCTGAGTTTGTAGTAGTCACAATAACTTGGTAGCAACGGCATAAGTGTCATCTTTGTGACTGAAAGTTTCCACCCAAGTATATCTAGAGAAATCATCTACTACAACCAAGGTATATCTACTTCCCCCAATACTTGCTGTAGATGTGGGGCCAAATAGATCCATATGTAGCATTTGGAGGCACTTAGATGTTGACATGCAGGGCTTGCTTCGAAAGGATGATTTATGTTGTTTTCCAAGCTGGCAGGCCTTGCATTTCTTTGCTTGATCAGCAGACACTTGAGGCAGACCGGTAACCAGATTTGAACCGGCAAGCTTTGATAGATATTTGAAGTTCAAGTGACTGAGTCTCTTGTGCCATAGCCATTAGTTCTCACTAATGTTATTAGCTACAAAACAAACATTAGCAACACCAGTAATAGCACTTAAGTCTACTGTATAAATGTTACCTTTTCTTTTGGCAGTGAGAAGAGTTTCATTGGAAGCAATGTCTTTCACATAGCAACTGGAAGTAGTAAATACACATTGCATTCCTTTATCACAGAATTGTGATATAGATAGAAGGTTATGTTTCAGACCATCCACAAGAGAGACCTTCTGCACAGTAACTGCACCTCTCTTGATGGTACCTATACCGATGATTTTTCCTTTGGCATTGTCACCGAAAACCATTGGGGGACCTGATGCTTCTGAGATATCGGTAAGTAGATCTGCAAATCCGGTCATGTGTCTTGAGCAGCCACTATCTAGAATCCATAAATCCTTACTTGCACCAGTTGAGGCCATGAAGCATTCCTGAAATAAAACGGTATGCTTATGGTCCCCTTATTCTTGGGTCCGAGGGTTAGTTCCTCTTTGGCAACCACATCTGGCTACCACTAGAGGATGTAACCTCAGTGGGTCCAGATAGGTGCTTCAAGAGGCATCCATGAGCCTTGTGACCATAATAAGAACAATTTGAACATCTCACTTGATTGATAGGCTGTGGAGTCGGTAGAACGTCATTCTGTTTAGTCAGTGCATCGGCAGAACTAGGGAATTGAGCAGGCACAAACTTAGTAGGTTTAAAGGTGCTAGTGTTGCCTTTCTTTCCATTCTGTTTACCTTTGGCAGTTACCTTTTTAGGTACTTGTCCATCGGCAGCAGATGTGGTTAGACCGGCAGTACTAGCTCTGCTGATGTATTCACCAAGAATACCGTTATCGGCAGACTCAGTATCGGCAACCTTAACATATCTTTGTTTGTGCTTATCATTCCTTTGTTCTGGTTCTTAGGATACTTCATTGCCACAGCACTGTATATTGGCTTAGCATCCTTATGCACTGAGTTAACAGGACTACATTCAACTTTCTCATCCTTTTTCTCGGTCGTACAAGTTTCAGTAGAGCTACTGCTGCTGGAATCAAATCCTAACCCAGATTGGTCCTTATATGACATTTGGGTCTGTAGGATTGTTTCAATAGCAACTCTAGATTTTGTGTAAGAATCAACAATCCTTGAGAGATGATTGTTTCTTTTCACAAGATCTTCGATCTGAGCTATCAATACTGCTACTTGGCTTTTGAGATCCAGGTTTTCTTTCTTTAGAAGAACAGACTCATGCTCATGTCCTTTGAGAACCTTAAGTTCATACACAAGCAAGTCATTCTCTGCAGAAATTCTATTGAAATCAGCAGCCATCACTTTATGAACGCTACTCAGCTTCTCATGATCAATAAAAAGTTCATCCATTGTCTCTACCATTTCAGCTTTGGATATTTCAGAAAAGGGATCAGCTAAAATTTGGGGGCAGAGGGAATAGGTTTAGGAGAGAAGTCAGGTAGAGAAGAGATGGGTTTAGATAAGCTTTTGGCAATGCTGGGATGCTCGGTGAATGAGAATTTTCTGGTCATTGGTAAGGGTTTAGGTTTGATAGCAGTGAATTGAATAGAGTTACACTGACCATAGAGAGAGGTTCCCACTTGGTGAACTCTGTATCCATTTGGGTTCTCTGCTTTGACACTAATCTCTTTGAAGTGTGGTTGAGGTCTTCCAGTAGCTTCTTCTCTGACTGGAGATCTTGGAGGAGATGGATCTCGGTAGACTGGAGTCGGCAATGTGGATGTATCGGCATCTTACAAGTTTAGGGCGACAAAGCTTACATCGGCATCTTCATCTTCATCGGCATCTTCATCTGAGTCAGTTTCACACCAAACCGGCAAGGCCTTTTCTGTGCTTTCATCGGCAACAAAGCTTCGAGACTTGGGATGTATCTTATTGAATGACTTCCTCACATACTCATATTTTGGTTGAGGACATTTAGAAGCAAAGTGACCAGGTTTTCTGCAGTTGAAGCAAACAAGATCACCTTTGTTGTTCTTTCTGTCGGTAGCACTTGTTGATGGTTTGTTGTAACTTGCTGGTTTTTGAAAAGTTGGTGTGAATGATTTTGGTTGCTGGTAGCTTCCTTTCTGCATCCTCTTGAAGTCTTTAAACCTTTTGTAGTTCCTAGCGAAGGCGGCAAATTCGTCTTCTTCCATAGGCTGTTCTGAGGTAGTTTCAGAGGTTTTGGAGCTGTATGGTATATGATGGGGATCTATAGGAGGGAATTTGTTTGAAGGGAAGGATATCTATGACTGAGCTGATAGAGACAAGTTTTTGAAATTTTTATCAAGAACGTTAAGTTTTTGCAGTTCTCTCTCATACAGAAATAGACTAGACACAAGATTCTGAATAGAAATCTTGTTCAAGTCTCTCACTTCTCTAACAGCGGTGACCTTGGTATGATATTCATTTCCCAAAGAACTTAGAAAATGAATATTCAGGTCTTTCATAGTATAAATCTTTCCTAATGAAGCACATAAATTACTTACCTCGCAGAATCTGTCGTAGGCACTCCTTAGTGATTCACCATCTTGTTTCTTGAAGGATTCAAACTCAGCAATACAATCGTAGAGTCTGTTGTCCTTTACCTGCTCATCACCTTCAAAGTATGCAAGGAGCTTGTTCCAGTATTCTTGAGTCGTGGAGCACAAGTCAATGAGTTTATATTGCTTGTCGTCCAAACCACAAGAAATAATGTGGCATGCTTTTCCATCTAGGGCAGCTAAAAGTTTGTCGTCCTCAGTCCATTCCTCTCTTGGTTTCTCGACCAAGGTTTCTTCAATCTGAACATGGGTTTCTTGTTCAGTGTTACGATCAGCATGTTGTGTCAGCGGAGTGGAGGGAATAGGTCTATAGGTGGTTGAGACTTTTAAAGGAATGATTGGACCACCTTCTATGACCTTCATCAACCGATCATCGATTGAGTTCATATACTTTATCATACGAGATTTCCAGACACTAAACTCGTTGACATTCAACAACGGTATGGTAGTGATGTTAAATGACTGCATGATTTTTCCTGCCATGGTATCGGCAATACAAGCTGCAAAACTTGGAAATTTCTTTCAAAATTCCAAGCTCTGATACCAATTGTTAGGCCCAATTGGTAGGAAAATAGGCTAGAGGGGGGGTGAATAGCCTTTTTAAAACTTTTACAAAGAAACACTTTTAAATGCAAAGTCACTTATCAGTTTGCAAACTATTATCAGTAAGCGCAGCGGGTAAAATATGACTTAGTTTTAACTCCCACAAAATCAGTGTATAAAAGATTTTCAGAGCTTAGTTTAAACACAAATTTGTTTCTAAAAGTTCAATGCAGTTTCAAGAGATTGGTCAATGGAAATTACAATGAATCAGTAAGAACATATGCAATCTGCCGGTGATAGAATTCTAACCGGCAATGATAAGGTAAGCAACAGAGACACAAGGATTTGGAGAGGTTCACAGTGTAAATACTGCTACGTCCTCTACCAAGTTTGGTCAGAACTTGGATTTGGGTTAAGAGTACTATTAGATATCTCTAGTCTATTACAAGCACGGCTTTGCCGGTATACAAAGACTAAGTTCTAGAAATTTCTAATGGATTGTAAAACAATTCTGACCAAGTGTATTTGAGCGGCAAGTTCAAGAGAACTTATCTCACTCAGGTGGGTGTGTGAATAACTGAAACAACGTATTCCTTATATGATCTAGTTCGGGAATACTAACAATGTTGTTTGAGTTGGTGCACAAGTGTATGTCCTATTAAATGATCTAATGATTATCTGGACACAAAATGTTTGAGTCTTTAATGAATACTCAAAAACATTCAACTCTCTTCAATGCTCTATTTTCACCAACCATCTTCAATGCTCCAAGTCCACTATTTATAAGAGGAGTAAATGTCTTGAGTCTTGTAGAAGAAGGCTTGCAATTTGAATATCCAGCTGGGTAGTTGAGGAGCATTAAATGCGGTATCTTTAGCATTAATGGTGAAGATATGTGGTACACGCATGCTCGCAAAAGTCTGATGGGTAAAGACCCCTTTGTCTCAACCGGTTACCTGCAAAAAGCAAGTAGAGACAGAGTATAGCTAAAAGTAGCTATGTGTCAGACGGCGCAGCAATCATTACAGAGCAGGTAAACTACTTTTTGATAAAACAGTAAGAAAGGACAGGGACAATCAGCAAGGTTGACTTTAAGATGAAACGATGTAACCTGACTGACAGTACAGACTGTCTTTCTTTATCGGCAAGTTGAGAATGAAGTTGATCGGTAACTTCTTTAGTAAGTTGATCGGCAACTTGTTTACTGGTCTGCTGATTTGCTTCCTCTTGCTGGTTTGCCTTGTTTGAAGAGTTGGAATACACCTGTGCTGGTCACCAAGAATCCTAAGAGTACCTTACAAAGGTTCTAATAAAATTGGGGGATCCTAAGTGATAACTATGATTGGGATTAAGCAATTCTATGTCCTAAACATATAATTGAACAACAAGCCTGTTCTGAAGCAGTCCTGCTCCTCAAAGTACAACACTCGAGCGCAGCTTCATCTGCTGCGCGATGAAATTGGCAATGCAGACTACTACAAAATCTGGAAGTCTGATTCATTTCCCAACCGAGATCCATGGCTTGGGACTGAGCCTAAGGATGGCAAGGCTAAAAAGGGCGCAGAAGGCCCCAGTGATGCGCCTATGCAGGAAGCGCCTGAGGAGGCTTATAGGCGGAAGGGAAAAGGCATTGCTGAGCCAAAATCCAAGAAGCACAGGGACATTCCCACCGTCCAATCCACTGCAGGCATCAAAATTACTGAGCCTGCCCCTGCTGCTCCCAAGCCTCCATCTAAAAAATGCAAGGCTGATGTGCCTGCGCCTTCCCCCAAGAAATTCAAGGTTTCTAAGTCTGCCTTTCAAAGGCTTCCCCCTGCTGCGCTGGACACTGAATCGCGCATGGATCACACGGGGTGACTTCGAAGATGCTGTAGTTCAGGGGGAGACAAGGCAAAAATCCCCTGCTGCGTAAGATCCTCTAGCTGTGCCAGCACCAGCTGCGGATGATGCAGAAAGTGTACAGCAGTGCTAAGGTTACAAAGAAGCGCCATACTCCATCTCTTTCAAGCTCACCAAGGGAACCCACCTCCAGTGCATTCCAACGCGTCAATATCCCTATCGGCAACGCGCACAGGGTTACTTCGGTTCTGGATGACGGGCTAGATATTGAGCCTGAGGCTGATGAGGAGGATGTTGAAGTTGATCAGACCGTCAATGCTGATGGCGCAGTCCCTCAGTCTACTCCTGCTGTGCCCATTGATGAATCTACTCCTGCTGCGAAGGTTCCTGCTGCGGAGATTCCTGCTACTGAAGACAACTGAGCAACAACCTCCTGCTACTTCTACAGTTCATGTGTTCTCCACCTCCTCCCTCTCCTCTTCCAATGAGCTGCGCCAGATCTTACAAGCCTTGAATTCAATTCAGGTGAATCAAGTTGCTGCGCAGTCTCAGATGGCTCAACTCATCACTGCGCAAACCGCCAATCAAGATCAGCTTGATGCGCAGCGATTGAAGATTGTTGCCATTAAGGGGGAGAATGCATCAAAGGCAAGTTCATCTGCCGGCCCTCTGCACAGCGAACCCCTGACCTCTTAGATCAACTTGTCCTGGACTCCCTCAAATCAATTAGCGGGTTGCTTGAAAATTTCTGCACCCATGAAGCTATTGACCGTGGGTTCAAGGATATTCTGAGGCGTCTGCGCAAGAATTTAGCCGATGGCTTATTTAAAGGGTTCGCCAGACTTGAAGCGCAAATTATGGAGATATTTGGCCTAGGTGGTCCTACGCAAGCTAGTGTGCTGAATATGGATAGTGTCATTGAGTGTATTACTCAAGCAATGACTGATTTCGCTGATGGGTTGAACGCAAGAATGGACCAAGCAATGTTTGACATTCAGGCTAGCGTGAACACCCAGCGCCTCCACACTGACCAAAGACTTGAAGCAATGCAGACCACCATCATCAACACAATTGAAGCTGCGGAGCAATCCTACTTCAATCAGATGACTGGCCATCAGATGGCTTACACTGCTAACTTCTGTGAGCTCCAAGATGACAATATATTGATGCGAGACAGGATACACACCTATGTTGGAGAAGCAGTGGCATTCCGTGAGAATTTTCAAACGTTGAAGATTGAACTTATGAACAAGTTCAACAGCCTGCAGAATGAGCTGCGCGAAGCCCTGCACCGGATCAACATAGAATAGGTCTATGTAATTTTTTGTTTTTACGCAAGGTATTCTGTTTTGTGCGCATTTCCTTTTTGTTTTTCTTGTTCAAACTTGTAATTCTCAACTCTTAACATTTCAATTTTTAATGAGAAAAATCGCATCATTTGTTTTAAAACTTTGTTCAATTCAAACTGTTCGTTTGTGGAACAATGAATGCACTATTTCACCTAATGTGCTTAATCATTAACTACTCATATTTCTACGCATGATGTTTAAATATTCAGTTTAAACACATACTTAAACTAAAACTCATATTATTTGTATGCGCTGAATGATATTTCTATCTTTCTCATATTGTATGTTAATCTTTTGGATAGACTTGAAATCTATAGCATTGGCTAGTGTGTACATTGACTTGAGGCATGATTTACCATTTTCATTTCTATGGACATGTTATTATCAAGTACAATGAATTGCCATTGTTATAGTAGGTAATTGCATCAATCATTTAGGGGGAGATTGTTGGGTATGCTTATCTCTTAACCCTCCCAAGATGAATCAACTCTTAGCCCATTCAAATAAACTGTCTTTTGTTGTCGACGTGGGCAAGCCCCAAGAGAAGATCATTGATACCAAGCTTTGAGAGATTTTTAAGCCCCAAATGTCATGGGCTTATCAAGTTTGTAGATGGCGGGATGTGAAGAACTTTCGGCGTGAAGCTCCAACTTATCTTGGCATTGTATTGAGAGCAGATGCACCATTGGGTAGAACTCATGAAAGTGATCTTCCTCTTTCTCTTGCTTAGAGGTGGATGGCCCTTTTTGTGGTTGATACCCAAATGGCGGAAGGCCCATGTTGGAAGTGTAGAATGGTTTTCGGGAGACGTCTCGTGGGAGATGGTGATGTTGTTGCAGATGATAAGGTCTTGGTGTGATAAAGTCTCGAACGGTATGTTTGCTTGAGTTTTCTTGAGTTGAGCCGACGGCGGATCTTCGGATGCAGCCTATGCTTTTGATCTTGGAGAAGGGGGTGCAGTACTTGCAGAAACATTGGGATTGGCCGTAACTCTGCTTATAGAGTTAACATATTGGCATTGCCCGCTATAACTCAGCCGGGTGAGTCTAGCATATTGAACTTGTGCAGTTGTCTTCCTTAAAGGCTGGAGATCTCCATTTCTCTTTCCCTTCTCTCTCTCACTCTCTCATTTTTTTTATGACGCATCCTATTTTTTGCCTAGACTGCCCTTTCGGGTTTTCAATCTAGCGGGCATCTCTTTTGCGTCTTCTTTTTTTTTTGAATCAATTAATGAGGAAGTGTGCATTGACTCTGGCTGAGGAGATAAGACATGTGATTTTGCGGTAAAGACCTCTTGTCACTAAAGATGAGTGACATTGACTCGACTAGGGAAGTGTCCCTAGTATTGACTTTGCATATATTTGTTGAATGACTCACGAAGGCAAGTAAGTCATTAAGAGATAAGAGAAGGGAAGCCCCAATTTGATTGCAAGAAATTGGGAGTATGCAGAAAGAATAGAAGCCCTACACTCGACAAGGAACGAAAAGTGATTCCAAATCTAGGAAAGTTGTTCAATCTTCTTGGTGATTAATTTATTGGCAAATGAATCGTACTAAGATGTCTTGACAAGTTCGAGATGAAGGCCGATCACCATAACACGCTAGGGCTAAACATATCTTCTTTCTTGCATGAGACCGGACCCGAAGGTTGCCTACGTTCCTCCAGTGAAGAGGTTCAGGTCACCGTAGTTCTTGTAGATGCTCCATTCGTTGAGATGGTTGCTGCTTCGTCCTTCATCGGTGGAATGATGTTGATCTTGTACTTCTTTGATTGAGGGGGATTTTTTTTTTTTTTTTTTTTTTGTGCTCTAACTTTTGCCTAGGATGATTTGAGGATTTCAACCTAGTGAGCCTCTTTTTTTTTTTTATACATCCCCTTTTGAAAACTTTGCTTCATGATCATTGCTCCACCTTTCTTTGTCTTGATTTCTTCGTTGTTGATGCCATCGTCGATGTTTAGCCCCTAGGCGTTCAAGCGATGGCCTTCATTCCAAAACTTGTTTAGACACCTTTTCATCATTTTGCCAAGAATTAGATTGAACAACTTGGAAGAGTGTATGAGGACAAGAACGACTTTTATTTAATGATTGACTCAAAATTTAACATTGGACGAGAGAAAACATTAATGCACACATTAGAGGACTTTTGACTCTCTTTTTTTTTAATCCTATTTCTAGGTAGAGAGAGAGAAACGGAGATTGTTGTTGTAGTCCCCATTGTCGTTGTAGCCTTCCTTGCGGCATGATCTCTTGTTGAGACCCTATTTCAAATCTGAGCCCCTTCCTTGATGAGTTCTTGCATGTTCTCACTCTCTAACTGTTGTTCTTCAACCACGGTAAACTCACCATTGTCAATCAAGTCTTGGATGATGTTGCGGATGGAGAAGCAATCCTCGGTGAGGTGACCGCTGCATAGGTGATAGTCACACCACTTGTGGTGGGCATGGTTGCGACGTAATGGTTGTGGTTGCTTGTACCCTTGGAGAGGAGAAAATTGTCCCTTGGTTTTGAGAGCTTCATAGGCCTTGGTGACGGTCATACCTTGGAGGGAAATGTAGACACGGTCATTGGTAAAACCTTTGTGACTTTTGAGAGGCGAGCCACTTGAACATGCCTTACCGTTGACCTTTGCCTTGTTGTCGGTAAGCTCTTGCAAATGAGCCTTAAGTTCGGACACTTCTTCCTTGTGAATTTTCCTCTCGAGATCAAGACGGTCTTGCCACAAATCATCCTTGCGGCGGGCATCCTCGACAAGTCTATCCATTTGTTCCCCCATGGCTCTTATTATGTTGAAGAGCCTTTCGTTGGACACGGAGATGTTCTCACCCTTGTTGTTGTTGTTGTTGCTGTTGGAAGCCATTGGACCTATTGAGAGAACACGGTCGATCTTAGGTTGGCCCCACAAACATATTTTGAGTAAAATAATTAACCCACAAACAAAGGAAAAAGACTTAACCACCTGTGAAAAATGACTCTTTTTTTTTTTATTTATTTACAAAGTCGGAACGACATAGTCCTTTTTGGGGTTTCTAGAAAAATAGTGGAATCGTCACACTAGTATATAGACCATCTCGCGGTCCCATATACTCATCGGATTCCACCACGCTTGTGATACCTACATGTGACGGGATTAAACTAAATTAATGTCATAAAGCATACATGCGGGGACGGATTTTTTTATTTTCGTCCAAAATAACCACTTTGGGGACGGAGTTTTATTTTGTCCCATAACAACTATTTGTTTCTTTTGGAAATGGCATGTATGATTTGATGACATTAGTTTAGGGAAATCTCGGTACATGAAAACCGACTTGGTCACGGAGTGTTAGACCCTAACTAGAATTGTGTGGTTTGTGCTCGGCTTAAATATGAGGCTTAAAGGTCACCCCCGGCATGTAGTCGTGAACTACGCCACGGGCTGAGGTTTACCGCTTCGGAAGAGTCAAGGTCGAGTGGAGCTTGAAACTTACTAGGACGGGCGTCGACGGGTTTGGGGTTGGACTTGTGCGACTCGATAGTGAGCAGTTGATAAGAATTGTGCGCGTAGTGTGAGGTCTAACAAGTGACAAAATATTTTTTTTTCAAAGGAAATAAAAAAAACAAATAAGCACGTAATTTACAACTTTCGAATCACCCGTGTGACCGATAAAAATGAATAAACAAAAGTAAAAGGGGGTGTATGCAGGCCCGGTGCTCACACACTGTCAAAACTGCCCATTCTGTTCTGTTTCTGTTCTGGGAAATGGCCCAGAAGCGCGCGACTCAGGGAAGTTACGTGGGAAGCGCACACATTTCGCCATGAATGTGGGAGGCGCGCGCATCTGGGGTACCTGTCAGAATGTCAGAAGAAACCGCGGACTCAGGGGATTGCCCTGGTCCCAAATTATGTAACTTTTGTTGGGTTTCCAAGTAACATGCGCAGCGGAATATAGCAATTAAATTTTTAAGAAAACCCAAAGCCATAGATCCGTTCATATGATTAAATCAAATACAACAAGATGAATAGAGGAAAAACTAACCCTTGATGGCTATCAAATTTTCTCTTGGTCTTTGGTGGAGATTTGAAGACTTGATCACGATCACAAAGCTTGAACACGAACTTTGAAGATGATGATTTTCACCCTCTAGCGGTATCCACACTTCGAACGAATATCAAAGGAGCTTCTTTGATCTTGGTTGCTAGACCAATATTATGAAACACACTTTCACAATTTAATAAAAAACTATATGGAATTTATTTGTGAATTATTTTGTTCCTCAATCAATGATGTCTTAGAACAAAACAAAATCTCTCTCAAACTCTTTGAGACTCACAAAAGCACTAGTAAATATGGTCTGGCCGAATTGGGGTTTTTATACACAATTAAGACCTATTCCAAATAGGTAACTTGTGCCAAAAACCTTTCCTAATCGAATTAGGAATTTTCCTGTCGGCAGCACCAGGCGCCCGCCTACAAAGGACCAGGCGCCCGCTTGAATGACCAGAAGGTCCGGGCCATTTAGAAATCATTCAGGCGCCCGCCTGGTTCATCCCAAGCGCCCGCTTGGTTAACCAGGAAGCCCAGAATAATTCCAGAATTCCCTTGAGGTCCTTCGACCCTAAATTCCAATATAGTCCTCTTATTTAAGATTCGTTCTATTGTGTGTGACCCTCTAGGATTATACTAAGTTGGCAATGGGCTCAAACATGATCCCATAAGATATGATTAGGTTCTAGCAAACCGTCATACCTACCCAAATAGTATAACTAGATACAAGTTCGCATTCCTTTAAAATATGTCATAATCCCTTTGTCCACGATGTCATTGAACACAAGTCATGGTCAAACAGTCAACTTGTCTTGTTCAATACTTTCTCGATTCCGAATATGTTGATAATTCAAATGCTATTGATCCAATCAATCCATTTGAGTCCGGCCGAACATTTCATCAACATCATTCCGTCGAGGGGCCCAAGCTTGACATCTCTCCGTGGAGGGACAAATCCATTTAGCTTATTATTCTTCCCAACGGGAATCCGATTATGCCAATCATACCCTTTATAACTACCGTGTTAAGGTAGCGTTTGAATATGTCAAACGCAATGTTCATCAAGTGGAAGACTATAATAACTTCATGTCTAAGGATTCAAATGACATAACTAATATGAGATATATGTACGACATAGACCATGACATAAATCTCATACAGCGGGTCATGTCCAGTACCTTGTTCCAAACAAGTACCCATAAATCTAACATGATCATCCCATGATCATTTAGCCTTTATACTAGTGCTTAACAAGTACTAGGGACGGGGATTATTATAAGTAAACATGAACAACAATAATAATCAAAACATCTCTTTATTGATATGAAATAAATGATAATAATTACAACGTTTATTAAACGTGCCTAGGGCACCACTACCAACAATCTCCCACTTGCCCTAGGCCCAATCTCCCATGTATCTAATACCCATGGACCTAACATGACCATCATGTTTAGCTTGTGGAAGTCCCTTTGTTAGCGGGTCCGCAACATTGTCATCAGTAGGTACTCTGCATATATTTACGTCTCCCCTATCAACGATCTCTCGAATGATATGAAAACGCCTAAGTATGTGTTTGGATTTCTGATGTGCTCTTGGTTCCTTTTCTTGAGCAATAGCACCATTATTATCGCAATAAAGGTCTATTGGATTAGCAATACTAGAAACCACTTCAAGTTCAGTTATGAACTTCTTAATCCAAACAGCTTCCTTTGCAGCATCCGATGCAGCAATATACTCAGCTTCTGTTGTAGAATCAGCGGTTGTACTTTTCTTGGAACTCTTCCAGCTTACAGCTCCACCATTTAACATAAACACAAAACCCGATTGCGATCGGCTATCATCTTTGTCGGTTTGGAAGCTTGCATCCGTGTAAGCATTTACAACGAGATCATCTTCCATTCCTCCATAGACCAAAAACGAGTCTTTAGTTCTTCTCAAGTACTTAAGAATCGCTTTTACAGCTATCGAGTGATTTTCGCCAGGGTCAGATTGGTATCTACTTGTCATGCTCAAAGCATAAGATACACAATTAAGACCTATTCCAAATAGGTAACTTGTGCCAAAAACCTTTCCTAATCGAATTAGGAATTTTCCTGTCGGCAGCACCAGGCGCCCGTCTACAAAGGACCAGGCGCCCGCTTGAATGACCAGAAGGTCCGAGCCATTTAGAAATCATTCAGGCGCCCGCCTGGTTCATCCCAAGCGCCCGCTTGGTTAACCAGGAAGCCCAGAATAATTCCAGAATTCCCTTGAGGTCCTTCGACCCTAAATTCCAATATAGTCCTCTTATTTAAGATTCGTTCTATTGTGTGTGACCCTCTAGGATTATACTAAGTGGGCAATGGGCTCAAACATGATCCCATAAGATATGATTAGGTTCTAGCAAACCGTCATACCTACCCAAATAGTATAACTAGATACAAGTTCGCATTCCTTTAGAATATGTCATAATCCCTTTGTCCACGATGTCATTGAACACAAGTCATGGTCAAACAGTCAACTTGTCTTGTTCAATACTTTCTCGATTCCGAATATGTTGATAATTCAAATGCTATTGATCCAATCAATCCATTTGAGTCCGGCCGAACATTTCATCAACATCATTCCGTCGAGGGGCCCAAGCTTGACATCTCTCCGTGGAGGGACAAATCCATTTAGCTTATTATTCTTCCCAACAGGAATCCGATTATGCCAATCATACCCTTTATAACTACCGTGTTAAGGTAGCGTTTGAATATGTCAAACACAATGTTCATCAAGTGGAAGACTATAATAACTTCATGTCTAAGGATTCAAATGACATAACTAATATGAGATACATGTACGACATAGACCATGACATAAATCTCATACAGCGGGTCATGTCCAGTACCTTGTTCCAAACAAGTACCCATAAATCTAACATGATCATCCCATGATCATTTAGCCTTTATACTAGTGCTTAACAAGTACTAGGGACGGGGATTATTATAAGTAAACATGAACAACAATAATAATCAAAACATCTCTTTATTGATATGAAATAAATGATAATAATTACAACGTTTATTAAACGTGCCTAGGGCACCACTACCAACAATCTCCCACTTGCCCTAGGCCCAATCTCCCATGTATCTAATACCCATGGACCTAACATGACCATCATGTTTAGCTTGTGGAAGTCCCTTTGTTAGCGGGTCCGCAACATTGTCATCAGTAGGTACTCTGCATATATTTACGTCTCCCCTATCAACGATCTCTCGAATGATATGAAAACGCCTAAGTATGTGTTTGGATTTCTGATGTGCTCTTGGTTCCTTTTGTTGAGCAATAGCACCATTATTATCGCAATAAAGGTCTATTGGATTAGCAATACAAGGAACCACTTCAAGTTCAGTTATGAACTTCTTAATCCAAACAGCTTCCTTTGCAGCATCCGATGCAGCAATATATTCAGCTTCTGTTGTAGAATCAGCGGTTGTACTTTTCTTGGAACTCTTCCAGCTTACAGCTCCACCATTTAACATAAACACAAAACCCGATTGCGATCGGCTATCATCTTTGTCGGTTTGGAAGCTTGCATCCGTGTAAGCATTTACAACGAGATCATCTTCCATTCCTCCATAGACCAAAAACGAGTCTTTAGTTCTTCTCAAGTACTTAAGAATCGCTTTTACAGCTATCCAGTGATTTTCGCCAGGGTCAGATTGGTATCTACTTGTCATGCTCAAAGCATAAGATACACAATTAAGACCTATTCCAAATAGGTAACTTGTGCCAAAAACCTTTCCTAATCGAATTAGGAATTTTCCTGTCGGCAGCACCAGGCGCCCGCCTACAAAGGACCAGGCGCCCGCTTGAATGACCAGAAGGTCCGAGCCATTTAGAAATCATTCAGGCGCCCGCCTGGTTCATCCCAAGCGCCCGCTTGGTTAACCAGGAAGCCCAGAATAATTCCAGAATTCCCTTGAGGTCCTTCGACCCTAAATTCCAATATAGTCCTCTTATTTAAGATTCGTTCTATTGTGTGTGACCCTCTAGGATTATACTAAGTGGGCAATGGGCTCAAACATGATCCCATAAGATATGATTAGGTTCTAGCAAACCGTCATACCTACCCAAATAGTATAACTAGATACAAGTTCGCATTCCTTTAGAATATGTCATAATCCCTTTGTCCACGATGTCATTGAACACAAGTCATGGTCAAACAGTCAACTTGTCTTGTTCAATACTTTCTCGATTCCGAATATGTTGATAATTCAAATGCTATTGATCCAATCAATCCATTTGAGTCCGGCCGAACATTTCATCAACATCATTCCGTCGAGGGGCCCAAGCTTGACATCTCTCCGTGGAGGGACAAATCCATTTAGCTTATTATTCTTCCCAACAGGAATCCGATTATGCCAATCATACCCTTTATAACTACCGTGTTAAGGTAGCGTTTGAATATGTCAAACACAATGTTCATCAAGTGGAAGACTATAATAACTTCATGTCTAAGGATTCAAATGACATAACTAATATGAGATACATGTACGACATAGACCATGACATAAATCTCATACAGCGGGTCATGTCCAGTACCTTGTTCCAAACAAGTACCCATAAATCTAACATGATCATCCCATGATCATTTAGCCTTTATACTAGTGCTTAACAAGTACTAGGGACGGGGATTATTATAAGTAAACATGAACAACAATAATAATCAAAACATCTCTTTATTGATATGAAATAAATGATAATAATTACAACGTTTATTAAACGTGCCTAGGGCACCACTACCAACAATCTCCCACTTGCCCTAGGCCCAATCTCCCATGTATCTAATACCCATGGACCTAACATGACCATCATGTTTAGCTTGTGGAAGTCCCTTTGTTAGCGGGTCCGCAACATTGTCATCAGTAGGTACTCTGCATATATTTACGTCTCCCCTATCAACGATCTCTCGAATGATATGAAAACGCCTAAGTATGTGTTTGGATTTCTGATGTGCTCTTGGTTCCTTTTCTTGAGCAATAGCACCATTATTATCGCAATAAAGGTCTATTGGATTAGCAATACAAGGAACCACTTCAAGTTCAGTTATGAACTTCTTAATCCAAACAGCTTCCTTTGCAGCATCCGATGCAGCAATATACTCAGCTTCTGTTGTAGAATCAGCGGTTGTACTTTTCTTGGAACTCTTCCAGCTTACAGCTCCACCATTTAACATAAACACAAAACCCGATTGCGATCGGCTATCATCTTTGTCGGTTTGGAAGCTTGCATCCGTGTAAGCATTTACAACGAGATCATCTTCCATTCCTCCATAGACCAAAAACGAGTCTTTAGTTCTTCTCAAGTACTTAAGAATCGCTTTTACAGCTATCCAGTGATTTTCGCCAGGGTCAGATTGGTATCTACTTGTCATGCTCAAAGCATAAGATACACAATTAAGACCTATTCCAAATAGGTAACTTGTGCCAAAAACCTTTCCTAATCGAATTAGGAATTTTCCTGTCGGCAGCACCAGGCGCCCGCCTACAAAGGACCAGGCGCCCGCTTGAATGACCAGAAGGTCCGAGCCATTTAGAAATCATTCAGGCGCCCGCCTGGTTCATCCCAAGCGCCCGCTTGGTTAACCAGGAAGCCCAGAATAATTCCAGAATTCCCTTGAGGTCCTTCGACCCTAAATTCCAATATAGTCCTCTTATTTAAGATTCGTTCTATTGTGTGTGACCCTCTAGGATTATACTAAGTGGGCAATGGGCTCAAACATGATCCCATAAGATATGATTAGGTTCTAGCAAACCGTCATACCTACCCAAATAGTATAACTAGATACAAGTTCGCATTCCTTTAGAATATGTCATAATCCCTTTGTCCACGATGTCATTGAACACAAGTCATGGTCAAACAGTCAACTTGTCTTGTTCAATACTTTCTCGATTCCGAATATGTTGATAATTCAAATGCTATTGATCCAATCAATCCATTTGAGTCCGGCCGAACATTTCATCAACATCATTCCGTCGAGGGGCCCAAGCTTGACATCTCTCCGTGGAGGGACAAATCCATTTAGCTTATTATTCTTCCCAACAGGAATCCGATTATGCCAATCATACCCTTTATAACTACCGTGTTAAGGTAGCGTTTGAATATGTCAAACACAATGTTCATCAAGTGGAAGACTATAATAACTTCATGTCTAAGGATTCAAATGACATAACTAATATGAGATACATGTACGACATAGATGATGACATAAATCTCATACAGCGGGTCATGTCCAGTACCTTGTTCCAAACAAGTACCCATAAATCTAACATGATCATCCCATGATCATTTAGCCTTTATACTAGTGCTTAACAAGTACTAGGGACGGGGATTATTATAAGTAAACATGAACAACAATAATAATCAAAACATCTCTTTATTGATATGAAATAAATGATAATAATTACAACGTTTATTAAACGTGCCTAGGGCACCACTACCAACAATCTCCCACTTGCCCTAGGCCCAATCTCCCATGTATCTAATACCCATGGACCTAACATGACCATCATGTTTAGCTTGTGGAAGTCCCTTTGTTAGCGGGTCCGCAACATTGTCATCAGTAGGTACTCTGCATATATTTACGTCTCCCCTATCAACGATCTCTCGAATGATATGAAAACGCCTAAGTATGTGTTTGGATTTCTGATGTGCTCTTGGTTCCTTTTCTTGAGAAATAGCACCATTATTATCGCAATAAAGGTCTATTGGATTAGCAATACTAGGAACCACTTCAAGTTCAGTTATGAACTTCTTAATCCAAACAGCTTCCTTTGCAGCATCCGATGCAGCAATATACTCAGCTTCTGTTGTAGAATCAGCGGTTGTACTTTTCTTGGAACTCTTCCAGCTTACAGCTCCACCATTTAACATAAACACAAAACCCGATTGCGATCGGCTATCATCTTTGTCGGTTTGGAAGCTTGCATCCGTGTAAGCATTTACAACGAGATCATCTTCCATTCCTCCATAGACCAAAAACGAGTCTTTAGTTCTTCTCAAGTACTTAAGAATCGCTTTTACAGCTATCCAGTGATTTTCACCAGGGTCAGATTGGTATCTACTTGTCATGCTCAAAGCATAAGATACATCCGGCCTAGTACAAATCATGGCATACATGATGGACCCAATTGCCGAAGCATATGGAACATCATTCATTTTCTCACGCTCATCGTTTGTCTTAGGACATTGAGTCTTGCTTAGAGAAACTCCATGTAGCACGGGCAAGGTCCCTCTCTTAGAATTTTCCATACGGAATCTTCTAATTACCTAGTCAATGTATGTACTTTGGCTTAAACCAAGTAGTCTCCTGATCTATCTCTATAGATCTTAGTGCCAAGAATATATGCGGCTTCACCCATATCTTTCATTGCAAAACACTTTCCTAACCAAGTCTTCACAGACTGAAGTGTAGGAATGTCGTTTCCAATGAGTAATATGTCATCCATGTATAAAATAAGGAATAGCACTATGCTCCCACTAATCTTCTTGTATACACAAGGCTCATCTTCGTTCTTGATGAAACCAAACTCTTTGACCGATTCATCAAAACGGAGATTCCAACTCCTAGAAGCTTGCTTCAATCCATAGATGGATCTCTGCAATTTGCATACCTTAGAATCTTGTTCAAAACCTTCTGGTTGTGTCATATACACATCCTCTTGAAGTTTTCCATTCAGGAAAGCGTTTTTTACGTCCATCTGCCATATTTCATAGTCATGATATGCGGCAATGGCAAGCAAAATTCTTATAGACTTGATCATTGCTACAGGTGAAAAGGTCTCATCATAGTCAATACCATGAACTTGCCTATAACCTTTCGCTACAAGTCTAGCTTTGTAAGTATGCACCTTCCCATCCATGTCAGTCTTCTTCTTGAAGACCCATTTGCATCCTATGGTTTTTACACCTTCGGGTGCATCAATCAAATTCCAAACTTGATTGTCTTGCATGGATTGCAATTCGGATTCCATGGCTCCAAGCCACTTGTCCGAATCAGGAGAAGACATCGCCTCTTGGTAGGTTGACGGTTCATCATTCTCAATGATTTCTACGTCATTACTATCCGTTACGAGAAATCCATATCTCTCGTGCTCGGATCGTAACCTACTAGATCTGCGAGTTGCTTGTGTATTTTGAACAGGTTCCACAACTCCTTGTGGTTCTTGTTCTTGTTCCACTATTGGTTCAATATTATTTTCTGGGTCTCGAATTTCTTCAAGATTTATTTTACTCCCACTGATTTCTTTGGAGAGAAACTCTTTCTCTATAAAGACACCAGTTCGGGCAACAAACACTTTGTTGTCCTCACGGTTGTAAAAGTAATATCCTCTAGTTTCCTTAGGATATCCCACGAAAATACATTTATCAGATTTGTGTGCAAGTTTGTCTGAGACAAGTCTTTTGACAAAAGCTTCGCAACCCCAAATCTTCATGAAAGACAGACAAGGCTTCTTTCCGCTCCACATCTCATATGGAGTCTTTTGAACCGATTTAGTTGGAACACGATTTAGTGTGAAAGCAGCGGTTTCTAGGGCGTATCCCCAAAAGGATATTGGAATATCAACTTGACTCATCATTGATCGAACCATGTCTAACAAAGTCCGATTCCTCCTCTAGGACACACCATTCCATTGTGGTGTTCCGGGTGGAGTCAATTGTGAAACTATTCCACAATTCTTTAGATGATCATCAAATTCTTGACTTAAGTATTCACCACCTCGATCTGATCGAAGTGCCTTTATACTTTTGCCAAGTTGTTTTTCTACTTCATTTTGAAATATTCTAAATATCTCAAATGATTAACTTTTATGTTTCATTAGGTAAACATACCCAAATCTACTATAATCATCAGTGAAGGTTATGAAGTATTGAAATCCTCCCCTAGCATTGCTACTTAATGGTCCGCATACATCGGAATGTATCAACCCCAATAAGTCGCTTGCCCTTTCACCCAACTTGGTAAAAGGTGTCTTAGTCATTTTTCCAAGAAGACACGACTCACAAGTGTCATATGACTCGAGGTCACATGAACCTAAAAGTCCGTCCCCATGGAGCTTTGAGATACGCTTCTTATTAATATGACCAAGACGGCAATGCCACAAATAAGCATGATTTACATCATTAGGTTTAGATTTCTTGTTTACATGATAGACATTGTCATTATTTTCATTCTTGACATCCAAGATATAAAGGCCATTAAATGAATTAGCAATACCATAAAGCACATCATTTAAATAAATAGAAAATTTCTTATTCTCAATAAGAAACTTAAAACCTTCATTATCCAAACAAGAAATTGAATTAATATTTCTGCTTAAATCCGGAACATAATAACAATTGTTCAAAACAAGAATTAATCCGGAAGGTAAAGTGACTTCATAAGTCCCTACGGCTAATGCAGCAACTCTTGCTCCATTCCCCACGCGTAGATCTACTTCACCTTCTTTAAGCAGTCTCCTATTCTTTAGTCCCTGCACATTTAGACAAATGTGAGAACCACATCCGGTATCCAATACCCAGGAATCAGTAGTAGAAAGGAGAATATCTATCATATAGATACCTGAAGTCGACGCAGCCTTGATGCTCTTCTTCTTCTTTTGCTCTTCCAAGAAAGCCTTGCAATTACGTTTCCAATGACCAATTTCTTGACAATGGAAACAGATTGCATCCTTTTGTGAATCAGGTTTTGCCTCAGAAGCCTTGGCAACCTTTGCCTTGCTTATTTTGGGTTTGACAACTTTCTTACCCTTTCCTTTGGCACTAGCCTTCTTCCCATCATGAACCAAGAGCACGGGAGAACCTTTCTCCACAATTTTCATCTCTGCAGTTTTGAGCCTCCCATGCAACTCAGAGAGATTCTTATCCATTCCATGCATGTTATAATTCATCACAAACTGATTATAACTTTTAGGCAATGAATTAAGAATGAGATCCGTGGCTAGCTCCAATGGGATTGGATAGCTAAGCTTCTCAAGGTGCTCTACATAACCTTTCATTTTAAGAAAGTGAGGACTCACTTGTTGCCCTTCATTCATTTTACTAGTAGTGAATGCAACAATGGTCTTGTACCTCTCTTGCCTAGCTTGCTCTTGAAACATGGTTCTCAACTCCACGCCTATCTCATAGGCTTCCAAATGTTCCAAACTTTGTTGGAGTTTTGAACACATAGCAGCAAGCATGAGACAACTTACATCTCTAGAATCATTACGATGTTTCTTGTAATTGTCCCTTTCTACCCTAGGGGCAGTAGGCGGTGGTTCAGCAGGGAGATGCCCATCGAGAATGTACAACTTATCTTCTTGTCTAAGAACGATTCTTATGCTACGGATCCAATCCATAAAGTTTGTACCATTCTCTTCGAGCTTATCCTTATCAAGGATCGATCGCAACGACATTGATTGAGTGTTATTAGTCATTATCTACAAATATGCAAAATTTTCAAAATTTAATAAGTACCGGTTTTCATTAAAGAGATAAACAATGTATTTTCCAAACAAAATACTCCCACTAAATTATATAACCTTCTTATACATCCAATGTATAATATAATTTAATTGGGCTAAGATCCAACTTTAATTTAACTTTTGAGTCCACGGAGGCAGACCGCTCAAAAACTAAATTAATTAGGTAGACAATCATGTCAATCATATCCCATATGATTCTTAGATCTTTTTATGAGATTCTTTGAGAAATCCAATTTCAAAAAGCATGTTTAATCTCATCTTTTGCCTAGGCCCAAAACTGTTTTGACGCCTAATTAAGTCAAACCATTTTAAACGTATAGGAACCATTCAATTTAACGCACCTTGCGGAGGCAAGCCCACATTAAATTAATGAACCTCGTCTTGCTCATACATGAATAAAATCAATGCACTTCGCGGAGGCGAACCCACATCAAAATCACCCATATATAAACAAGTGTTTTAATCATGGCATGGCAAAAAAAAGGACTTAAAACTTTCTTTGAAGGTTCATCACATATAGCATATAACACATTTATGAGCACATAATATAAACATGTTACACATCAAGTTTAGCCACTAAATTAATCCCATTAATTTAAGCATGATATTTATGTGTCATTAGTTTCTCTATAATTATGAGGATGAGACTATTTCAACTTCGGTTATTATCTCCAAATCAAGACAACAAGAAGTGCGGTCGAACTAAGCCATTAGGCAACCACAATCCCGCACTAATTCAAGAAACCAAGAAAGTAGTCCATGTGGCCGAAACTTAGCAATAGATGGTCTCGATGAACGTATGCCAATTGCATTCACAATTCCACATGGATCTCCAATCATTGAATCAAGAACCTTTGTTTCTCAATTTTAGCAATTATGAACTCTTCATAATTCTAACTTCGTTTTATCTTTGAAACTTTGATTGCGATCAATTTTGGGAAACACAATCTCGATGAACGCAGATTAGCCATCCAAAACTTGAACCAATCTAGGAATCACAAGACTAAAACAAATAGGAAAATCAAACCCCAAAATCCACACACAAACCAACTACCCAAAACCCATTCCAGATCAACAAGTCTGGACTGGTCTTGTTACTGGTTTTTGTTGGATTTATCGAAAAATTCCAGAATCAGATTTCAACAAGAATCAGAATATTTTGGCCTAGCGAGCGCGCGCCTGGTTTCCAGCAAGCGGGAGCCTGAAGCACGCGCGCGCCTGGTCCAGCGCGGGCGGGCGCTTGTATAGTCAGAATGGTATAGAATTTTCAAGTTCGAATTTTTTTTTTTTTGTCTCAAAATTATTTCTTCCCCGATTATTAAAACTTTGATCCAATCAAAAATTAATAATCGAAATAATTCATAATCCACCATAATTTTTATTGCGATTGAATCGTGCGATTAAAGTTGCAAAACAATAAACCACATAAAATCACAAAACATATAAACATCATATGATCCAATATTCATATCATGCTTGGCACATAAACAATTTATATACACATAACATGATCCAAGTATTGAATTAATCAACATGAACGGGGCTCTGATACCACTGTTGGGTTTCCAAGTAACATGCGCAGCGGAATATAGCAATTAAATTTTTAAGAAAACACAAAGCCATAGATCCGTTCATATGATTAAATCAAATACAACAAGATGAATAGAGGAAAAACTAACCCTTGATGGCTATCAAATTTTCTCTTGGTCTTTGGTGGAGATTTGAAGACTTGATCACGATCACAAAGCTTGAACACGAATTTGAAGATGATGATTTTCACCCACTAGCGGTATCCACACTTCGAACGAATATCAAAGGAGCTTTTTTTATCTTGGTTGCTAGACCAATATTATGAAACACACTTTCACAATTTAATAAAGAACTATATGGAATTTATTTGTGAATTATTTTGTTCCTCAATCAATGATGTCTTAGAACAAAATAAAATCTCTCTCAAACTTTTTGAGACTCACAAAAGCACTAGTAAATATGGTCTGGCCGAATTGGGGTTTTTATACACAATTAAGACTTATTCCAAATAGGTAACTTGTGCCAAAAACCTTTCCTAATCGAATTAGGAATTTTCCTGTCGGCAGCACCAGGCGCCCGCCTACAAAGGACCAGGCGCCCGCTTGAATGACCAGAAGGTCCGGGCCATTTAGAAATCATTCAGGCGCCCGCCTGGTTCATCCCAAGCGCCCGCTTGGTTAACCAGGAAGCCCAGAATAATTCCAGAATTCCCTTGAGGTCCTTCGACCCTAAATTCCAATATAGTCCTCTTATTTAAGATTCGTTCTATTGTGTGTGACCCTCTAGGATTATACTAAGTTGGCAATGGGCTCAAACATGATCCCATAAGATATGATTAGGTTCTAGCAAACCGTCATACCTACCCAAATAATATAACTAGATACAAGTTCGCATTCCTTTAGAATATGTCATAACCCCTTTGTCCACGATGTCATTGAACACAAGTCATGGTCAAACAGTCAACTTGTCTTGTTCAATACTTTCTCGATTCCGAATATGTTGATAATTCAAATGCTATTGATCCAATCAATCCATTTGAGTCCGGCCGAACATTTCATCAACATCATTCCTTCGAGGGGCCCAAGCTTGACATCTCTCCGTGGAGGGACAAATCCATTTAGCTTATTATTCTTCCCAACGGGAATCCGATTATGCCAATCATACCCTTTATAACTACCGTGTTAAGGTAGCGTTTGAATATGTCAAACACAATGTTCATCAAGTGGAAGACTATAATAACTTCATGTCTAAGGATTCAAATGACATAACTAATATGAGATATATGTACGACATAGACCATGACATAAATCTCATACAGCGGGTTATGTCCAGTACCTTGTTCCAAACAAGTACCCATAAATCTAACATGATCATCCCATGATCATTTAGCCTTTATACTAGTGCTTAACAAGTACTAGGGACGGGGATTATTATAAGTAAACATGAACAACAATAATAATCAAAACATCTCTTTATTGATATGAAATAAATGATAACAATTACAACGTTTATTAAACGTGCCTAGGGCACCACTACCAACAACTTTCCCCTGCAGAAACTTGTTAGCACAAAAATATGAAATTTGAAGGACAAGATGGAAGGTGGGCGATTCTGGTAATAAGGGTAGGACGTGCGCGCTTTAGGCCAAGAAGGTCAGAGGCGCGCGCTTCCTACCCTTTTTACCAGAATGCCCAGAAAACAGATATAAGAACACCAAAAGCAGAAAATGCAAGTTTAACCCTCTATGTCCCCAGCGGAGTCGCCACTGTAGATACCCGGGGAACCACGGCTTGGCTAGAGCGGTGAATTAACCTAGGATGTATACTTGATTTTAAGAGTCGCCACCCACGTTTTAGAGGAACGCGAGAAAACCTAAGAAAATAGCCTTTTTTATTGATTACAAAACCAAAGATTCTTGAGATGAGGGGTTCGCAGGTTAGGTGACGGAGTGAGAAGTACTTAAACACCCACTCCACCCCGCTTACGCTGGTCTTGCTACTTTTGGTGTTCTTATATTTACATGTCCTTCAATTGATAAAATATGCTAACAACTACAAAGTAAAGATAAGGGGAAAATGAAAGCTAAATGATTTTATTGATTGAATGTCTAATGGTTACATGTTGAATATTTGCTAAACCATTACATTAAGAGATGAAATGGAATTAAATTAATGTTGGAATGTTGGGATGTAACATTGGCCAAACTTCAATAGTGAAGTGGCCTTTTGGTTTTATCCCTTTTTATGGAGATTGCATACTAGTAGGACACAAATAAAATAAGAGAATAGAAAAATGGTACCTTTAGAAAAGGGACTTTGAACTTGGACTTGAAAAGAGTTTTGTTGTGGAGAAATTGTTGTAAAACAATTTGTGTAGAGTCTTGTCACGAAGAACTCTTGTAGGGAGAATTTGTGTGTAGAATTGTATATAGTGTGTGTGTAAGAAAAGTTTCAAGTCTAAGAAGAAGGTCCAAGAGAGGTAAAAGAGAGATGAAAAGAGATCAAAAGGAGATGAAAAAGAGGCCTCCTTTCCAATGGTGGATTGGAGGGGTTTTTATAGCTGAAAGGGGATGTTTTTGGTGCCAAGACGGAGTCACAAAGATCAGTTTCCCGGGCAAAATCATATAAAATGAGCAAGGGAAAGATTCTTGGACAGAAATCAGTAACTGACACGCCCAGACGCGCGCGCATCCCGTATAGTCGGCGGGAGGCGCGCGCTTCTGGCCCCAAAGGGCGGAGGCGCGTGACTTTGAAATGGCGATTTTGACAAAATGGACTAGAAAGTTAACTCTGTTATGCAATTTAGTCCAAAACTGACGGAATCAGTTAGGAACTTAACCGAAGTAACAGAAATTAACAAAACAAGTAAAGTAAAAAATACTATGCATGCAATCGGGGTGAGAGGTCCAAGGCGGGGTGTCTACAATAAGACTTGAGCGTACCTTGGTCAGAGGTCATGTAATCAGTAGCACCGGTGTCCATGTACCAATTAGCATTGGGAGGATTGACTGAAAGAGTATGCATGGCGGAGTCAATGTCAGTAGGGGTAGACCCGGAAGATGCCGCATACACTTGAGGCTGTCTGTTGTTCTAAACCAGGCGTAGGCCAAGAAGACTGGGCTGGAACTGAGGAGCTGGACCTTGGGATGGCACATGGGCCTGGCCCAATTCATAGTAGGATAAGGGCAGGGAGGGCAAGCCCACTGTCGAGCCCAAGGTGGTTGGGACCAGCCAAATGGAGGCCCAGATGGTTACTGCTGGTGTCTGCCAGAGTGACCACGCCTGCCGCCGTTGTTGTTACCCCCATTGCTAGTTCGTCCCCACGACTGATTCTTATCCCTGTTACCCTTGGTTCCTCCTCCATTGTTTCCTCCTCCATTCTTCTTGTTGTTACCCTTCCCATGGCCTTTCCGTCCGCCCCCAGTATTACGATGAGTGGGGCCAAAATCATGAAACTGATTTACCTCGTCGGAACCCTTTGGCTGGGACGTGACCATGGCAGTATGTAGAGAGGTGGCGGCTTTCTTGGCAAGGCCCGATTCCTCTAGAATAAGCATCGAGCGAGCTTGCGAAAAAGACGGAAGAGGATCCCGCCGTCGAATGAGAGTACCCACGTCATTGTAAGCTTCAGTGAGGCCAGCAACTTGTTGGAGAACCATCCGGTTGTCAGAAATTGGGGCACCAACATTTTTCAGATGGTCTGCCAAAGACTTTAAGCGTTGACAGTAGGTCGAGGCGTTGGTGAATTCTTCCATTGTTGTAGCGGAGAATTCTTGCTCAAGGGAGACTGCCCGAGAATTTTTGTTGTCCTCAAAAATGTCTCGTAGTCTCTCCCAAGCTTCCATCGCCGTAGCACCGGGAACCAAGATCGTTTGAAGCATATCGTTGGAGATCGTAGAATAGATCCACTGCAATACAGTGGAATCAAGCGTATCCCATAATTCATGTTCATCATCGGTAGAGGGAACCTTCTCCTTCCCTTTATCCGAGGGAATGATGTGATGAAGAACATTGCAAGCCTTGGCATGGACGCGGAACAATTCCGCCCAACTTGCATACTGAACATTCTCCATCTCAAGAACGATGGGAACATTGTTACGGATGTTGGACACAGCAAAAGCAGGGTGGAAACCAGTTTTAGAAGACATGGTGATTGCCGCAGAAAATAGCAAATGCACCTAAGAAAATAGAAGAGAAACGAAGAAGCGGAAGCTAGATAATGGATCGATCACCTTACTGGTACCATGAAAGACATTGAGTCTGTGACTCTTCTATTTACTGTATCCAATATATATACAAATATTTCTCTATCAATCTTGACTATAATCATGGGATATACATACCTATTTTAATGGGAATCATATCACTTATCTACCTAACAATATTTACATAAATCAATTCAAAATAATTCAAATATCTATCTATATTTACCTATTCTAACACCTCAATTGAAAATTCAATAGTTATCATCACACCAATATTTTAATTTAAATAGTTGTCAATTTGAGCGAAAAATATTCACATTTTACTTTTATCTATGCTTTTGATATTTTTTATATTCTATAAATTGATTTATTGTCAGTAAAAAATTCTGATAATTTCTTTTTTAAATAATAAATATTTATATTTCTTTGAATTTGTAAAAATTTAGAAGTCACAATTATTTTTAAAATGGAAAGGGAGCATTTAAAACTTGAATAAATATGACATCACAATTTATTTTTATAAAAAGTGTCTCAAAATTTAGACTACAAAATAATGTGCCATGATTTTGTTAATACTTTTAATTAGAATGTGTCAATTTTACAATTGATCTAACCAATTAAATATATTACTCTTTTCGTTCGTAAATGAATAAAGTAAAATAATTTATATTCTATCAAATTTTTTTTAAAAAAGCGAAGTTTTTAGAAAGAGTGAGTCTTGTGAAAAACGTGTCTTTCCTTAAGCAAAGGAAAAAACATGTTTTTCAAAGACGCTGGATATTATTATTCGAAACAAGGGGTGACATTTTCGTAAATACTGGCAACCATAATAAATGCCCAGTGTTAATATTACAAAAAGCCAGTGATTTCATACTGGCATTTTATAAACATGAAACTTGTACTTTTCTTAAGTGCCAGTGGTAATGTTAAAAACTGTCAGTAAGTACACTGACACTTTTTTACATTGATACTGGCACCTATTAAAAGTGCCAGTGGTAGTGTCAATAAGTGCTAGCCATTACACTGGCACTTTTTAACATTGATACTGGCACTTATTAAAAACTGTCAGTGGTGGTGTCAATAAGTGCCAGTGTACATGTGCTGACACTTTTTTACACTATGACTGGCACTTCCGATCAGTGCTAAAATAACTTCCCGTTAATTACAAAAATGCCACCGCGCCAATTTAAAAACACGTTTTACGCATCCTTAAGGAAAAACACATTTTTTCCCAGATTCTCTCTTTTAGAAAATTGTCTTAAAACTACTCAAAATGTGTATTTTTTTTAAAAAATAATAATTATGAACCGGTGAATCGTATTATGAACCGTGATTTAATTGTTTATAATTGATTTTAACTTTTCGTGACCTATGAACCGTGAACAGCTATAAACAAACCATAAAGTGCGCATTTGTAGGTAGAACATAAGAACAAAACAAAGTCTTGGGTGCGGCCGTTGCACGGTGCGGCAACCCAGGAATTGTTCCGCTGCTTCTCGCGTACTCCTGCTCCGCTACATTCAACTGTTGGATCCAGCCCTCCCACTTCCCAGATCGCGACACGTGTCTTCCTTAAAAAAAAAAAACCAATAACTTTAAAATGCTATATCTTGAGATTTATAACTCAGAAAATAAAAATAAAAATACCGTTGTATTCGTCTCGACGAGACGAATAAAACTACATAGGTCATGATAGGGATGACCAAACCGGCCCGTAACCGGACCGGAACCGGAGCGAACCATCGAGTTAACCAGAACCGGTGTAACCAAGGGCCGGTTAAGGTTCACATAAATGACGAACCGGACCGGAGCGGGACCGGCGTTTCCATTAAAAAAAAATAAAAATCCCTTGTTTTTCAATAAATTTTAACATGTTTATTCATTATTGTATGATAAATAAAAAAATCCCTTGTTTTTAAATAAATTTTAACATGTTTATTCATTATTATATGATAAAAAATAATGTAGTGTGGAACCGAACCGGAACCGGATTGTGATGACCGGAACCGGTGTAACCAAGGGCCGGTTAAGGTTCACATAAATGGCGAACCGGAACCGGCGGTTCCGAACCAGAACCGTAACCGGAGCCGGCGTTGGTCATCCCTAGGTCATGATATGGTTTATTTAAAAAAAAAATATTTTTTTACACAAAAAAAGTTTGAGCTGCTCATCAGCTAAGATGTAATACTCTGTTCTGATAAAAGTAACAGTTTCATTTTCAAAAAGTAACACTTTTCACAGTCAAATTTAACAACAATTTAAAAGAAAATTTAAATTATTTGATAATTTTTGTGGTTAAAAAAAATAATATTTGAAGTGTAACAAAGTGAATAGTATATGATTATAATTTTTTATATAAATGAATGTAACATTTTTTTTAGTAAATGTTACTTTTCTTCTTTAAAAAAAGAGTAAAAATTAATATATATAATCGGGTTTGCATTTGCATTTCAATTGTTACTTTCTCAATAAAAAATTGTTACATTTCAAATATAATGTTAGATTTAAGAATATAAACTGTTACAATTGAGAAAAAAATGTAACATTTTTTTTTATATATAAAATGTACAATTAGTTTAGTTTGTTAATCTTATGTTAATTTTGAAAAAAAAAAAAGTGTTACATTTGAAAAAAAAAAAAAGTTACATTCCTTTATAAAAGTGTGACATTAGTTTAGTTGTCAGTTTTTATGTTATCTTTAATCTATTGCATCAAAATTGTGGTAAGTGTTACATTTGAAAAGAAAAAAAATGTTACATTTCGTTATAATAAGTGTTACTTTTGTTGGGTGGGGAGGAAAAAAAGGTTGGAGGTGGCAAAAAAAAAAAAAAAAAAAAAATCGGCCGTCGCAAAGTGCAACCGCCGCACAGGAGACCTCCTCAAAGAACAAGTGGATCAAACAAATAAAACCATAATGAATAGAAAATCGACACAAAGTCGTACATTAAGATTTGTACAAGGATTACAATATGTAGAATAAGTTACATCAACATAAAAGAACAGTTCCACCTTTAGTTCTTGATTTTTACCAACAAATTAAAAATCAAACTTACATATAATTAGAAGGGAATGATATTTGTCCATCTTCAACTACCCATTCCTTGAAGCAAGTTAAACGCAATCTGTACGAACAAGCATTGTGCAGATATTCCAACTCCACCTCCCCAAATAAAGATCATCTTCCACCCTCACCCCCTTCATATTAAACATTTTACTATTATGTACACACATCTTCAACATACTTAACGTCACCATCCATTTTACCCCCTCTTTTGACTAGATAATGGAGTATTTACATTCAGCAGAGAGAGAGAGAGAGAGAGAGAAGTCAGCCCCAAAAAAACTAGCACTCATCAACAACAAAAATCAAATGATCAAGGTTCAAGTCAAGTTACCAGGTCAGAGACCCACCCAAGATCCGGATTTGATGCTTCTTGTGGATACGGGTCAACCCGATCCAGTGGGTTCTCCTTGCTCAGTTTCTCAAACATCTTTGCTCTCAATCCTCTTCCAGACTCTACCCTCTCCATCACAGGTTCCTCTTCCACACAGCCATTGTCCCACTGATCAACAAATCCTATCCTGGGTCGGGTTTCAGCACGAGTCGGAGTAGAAGGTAGGCTACAGAAACCGGGGCGGGTTATGGGCAACCTCGAACCCATCTGAAAGCCCCATGATGGAGACGACGGTTTCACCTTATTATTAAGCTGCAATTGCCGCAGAGACACCACCATATCGCTGACGGAGGCCGAACCCAGTGACCGGCTCAGTGAGTTAGCGGCCATGGGTGACATGGGTGGGGAATCGGACGGAGGAGATGAAGAATTCTCCGGCGAAGACGACATAAATGACAACCCCCTAACACTAGAGCCTTCATGAGTGAGTCGACGTGGTGAACCGTCGTACGACTCGCTCCGGGGGCTCAAGCTCAAAGCCCGCAATTGTTCAGGTGTATGAGCAAAGAAACATACCCGGCGGCGACAGTTCAGACCATCCTTACACGGCTGCGTACGATAACGAGACGGATGAAGCCAGCACTCAAATACGCCGTGCGCAAACTCACACCCATCGCCCTTCTTGCAGTTGCCCTTCCTGAAGTCCGGGCATGCCGTACCGGAGTAGCTGTAAAAACGCGGGTCCCTCCGGCGCGCTTTCTCGCCGGGATGAGCGAACGGGCAGTCGGTCCAGTCATGTGACCTAGCACGCGCGCACTTCCGTATTTTAAACACGTACATACGGAAATTATCACACGAGTAAGCGTCCAAGGGTAAGTCCAGGTCAAGACCCGACCCATCTACATCCGGATCATCGTCGTCTTGGTGGTTAGCGAGGTAACGGTGTAAAGCTGAGTCGTCGTCGATTCGGAGGACGAAAGAGTAATCGCCGTCAAAGCTGGAGCCATTGCCGTTGGGACTGGCGGGAAAAGACAGTAGACCAGATGGTGGACTGTCTGTGAAGCTCCATGGAGGAACATGGACCGACGGAGCATGGTGGTTTCTCTCTCCGATCATCATTGTTTGTGTGTTTCTGCCTTGGTTTGGCAGGCGAGTGGTTTGTTTATAAACTGCTGGATGGTAGTGGGAGGGTAGTGATGTAACCCTGGTAAACTTTTATTAACCGTGGTTAGTTAAAAATAGAGAAAGTCTACAATCACACAGCAAAAGAACGAGCTATTGAGAAGGCAGCTTTTGGTTACGCCAGGTGTCTTACATTGGCAAGGTGTTGAGTGGTTATTGGCTGTGAGATTGTTTATATGACGAGAAGTTGGAGTGAGGTGGAGTGGGTAGTTAAAAATCTGAAGGATAAAAAAAAAGAAATCAACTGGCGCCTCCGAAGGGGATGGAGGGTCATATACGCAAGAGGACAGGAAGAAGGTATTTAACTGGACCGAAAGGGTTAATGGGGACATTTATTTATGTGATGGGCCGTGAATTCTGTGAGCAGATAGTTAATGTAGTAATCCTTCCTTCACTTATTATTATTATTTTTTTTTTTTTAATACATTCACATGAGAGCAATGCTAGGAGCACAAAAGAAGGTCATAAAATCATGCTCATAAAATGAGGTGACGATATTTTATTGATTGCATTGATAATGGACACGCCACACTCTAATTAAAATCACCAATAAAATTATGACACTTAGGATTTTGTGAGCAAGATTTTGTGTTTTTTTTGTGCTCCTAGTATTATTCTTCACATAAAAGTTGAAAGATGGAACTCCACATATATCGGAGCCTCAACTCATAGTAGCAATATTTGCGAACCGATTAACATTCACAATTTCTTTATCTTCGGGTAAATGGGAGGTTTAACATATGCTCTGAGACGGGGGAGTAATTTGTATTACTATGTTTTGACATGAAAAGTAAAGAGAATATAATATTATAAAAAATAATATGAAAGAAAAGTAGTTGTAAGTATAATAATTTAAGAAAGAGACTAACAATCTAAGGGTGTGTATGATAAATTAAGAAGGTAAGTTTTAATTAGACAAGTATATTCCTCCCGCTTTATTTCAAATTGTAAAAACTGTTGGTGCTGTTGGGTTTCGTGCAATCATGCGCAGCGGAAGAATAACATGAAGAAACCCAATAGCCTAGATCCGTTATGAGCAATAATTTATAATATGAAGATGAAAGAAACTAACCCTTGTAGATCGAGATGTGAAAACTTGGATTAAGACGCTAAGAGAAACGCCCTCTACCGGTGATCCACACTTCGAACAGATTTCAAGAACACCTTCTTGAACTTGACTGCTAGGCCTTCGGTTTGAAAAACTATGGTGAAGAACAATTCTTCAAAGCTCCTAATGATTCTTGAAGTTTGATAATAGAGAATAATCAAACTCAATAACCCAAGAATATAATGTGTATTCTCTCTCTCCAAGAAAGAGTTTGTGATTTGCAAAATCAATGCATATGGAACTATTCTCGGTGGTAACCCGGCGGTGGCCGGAGCCAAAGGTGCCTGGCTCATTGGGATTGGACCATATGATGAACCTCCCTCTCCTCCGCAGCTCGTAAGAAGTGGGTCAGAGTTCCGGGTCGTCGTCTGGTTAGTGCCGAGTCTGACAGTTCATCAGCAGCTTCACTCAGACTTCTCCGAATGACTAGTCCGGCAGAAAGTAGTAGTGGGGGTGATAACGCAGTTGATCCTAATGGGCTCATGTGGGGAAACCTCCCGGTGGGATAAAAGGAACCTGGGTGGTGGGAACACTTTGGTGAATGGTGGTTTGAAATGTGGGACGTGAGGTCGCCACATTAGGGTAAGTTTGGGGAGGAGGAACCCGGTTATAGCCTTGGGGTTGCGCATTTTCAACCTTCTCTTCATCAATGATTTCCACAAAACCCCCATCATTCTCAAACACAACGGCTACCCCTCTCTGTCTCATGGCTTCCACAACCCTATTCTGCATATCTTCCTGATGTTTTCTGATGCTCTCTTCCCTGGCCCTGGCGGCCTCTAGAGCTCGTACCAACTCTTCCCTAAGGGGTTTCCAAAACCCTTTAGGACTTAAGTATTATTTTCCAACAAGAATTCCCAAAAATTAAACTGCCAGTCGGGGGGGGGGGGGTGGGTGGGAAGCCGTACGGCTGCTTTCCAATCGTACGGTGGCAAGCCAGCCGTACGGCTACCCTTCTCAGTTCCCTCGTTTTTCGGTCATTTTAATTATCCGTTTTGCGTGTGTGACCCAATAGGATTATACTAAGTTGGCAACGAGTTCGAACCATTCAAACCTCGTAAGTCATAAGCGGACTCTAGCAAGCCATTATGACTACCCAATTAGTATAATTTTGAAATCCAAAGTTTCCTAAAATAGAACATAACACAATCTCTTTGTTACACGATGTCTATTGAACGTAAGCCATGGTCAATGGTCAACTTACGTATGTTCAATGCTTTCTCGATCCCGAATGTATTGATAATACAAATGACATTGATCCAATCAATTTATTTGAGCATGGCCATGTATTTCATCAATACCATTCACCGAGTGGCCAAAGCTTGACATCTCTCTTGACGAGGAACAAATCCCATCTTGGCTTATTACTATTCCCTACATGATTCTGATTACGCCAATCATATTCTTTATAGCTACCATGTTAAGGGTAACGTTTGAATATGTCAAACGTAATGTTCATTATGTTCCACTATAATAACCTCAGGTCTAGAGATTCCAGTGAAATAACTATATGAGACTTAATTATGACATTGTGACCATGACATAAATCTCATAGGGGTCAGTCTAGTATTTGTTCTCCAACAAATATCCATAAGTCTAATTGTATCGCATACACATAATCACCATATGATTATCTATTAAACATATACTAATAATTAATCATAATTATCAGGGACGGAGATTATTATAATAAACATGCAAAAGATATAATAATCAAACATTCAATATCTTTATTAAAGCATAAGCAAATGATAACATCAATCATTCAAATAACGTGCCTAGGGCATACATACCAACAATCATGCTTCGCTTGCGGAAAACCCTTTGCCAATGGGTCAGCAATGTTATCTTCAGTTGGTACTCTAGATATATTTATGTCTCCTCTATCAACGATCTCTCGAATGATATGAAAACGCCTAAGTATGTGTTTGGATTTCTGATGCGATCTAGGTTCATTTGCTTGAGCAATAACACCATTATTATCACAATAAAGGTCTATTTGGATTAGCAATGCTAGGAACCACCTCTAGTTCAGCAATGAACTTCTTAATCCAAACAGCCTCTTTAGCAGCATCGGATGCATCTATATACTCAGCTTCAGTTATAGAATCAACTACGATACTTTGCTTAGAACTCTTCCAACTAACAGCACCACCATTAAGCACAAACACAAATCCAGATTGCGATTTTGAATCATCCTTGTCGGTTTGGAAGCTTGCATCTGTGTAACCATTTAAAACAAGATCATCTTCCATACCTCCATATACTAAGAACGAATCTTTAGTCATTCGCAAGTACTTAAGAATCGTCTCGACTGAAATCCAGTGACTCTCACCAGGATCTGATTGGTATATGCCCGTCATGCTCAAAGCATACGAGACATTGGGTCTAGTACATACCATGGCATACATGATGGATCCAATTACAGGAGCATATGGGATTCCATTGATTCTCTCACGCTCATCAGTTGTCTTAGGGCACTGATTCTTGCTAAGAGTTATGCCATGACCAACTGGCAAATTTCCTCTCTTAGAGTTTTCCATGCGGAATCTCTTAAGAACTTTGTCAATATATGTACTTTGACTTAAATCAATCAACTTCTTAGATCTATCACAATGGATCTTTATGCCAAGGATGTAGGCGGCTTCTCCCATATCTTTCATTGAGAAACACTTTCCTAACCAAGTCTTTACAGACTGAAGTGAAGGAATGTCATTTCCAATGAGCAATATGTCATCAACATATAATACAAGAAATAATACTACGCTCCCACTAATCTTCTTGTATACACAAGGTTCATCTTCATTCTTGATGAAGCCAAACTCTTTGACCGATTAATCAAACAAAAGATTCCAACTCCTAGAGGCTTGCTTCAATCCATAGATGGATCTCTTCAACTTGCTTACTTTGTTAGAATTTTATGGACTTATAAAACCTTCAGGTTGTGTCATATACATATCCTCAAGTAAGTTCCCGTTAAGAAACGCTGTTTTGACATCCATTTTCCATATCTCATTGTCAAAATATGAGGCTATGAAAAGTAAAATTCTTATATACTTGATCATTGCTATGGGCGAAAAGGTTTCATCATAGTCAATACCATGAATCTGCCTATAGCCTTTCGCTACAAGTCTAGCTTTATAAGTATGCACCTTTCCATCCATGTCAGTTTTCTTTTTGAAAACCCACTTGCATCCTATGGTTTGGTGCATCAATCAAGTTCCAAACTTGATTATCATACATGGACTTGATTTCAGATTCCATAGCTCCAAGCCGTTTATCTGAATCAAGAGTAGACATCGCTTGTTGATAGGAAGTAGGTTCGTCATCAACAATGACTTCTACTTCAATGCTATCCGTCATGAGAAATCCATATCTCTCAGTTTCGGATCGCACCCTACCAGTTATGCGAGGAACTTGAGTATTCTGAATAGGTTCCACAACTCCTTGTGAAACTTGTTCAGACCCAACCATCGGTTCTATGTTATTTTCGGGTTCACGAAGCTCTCCGAGATTAATTTTACTCCCACTAGTTCTTTTACAGATAAACTCTTTCTCTAAAAAAGTACCATCTCGAGCAACAAACACCTTGTTGTCCATGCGGTTGTAAAAATAATATCCCTTAGTTTCCTTAGGGTAACCCACGAAAATACATTTGTCAGATTTTTGTTCAAGTTTGTCAGAGACAAGTCTCTTAACATAAGCCTCACAACCCCAAATTCTCATGAAAGAAAGACAAGGCTTCTTTCCAGTTCATATCTCATATGGAGTCTTTTGAACCAATTTAGTTGGAACTCTATTTAGTGTAAGAGCAACAGTTTCTAGTGCATATCCCCAAAAGGATAAAGGAAGATCAACTTGACTCATCATGGAGCGGACCATATCCAATAAAGTCCTATTTCTCCGCTCAGACACACCATTCCATTGTGGTGTTCCAAATGGAGTTAATTGTGAAACAATTCCACAATCTTTTAGATGATTGTCAAATTCTTGGCTCAGATATTCTCCACCACGATCAGATCGAAGTGCTTTAATAGTTTTGCCAAGTTGATTTTGTACTTCATTTTGAAATATTCTAAATATCTCAAAAGATTCACTTTTATGTTTCATTAGGTAGACATAGACATATCTACTAAAATCATCAGTGAATGTTATGAAGTATTGATATCCTCCCCTAGCACTGCTGCTCATTGTGTTGGATATTATGCCCTAGTCCCTTGAGAAAGGCCTATGCGTTATATCATAGCTTCGTTGTTATAGAGATAACAAACCAGATTATTATATCTTTTGCATATTTATTATAATGATCATGGTCCCTATCACTTATGAAGGGCTAGCATGAGTTTAATGGATAATCATATGATGATTATAGCGCTTAGGATGCGGATTAAACATGTGGGTACATGTTGGAGAACAAGTACTGGATAGACCCGTTATAAGATTTATGTCATTGTCAAATGTCATAATTAAATATCATAATAGTTATATCATTTATCCTTAGACCTGAGATTATCATAGTCTTCCACATGATGAACATTATGTTTGACGTACTCAAACGCTACCCCTAACCGGGTGGTTATAAATGTTAGGGAATTGAGGGGATCACCGCATCCACTAGCCCTTACTAGCAGTCATTAATATGGAGAAAATAATCAACACATGAATAAAGTAATATGAAAGAACAAGAACACCATAACTTGTTAACCCGGTTCACCACCACACGTGGCTACATCCGGAGGCCCCAAGCCAGGATATCACTATAATAATATGTTGATTGTTATAGTTTACACATACACTCATACAGATCTAGTATGTATACTCTCCCATGAACAACCCTCTCCTACATATCATTATCTCTCCCCCAAGAACGCACATACATGATCATGGCCGGGTTGTAGGATCGCCTCCCATGGCTCTCCTAGACCCTCGGCCCCCTCCTAGACACTATTTTGTGCTCTCTTTTGATATCCTAACTCTCTCCTATTATGGTACACGATATTCTGGATGAAATCATGCTTATATAGGTGTATAAGGAAGCCCTAAGTCTATTTGGAAGAGATACAATCAAAATAGGAAACAAATCAGGAAACCAGATCCAGCACCAGGCGCCCGCTCGCACCCCACCAGGCGACCGCCTGGATTCTTTTCCCAGAATCTGATCCTTCCTGCCAAGGGCAGGCGCCCGCCTGGTATGGCCCAGGCGCCCGCCTGCTTTCCTGTGCGGTTTTCCTCCTCCGTTTTGATCTCCTCTTGACCTCCACCAACTCCCCACAACATGGACTCCTTCTCCCCTTTGCTTCCTTGTAGTTTAGCACTCCAATCCCAACAATCTCCCACCTGAAGACTAAACTCATAAGCATAGAAAAAACGTCCCGTCAAACTCCCACCACGAAGATGACCTTTTTCGAATATTATCACACCGTGCACTAAGCTTTTCAATTGTGTTGATGATAAACCTCCACGCTCCACCATTACACCATGTTGAGGCTCCACGCTCCTCCACCATGAACCTCCACGTTCAAGTAATAAGGCGAGTTGAAACCAAGCGACGCTTCAACCTCTCCGTGTTAGATCCTTCTTGCCTCCCCAAATCAACTTCTACCTTGATTTATTTGCAAGACTAACTTCACCTTCTCCCTCCTAGATCCACTCCCCTTGCAATGCTCCCCATGAAACTCAGACACACCTTGCTTCTTGCATTGTCTTCTTGTGGTCTTTTCTCGCTCTCTGTTAGGGCCACTTGACTCCCACCGCATTGCAACTTTTGAGTCACTCTCCCCCTAACATGCCGTTCATTGATGTCTCTCCGTTTTACACCAATAGGATGGTTCTTCATGCCTCTTGCTCCCACCCAGAATGAATTTGATGTTATTGGTAGAGTACATCCTCCTCCTAACCCCCATCCATCATTTGCGAGAATTCCTCCTCTTTTCACGTGGTCTAACCGGCTTATACCACTCACATTTGCATCGTCGGTTGCTTACGCAAGTGCCTGATGCAATCTCCTTTCTTTCATATTTTTCTCCAACCACCTTGACTGCCCCAAAATCCATTTAAACACCTCCAGATCTGATCTCTACATCTCCAAATTCCACCTCGAATTTCTACAGATCTCATAAGAAACAAACAAACTTTTCGGACATTCTGATCTTCCGCACGATCGTTGACCTATTTGGCACGTGTCTTGCTTCAACCATAAACCCTAGAAGCTCTCAGGTCCCTGCACATCTTCCACACGAAGAATCTGCACTGCACGAAATCTGCACGTGCGCTCCACCGAGCCTACACGTGCATTGCACGAATTCTGCACATGCGCTGCACGAAAATCTGTTGTCGCTTTTCTTTACCTTGGATCTCCCCTAGATCTCGAATCAAAGCTCTGATACCAGTTGTTGGGGAATTGAGGGGATCACCGCATCCACTAGCCCATACTAGCAGTCATTATTATGGAGAAAATAATCAACACATGAATAACGTAATATGAAAGAACAAGAACACCATAATTTGTTAACCCGGTTCACCGCCACAAGTGGCTACATCCGGAGGCCCCAAGCCAGGATATCACTATAATAATATGTTGATTGTTACAGTTTACACATACACTCACACAGATCTAGTATGTATACTCTCCCATGAACACCCCTCTCCTACATATCATTATCTCTCCCCTAAGAACGCACAAACATGATCATGGCCGGGTTGTAGGATCGCCTCCCATGGCTCTCCTAGGCACCCTACCCCCTCCTAGACACAATTTTGTGCTCTCTTTTGATATCCTAACTCTCTCCTATTAGGGTACACGATATTTTGGACGAAATCATGCTTATATAGGTGTACAAGGAAGCCCTAAGTCTATTTGGAAGAGATACAATCAAAATAGGAAACAAATCAGGAAACAGATCCGGCACCAAGCGCCCGCTCGCACCCCACCAGGCACCCGCCTGGATTCTTTTCCCAGAATATGATCCTTCCTGCCAAGGGCAGGCGCCCGCCTGGTATGGCCCAGGCGCCCGCCTGCTTTCCTGTGCGGTTTTCCTCCTCCGTTTTGATCTCCTCTTGACCTCCACCAACTCCCCACGACTTGGACTCCTTATCCCCTTTGCTTCCTTGTAGTTTAGGACTCCAATCCCAACAATAAAGGCTACGATTGGAATAATCGGATTCATGCAGGGAAGAATGATAAGTCAAGATGAGATTTATTCATCTCTCAAGAGAGATATCTGCTTGGCCATTCGATGAGTGAGATTGATAATAGTGTACGTCCGTACCCAAATGAATTGATGTGTTCGATGTCATTTGCTCATATCAATCTACTCGGGATCCAAAAAACATTGGACAACATAAGTTGACCTTGACCTTGACCATGACTTATGTCCAATATGATATCGCGTGACAAAGGGATTGTGATATGTTCTATAAGGTTACTTTAGACTTTCAAAGTTATACTAATTTGGTAGTCATAATGGCTTGCTAGAGTCCGCTTATGACTTACGGGTTCTGACTGGTTCAGACTCGTTGCCAACATAGTATAATCCTATTGGGTCACACACAATAGAACGGATTGAAAAGGCAAAAAATCTGGTATTTTAACTAGAGCCACCGTACGGCTGATGGACTGGTGTACGGCTCCTATTGAGTGTGAGAGCCCGCGCGCGAACCTAACCGGCCGTTCGTGTAAGAGCGACTAGCTTGCCTCGTGCGAATGCAGCTTGAATCCACTCGGTTCTCACACAATGGTTACCCTCCTTTGGTTTTGAAAATCAGAGAGTCGCCACCTCATTTTATTTAGGGAAAATAGAGACAAAACCCTTTTAGATTTTAAAGTTCGGGGGCTAAGTTACGAGAAGAGAAGGTGATTGGCAGTACTCCTCTCGCCCTTTCGGAATCTAGCATGCTTCCGCCTACGATTCATTTTTAATTCCTTTTGAAAATTCCTTATTATGCCTTAACTTTGAAAAGGATGTATGTTTGTATACAAGGAGTCCTCCTAGTCTAGGAATGTTCATTTAAGTCACGGCCGGGAATCGGCTTGGGTGGATTCCCGATCGGTTTTCGAAAATGGTTTTGTACATGTTAAGAAAAAGGAAAACATACAATGGGGAGGGTAAATAAATACATTATATACAAAAAAGGGGAATAAACCCCTTAGAAGAATAAATGTCCGCGCCGAGGGTTAGTATAGCAATTCTGGACCACCTTCTGTTCGTGAGGAGATGTGCCTGTCCAAACCTAATCCAAACCCAACACTAAAAATTGGGGATTGCTCCGAAGACATTAGATATAATTGATGAATTATTATGGATTTTTCGGATGGGTTTTAGACTCCAAACACAAACAAGAAAGATATTTACAAGAATCTGCCCAGAAAGGATTCGCAGCAAACATGGCACATTGGTCACCTATTTTAACCATTTTAACTCATGAATCTGACAAAACACCAAGAACGATAATTTAATATCACATCAAAATCATGATTTAACCAAAATTTGGAGTTCATGGGATGAGTTTAAGTGGTTAAAAAGATCTCTGACATTTTGATGTTAGAGATTGGAAGTGCAGTTTATGAATGTTGAATCTTGGAACAAATAAATGAAAAGGGAACTTCCATTGGTACAAAAAATGTTTATAAAATATGTACACCTTCTTGACTTCATTGGGAACAAAAATAATGTTTAGACCTAATCCGAATGACCAAGTTTTAATAGAGTTTTAGATACAAGAACAAAACATGTTGCAGAAGAAACAAGCAGGACAGCATATCCACAACTCAATCCTAAACATGACAACATGATCTATACATGGAATATGGACATGAAATTTGAGGATCATTCACTTAAACATGTAAGGAAAAACTTTCATGTTTCGACCTAAGTCTAAAAGCTATTTTATGATGAAGATTTTAAGGCATGAAAATCATTGGTTTAACAGCATGCAGAAACCGTTTGCTTAAGTCATAAAGATGGACTCCAAGACATGATTAAACCTCCAAACTAAGCTATGAAACTCAAGGATCTTATTATTTAGCATGTTAAGCAAATTATCAAAAAGTTATTTTACATTAAAGACTAGTCTAAGTATGTATATACATGAGAAATAGGAAAAGAGGACAGATTCATGGGATTAAAGAGCAAGAGAGATATTTATGCACAAAACACCAAACACTTGGCCAAGAAATGTACATGGAACTATCACAAACACATATATACATGGCAAGGTACAGATTCAAACACTCAATATATTATTTCCATGGCAAATCATAAGTTTATACAAAGAACATATTAAGAAAACATGGGAATCTAGCCAAATGGCTAGATCCCAAACAAATAACCAAACTAATTACATCTTTTCATAAATAAATATTACAAAGAAAACTTACCTAGTTAGGGGAGGGATTTGTGCTTCCTTTGCTTCCAAGGGAAGGCTTTTTTATTGTTGTTTGAGTTGGATGAGGTTTGCTTGAAGAGTTGCTTGAGTTTGTGTGTGTTTGGTGTTTGTTTGCAAGTAGTTTGGTGGTGGTTTGGTGGTGGTGGTATGGTGGAGATGTGGTGGCTGAGAATAGAGAGAGATTTAAAGAGTTAGAGAGAAGGGTGTTCTGCAGCAAGTGTGAATTGGAGAGTGAGAGGATGAAGGCTCAACTTAGGCCATTAGGAGGGGATGAGGGAGGTGAGTTTTGGGACAAGAATGTCCCTATAGTAGGGGTAGAGGAGGGAGGAAGATCAGTTGTGGTGGAGGTGAAAGAGCGAGGGAGAAGAGTGAAGAAAAAATGGGGAAGAAAATGATGAAAGTTGAAAAATGGGGAAAGGCTGTCAAACAACTCGAACTGGCTTGCACGGCCGTGCAGCCTAAAGGGTGCGGCCGTGCAGCCCGGCCAAAAGTCATAATTTTGATTTTTTTCTTTTCTTTTTTAACCAGCCAGGAAATGACACATGGCATATGTGGACTGGTCAAAAGTTGCTCTTGTGGGCTTCCTTTCCGGCTCAGGCTTTCGGCTCCGCAACTGCTCCGTTGTGCGAGCTCCGGTGTCCCTGTTGTCCGCGGGACCAACATGAAAGTTGCTCGAAATAATCTTGTGGTCACGCCGGTGTATCTGTAATTGATCAAAGAGCAAGGAATATCATAGTATAATATTAATGCATTAGATGACCGGTTAAAAGGCTTTTTTAGCAGCGCGGGACCCGTTAGAGGGTCCGCGCAAGCGACTTTCGAGAATATTCCTATTTACTCGGTTTTGAGCCCTGATTATGAATCCGGACTCGGTTTTTGCATCCGATGCACCGATAAGGCGCACAGTAGTCTGTACGGTCAAATCTGGGGTTCTAGGTCGATTATCAGGTTTAGACCAATTTAAATGAGGGTTTAAGGGGTGCGAGATCGGGGGTGTCTACAGAGCCTCTCTTCGAATTCACTTGTAAAGTAAAGGGGATTCGACGATCACTAAGAGACTACCGATCTCATCTCGGTTAAACGCCTGAGCCTGAAGTAGGGCTTCCTACGTATCCCTCGCGGGAATCAAGCCTTCGTAGTTCTACTCAAGCAAATAATCAAGCAAACATATGGTCGCACCTGGATTCCCATGTTTCCTACGTATCTCTTTCGAGAATCAGACCAGTCGTAGTTCAGCTTAATGCTGGGGATGAAGATTGAGAAGTAGACCTCTCTAGCAGGGCAATAGAGCGGAGGAATGGCTGGGGAATGAGATCACGTATCTCTAAGCCAGAGGGGCATTAAGAATTCGAATTCTCTTTGCTGGGGATAAGAAAGAAAGAAAGAAAGAAAGAAAAGAAAACATTATAATTTGAAGAAATCGGCGACTGAGATCTTATTTGAGCTGCCTACATATCCCTCACGGGAATCAAGTCGGGGCGTAGTTCTGAGGGAGGTCCGTACAGGCGCCGGTACGGACCAAAAAGAAAAGTAAAAAAACCTACGTCAAGGGGAGAGACTTTCGGGAGGCATCTCGAGCCTAAAAGGATCTTGAAGGTGTAGATACCCTGGGAGGGCCCACCGCTTGGCTAGAGCGGCGAAAGGATCCTAGGATGTCTAACTTGTTTTAGATTTGTAGAGTCGCCACCTATGTTTTAGAGGAACATAAGAAAAAGGGCCAATTGCAATTTAGTTACCTGAGTTTTACAAAATTTTGCAATTGGTTACTAGGTTTGTCAAGGTTGCTACCCGACTCCTTAGTTTACTGAGCCGGAGCAATTGGGTGTAAATCTCGTTATCCAGTTAAGAAACTAACAAAATCTCCCCATGTGCGATTCACATGTCTTTTAACGAGGGTATAAATGTCAACATAAATGTATAACTGGTCATCAACAAAAAAAAAAAAAAAAGAGCTCTAAACCTCTCAAACACTAAACCCAGGAAAAATCCATCTTCACCTGCAACCAATTGGTGTTCAATTTGGGGATCTTATCAAACGAATTTCTGCCAATATCACTCTTCGATAGTTGCTCGAACCCTAAACCCAATCGTCATCCACGACGAAAACGAATTCCACCGCAAAAGCTCCATTCACAGATCTATAAATTTTCGGCCTTCTTCTTGTTCTCCAGTGACGGGGAAGCCGGATAGGAACGGCCGGTTATGTTACTTTCTTCTTAAAGAAAACCCGAATGGATTGAATTTCCTAATTTTCTCACTCTCTCTCTGTTTCTTTGTATGGCTTTGATTTGTGCCCAATGGAAATTCTATGAGTCGGTAGTTGGATCTGAGGGGATAGGTAATAAGATCTGGGGATATATGAAACATATGTTGGTTGTGGAAAATTAATTTAAGATCTTAGATTTTTTATTTGAAGCCATTTCTTCATGGGTCTGCAATTGGTGTTCGGCTTGTGTTTTTCTTGGGAATACGAATTGTCTGACCTAATTTGTTGGTGGGTTTATTTGAAGCCATTTCTTTGGGTTTGATGTAATAGTTCTTGATTGAGGTAAAATGTGGTGTTTAGGCAGTGGGATGGTGGTTGGTGGTGAGGCTGGTGGTGTAAGGGTGTTGAAAATGGTAGCGTTAATGTTGATGGAAATGGTGTTTGAGTAACGAAATTTGTTAAATTTTTAACACATATGGACACATTTGATCAATTTTTCCCAATCTGGTTAGTTTCGTTAAATTTCCTGATGAAATGGCAAGTTTGCCCTCTTAAAATCTCACATGTTTCGCATGTGGGCTCCATTTCGTTAGTTTCTTAACTAGGTAGCGGGATTTACACCTGATTGCTCCGGTTCAGTAAACTGAGGAGCCTAATATCAACTTTGACAAACCTGGTAACCAATTGCAAAATTTTGTAAAACTTAGGTAACCGAATTGCAATTGGCCCTAAGAAAAACCAAATATTTATAGCCTAAGTTTGATTACGAAAACAGAGATTCTTGTTCTGAGGTTCGGGGGTTAGGTTACGAGATGGGAAGTACTTAAACACCCATCTCACCTGACTAGTGTCGGTCTTGCTTGATAAAAGTCTACATAAATGATAAAATGTTCTTCTTGTTCTTGATGATAAAAAAGGGGGTTTTAAAAGGAGTTTTGGAATGTAGGGAGATGACTCCGTGACTAGCTTTAATGAAGTGAAGTAGTCTTTGGTGTCATGTCCCAAAGTATTTGGGTGATTGCACTTTTGATTAAAGTAAAATAAAGAGAGGAGAGATGAAGTAGAAGAGGAGAGGAAAGAATAGTCTTTTTACCTATACTTCAAAGAACTTCAAAGACTTCTTCAAGAGGTTCTTGAGAACTATCTTGTAAGTATTTGTGTAGAGTTTTTTCTTAGTGATCAAAATCCTCCTCCTCTCCAATGGTGGATTAGAGGGGTTTTTATAGGTAAAAGAAAAGTGTTTTTGGTGCCAAAATCAAGCCACAAAGATTAGTTTCCCGAGCAAATCCTGTTAAAAGGAGCAAGGGGGGATTCTTGGACAGAAATCTGTAACTGACGCCCAGGTGCGCGCGCCTCCTGCCTTGGTGGCGGGATGCGCGCGCCTCTGGCCCCAAAGGGTGAAAGTGCGTGCCTTGGAGATGGCAAAAAAGACAGAATGGACTAGAAAGTCAGCACTGTTATTCAGTTTGGTCCCTGAACTTAACGAAGTCAGTCAGGAACTTAACAGAAGTAACGGAAACTAACGAAAACACATAAAAAGGGAGAAACACAAGATTAAATGTGCAATCGTGGTGAGCGGTCCAAGGCGGGGTGTCTACAGAGCCCCTCGGCGACGTGGATTGCAAAGCAAAACGCTTCGACGAAAGAACAAAACATCCACCGAGGACATCACCAGGAAAAAAACAAAGACTCGATGAAAACAAGAATCTTAAAATTATGAGAGATAGGAGTGCGCTCCCTGTGTGAGCGACTTTTGCTGATAGTAGGGGTGCGGTGATAGAAATAGGCCCACCGTGGCCAATATTTAAAGTCCGTATAAGGTACTGGAGGGACTTGAGAGTCTGCCTGCTGATGTAGGGGGACTCGAGAGTCTGCATGCTGATTTAGGGGGACTCGAGAGTCTTCCTGCTAATATAGAGGGACTCGAGAGTCTGCCTGCTGGTGTAGAGGGATTCGAGAGTCTACCTGCTGGTGTGGAGGGACTCGAGAGTCTGCCTGCTGATATGGAGGGACTCGAGAGTCTGCCTGCTGATGTGGAGGGACTCGAGAGTCTGCCTGCTGATGTAGAGGGACTCGAGAGTCTTCCTGCTGATGTAGAGGGACTCTAAAGTCTGCCTGCTAATGTAGAGGGACTCGAGAGTCTGCCTGTTGATTTAGAGGGACTAGAAAGTTTGCCTGCTAATGTAGAGGGACTCGAGAGTCTGCCTGCTGATTTAGAGGGACTCGAAAGTCTGCCTGCCGATTTAGAGGGACTCGAAAGTCTGCCTGCTGATTTAGAGGGACTCGAAATTCTGCCTGCTGGTGTAGAGGGAATCGAGAGTCTGCCTGCTGATATAGAGGGACTCGGGAGTCTGCCTGCTGATGTAGAGGGACTCGAGAGTCTGCCTGCCTATGTAGAGTCAGTATAGGGGACTAGAGATGTTGAGTAGATTCTGCTGATAAGGTGGTGATTTCAGTGGTTCACCGCGGACCAAATTTCATGTTTTTGAAGCTGTATTTTGATGTACGCTGTTTGGAGTAGCGTTTGCAGCTGACTTTTGTGGGGTGCGGGCACAGTTGGCTGCGGACCACTTATTCTATATTCTTTTTTGAGAGGAAAAGCCTAGATCGACCTTGACTTTTGTAACCGTCGGAGAGAGACACAACCTAATTTTAGTGGGAGTTTTATCTTACTTTGATTCAGACATGCCTTAGGGGCGAACCAAATTAACACGTGCCCAACTGTATGTTCGAGGGCAGATATCGTTGTGGCTTTGATGAAGAATTCCGGGCCTGTTGATTTTGGGAGTGTCTGGACTTTTTATTCCTGCATGATCCCTTCTCTTGACACGGGCCGGTTAAGGCATTCCTTAGGCGGGAGGCGGGCGCCTTGGCTGATGGCTTTGAGACCCGCGCGCTTCCCAAGTGGGTGGCGGGAGGCGCGGGCTTCTGGGGAGCGAATTTCGGGGCTTGACATTTACTGGCCAAAAGATCTCCATTAGCTATAATACTAGCCTCTGTTCAAACATATTCTTCCAACAGCTCTTTTCTTGCTCAATTTTGCTTGCGATCCACACTTTCCATGGCCTTCAATTCTTTTGTTCTTGATACCAAGGTCGTTGGTGAGTATGAGAAGGATTTAGAAACCTTTGTTTACTCTTTCAAGACCCACCCCAAGAAGGCTTTTGTGAAGGATTTTGGGTTTCAAATCCTTTTCACGCTTTGGACGTTGAAGCCGGATTGGGATCTGCTGAAGGCTACTGCAAATGAAATGGTACCGACTGTTGATGATTTTGGTGCCATTCTCGGTATGCCGTTGGCGGGTCATATCGCCGTCCCCAAATACCATCGTGGCGCCATTGATTCCTGGTCTGACTTGTTGAACCTTCCTATTAGAGATATGAGGAAGATGTTGCATGGTACCGTGGTAGATATAACCGAGTGCCATTCTCAAGAGGAATGCCATGGCAACTTGTCTTTTCAGCGAGGTTCTTTTCGTGACCCCATTCGGAATGACGGATACGCAGTTGGCTGAGATTATCTTGCAGGCCAAGGGGCAACAATTTAGTATAATCCGTCTTATAGTGGGGGAGACCCTGCACGGCCTTGATGAGTTTCATCGAACGGGTGAGATGTGTCGGGGAAGCCCCTTGCTTTTGACCATATGGCTACGGGAACATTTCAGGGTTTATTCTTCGGAGGGTGACTTGTCTCCTTTTGCTGTTCACAGGAGAAAATTGCTGATTCGGGATCTGTCTGAAGATGGTTGGAATAAGTTCTTTGCATCCCGGGTATCGGCTGACATTGAGCGGTGTCCTCCCTCTTGGGGTCTTCGTCCTTTTGTGGAGTGGACTTTGGGTTTTGGACATGTGGTCCTTCCTGGCCTTACGGATTCTTCGTTTTATCAGCTGGAGCGGGTTCTGAGGCAGTTCGGCCGTCAGCAGATAATTCCCTTCCCTAGGAGTGGGGTGCTTTATCCTCTCTCGTATATGGGCCCGGACTTTTCGAGAGAGCTCCAATCGGCTTGGGGCGGTGACCGTCATCGGTGGGCTTCCATCCCTATTCATCGGGGTAGCATTTCTCTTCCCGAGAGTTACTTGGACTATTTGTTTGGTACCCTCTACCGTGGTATCACTTGGGTAGACACTCTTCGGGCTGAGCTATTGGGAAAGGATTTTGAGCCTAGCAGTGCTTTAAGGTATAAGGAAGCTGCTGCTGATTCAAATAACATTCTAGCCGACCCTTTTGGAACTCCCTTGGATGACTTTTATGCTCGGAGGCGTTCTGTTGCGCAGAAGGTTTCGGTCCATCTTAGCGTTCCTAGTCCTCCCAAGAAGAGTAAGATTGAGAGCCATTCGGGTGGCCCTTCAAAGGCTAAGAAGAAATTAATTTTTTCCTAGTACCCCAAGATTGCAATTAATAGACCACTTGTTTAGGATTTTAATGTTTTATTGTCTTTTATTGCTCAACATATCCGTTGTAATGGCAAGAATGATTTGAGAGATGAATAAAAATTGCATTTTGTTATGACATGATTGGGTAAAATTTTATGTTTTAGACCGCACCCGAAGGTTGCCTACGTTCCTCTCGTAGAGAGGCTCAGGTCTCCATAGTTCAAACAAATGAAGACCATTTATTTTTTGTGCACCCTGTTTTTTGCCTAGACCGCCCTTTCGGGTTTTCAATCTAGCGGGCTTCTTTTTTGCACGTGCTCTAATTTTTGCCTAGGCCGCCTTTGCGGGTTTTCAACCTAGCGAGCGTTTTTTTTTTTTTTTAAATGGTCTTTATTTGTTTAAGCGTAGAAGTTCTTGAGCTTGTCGAGGTTGACCTCCTTTAGTAATTGATCACCATCCAAGTCTACGAGTTGGACTGCACCGCCACTTAATATCTTCTTGACCACATAAGGACCGATCCATCGAGGTCCCCACTTCCCAAGGGGATTCATGGCATTGGGAGGATGTTGTCTTAGGACCAAATCTCCCGCTTTGATATTTCGAGGCTTCACCTTCTTGTTGAAAGCCCTTGCCATTCTTTGTTGATAAGCCCTTGTGCGTTCAAACGCTCTTAACCTCTTTTCGTCGAGTAAGGCTAGTTGTTCGTATTGACTTTGTATCCAATCGACCTCGTTGACTTGGTTCTCGAGTAAGACCCGTAGAGAGGGAACCTCAAGTTCGAGTGGGAGTACGACTTTGGAGCCATAAACTAAGGAGTACGGAGTTTCTCCCGTTACTGACCGTATTGACGTGCGGTAGCCCTACAATGCTAGTGGTAATTTCTCAGGCCAATCCTTTCCGGTTGAAGTCATTTTTCGTATGATGACCTCGATCGTTTTATTTTCTGCTTCGACTGCTCCATTGGCTTGAGGGCGGTACGGGGATGACTTGTGCTTGGTGATTTTGTAGTTAACCAAAAGTGCATCCATTTCTTTCTCGAAGTGAGACCCATTATCGGAGATGATCTCATGAGGAATACCGTATCGGCACATGATGTTGTCCTTCATGAATTCAGCCACTTTCTTGGCATTGGGAACTCGGTAAGCTTGTGCCTCGACCCATTTTGTTAATAATCCACGGACACAAGGATGAATGACTGTCCGTTGCTCCCCGTAGGATGGACTTTGACGATGATATCTATGCCCCAACAAGAGAATGACCAAGGCGTGGTCATGTTGTACAGTTGTGAAGGCGGAGCATGTTGCAGATTAGCATGGAACTGGCACTTGGCGCATTTCTTGACTTTCTCGATGCAGTATCTTTCCATGGTAGTCCAATAGTAACCGATACGGAGTATCTTCTTGGCTAACATAATCCCATTCATGTGGGGTCCGCACTCGCCTTCGTGGACTTCGTGCATGATTTCTTGAGCTTCAGACTCATTTGCACACAAAAGATTGATCCCTTGATCTCGGTTCCCAATCAATACATATCTGGCGGCTAGCTTTTGTAGTGCTATTCGAGTTTTCCCATTGCTGTTCTCGGGAAAGGTGCCGCTGTTGAGAAAATTCATGATGTCCGTATACCATGGGGGGTTATCTTGGACTTCATTGATCTCAATACTCATGAAGTATGCCGGACTAGTCCTTCTTGACATTTTGAAGGGTTTCGCCATTTTTCCTTTGGGCATTTCAACCAATGAGGCTATGGTGGCTAAAAATTGGCAAAGCGGTTCTTGTCTCTTGGCAAATAATTGAACGTGATGTCTTGGAACTGTTCAACCAATTCCTCGAGATGTTGACCATACTGTTGGAGGGTCGGGTCTTGGATTTTCCATTTACCCGATGTCTGGTTGATAAGGAGCAAGGAATCACCGAATACTTCTAGATCTGTGATATTTCTTTCTAGGGCCGCTTCCAGCCCCGCTATGCATGCCTCATACTCGGCAATGTTGTTGGTAGCTTCGAATTCAAGACGGATGGAAATTGGAGTGTAGATGTCCTTTGGATCTACAAGCAACATTCCTATCCCATAACCATGTTTATTGGCGGCGCCATCAAAAAAGAGTTGCCACTTATCTCCTCGGTTGTAGTGCAAACCAAGTACTCGTCGTGAAACTGTAAGTCCTCCCCCTTCACTTCGTCACACAGAAATTCAGTAAGCTGATCACTGAACACTTTCCCCCTGATGGATTTGAGTGTGACGTAAGTGATATCATAGCCGGCGAGCATGAAGTACCACTTGGCTATCCTTGTTGACATGAAAGGCTTCTCAAAAATGTAGCGGAGCGGGTCCACTTTTGCTACTAGCTTGACCGGAAAGGCTTCCATGTAATGTTTGAGTTTTTGAGTGACCCAAACCAGTACTGCACATGACTTCTCTAAGATAGAGTAGTTCTTTTCACCTCCTTAAAATCGGCGACTTACAAAATAAATGGTGTTCTCCTTTATGGAGTCTCGTTGCTCTTGTTCTAGCATATCCCCTAGGGCTTCATCATTCAATGTGAGGTAAAGCAAGAGAGGCTTCTCTTTGTTGGGTGTAACCAAGACTGGAGGGCATGTCAAGTAATGCTTCACTTGGTCGAAAGCTTCTTGGCAAGCGTCGGTCCATTCTAGAGCCATATTCTTCTTGAGTAGCTTGAAGATTGGCTCACATATGGAAGTAAGCTGGTGTACAAACCGATTGATATACTGAAGTCTACCCATGAAGCCTTTTATTTCTTTCTGTGTCTTAGGAGGAGGCATGTCAATGATTGCCTTGATTTTTGAGGGATCTTCTTCAACTCCCCTCTCGGTAACCATGTATCCAAGAACTTTGCCTCGGATAACCCCAAAAATGCACTTTACAGGATTGAGCCTCATCTTGTGTTGTCGGAGCCTTTCAAAGAACTTGCAGAGGTCGATCAAATGTTGACCGTCGGTCCTCTTTGAGTGGATAATCATGTCGTCCACATAGACCTCGATCTCTTTGTGAATCATGTCATGGAACAAGTCTGTCACAGCCCTTTGATAAGTAGCCCCAGCGGCATAACTGTGTAGCAAAAGGTGCCCCACGGTGTTGTGAAAGCAGTCTTGTATTGATCCTCCTCGGCCATGAGAATCTGATTGTCCCACCGAAACCATCCACAAATGAGCGGACCTCGTAGGCAGCAGTGGAATCGACGAGCATGTCAATGTTGGGTAGTGGAAAGTCATCCTTTGGAGAATCTTTGTTCAAATCCCGGAAATCCACACAAACATGGACCTTGCCGTTAGCCTTTCTGACTGTCACCACATTGGCTAGCCATATCGGATACTCAATAACTTTGATGAAGCCCATACTGAGAAGCTTTTCTATCTCTTCTTTGACTTGTAGAGACCATTCTGGCTTGATCTTTCTGAGTTTCTGCTTTGTCGGCTTAGCATCCCCTCTGATCAAAATTCTGTGCTCAGCGACTTTTCTATCTAAACCCGCCATGTCTTTGTATGACCATGCAAACACATCCACGAACTCTTTGAGCAGTGCGGACAATCTTTCTTTCTCTACCCTCTTGAAGAAGCTTCCGATCTTGGTTTCTTTCGGCTCTCGTCGGTACCCAGATTAACAACATACAGTTCTTCGTCAGCCCCTGGACCATTTTCACCAAGACTACGGACCTGTTGAGCAAGTTCATTTAAGTATGTTGTGTTTTCATGGTCTATTTCATCATTATTTGAATCGTTATTAACTAGTTCATTAAATTCGTTATTAGTTAATTCATCATTCATGATGTTTTCAATCTTGGGGTACTCAGAAATATCAAATTTTTCATTAATAAAGAAAGGGAATACATGCTCGGCTATGGCCTCCATATCCTTTTGGGTGAGGATGTCGGAAACACTCTCGGACTCGAAAGTGAAAGTGAACAAGTCTTCCTTCGTAACCTTGCGCGGAATATAACCCATCTTCTAGATCAGGAATTCCTCGGATACCACGCGCCCCTTTGTAGAATACCAGTTGTTTATTGGCTCGGAGCTTGGCTGGATCTCGCTGATAGTTTCCCTTCTTGTGTCGATGTCGTAGATAGCATTGACTTGGAACTCATCCATGAGGGCAAGTTCCTCGAACATGGATGCTAAATCCATCAATTATTCACATACGTATTTTTGAATCTCACAATCAGAAAAGACTTCAAGACCGGGCTTTCTGATGCCCCTACTGTTGACCCATGGCTCGGGAAATATCATGTACGGGATGTCTTTCCCTTGACGGACAAAGTAGCCATTCAGTGTCTTGCGGTAAGGCCTTAAATTGGGAATCTAATAATGACGGCCTTCCTTTCGGGCCCAGACCTTTTCATTCTTGACTGCTTGCTCGTATTTTAAGTTATCTCTGGAAGGCTCGTATCCCAATCCGAACTTGTTTTTGACAAATGGGACCTCTACGGGTTGCATTCTCCCTTGTTGATATTTCCCTAGGCCTAAACCGGGGAAGTAGTCCATAGTCCTCATCATACGGAGGACCTTGCGATTGTCGAGGGTCCAAGATTCGTTTCCCCCATCTTTGTCATTGGCGTTGATTGAGACGCCGGAGAGCGTAGAATCTGCTAAACCATGCTGCATTTGGTGAACGGGTTCCCCTTTTCTATGGATGGTGACATTTTTCTGCCATGACGGTCACTATTTCGTCTCCATTTTGGAACTTGACACACTGATGGAGAGTCGAAGGGACGACATTAGAACTGTGTATCCACGGTCGGCCCAAAAGCAAATTGAATGAGGAAGGGACATCGAGCACTTGGAACGGGACGGACATGACCATGCTCCCAAACTCAATGTCTATTTCCACCATACCCATAACTGTGTGGTCAGTGTTGTCGTAACCTCGGATCACTTGAGTAGAAGGCTTTAAGTCTGAATTCTTAAGCCCCATTATGCCCATGATTCGGCCGGGCATCAAGTTGAGTGCGGAACCACGGTCAACCAAGACTCTTAAAATATGTCTCCCCCTTGATTTTACTTTGAGATAAATGGCCTCATTGTGATCGGACCGGAATGGTAGGAGGTCCATGTCGAAAAAAAGTGATGACATTGCCAAAATGAAGGTGGCCTATCATTGCAGTGAGATCCTCAGGAGTTGTATCAGGAGAGACTGATGTGTCGTCAAGATTACTGATGACAAGATCTCGATGCTTCTTAGAGGATGCAATGAGGTCCTAAATAGAGATGTTGGCTTGAGTTTTCTTGAGTTGTATCAACAAAGGATCTTCGGGAGCTTGCGATCTTTGAGAAGAGGAGCTTGGTGCAGAAGTAGTGGGGTTGCTTGCTATAACTCATCCGGATCGAGTTAGCATGTTGACGTTCCCCTCTTGCCTCTTTTTCCTATTCTCTAACACTTCCCTCATTACCTCATCGTAAGTCACAACGTAACAATAATTGTCAAATTTATTCATCACATTGGAGCCTTCATTCACAATTGGGATTGAATGAGTGGTCTTCTCAAACTCTCCTAGCTCTATTACATTGACATCATCGCCACTAGGCACTATGAACTCTTTCATGTATATGAGATCTTGAATGATATTGATGAGGATAAAGCATTCCTCGGTGGTGTGGCCATTATGTTGGTGGTAGCTATAATGCTTGTGGTAGGAATGGTTGGGACGGATCATCTTGGGTTTGTACCCTTGGAGAGGGGTAACTTGCCCTTTGGCCTTGAGAGCTTCGAAGGCCTCGGTGATAGTCATGCCTTGGAGAGGCGTGTAGACACGATCATCTTGAAATTTCTTGCCTTGTGGTGGGGGAACCTTTTTGTAATTCCTCTTATCGGTAGTGACGGCATTAATCGAAGCCTCTTTGTTTGAGTTAGAGGCGGTCTTGAAATGAAATCTAGGAGCATTTTTCTTGATCTCTTTGAGCAATTCATCCATTCGGATTCTCGCATCATACATTTGAGAGAAATCGGCATAGCGAGCCCCACTTAGGTGGGTGTAGAGACCAATCTTTTGACACTTAAGGAAGATGTCCATTTGCTCTTTAGTGTTAGGCCTCTCGACAATCTCAGCAAGCTTGTCATTCCACCTTCTTGTGAAGTCAATGAAGGACTCGTTGTCCCTTTTAGTAGTGTTCTCGAGCTCTTTCTTGGTTGGCCGGTGGGTGGTGTTGCCTTGGTATTGACTCTTGAAGGCAAGCATAGTGGCGTCCCAATCAAAACGGACTGTGAGTGGGAGAGTAGCATACCAATATTTTGCCGCCCCCTCGAGAGTAAGAGGGAAGCATTTTGCCATAACTTTAGGAGAGACCTTCTTCGGTACCATAGCCTAAATGTAAGTCTCGATGTGTTCCATGGGATAAGAGTTGCCCTTGAACTTGCTAATGTCGGGAATCTTGAACTTGTCGGGGAGAGCGGCCATTGTGCTCATGAAAATGGAGGACTGATAAAGGCCCGTGTCGGGACTTTTCCCCACGTTAAGGCCGCTGAAGCGTTGATCTATGTAAGCCATAATTGAATCAACCATCTTGTGCTCATTGTTCTCGGTGCTCGGTTCCCCCACTTTCTTGGTACGGGCACTAACATAAGGGATTTGAAACAAACCCTTAGTCCATTCGGACTCTTCATTGTTCTCTTTGTCTTTACCACTCGAGAGCTTGGTGAGCTTCTCTTTCATTTGCTCCATCTCGGCCTCGTGGGCCTCTCTTTGGTTGTCGAGGTGAGATTGCCAAAGATCATCTTTATTTTGGGCCTCCTTATTAAGAGTGGAGACTTGATCTTGGAGCACTTGGACCATAGCTGAAAGTTGCTCGAGAGACATGGTGTTGCTGCTGCCGCTCATGGTTGTCGTTGGAGCTGTTGGAGTAATCACTTTAAGAACTAACCGATTCGCTGAATCCCAGTAGACTCTGTAAGTACCAATTAAACCTATATTGCAGAAGAGGCCCTTGTCAGTCTTGAGTAACACTTTCGGTCCATGAAGAGGCTTAGAACACACAGTGGGCACACGACTCAAACCACATAAGAAAAAGACTATTTTTTTTATATATAAGTCGGAGGGACGGGTCCCTTTTGATTTTCTAAGGAAATAATGGAATCATCACACTAGTATATAGACCTTCTCGCGGTCCCATATACTCATCGGATTCCATCACGCTTGTGAATCCTACACATGTCGGGATAAAACTAAATTAATGTAGTAAAGCATACATGCGGGGACAGATTTTTTATTTTCGCCCATAATAACCACTTGGGGACAGAGTTTTATTTCATCCATGATAACCACTTGGCATGTATGTTTTGAAGACATTAGTTTAGGGTAATCTCGGCACATGAAAACCGACTTAGTCACGGAGTGTTAGACCTTAACTAGAATTGTGTTGGCTTGTGCTCGGCTAATAAGAGGCTTAAGGTCACCCCCGGCATGTAGTCATGAACTACGCCATGGGTTGAGGTTTACCGCTTCGAAAGAGTCAAGGTCTGGTGGAGCTTAAAACTTCCTAGGACGGGCCTCGACGGGTTTGGGGTTATGAACTTGTGCGACTCGATAGCGAGCAATTTATAGGAATTTGTCCACGTAGTGTGAGGTCCAACATGTGACAAAACGTTTTTTACTTTCTTTTTTTTTATGAAAGAAAAGCAAGTAAGAGCATAATTACAACTCTCGAATCACCCGTGTGACCGATAAAAAAACACAAAACAAAATAGTTAAAGAGGTCCAAATCAGTCCCTGATGCAGGAAACTGTGCCTACAACCCATTCACTCTGCTCTGTTCTGAAGCTGTTCCTATTCTGGAAAACCACACAGAAGCGCGCGCCTCTGGCCCGCGTTGTGGGATGCGCGCGCCTGGCGCAGATTCTATGGGAGGCGCCCGCTTCTGGGCAAACCTGTCAGATTGTCAGACTTTGGACTCATGGGATTGCCCTGGTCCTGAATGTATATTGTAGCCCCTGCAGAAATGATTAGTGTAGAAGAAAGAAGAAGAATAAGAAGAACATTAAGAAGCGGGCGACTCTGATCCTTGATATGGGCTGGGTGCGCCTTAGGACAATAAGGACAGAGGCGCGCGCTTCCCCCATCAGGAATCAGAATGCCCAGAAAATGAAGTCTTTGATCAGAAACGCAAGTTTAACCCTCAAACATCCCAAGCGGAGTCGCCACTGTAGATACCTCGGGAGGGCCCACCGCTTGGCTAGAGCAGCGGAAGGATCCTAGGATGTCTAACTTGTTTTAGATTTGTAGAGTCGCCACCTATGTTTTAGAGGAACATAAAAAAAACCTAAAATTTATAGCCTAAGTTTGATTACGAAAACAGAGATTCTTGTTATGAGGTTCGGAGGTTAGGTTACGAGATGAGAAGTACTTAAACACCCATTTTGCCTGACTAGTGTCGGTCTTGCTTGATCAAAGTCTACATAAATTATAAAATGTTCTTCTTGTTCTTGATGATAAAAAAAAGGGGGTTTTAAAAGGAGTTTTGGAAAGTAGGGAGATGACTCCGTGACTAGCTTCAATGAAGTGAAGTAGTCTTTGGTGTCATGTCCCAAAGTATTTGGGTGATTGCACTTTTTATTAAAGTAAAATAAAGAGAGGAGAGATGAAGTAGAAGAGGAGAGGAAACAATAGTCTTTTTTACCTATACTTCAAAGAACTTCAAAGACTTCTTCAAGAGGTTCTTGAGAACTATCTTGTAAGTATTTGTGTAGAGTTTTTGCTATAACGCCCGTCCTAATTCCTGTTAAATTCTTACCTTGCATATTTATATGCTATTTTATTTGAGTTAATTATTGAACTAATTGAGCAAGTTTAGGTCCAAAGTGTTCAAAGTTGGAACTTTTGGGTTATTTGTGAAAGATAAAGTTTACGGGCTAAAATGCTCAAATTGAAACTTGAAGGGCCTTTTTGTCAAAAGTGAAACTTGAGGGACAAAAGAGCAATTCTTGAAACTTGTAAGGATAAACTTGGTTTTCCTCTTCCTTCCTCAGATTATGATTCTCAATTCTCTCATTCTTTCTCTCTGTCTCAGAAGAAAGTTAGGGTTTACCCTATTCTCGATCCCTCTTGCTTAATTATGCATCTGTTCGAAAATCCGATTGCACCAAAATGATCAGGGCGGTGAGTAGAGCATTTCCTGCCGAACATAAATTAGTTTGGGTGAATTTGATTTCGGAGTAGGTAAGTCACTAGCTCCCCCTTGCTTGTAATAACATGCCTATGTGTTATTCTTGATACTTGTGCTTGTTAATTTCGTGATTGGAATGAGTTTTGTGATACTTGTAAATTTGGGACAAAGGGAGTATTTTTATACTATGTACATAGAAGAGAACAAAATTTAAAAAAATGTTCTAAGCTTGTTAAATGCCCTCATGAGTGTTATTGAAGTGTTAGTAACAATACTTATACTTTTAGGACGGTGAAATATTTAAATAGAATAAAGGAAAATTATTCTATTATTTGTGGGACGGTAAAAAGAATGAAATAAACTTAAAAGTAATGTTTTGAACTTGTTTGTATGTCCTGGGTATTGCCTAAGTATTAGAAAAAGTATACTCTTACGCTTGGGACGGAGAATTCTCAACCTGGGAAAGAACTGAGCATTTGCTGTAAATCGCTTTGGTGTGCGACCGCACAAAAGCCTTGGGCGACCGCCCAACTATCTGAAGTATTTTTCAAAGGAGTCACCTACTAAGTGAGCGGCCGCCCGGTCAGGTTTGAGCGGCCGCCCGGTTGTCTGAAAATCAAAAAGCTTGTTTAAAGTGAGATCAAGTTGGAAGTAACCCTAGTTAAGGTATATATCCTTAGTATAAGATGTCCTAGCAAGTGTTGTGACACCTTAGGGGCATCAGAACGTGGTCTTGAACATGAATATCCAAAAGACAATTGGAATGTAAACTTTAATATAAGATGTTGGACTTACAACATAACCATTGTGTATGAATGATCTTGCAAGTGTTATGAAGCACTAGAGGCATCATAATAATGTTTTGAACTTGAATATTCAATGAACTGAATATAGAGAACTTGAGTATAAGAGTAAGAAATCTTTTATATGTCTTGAAGTGCTATGAACAAGCATTAATGTGTTGTATATGTCTTGAATCCAATGTTTGTGTACCTTAGGGGCACTAGAACAATGTCTTGAGCTTGAACATCCAAAGAATAGGATTAAGAACTTGTAAGTATAAGATATGTAACTCATCTACTTGGCTTGAACTTGAAGTATAAGACAATTAAATCTTGTACATGACTTGAATATCCAAAGATTGTAATAATAACTTGAGTATAAGATAATTAATTCTTGTACATGTCTTGAACATCCAAAGAATTGGATTGAGAACTTGAATGTAAGATAATAAAATCTTGTACATGACTTGAAACCAATACATGTGTATGGTAATGAACTTTAAAGTGCTATGAACAAGCACTAACGTGTTAGAACTATCCTTGGTGTGTATGTGCAAATCTTGCATATAACTACTTGATAGAATGTGGCTTCTTGACTATTTGATACTTGGTATTAATAACCAAAGAGTTAGAATATGGAACTAGATAGAGAATGAACAACTCTATTACATACTCGAATCTAATACGTGTGTATTGAAGTGCTATGAACAAGCATTAATGTGTTAGTAATTGGTTTTAATCGTGCATATACTCAGTAAAGTATATAAAGTATAAAAAAGATATCATGTTCCTGAGATAGGTTCCTAAAGAAATAGGGACTAGTGTAATATGAAGATAATTCATAAAACAATGATTATAGAACACGATATGTGTTGGAAAATGTATTCGATTGTTAACGATACATATACGCGAGGTATGATTGTGACTAGGTACAATAAGACCTATTCGACTACGTGCTTAGAGTCTAAGATGTTGGGCTCTACTTGAAAGTAAGGGTATCGTAATAGACACATTAGTGTGTTAAAGGTTATATGAATATGTACGTGCAAATATTTTATATGACAAAGTGATATAGTATGAGTTACCCAACTACTTGGTTGGGGTCTGTTATTAATAGACTTTAATTGGGCTTGATTGTGTTACGTGGACACATTATGTGCCATTGTTATGCTGATTTGTATTCGCAATTATTGCGTGCGTGTACTTGTATTTGGTGAGCACATGATTACATGGTTCATGAAGATCTAGTCCACTACTTTTGGACTTAGTTCTACTCTCGTAGTTCAAGTAAATACTACTTGTGCATTCTTGTGTGAGTCCAGCTGATCCTTGCTTGTTCGGAGATATATAGGTTCACGCTTATCGCGAGTGCTGGGGCTAAGTGATAATCGGGGATCTATGTATCTACGCTTGACCCCTTACTACCGATCATAGTAAGGGCATATAGCCTCCTTTATTAGAGCAATACGCCTGATAAAGTGACTGCTATACCTCTTGTCTTGAATCTTGTTCTCGAGTGTGACACTGGTTACCGGGTCCTCTTATATACTGCACAGCAGCAACTTGATTGATCGTGATTTGTCAACTGCAATAAGCAACGACAACAATGGTTTACTTGGGAGGAATAAGGTTGGAATATCCTTTGTAACGTGATAGTTTAGCCTTATGTGCTAGCGACTTGATGAGTTGGCTTAGCCTCTCATATACTTGTTACTTGATGACATCTTGAGCATGATTACTTGATAATCTTCTTTGCATGATTACATGATAACATGCTATGTACTTGTATCTAGTAACTTACTGAGATGTATCTCACCCCGTTCCTTGTTTATTTGTTTCCCCCTCCAGGAAAGCAAGTGGTAATACGTTGTGAGGCTCGACTTAGCAAGGGCCTACTTGGCAGGTTGTTCTTGTTGGGGATTGTTATCCTTTCCAGTTTTGGTGAGGACGATTTTGTATCAGTTGTTTAGACTCAGTATCTTGGGTAGACTTGTATAGTACTTGTATATAACCACATTTGGTTTAAATTTCTTTGTATAGAACTTGTGGTGAGCTATTTTAGCTCATTTCTCTTGAATATATATGATACCAGTTGATTTATTCAGGTGTCATTCCCGTTTTTCCGCTTCTTGTTAGTTACGCGCACCAGGTTCGAGGTTCTATTAGGGAATCCCGGGACTTGGGGCGTGTCAGTTGGTATCAGAGCTATGGTTTTGCTCTAAGCCTGGATAGGGTCTATGGCCTAGGTTGGGTTAGTCTTGGGTGTGCTACTTACGTCGAGTGCTTCGTTACTTGTTGTTATACCAGGCATAGGACTGGTGTTGATAGTGTTGATCTAGTGGGGACTAGATGGTTTGAGAATCGAGAGCGCGAGTCTTTAAAGACTTAGGCTTATCTATCTTGTGCAGTGGACATTGTTTCATGCTATATGCATGCTTGTCCTCTTTTCTTGATTTACGTGGAGGCGTATGCTCTAGTAAGAGACTATGTACTTGATATCGTTATTTATAAGAGCTTGATAGAAGTGTGGGTGATAACACCCTATACGTTATAAGTTGACTTGGTCATGTTACCTATATGGGACATTGATGTGATACGTGTTATGGCTTAGCTTTTTATGTGTTAGGCCTTTCTTGTTTGCCACAATAGATGGTGAATATTTTCATGCTAGTATGCTTGACTATTTATTTGAGCATGATATAATTATGTATAATATTGAAAGCTCGAAAATGGTTATCAAGGTTGTGCTGAATATTTAGCATATGTGGTTGATGAAAGAATGTCTATACCAAAATTGAAGGATGTATCTATTCTTTGTGAGATCTCAGATATGATTTCTACTGAGTAGTACATGATACATGATGATAACCTTGAGTTATCTTGAGTTGCTACAGTACAAATATAGTGCTGATATCTAAATCAATGTTCATAACATCGGTTGAGTAAAAGAGTTGAAGATTCAACTAGAGGAATTTCTTGATAAATGATTCACCCAGCTTAGTATATATGCGTGGGGTATATCTGTATTGATTGGCATGAAGAGATATGGTACTTTGCGATTTCATATTAAATGCAAAGAGTTCAACCAGGTGACTATGATGAACCAGTACTTGTTATCGTGTATGGATGAATTATTTGATCCCTGAAGTTAATCAGTGGTCTATTCAGTGTTTGATTGATAAGTGGCTACCATTATTTGGAAAATCAACTATGAGGATATACTGAAGACATCTTCTTATATCAGGTATGCTTGTTATGAATTCGTGATTATGCTATTTCGATTGATATATGATCTAGCAGTATTGATGGATTTGATGAATGATATCTTCAAGCCATAATTTGATTTCTTTGCGATGAATTGATTAATGACCTGTTGGTGTATACCAAGTCGCAGACTGAGAATTGATTGTATTGAAATTTCTCGAGAGAAACAATTGTTTCCAAAAGCTAGCAAGAGATAGAGGATCTATTATCTTGAAGTGGGTTTACTTCAGGCATCTTCATTGACCTATATAAGTAGAAACAACCGAGGTACTCATATTCTTGAGATTTTCTTGATCTTGTTAGAGATTCATTAATGAATTTCGAAGGTGGCTCTATTATTAACTATTTGACACAGAAAGCTACACTTTCTGATGGATTGATAAACGTGAAGCCAATTTTTTTAAATATTGAAATGATGGATGACCACAACATCAGTATTTGACATTGCCTAGTGGATTCGACTAGTATGATGGTTATTTGGAGGATATGACCAGTGTTACTATTTTCTCGTATATATGTCAAGTTTCATCGATATAGTGGATATGATAAATTCATTATGCATAGTGAAGCTCGAACAAGAGATAAAACGCGTGTTAATTCAAAATGGTAACGTACTTGTATATGCTTCGAGGAGATTGAATTTTTATGAATAGAATAATTCTACTCATGACTTGAAATTGATTGTGATCCTACGGCTATTGTATTAGCGGATTCATTGAACATAAAGACTTGTATTTCATGATTAATGGTACTGAATGGGAGGAAAATTTCTGAGTATTTAACTAAATCCTTGAATTACGAATATTTAAAAGCAGAATATCAGAGATCGTTTGATATTTTATAATCCTTTGAGATTTGTAAATATATATGAATATATTGCGATGGATTTTGTTGAGGGATTACCATTTAATAGATGAGTCCCGATGATGTTTGGTTATAGAGGATTGACTAATCAAGTCTTCTTGACATTATGTGTTTTGATGTTATTATCGATACATCTTGATTACATGGGATACCTGTGGATATAATATATGACAGGAATTCTTATTCTACATCTTGTTTTACATCTTGATTATAATAACTTTTCTGAGCACTCTGGGCATTTAACCGAGGATGCTTCTTGATCATATGTTGCGGGCATGTGAAGTGGATTTTCTTGTGGCTATTGTATGAGCTTGCTATTTAGCGGAAATTCCATCACACGAATTACTTGGTATATGGGTAATTGCTTGTATGGATACTTGATTCTAAAGAACATGTCTTGAGCACGGAAACTTCTTGTGAAAGTTTCATGGGAAAGTCACAGTATCGAGAAGGTTATGTGAGAATAATACTCGCAGGTAATTGATAATATGGTGTGGTATACCATATTCTTGCTATTCTTGAGTTCTATTTGTTATTTATATGTGTTATAATTTCGATTAGTAAAATTCGAAGACGAATTTTCTTTAAGGAGGGGAGGATGTAACGCCCGTCCTAATTCCTGTTAAATTCTTGCCTTGCATATTTATATGCTATTTTATTTGAGTTAATTATTTAACTAATTGAGCAAGTTTAGGTCCTAAGTGTTCAAAGTTGGAACTTTAGGGTCATTTGTGAAAGATAAAGTTTAGGGGCTAAAATGCTCAAATTGAAACTTGAAAGGCTTTTTTGTCAAAAGTGAAACTTGAGGGGCCAAAGAGCAATTCTTGAAACTTGTAAGGATAAACTTGGTTTGCCTCTTCCTTCCTCAGATTATGATTCTCAATTCTCTCGTTCTTTCTCTCTGTCTCAGAAGAAAGTTAGGGTTTACCCTATTCTCGATCCCTCTTGCTTAATTATGCCCCTGTTCGAAAATCCGATTGCACCAAAATGATCAGGGCGGTGAGTAGAGCATTTCCTGCCGAACAGAAATTAGTTTGGGTGAATTTGATTTCAGAGTAGGAAAGTCAATAGCTCCCCCTTGCTTGTAATAACATGTCTATGTGTTATTCTTGATACTTGTGCTTGTTAATTTCGTGATTGGAATGAGTTTTGTGATACTTGTAAATTTGAGACGAAGGGAGTATTTTTATACCATGTACAGAGAAGAGAACAAAATTTTAAAAAATGTTCTAAGCTTGTTAAATGCCCTCATGAGTGTTATTGAAGTGTTAGTAATAATACTTATACTTTTGGAACGGTGAAATATTTAAATAGAATAAAGGAAAATTATTCTATTATTTGTGGGACGGTAAAAAGAATGAAATAAACTTAAAAGTAATGTTTTGAACTTGTTTGTATGTCCTGGGTATTGCCTAAGTATTAGTAAAAGTATACTCCTACGCTTGGGACGGAGAATTCTTAACCTGGGAAAGAATTGAGCATTTGCTGTAAATCGCTTTGGTGTGCGACCGCACAAAAGCCTTGGGCGACCTCCCAACTATCTGAAGTATTTTTCAAAGGAGTCACCTACTAAGTGAGTGCCCGCGCGGTTAGGTTTGAGCGGCCGCCCGGTTGTCTGAAAATCAAATAGCTTGTTTAAAGTGAGATCAAGTTGGAAGTAACCCTAGTTAAGGTATATATAGCCTTAGTATAAGATGTCCTAGCAAGTGTTGTGACACCTTAGGGGCATCAGAACGTGGTCTTGAACATGAATATCCAAAAGACAATTGGAATGTAAACTTTAATATAAGATGTTGAACTTACAACATAACCATTGTGTATGAATGATCTTGCAAGTGTTATGAAGCACTAGAGGCATCATAATAATGTTTTGAACTTGAATATTCAATGAACTGAATATAGAGAACTTGAGTATAAGAGTAAGAACTCTTTTATATGTCTTCAAGTGCTATAAACAAGCACTAATGTGTCGCGCCCCAACCCGTGGTCCTACTTGGCCCCACGTTCAGGACACGCACGGAAGACGTCATAAAACACTTTTAGAAAAAATTTCAAAATATACTTTCATAAAAGTTTCATATCACAAACTCATTAAGTTGAAAGCTTTCATTTCAACACACCACAACTAAAGTTTTACAACCAAAAGTACTTAGCCCCAAGGGCTTACACACTTTACTTACAAAATAGGTTATACACGGATAAAGTCTCGATTACACTACCCCAAAGGTTATACATTTACATAATGTAGCCTTTACAAACACTTGACCCAAAAACTCTTACCAAAACCACCACGACGTCCTCCCTTGTGTAAGTGACCTATCCCCTTGGCTCGCCTTTATCTAAGGAAATTTTTTTTGAAAGGAACGGGATGAGAATAAATCTCAGTAAGCTACTAAAATGCAACTACGTTACATGCTGAAATGATACTCGTAATTGAACAATGTCAATAAACATTCACATAGCACATAACATGAGAGGCAAAGCCAACTCATTATACCACACATAAGGCGGAAATAAACACTCATACATGGATACTAAGCCAAGGTTCTCGAATCAAACATATAACCATCTGAGAGGTATCAACTGAGCAGTACCAAAGGACTGAAGCCGGTTCCGGAACCAAACAATAAAAACAACAACAACAACAACAACGGGGGAAAAATGACACAAAGTCATAACCCAAACGGTGACTAAACTCACACAAAGGAGAGCTAGCCCAAACCCAATCTGTGCCCCAAGGAAAGGGGTTAAAAATGGGAAACCAATGGTAGAAGCCTTACAATGAACTTGGCTCGTGTGCCATTATAATCCCTACCACTGCCCGACACCACAACAAGTACCATCTAGACTTTAAACAAGAGCATAGTAATAAATACTTGCTTAAACAACAACCGGTGCATGATTCCAAAGTAGGGAACCACACAAAATCATCACAAAGATGCAAACACGTTACTCATAAAGAGTTCACAACACAATCCTTTACCATTGACATAAGGTCACAACCCAATCTTTTATTAATGACATTAAGTCACAACTCAATCTTTTATTAATGACATTAAGTCACATCACAAGCTTGCACCCATTCACAATTCATCCAAAACACATCAAAAGGATGTTCCATAATACCCATTTAATACTTAGTTAAATTCCACAACACATATGTTCACAAAGGAACCCTTTCCAATACACTAAGGTGTTCCACAATGTCCATTTAGGTCAACTAGAATGGTACCCAAAACCTAGACCAAGAATACATCCTAATCTTAACCAAACAAAAGGAGGATTTCTGAAAATAGGGGCGAGCGGGCGCTCACACTAGACCGGGCGGGCGCTCGACAACTGACCAGGCGGGCGCTCGAAAAGGACCAAGCGGGTGCTCCAGGTCAACATGGATTTTGGTCATGAAACACAAGGTAAGCGGGCGCTCCACTCATGCCGCGCGGACGCACCAAAGGCTAGCGGGCGGGCGCTCGATTCCCACCAGGCGGGCGCTCGGTACCCGTTTTGGGCCAAAACTGAACCTAGTTCTTTACCTACTCCTTCCGTCCCAAAATTATAAGTTTACTTTTACTAACAACTAGGCAATACCCAAGAGTACTAAACAAGTTCAAAACCAACTATTTCAAGTTTACTCATCCTTTCCTACACAGTATGTTTATAATCCCTTTGTTCCAAAATAACAAGTATCACCAAATTCACCCAAATCACAAAATTAACACTTACAAGTATCAAGTATAACATATATGACCATTTTAACATTTAAAGGGAAATTAGTAACTTATCTATTCTGGGGAAAGTATAAATGAAATATATTTTGATCGGGTAGTAATGGCCTACTCAACGCCCTGATCATTTTTATATAATTTGTTTTTAAAACGGATAAGTAATATAGAAATTAAAATAGGATGAAACTTACCTTTCTTCGTTGACACAGAAAGAGCACAAATTAGGAAAGTAGAAATGTATGTGTACGCAGAGAAGGAGAGATAAGCATAAGCTTATAAAAAAAATCTTTACCCAAGTTTTTATTTAAGTCACTCTAGTTTCGTTTTCAACACTTAAACCCCTATACTTATAATTCCACAAAGGACCCTATAGTTTCAACTACTCCATTTAACTACCTTAACCATTATTACTACTAACTGAGTAAATAACACAATTAATCAAACAATATGTGCAAATCATAAAATGTGATGCAACATATAAAATGCACACATAAATTCAAATTAAAATCCCCAAAAATATAAAATAAATTTGGAGGGGTTTTGGGGTCGTTACAATCACTCCCCCTTAAAGAAAATTCGTCCCGAATTTTAGGGTAACTTACCAAACGAATCAAACAACTAGGGATATTTCCTTTCCATTTCCTCCCGAAGTTCCCAAGTTGACTTTTCAACATTACGATTCCTTCATACCATTCTAACAAGCGGAATACTCTTGTTTCTCAACTCTTGAACTTTGGTATCAATCACTCAAACTGGTTGCTCTATATAAAACATCCTCTTGTATCTCTGATAACATATGAAATGGATCATACAAATTTTTACGAAGCATGGAGATATGAAACACGTTATGAATTTACCCAAAGAAGATGGCAACTCAAGATAGTACGCAAGATTTCCAACTCTTTCTATAATTTCAAAAGGCCCATTATGACTTTTCCATCGAATAGCCAATCTCAATAGGTAGAAAGTGAGCGGGTTTTGTCAATCTATCCACGATTACCCAAACTGCATCATGCTTTCTTCAAGTACGAGGTAACCTTGACACAAAATCCATCGTGACATGTTCTCATTTCCACTCAAGTATCTCTAGAGGTTGAAGTAAACCTGCGAGCCTTTGATGTTCAGCTTTAACCTGTTGACAAGTCAAACACTTTATTACATAATCCGCTATTTCCCGTTTCATATTATTCCACTAGAAATGCTGCTTCAAATTATGATACATCTTGATACTCCCGGGATGAATAGTATACTTAGATTTGTGGCCCTCATAAAAAACTTGGCGTTTAATTCCATCAATATTGGTACACATAACTGCCCTCTATAAGTTAATACTCCTTCAGGACTATGAGAGAAATCTTTAAATTTTCTATCCTCGATTTTATCCACTAATTTTCTCAACTCGGGGTCATCCTTCTAAGCATCTTTTATCTGTTGAATTAAAGTTGGCAATACTCTATTATTCGCAAACATAACTCCATGTCTCAATTCATAAAGACACCAATCCTTCAAAAGTTCCATCCACCTACGCTGTCGGTTGTGCAACTCTTTCTAGGAGAAAAGATATCTCAACTCTTATAATTTGTAAAAATCTCAAACTTTGTTCCATAAAGGTAATGTTTCCACTCATGTAACGCAAAAACAATCGCATTAAGTTCCAGGGCATGGGTCGGATAGTTCTGTTCATAAGGAGTTAACTTTCTCGAAGCATCACTGTAAATAACCAAATCATCATTCCCATTAGGTAACGCAAGAATAAGTACAGTGGTCAATCTCTTCTTTAATTCCTCAAAACTGACTTGACATTTTTCATCCCACATATATGGTACATTCTTTTAAGTCCACTGAGTGAATGGTGTAACAATCTTGGAAAACCCCTCAATAAATCTTCGATAATACTCCGCTAAACCCAGAAAATTTCGCAAATAACTGCTTCCCTCGGAGCCAAGATAAAACCATTCGCAAATATTGTTCATGTTCCTCTCGAGATTTAGAATAAACAAGAACATTACCGATAAAGACAACCATAAAGGTATCAAGATAAGGTTTGAAAACCCGGTTCATCATATCCATAAGAACAACGGGAGCATTAGTTAACCCGAAAGACATGACAAGAAACTCATAATAACCATACCTACTACGAAAAGTAGTCTTAGGGATGTCTTCTGAATGAATCTTCAACGGATGATAACCACTCCTCAATATCAAACTTCGAAAAGACAACAGACCCTTGAAATTGATCAAACAAATCATCAATGTGAGGAAATGGATATTTGTGCTTTACAAACAACACAGGTGTCGCGCCCCAGACCCGTGGTCCTACTTGGCCCCACGCTCGGGACACAATTGGAAGACGTTATAAAACTCTTTAGTAAATTTTTCGAAATATACATTTAGAAAGTCTAACAAAAACACACTTGAAGTTCAAAGACTTCACTTAACTTTTAAACAAACTCTACAACCAACTTTCACAACGAAAGTACTTAGCCCGAAGGCTTACAAACTTTTAAACAAATGTACATACACCAACATGATCCAAAATAGGTGTGAGACAACAGAAAGTACGGGTACTCTACCCAAAAGGTTTCACATTTACATAATGCAACCTTAACAAAACAAGTCCCAACTCTTACCACTCCAACGTCCTCCCGTGCCAAGTGTCCTATCCCCTGGACCCGCCTTATCTAAAACAGTAAACAAAAAAAGGGTGAGAATAAATCTCAGTAAGCTACGAAAATGCAACTACGTTACATGCTGATATGATAATCATAAAGAAACAATATCAACAAGTAATCACATAGCATATAATACATAACATGAGAGATAACATCAACTCATATATCACAATTACCACATAGCCCACACTCCGGTGGATACCAAGCCAAGGTTTACCCCATAACATAACTGTCTGAGAATTCCATCTGAGAAAACCAACTGAGAAAACTAGTTGAGAAAACCATCTGAGCAGCATAAATAGCTGAAGCCGGGATCCCGAAAACCAAACCATAACCAATAGAACCAAAGTAACCAGAGAGGGAAATATGACACAAAGTCATAACCCAAGTACTCACCAAAGGAAGCAATTCATCCCATCCAAGGCCAATCTGGACTGGGGAAACAAAGAAGGCGCAGTGGACACCTTATAGTGAACTTGGCTTGTGTGCCACTATAATTCTCCCACCGCCTGACTCAGAAGCTCCAATGGAAAACCTTATAGTGGACTTACCTGTACCACTATAATTCTTCCATTGGCTGACTCAAAAGCTCCAATGGAAAACCTTATAGTGGACTTACCTGTACCACTATAATTCTTCCATCGGCTGACTCAAAAGCTCCAATGGAAAACCTTATAGTGGACTTACCTGTACCACTATAATTCTTCCATTGGCTGACTCAACAACAAGACCAGCTGGACTTTTCACAAGAAGCACGGTAATGAATACTTGCTAAACAAAACCCGGGGCATTTAATCCAAGAAGGAAATAAGCCAAATACATCACAAGATGCACACAAAAGATTTCTCATAAAGAGTCCATAAGAAGGCCATTTAGTCACAACCCAATCTTTTTCATCAACGACATAAAAGTCATACACATTCACATTTGGGTCCTAAACAACCCCAATGACTACACAAACAATTGTCCTCTTATACCCAACTTGAACAAACTATCAAACCTGGAAAACAGGGGAGGTGCGCACGCCCCACCCAAAAGGGTGCGCGCGCTTCCATTGATCCTCACACTTTTTGGCCAACTAAGGGTGCGCGCGCCTCACCCAAAAGGGTGCGCACGCTTCCCTTCATCAGACCCTTTTGCCTAAATTAGTCAATGGGGTGCGTGCGCCTCCTTATTTAAGGTGCGCGCGCCCCCTCCCATTTTGGGCCAAATCCCAGATTTCTTTCCTTAGTTCAATTTTACTCCTTCCGTCCCACAAGTATAACACATAAACTACACAACTTACTACACAACATTGGTAACTTCATTAAGATTTCAATATGAGTTTCTAAACCATTCCCATACTCAGCTAAAACCAATTCTATATACTCCCTTTGTCTCAAAATTACAAGTATAACAAATATTGCCCAAATCACAAAATTAACAAGTAGAAGTATCAAATATAAATATAATTTTTCTAATATACCAATATACTCATTTAGGGATACTTTCATACATTTCCCCGTCCCAAGAATAATAGTATAATTTTATAATATACTTATTTAACATTTGACTCAAGTTAATATTTTACCGTCCCACAAATAGGAGTATACTTTCACACACTTATACTAACATTTTCACAATATAAACATACTCCATATACATACTTGCATACAAACCAAGTCACTTACCCAGTATAATTATACTCCCTTTGTCCCAAATAAACAAGTATCACAAATAAATTCTTTTCACAATAATTTCACCACATATCACACATATAGCAAATATATGACCATTTTACTATTTAAGGGGAATTAGTAACTTACCTATTTCCAGAAAAAGTATCGCAGAAATATGTTTTGTTCGGGTAGAAATGACCTACTCAACTCCCTGATCATTTTTATATAATTAGTTTTTTAAACGGATAAGTAAATAAAAAGAATTAAATCGAAATTGGTTGAACTTACCTTCTTCTTTCACCCTAGGAAAGTACGGGAGAGTTGCAGAATGTTTTGTTAACACAGAGGAAGGAGAGAAGGATAAGCTTGTTTTTATAAAAATCTTCTCCCATTTTGCAAATTGGTCACCCAACTTTCAAAGTCAACACTTAAGCCCCTTAACTTATATTTTAAGCAAATAAGCCCCTGAACTTTAAAGTTACACTTTGGACCCTAAAGTTTCAACTAACTCATTTATTCCTTTTAACAAAATTACTACTAACACTTTAACTAACCCATGTGCTCAAATAATATATGCAAGTCATAAAAATATTTTCTAACTCATAAAATGCACACATAAGTCAAATAAAAATCCTCAAAAATATAAAATAAATAGGGACGGGTTTTGGGGTCGTTACAACAGGAGCTCCCCATGGTGATACACTGAGTCGAATGAACCCTCTATCAAGTAACTCTTGGAATTGAATTTTCAACTTTTTTAATTCTGCTGGAGCCATTCTATAAGGTGACTCAGATATCGGGGTAGTACCTGGAAGTAAGTCAATACAGAACTCGATCTCCCTATTGGGAGGCATAGAATATTCAGTAGAGAACACATCAGGAAACTCTTTCACAATATGCACATCCTCTACTTCAGGCAACTTTTTAGTAGTATCAAGAACACTGACCAAATACCCTATACAACCACGATGTAACAACTTTCTAGCTTTCACATAAGAAATAATACGAATCCCCCTACCCAGAGGAGTAGCCTCAAAAGTAAATTCAGGTATATCAGGAATAGAAAATGTGACAATCCTTTTATAACAATCAACTGAAGCATGGTAATTATTTACCCAATCCATTCCCAAGATAATATCAAAATCTTGCAATGGCAATATAAGTAAATCAGCAAGTACAACTTGCTCACGAATATGCACATCACAAGTACGCAACACTCTATCAGTTGCCAAACACTCCCCCATAGGAGTGGACACCTCTGACATATAAGGTAGAGACCCAGGAGACAAATGTAACTGAGATGTAAAAATGCATAGACACATATAAATGCAATGAGCTGGGGTCTATAAGTGCACGTGCCCTCAAACTAGACATAAAAATTATACCTCCTATCACGGCAGAAGAATCTGAAGCCTGTTACTGATTAGTCGCAAAAACACGACCCTGCACCTTAGGCTTTCCCGAGGCATCCCTCTTCTGATCCTGTGATGATCCAGCTCCACCCCCAAATGATACATTCCTGGTTCTAGGACAATCCTTTTGAAAATGATCAAACTGACCACAATTTAAACACTTACCCAACTTCTTCTAACACCTTTCATCATAATGCCCTTCCTTTTGACAATAATTACATATCCTTCTACTTTGATTTCCCGAGGTGTTACCTTGATTGATGGCAATTAATTGCTCCTGAGGTTGTCCTCTATTTTGTAATGATATTCCCTGACCTCCTCGATTGTCACCGTACTGTGGTTGAGGTCTACCTTGCCTTCCCGCACCTGATAGTTCAACTTTCCTCTTATGTTCTTCAATATCGTGCTCCACCTGATAAACTCTATCAACTGCATCTTGAAAATCCTGTAACTTGTGAAACACAAGTTGAATTCGGATCACAGTTCTCAATCCTTTCATAAATCGCATTGCCTTCCTCACCTCAGTTGCAACTAGGTGAGTACAGTACCTGGATAAGTCTGTCAATTTAGATGTATACTGAGCCACGGACATAACATTTTTCTCTAAGTTGAGAAACTCATTTCTTTCCTGTCTTGATCCACCCGGAGAATGAAATGTTCCTTGAATTTCTTTAGAAAATTTTACCAAGTATAGGGTACATAAGTCTCATCCCAATTGGTCTTCAAAGCTTTCCACCAGTACTCAGTAGCTCCACTCAGTTTATAAGTAGCAAACCTGATTTGATCTTCATCAAAACATCTCAGAACATCAAATATTTCTCCATCGATTCAATCCACCTTTCCACCTTTGTTACATCTGGTTCTCCATCAAAGCCTATTGGTTTTATCTTTAAGAACTATTCTAGCTCATATCTCGGAGGTACTTGATCTTCTCCTTGTCTTTAATAATTTAAGGTTTTCATGGCTGCTTCAAACATTCCCTTGCCTTGAAGGTCCTGACTGATCTCTTTCTGTCCCAACCATTTTCAATAAGTACCTGCATAAGACTCTCAACGTTACTCACCCTATACACAACTACCCTCCTAGGTCACTTAGTCATTCTAGACCATCTACAACCTAGCTATGATACCAACTATCGCGCCCCAACCTGTAGTCCTACTTGGCCCCACGTTCAGGACACGCACGGAAGACGTTATAAAACACTTTTAGAAAAAAATTCAAAATATACTTTCATAAAAGTTTCATATCACAAACTCATTAAGTTGAAAGCTTTCATTTAAACACACCACAACTAAAGTTTTACAACCAAAAGTACTTAGCCCCAAGAGCTTACACACTTTACTTACAAAATAGGTGATACACGGATAAAGTCTCGGTTACACTACCCCAAAGGTTATACATTTACATAATGTAGCCTTTACAAACACTTGACCCAAAAACTCTTACCAAAACCACCACGACGTCCTCCCTTGTGTAAGTGACCTATCCCCTTGGCTCGCCTTTATCTAAGGAAAATAAATTTGAAAGGAACGGGGTGAGAATAAATCTCAGCAAGCTACTAAAATGCAACTACGTTACATGCTGAAATGATACTCGTAATTGAACAATGTCAATAAACATTCACATAGCACATAACATGAGAGGCAAAGCCAACTCATTATACCACACATAAAGTGGAAATAAACACTCATACATGGATACTAAGCCAAGGTTCTCGAATCAAACATATAACCATCTGAGAGGTATCAACTGAGCAGCACCAAAGGACTGAAGCCGGTTTTGGAACCAAACAATAAAAACAACAACAATAACAACAACAACAACAACAACAACAACAACAACGGGGTGAAAATGACACAAAGTCATAACCCAAACGGTGACTAAACTCACACAAAGGAAAGCTAGCCCAAACCCAATCCGTGGCCCAAGGAAAGGGGTTAAAAATGGGAAACCAATGGTAGAAGCCTTACAATGAACTTGGCTCAAGTGCCGTTATAATCCCTACCATTGCCCGACACCACAACAAGTACCAGCTAGACTTTAAACACGAGCATAGTAATAAATACTTGCTTAAACAACAACCGGGGCATGATTCCAAAGTAGGGAACCATACAAAGTCATCACAAAGATGCAAACACGTTACTCATAAAGAGTTCACAACACAATCCTTTACCATTGACATAAGGTCACAACCCAATATTTTATTAATGACATTAAGTCACATCACAAGCTTGCACCCATTCACAATTCATCCAAAACACATCAAAAGGATGTTCCATAATACCCATTTAATACTTAGTTAAATTCCACAACACATATATTCACAAAGGAACCCTTTCCAATACACTAAGGTGTTCAACACTTAAACCCCTATACTTATAATTCCATAAAGGATCCTATAGTTTCAACTACTCCATTTAACTCCCTTAACCATTATTACTACTAACTGAGTAAATAACACAATTAATCAAACAATATGTGCAAATCATAAAAAGTGATGCAACACATAAAATTCACACATAAATTCAAATTAAAATCCCCAAAAATATAAAATAAATTTGGACGGGTTTTGGGGTAGTTACAAATGTGTTGTATATGTCTTGAATCCAATGTTTGTGTACCTTAGGGGCACTAGAACAATGTCTTGAGCTTGAACTGTAACGACCCGAAAACTAGGCTCTATTTTATTAGTAATAAATAATTATTATTTATTTATTTGCTTATTTATTTATTTAAATTATTATTTAATTAATAATTTATGTGTGCATTTTATGTGTTATAATAAATTATGACTAGCATTTTATTTGGGTCATTTGTGCTAGTGTAGAAGTGTTGGGTCTTAAATGTTAGTGGGGAAAATAAGATGATTGAGTAGTGTGTAGGAGAGGGGGTCTATGTGTAAATCTCCTACTTTCTCCCTATTTTCCTCTCACCTCCCTCACTTTCACCTCACCATTCTCCCTTCCCAGTCATTTTCCCTCTCTCTCCATAGCCATTGGAAGGTAAGTTTCTCTCTCACTTCTCTCTTCATTTTCTTCCTCTTCCTCTCATTATTTCTCATTTCTTAAAACATGAAACTTGTTTAGATCGTCGTTAGGATCGTAGAGGGCTAAAAATATTCGAGTTCCGGTAACTTTGAGAAAATTCAAGTAAGTTGCTTTTCCCCCATTTTTATGCTAAAATGTTCGTATCATGTTTATATAATGCTTGATGTGTTATATTTGAAGTTTAGTTGAGTTTAGAATTTATTTGGAATTTATTTTGGGTTTTGAATAAAAATGGTGATTTTGTTGAATATTGAGATTTGATCTTGGTTTTGGTTGATGGATGGTGTTATTAAGGTCCCCTTTTTGGTTAGTTGTTGTTTGGGTACTTTGGGGTTCATGTGGAAAGTATTGATTTTGAGAATGTGTGAAATGGGTATGAGAAATGGGAGAACCCAGTTCATCCCTTCCGTTTTCCGGCAGAACAGAGGGTTGGGCGACCGCCCAAAATGGTGGGGCGACCGCACAACTATCTGAATGGTTTTGTTCTTGCTTGACGGCCTTTTGGGCGACCGCACAGACCCGAGTGGGCGGCCGCACAATACCTCTGAAGGCTTTCATTTGTTATTTTGTGTGATTGAAGAATGCGTTTTGGTCTAAGTCTTGGGTGTCCTTCTAGTCGACCTTAGTGAACATTGTAGTGCACTCTAGTGATAGAATCAGGTCCCTTGTGATTAAGTTTGTGTTGTGAAATTTAGTTTTATGTTCTTTAATAATTTTGGGGTTATTTGGGTTTTAGAGGCACATGAATTGAGTTTTATTGTCTTTAAATGTTAGGATAGAAGTATATATATGTACTCCTAAGTTTTAGAACGAAAGGAGTAAAATTCGGAGCTAAAACAGGGATTTTTCATAATGTCCGGCCGACCACTTTATAAAAATTGTCCGTTTTACGTTCAATCTTCCGGAGACCATAACTTCTTCGTCCGGACTCCGTTTTGGACGTGTAAACTATCGTTGGAAAGCTATTTTCGAGTACTACGCAATGGTTCTATTGGACGCATGGTTATAGATAAGAATGGTTGTATTTTCGTTGAGGTTTAAGATCAAGGTGTAGTCTCGGTCTAGGTTCCGTAGTACTATTCTAGTTGACTTAGTTGGGCACCGTGGAACACTTTAGTAATTAAAATTGGTTCCTTTGTGAACAATGGTGTTATGTAATTTGATCAAGTATTGTTTGGGAATGTTTGGGCATCTTATGATGTGTTCGTGATTGTTCCAATCGAATTGATTTTCGAGTAAGACTTGGTCTAGGTTTTAGGCGATGTCTTGTAGTACCTAGAGGGTTGTTATTGAACACCAAAGTGTAGGGTTTAGTCCGGTCGTGATCATGTTCTAATAAGGGTAACCTTTTGGATTCGTTTGGGGTGTTTAGAATTGGTTCGTTATGGACGGAGGTAAAGCGTGAATTGGCAATTGGGTACTTACGGTTTGATTAACCTTAAGGTCTATTCATTCTGATTTCCTACTTTGGAATTCCAGGTGTGATGAGATGGTTGAGTTCATGGTCCTAGTATATCTTTATGAGTAAATGTTTAGGGTCATTTTGGTCATTGTGCCATTTGCGAGCGACCGTTTGGGTTGTGCTCTTTATGATTAACTTGTGGGTATCATATTTAGGATGTATTTGGTACATGCCTTATCTTGGAATCATTATGTTTTAATGGTCAATGTTGTTGGACTCTTTTATGAGAAACTCCTTGTGCTATTGTTGTTGAACTCTTCTTGAGTAATCGTTTGCATCTTTTATGGTGATTAATTGGTATGATTCCCTACTTTAGAATCAATGGTTGTTTATTGTGCTAGTATTTTATTACTTAGCCTTTACTTGAGAGTCCAGCTGGTATTTTGTGTGTGTTTGGGCGATGCGAAACATTATGATGGCACAGCCAAGTCCATTGTGATGTTGACCATTGTTTGCCCCATTATTACCCTCCTCCAGATTGGCCTTGGATGTGAGAAGAGCTAGCTCCTTTGTGTGCATTTTAGCTTTACTTGGAGCATGACTTTGTGGCATGTCTCCCGTCCCTTGTGACACTTCATTTGGTTATTGGTTCCGGTACCGGGGGTTTTCTCTTCAGCTTTTATGCTACTATGAAGATGGCTTGATGGGTTGATTGATTGATTGGTCGGTTCTGACCGGGGTTCTCTTCAGTGGTTATACTGCTATTGTTGATTGGTTGATCGGTTGAAGCTGCGCAGCGATTGTTCTATCAGTTTGGTGAAACCTTGGCTAAGTATCCTTTGTTACGTGTTTATTTCAGTCTTATGTGTTGCATGATGAGTCAGTCGTTATTTCTAACTGGTATGGGACAGTTGGCGATAGGGAGCTTTCTCATTTGTTGTTACGTGATTTACTTGTTCAGTTATCGTTGATTTGCATGATATTATGCCATGTAGATGCATTTAGTAACTTACTGAGATTTTATCTCACCCCGTTTCTTGTTTCAAATTGTTTTTCCTTAACCCCCTCCAGGAAAGCAAGTGGTAGCGTTGTGAGGTCCGTTGTAGCGGGAACCTTCTGAGCAGGTTGATCGTATTTGGGATAGTTGCTCTTCGGAGCCTTTATGTATTTTATTGTGGGCTTGTAGTCGTTCAGTGTTTTGTATATACGGTTGTACTTTGGATATTTTGTTAATAGTTGTTCTTGCTTCTGCATTTGTTTCTAGTCTCCGAGTTATAATCTCGTTGAGGTGTTGTTTGTTGGTATTGGTTTATAGTTGAATTCACGCGCCCGGTTTGGTATATTACATTTTGGAGATGCACATTTTGTAAAGTTTTTATTTATGGATTTTTGAGATTGCCGGGGCGTTACATGAACATCCAAAGAATAGGATTAAGAACTTGTAAGTATAAGATATGTAACTCATCTACTTAGCTTGAACTTAAAGTATAAGACAATTAAATCTTGTACAGGACTTGAATATCCAAAGATTGGAATAATAATTCTTATACATGTCTTGAACATCCAAAGAATTGGATTGAGAACATGAATGTAAGATGATAAAATCTTGTACATGACTTGGAACCAATACATGTATATGGTAATGAACTTGAAAGTGCTATGAACAAGCACTAACGTGTTAGAACTATCCTTGGTGTGTATGTGCAAATCTTGCATATAGCTACTTGATAGAATGTGGCTTGTTGACTATTTGATACTTGGTATTAATAACCAAAGAGTAAGAATATGGAACTAGATAGAGAATGAACAACTCTATTAAATACTCGAATCTAATACGTGTGTATTGAAGTGCTATGAACAAGCATTAATGTGCTAGTAATTGGTTTTAATCGTGCATATACTTAATGAATTATATAAAGTTTAAAGAATATATCTTGTTCCTGAGATAGGTTCCTAAAGAAATAGGGACTAGTGTAATATGAAGATAATTCATAAAACAATGATTATAGAACACGATATGTGTTGGAAAATGTATTCGATTGTTAACGATACATATACGCGAGGTATGATTGTGATTAGGCACAATAAGACCTATTTGAATACGTGCTTAGAGTCTAAGATATTGGGATCTACTTGAAAGTAAGGGTATCGTAATAGACACATTAGTGTATTAAAGGTTATATGAGTATGTACGTGCAAATATTTCATATGACAAAGTGATATAGTATGACTTACCCTACTACTTGGTTTGGGTCTGTTATTAATAGACTCTAATTGGGCTTGATTGTGTTACGTGGACACATTACGTGCCATTGTTATGCTGATTTGTATTCGCAATTATTGCTTGCGTGTTCTTGTATTTGGTGAGCACATGATTACATGGTTCATGAAGAGCTAGTCCACTACTTTTGGACTTAGTTCTACTCTCGTAGTTCAAGTAAATACTACTTGTGCATTCTTGTGTGAGTCCAGCTGGTCCTTGCTTGTTCGGAGATATATAGGTTCACACTTATCGTGAGTGCTGGGTCTAAGTGATAATCGGGGATCTATGTATCTGCGCTTGACCCTTTACTACCGATCATAGTAAGGGCATATAGCCTCCTTTGTTAGAGCAATACGCCTGATAAAGTGACTGCTATACCTCTTGTCTTGAATCTTGTTCTCGATTGTGACACTGGTTATCGGGTCCTCTTATATACTGCACAGCAGTAACTTGATTGATCGTGATTTGTCAACTGCAATAAGCAACGACAACAATGGTTTACTTGGGAGGAATAAGGTTGGAATATCCTTTGTAACGTGATAGTTTAGCCTTATGTGCTAGAAACTTGATGAGTTGGCTTAGCCTCTCGTATACTTGTTACTTGATGACATCTTGAGCATGATTACTTGATAATCTTCTTGATTTGCATGATAACATGCTATGTACTTGTATCTAGTAACTTACTGAGATTTATCTCACCCCGTTCCTTGTTTATTTGTTCCCCCCCCCCCAGGAAAGCAAGTGGTATTACGTTGTGAGGATCGACTTAGCAGGGGCCTACTTGGCAGATTGTTCTTGTTGGGGATTGTTATCCTTTCCAGTTTTGGTGAGGACGATTTTGTATCTGTTGTTTAGACTCAGTATCTTGGGTAGACTTGTATAATACTTGTATATAACCACATTTTGTTTAAATTTCTTGGTATAGAACTTGTGGTGAGCTATTTTAGCTCGTTTCTCTTGAGTATATATGATACCAGTTGATTTATTCAGGTGTCATTCCCATTTTTCCGCTTCTTGTTAGTTACGCGCACCAGGTTCGAGGTTTTATTAGGGAATCCCGGGACTTGGGGCGTGTATTTGCTTAGTGATCAAAATCCGCCTCCTCTACAATGGTGGATTAGAGGGGTTTTTATAGGTAAAAGAGAAGTGTTTTTGGTGCCAAAATCAAGCCACAAAGATCAGTTTCCCAGGCAAATCCTGTTAAAAGGAGCAAGGGAGGGATTCTTAGACATAAATCTGTAACTGACGCCCAGGTGCGCGCGCCTCCTGCCTTGCTGGCGGGATGCGCGCGCCTCTGGCCCCAAAGGGTGAAAGCGCGCACCTTGGAGATGGCAAAAAAGACAGAATGGACTAGAAAGTCAGCACTGTTATTCAGTTTGGTCCTTGAACTTAACGAAGTCAGTCAGGAACTTAATAAAAGTAACGGATACTAACGAAAACACATAAAAAAGGGAAAAACACAATATCAAATGTGCAATCGGGGTGAACGGTCCAAGGCGGGGTGTCTACAGAAGGTACCATGAATCTTAGGGGGTTAGTCGGCCTAATAAGTCAGAGGGATTTGAAGGACTGCTAGGGGGTTCGTCGGCCTATCAGCCGAAGGGGCTTGAAGGTGACTTCTAGGGGGTTGTCGGCTTATAAGTCAATTTGGTTTGAAGGGACTACTAGGGGGTTGTCGGCCTATCAGTCGAATTGGATTTGAGGGACTGTTAGGGGGTTGTCGGCCTATCAGTCGGATTGATTTTGAGGGTGACTTCTAGGGGGTTGTCGGCCTAAAAGTCGAATTGGATTTGAGGGACTTCTAGGGGGTTGTCGGCCTATCAGTCGGATTGATTTTGAGGGTGACTTCTAAGGGGTTGTCGGCCTAAAAGTCGAATTGGATTTGAGGGACTGCTAGGGGGTTGTCAGCCTATCAGTCGAATTGATTTTCAGGGTGACTTCTAGTGATTTTCAGGGTGACTTCTAGGGGGTTGTCGGCCTAAAAGTCGAATTGAATTTGAGGGACTGCTAGGGGGTTGTCGGCCTATCAGTCAGATTGATTTCGAGGGTGAGATTTTTGGAAGGAGTCTCGATCCTAAAGAGATTTTTTTTTCGTTTGAGGGTCAGATTCGAATAAATCCAAAAATGACCGAAGGGGAGCCAAATGAGTAGATGGTCGATTTCGAATAAATCCAAAAAAGACCGGAAGGGAGCCAATTTTTAGAGGGTCGGATTCGAATAAATCCAAAAATGACTGAAGGGTAACCAAATTTTAGAGGGTCAATTTCGAATAAATCCAAAAGAGACCGGAGGGTAACCAAATTTTTGGAGGGTCGATTTCTAATAAATCCAAAAAAGACCGGAGGGGTAACCAACATTTGAGACATCCAACTCTGGTGCCAGAGTGGACCGGAAAAGTAACCAAATATTTTTTGAGAAGGTGAGAACTAATCGGCGTCTCGAACCTAAAAAGATGATTTGAGAATGAGGAAGGCGAGATCTAAATTTTCTCGAGCCTAGCAATTTATTTGCAAGTAAAAAAACAAAGAGATGGCATGTGTATATTTCAAGGATACGCTGCCACTTGCTGTTGATGATGAGAGGATCATTGCACGTCTTTGTGTCTGCTGGAAGCTCGAATCTTTGCCTTGTCATTGCTATTCATGCGTTTGTGGTCGAGCTTGTGATGACAAGCTGCCTTTGCAATGTTTTGACGCGTGTGTGGTCGGGCTTATGATGATAAGCTGCCTACGTATCCCTTGTGTGAATCAGACCCTACGTAGTTCGGGTCTGGCAACTTGAACAGATTTTGCAAAGATGGCGTCGAGAAATTTCAATCCTTGATCATGATGTGGCAGGGTGCATGACACGTACCTGCAAGATATTTTCACAAGCATGCAAAATATATTGTGACATCATGTGCTTGGAAGTGTCATACACGTGAAACAAGAACATTATGGCTTAGAGATTTAGAGAGATAAAAGAACCCATTCTTTTTCTTTTCTTTTGGAAAGCTTTGATGAATGTATTTCAAACATTGCTTTTATTTTTGAGTAATTTTTTCCTTTTATTGACACGCGTGCATTGCTTGCATTTCAAACTTCACTCTTTTTTGTAAAACGAACAAAGTGTGTATGTGCAAAGAGGGAGAACACGGGAAAGGAAAGAATTATGTATATATGTATTTTTTCTTTTGAGAGGTTTTCAAGGATTTTGAGAGTTATGATGAGGATGAATGGTGGGGCGAAGCGGAAGCCTAGCGCAAGAACTCGAAAGGTAAATTCCGAACACCCATTTGGTCAAGTCTTCTTGACAATGCTCTCAAGGCACAATGCTTGGACTAGCCCTAGTTGATGGCCAAGGAAAAGCCCCAGTTTTCAATCGCGGAAGCCCCAGTGTATTTTAATGATAAGGACCCGGATATCAACAGCAGAAGCCCCAGTTTTTTTTACCGCGTAAGCCCCAGTGTGTCTTAATGGCAGATCTTTAGACGTCGGCCATCGAAGCCCCAGCGTTTCAATGATAAGCTCATATACTCAACGCTTCATTAGCAAGGACCCGGCTGTTTAGAAGAGCGGTCATATGTGATTCAAATGTGGAATCTCTGGCATATTCTGAAAGTGAGTTCTAGTCTTGATGATTCAAGAGTGTATTCTGACATTCCGCTTACGGGGGGTTGCAACTGTTTGTCAAAGGAATCTCGATGTTTTGATGATTCCTTGGTGGACGGTAGAGGAAATCGTCGTGTTGTCCAAAGGTCGTCTTTACAATTAAATTCTTTTGCTTGGGGACTAAACTACTGTGAGGAGTTTTCCCTGTCCATTAATGCATACCAAAATTGTAAGGCCCGCGACTGTATCGTGGAACAAATTTCAAACTCAGTGAATTGAACTGTTGATATCGACTGGAAAATTTTTGTAAGTCTCCACTTGAGGGGGGACTTAACTGTTCACAAGAATCATTATTGGGTTTTGACATTCCATTGTCGGGGTTGAGGAAGCCCCAGTGTCAATATGTCACTGTCGAGGACTCAACTGTTTGGAAGAGCAGTCCTATTCATTCGATACTCATTCGTGTGACTCGGGAGCGGGAACTTTGACTATGGAAGATCGAGGAGACCATTGTGTAACCCAAGGGTTATACTCAAGATTTATATCGTTTTGATGGGGACCAAACTTCTTTGAGGAGTTGTCCCAAACCCGGCATTTCTTTTGAATGGACACATATGTGACTCAAGATTAGAATTCGCTTTAACGGTCAAGTACTTTGAAATCAAATGCAATCTAATTAGTTTCAACTTTTTAGAAAAAGCAGGTATTCATTTGGACTCAAATTAGACGCGACAACTCGAGATAAGAACACCATTGAATAGTTGTCAAAGTCAGAGTTGCTTGTTGACCTCGTGGGTGAGAGGTCCTCATCGCCATCGTTGCGCCTTTTGAGATTGACTTAGAAGCTGCGCGACCTTTGACCGCTGGCTCCCTCAGTGTAAGGGGTTGGCATAGCATGTAGTGTTCCAACCAAGACACCAGTTGTCGTCGTTGATGGCATCTGCCCAGGGTCAAAAGGTCAGGATCCCCTTCGGTGTTGATCAGTCTCATGTCGCCTTTGCATTTTTCGATCCTGATGGAGTCTTTGAAAGCCGTTCACCTTTTAGGTTTCTAACATCTCAGTAAAAGAGGCCGGCAAAGAGCATGAGTCACTAATTGTCGTCGTTGATGGTGCTCGCTCAAAGGGGTCAAAAATAATTTTGATAATGTAAGTGATATGTACAAAGAAAGAAATAATGTAAAGGAATAGTGTCACGCCCCGGAAAATTCTAAAATCCATAAACATAAAATTTACATAATGTACATCTCCAAAATGCAAAATACCAAACCGGGCGCGTGAATTCAACTATAAAACCAATACCATCAGACAACACCTCCACGAGATAAAACTCGGAGACTAGAACAAACGCGGAAGCAAGAATAACTTATTAATAATACAACAACTCAACGGGTAACGGTATTTATACAACACTGTACTACCTCGATCTCACAACAAAATACATAAAGGCTCTGAAGAGCAACTACCCCAAAGGAGGTCAACCTACTCAGAACATTCCCGCTACAACGGACCTCACAACGCTACCACTTGCTTTCCTGGGGGGGGGGGGGTTAAGGAAAACAACAAAGATAAAAAGAAACGGGGTGAGATAAAATCTCAGTAAGTTACTAATGCAGCTACAAAGCATAATATCATGCAAAACAACGATATAACTGAACAGGTAAATCATTTAACAACAAATGAGAAGCTCCTTATCGCCAATCGTCCCATACCAGTTGGAAATAACGACTAACTCATCATGCAGCACACAAGACTGAAATAAACACGTTACAAAGGATACTGAGCCAAGGTTTCACCAAACGGATATAACAAAGAAGCCTCTGCGCAGAACCAACCCATCAACCAATCAATCAATCTTCGTAGTAGCACAAACGGCTGAAGATAAGAACCCGGTCAGAACCAACCAATCAATCCATCAACCATAGCAGCATAACAGCTGAAGAGAACCTCGGACAGAACCGACTAATCAATCAATCAACCAATCTTCGTAGTAGCATAACAGCTGAAGATCACAACCTCGGTACCGGAACCATAACAATGTAACATGTCACAAGGGACAGGGGAGATGACACAAAGTCAAAACCCAAAAAGTTAGCTAGACTACTTCTGAAGGAAGCTAGCTCATCCCAACCAAGGCCAATCTGGAAGAGGAAAATAAGGGCAAAACAATGGATCACATTATAATGGACTCAGCTCGTTGCCATTATAATCTTCCCCATCGCCCGACACAACCACAAATGCCAGCTGGGCTTTCAAATAAACGCTAAGAAATAACACTAGCTCGGTAAACAATTAATGATTCCAAAGTAGGGAACCATACCAATTAATCACCATAAAGATGCAAACGATTACTCATGAAGAGTTCAACAACAATGAACACAAGAAGTTTCTCATAAAAGAGTCCAACAACGATAAACGAGATTGCTCATAGAGAGCCCAACTACATTGACCATCAAAGCATGAAGAATCCAAGATAAGGCACATACCAAACGCATCCTAAAGATGATACTCACAAGGTACTCATAAAGAGCACAACCCAAACGGTCGCTCACAAATAGTACAATGACTATTACCAACATTTCCCTAAACGTTTACTCATGAAGATGTACTAATACTATTACTCCCTATATTTTTACACCTAGAATTCCAAATAGGAAGTCCAAATGACTACACCTTAAAGTTAACCAAACCGCAGGTACCCAATCGCCATTTCACTCTACATCCGTTCATCAACGAACCAATTCTTCACACTCGAACGAACCCAAAAGGTAACACCTATTAGTACATGATCACAACCGGACCAAACCCTACACTTTAGTGTTCAATAACAACCCTCTAGGTACTATAGGATATTGCCTAAAACCTAGACCAAGTCTTATCCAAAATCAATTCGATTGGAACAATCACGAACACATCATAAGATGCCCAAACATTCCCAAACAATACTTGATCAAATTACATAACACCATTGTTCACAAAGGAACCAATTTCAATTAATAAAGTGTTCCACGGTGCCCAACTAAGTCAACTAGAATAGTACTACGGAACCTAGACTGAGACTACACCTTGATCTTAAACCTCAACGAAAAGACAACCATTATGATCTGGAACCAAGCGGCCGATAGAACCATTTCATAGTACTCGAAAAGAGATTTCTAACGATAGTTTACACGTCCAAAACGGAGTCCGGACGAAGAAGTTATGGCCTCCGGAAGATTGAGTGTAAAACGGACAACATGGGGAAAAGAGAAGGGGGGGTGCGCACGCCTCCCTTAAAGGCGTGCGCGCGCCTCCTCACCTAGGGTGCGCGCGCCTCCAACGCCGGTCAAAAATTCTGCAGGACGTCTTCCTGGGTTTATGAATTTTATACCCAAAATCTTCAATACTACTCACAAACTAACACTTCTATAAGCATACCAAAGCACTAGGACCAATTATAAGTCTAAAACAACTCATATAACATCGTTTAAACAACCCAAACCAAGGGATGATTCAAACACCCAAATTTCACAAAAATTGGATAAATTACAAATAAATTCCAAATCAACCAAAGAAGCCATATATATCAACTAGAGCATCAATGGAATTAAAGATGAACATTTTTAGCATAAATGAGGAAAAGCAACTTACTTGGAATTTGTCAAAGATGACGGAATTCGAATTTTCTTAGCTCTACACGATCCTAGCGACGATCTAAACATTTTTCATAAAATGAGCAATAAGAAATAATGAGAGGAAGATGATCAAAATGAGAAGAGAGCGAGGGATATTTCTTACCTCTTCAACAATGGTGGAGAGAGAGTTGATTGAGTGTGTGTGTGTGTGTGTGTGGTGAGGAGAGTGTAAGAGAGAGGGAGGAGGGAGGATGATCACCAATTAAAAGAAAAGTTACACCTAGGCCCCCTCTTCCACTATCTAGCAATTAAATTCATTTCTCCCCACTAACAACTAAGACTCAATAATTCTATACTAGCACAAATGATTGATTAAAATGTTAGGCATAAAATATTATGTAACACAAAATGCACACATAATTATTTAAATAAATAAACAATTTAAATAATTAAATAGATAATAAATAAATATTCAATTCTTTATTACTAAGAAAATAGAGAAGGGTTTTCGGGTCGTTACAATCTACCCTCCTTAAAAAGAATTCGCCCGTGAATTCACTTATCAAAAATCATCACACGCAATCACAACGAGGCTACAAAATATCGATTCTCATATAGCACTCATAACCCCAAATCAAGTACCTATTAAAGATTTCAAACATCGATTCCAAGACTCAAATAAACCCACACATATTGAACACATACATATTTCAAGCATATTCATATCAAACATCCTAAAGTTAACTTCATCTTTCATCCCGAATTTCACATTCTCAAGACTATCACTTGTTCACCAATTCTGAGACATAGCCGATTTGATCCTAATTAGCATTACGCTCACCATCAACCCTTAAATCATCAACATCCATAAGTTTTACTTTTCCGGTTCATCCGTACGCATTGACGATCTAGACATCATCCCAAGTAATCACACTACTACCCGAACAAATAAGAGAAGGAATAGGGCTAACGATTATTGTCACCCAATGACTTAATGATATACTCAAAAATTTACCGTCATCAACTATCCGATCAATATGATTCCACTACAAAAATCATCTTCCTTATGTGATAAAACATAATACAATCATAATCTTTGTATTTCTCAACCTACTTGTATTAACTCACAGTTATCTTTTCGAAGAACATATGACTATCCAACATTGATAACCCATTAACATCATTTCTAAACTTGGTCCCATAAAAACAACTATAGTTTGCTAAGGCGATATCAATAAAACCATAATCAATCCCTAGTCATAGATAGCTCTATTTATTAACCCGAATTTTAGAATACTTACCCGAATGATCCAATAGCCACGGTTACTTTAGTTCCGTCTCTTCCCGAATTTCCCAATTATACACTTTAACCCATCATATAGTAAACTTAAATAATGCTTACAACATAGTAATCTCTCGTACCGAACCATCTTCAATCACTATCTTCACTCCTAACTAAAATCAATACCCAAGGCCAGAATTGAAGAATCCAAATTTCTCTTACACATAATTCTCGAGATACTACAAACTTGTCTTATTCACAACCCTAATTATACTGTAAAGATACTTCCATTAGATAATCGCATACTTAATATTACTTCCTTTACACATCCTTAATCCGAACGAGAAACGCCACAAAGAAAAGATCCAGAACCATTTGACAACTGTTTAACTAAAACCCAAAATGCCTTTAATATTGCCCGAGAATTTCTTACCTTCTCAAAATATGTCTAGTCCTTTGAACTTAACGCGCTCACTATCATTAATGATTATAACTTCCACAATATACTCATAACTCATATTGCTCTAACACAACTACAGTCATGTACTAAAATGATTCCAAAAGTATCATAACCCAACTTCTTAATATCATTCATAATAATTTTAAGTATTTCCTCATACTAAACAATTCCGATGCACTCACGTAGATGTACTAAAAGTAAAGAAAAATCTCCTATCAAGAATTTCTCAAATTGAATCTTTAACTCTTTTAACCCAATCGATACTATATGTTCACTGATTCACCTATCAGTATTGTAGCTTATCTTAACTCATCAAATAACCCAAGTTCTCTATCGGTCAAGCGACATATTGCACCCAATATAAATTATACCTAATAATTCAAAATTAATATTGCCAACTGAATAAGCTAAATTCCCAGCACAACCTTATAATAAAGATTTTCTGATTTTCAACATAGAACCTGAACATTATATATATACTTAGTATGCTCCTAAACAGGTCAAACACACTAATATAGAATTATTCACCACCTGTCGATGGCACCCAAGAAATTCGAGACACATTGAAAGCTAGGCCATACTACTTAACTCGTCAATATCCTGTATAGGTGACATAACCAAATCACCTTACCTCTATCAGTAGCAATCACGAAATTTCGTACTCAAGAATACACCTCAACATAAATCACTTAATGAGAACAACATACGAATATACCACAAGATATTTCCACTTTACGAAATAGGTACGCCCAAGCCTTCAAAACTCGCACTCTCGATTCCCAAACCAACTAACCCCAATGGAACCAACACTATTGACACCAATCCTATACTTGATATACCACAAGAGAAGAAACACTCGACGTCAATATCACGACTCATAACTCAACCAACTTCTACCTTAACCTCATCTTTCAATAAAACTTAGTTTCCTAAACTGCTCAAAGTTATAACACCCAAGTATTGAAACCTATTCAATATCAGAGTTCTTATTCTCCTTCAAGATCTAAAACCATTGCTCTGATACCAACTGTCACGCCCCGGAAAATTCTAAAATCCATAAACATAAAATTTACATAATGTACATCTCCAAAATGCAAAATACCAAACCGGGCGCATGAATTCAACTATAAAACCAATACCATCAGACAACACCTCCACGAGATAAAACTCGGAGACTAGAACAAAGGCGGAAGCAAGAACAACTTATTAATAATACAACAACTCAACGGGTAATGGTATTTATACAACACTATACTACCTCGATCTCACAACAAAATACATAAAGGCTCCGAAGAGCAACTACCCCAAAGGAGGTCAACCTGCTCAGAAGATTCCCGCTACAACGGACCTCACAACGCTACCACTTGCTTTCCCTGGGGGGGTTAAGGAAAACAACAAAGATAAAAAGAAACGGGGTGAGATAAAATCTCAGTAAGTTACTAATTCAGCTACAAAGCATAATATCATGCAAAACAACGATATAACTGAACAGGTAAATCATATAACAACAAATGAGAAGCTCCTTATCGCCAACCGTCCCATACCAGTTGGAAATAACGACTAACTCATCATTCAGCACACAAGACTGAAATAGACACGTTACAAAGGATACTGAGCCAAGGTTTCACCAAACGGATATAACAAAGAAGCCTCTGTGCAGAACCAACCCATCAACCAATCAATCAATCTTCGTAGTAGCACAAACGGCTGAAGATAAGAACCCGGTCAGAACCAACCAATCAATCCATCAACCATAGCAGCATAACAGCTGATGAGAACCTCGGACAGAACTGACTAATCAATCAATCAACCAATCTTCATAGTAGCATAACAGCTGAAGATCATAACCCCGGTACCGGAACCATAACAATGTAACATGTCACAAGGGACAGGGGAGATGACACAAAGTCAAAACCCAAAAAGTTAGCTAGACTACTTCCGAAGGAAGCTAGCTCATCCCAACCAAGGCCAATCTGGAAGAGGAAAATAAGGGCAAAACAATGGATCACATTATAATGGACTCGGCTCGTTGCCATTATAATCTTCCCCATCGCCCGACACAACCACAAATGCCAGCTGGGCTTTCAAATAAACGCTAAGAAATAACACTAGCTCGGTAAACAATTAATGATTCCAAAGTAGGGAACCATACCAATTAATCACCATAAAGATGCAAACGATTACTCATGAAGAGTTCAACAACAATGAACACAAGAAGTTTCTCATAAAAGAGTCCAACAACGATAAACGAGATTGCTCATAGAGAGCCCAACTACATTGACCATCAAAACATGAAGAATCCAAGATAAGGCACATACCAAACACATCCTAAAGATGATACTCACAAGTTACTCATAAAGAGCACAACCCAAACGGTCGCTCACAAATAGTACAATGACTATTACCAACATTTCCCTAAAAATTTACTCATGAAGATGTACTAATACTATTACTCCCTATATTTTTACACCTATAATTCCAAATAGGAAGTCCAAATTACTACACCTTAAAGTTAACAAAACCGCAGGTATCCAATCGCCATTTCACTCTACATTCGTTCATCAACGAACCAATTCTTAACACTCGAACGAACCTAAAAGGTTACACCTATTAGTACATGATCACAACCGGACCAAACCCTACACTTTAGTGTTCAATAACAACCCTCTAGGTACTATAGGATATTGCCTAAAACCTAGAGCAAGTCTTATCCAAAATCAATTCGATTGGAACAATCACGAACACATCATAAGATGCCCAAACATTCCCAAACAATACTTGATCAAATTACATAACACCATTGTTCACAAAGGAACCAATTTCAATTACTAAAGTGTTCCACGGTGCCCAACTAAGTCAGCTAGAATAGTACTACGGAACCTAGACTGAGACTACACCTTGATCTTAAACCTCAACGAAAATACAACCATTATGATCTATAACCAAGCGGACGATAGAACTATTTCATAGTACTCGAAAATAGATTTCTAACGATAGTTTACACGTCCAAAACGGAGTCCGGACGAAGAAGTTATGGCCTCCGGAAGATTGAGCGTAAAACGGACAACATGGGGAAAAGAGAAGGGGGTGCGCACGCCTCCCTCAAAGGGGTGCGCGCGCCTCCTATGATTAGAAGGAAATACGCCAAAAGGGAGATGAGGGGTGCGCGCGCCTCCTCCCCTAGGGTGCGCGCGCCTCCAACGCCGGTCAGAAAATCTGCAGGACTTCTTCCTGGGTTTACGAATTTTATACCCAAAATCTTCAATACTACTCACAAACTAACACTTCTATAAGCATACCAAAGCACTAGGACCACTTATAAGTCTAAAACAACTCACATAACATCATTTAAACAACCCAAACCAAGTGATGATTCAAACACCCAAATTTCACAAAAATTGGATAAATTACAAATAAATTCCAAATCAACCAAAGAAGCCATATATATCAACTAGAGCATCAATGGAGTTAAAGATGAACATTTTTAGCATAAATGGGGAAAAGCAACTTACTTGGAATTTGTCAAAGATGACGGAATTCGAATTTTCTTAGCTCTACACGATCCTAGCGACGATCTAAACATTTTTCATAAAATGAGCAATAAGAAATAATGAGAGGAAGATGATCAAAATGAGGAGAGAGGGAGGGAGATTTCTTACCTCTTCAACAATGGTTGAGAGAGAGTTGAATGAGTGTGTGTGTGTGTGTGTGTGTGTGTGTGGTGAGGAGAGTGTAAGAGAGAGGGAGGAGGGAGGATGATCATCAATTAAAAGAAAAGTTACACCTAGGCCCCCTCTTCCACTATCTAGCAATTAAATTCATTTCTCCCCACTAACAACTAAGACCCAATAATTCTATACTAGCACAAATGATCGATTAAAATGTTAGGCATAAAATATCATGTAACACAAAATGCACACATAATTATTTAAATAAATAAACAATTTAAATAATTAAATAGATAATAAATAAATAATCAATTCTTTATTACTAAGAAAATAGAAACGGGTTTTCGAGTCGTTACAAATAGAGAAGAAAAGAGGGTTTTTTTTTTTTTAACACACACTCTCCTTTATTCTCTCTCATTTTATTTTTGTTTTTTGTTTTTGTTTTTTTTTTTTACACACCCTCTCCTTTTCTCTCTCTCTCTCTCTCTTTTTTTTAGAAAAAGAGGGAAAGAAGAAGGGAAAATAAAATTTTGCAATGTACACATTTATTTAGAGAAAAGTGTGCAATTGCAGAAACAAATATTCTCGGTTTTCGGCCTTTGACTAGTCGCCTCAAATCTGTGTCGAATCGTCTTTCGGAGTATCGGTTGATTGACCGTCCTTGTTGACTCCATCGATCGCCTTTGTTGACTTCTTCGATCGCCTTCACGGACTTAGTTCTCAACTCGATCAGTCACAGTCTAAGATTGGTCCGTTTTCATATTTAGCTTTTAAGAAAGTGATATTAAAAAGATGCGCGATTAAGAAGCACTTGATTATAAGGCGAATTCATTGACTGAAAACTTTTATTTATAAGACAAACGAGAAATTAAAAGTAATACTAAAGGATTGACACACAAACTGATTTAGAAGACAAAAGAAATGTGAGCACATTTTTAGAACGGGCCCGAAAACAAAAGGGATTAGAGTTGGGCGGTGTGCCCTATTCACAGCAAAAGAAAACTATCCCATCGGGTCGTCGAAGTTTCATTCGCAAAAGTGTCACAAATCTTCATGTCGGCAGGCTGCGGTCACCGTAGCAAAAAGGAACACTTTCCTCAGGGGTCGAGGAGCCCCTAGGATACCATCTTCGAACTCTCAATAAATTTTCTTGATGGGTTTCTGGATCACTCCTATGTCGAACAGGTATTGAATCGCATGGTGGAGAGAGAAACACTCATCTGTCATATGCCCAGTGAATCTATGGTAATCACAAAATTTGGAGCAGTCCCAATCTTCCGGTAAGGTTTGCGGTGGTTGATAATCCTCGAGGGGGAACAACACTTCGCATTCCATTAAGTGATGAAACATCACAGACTGTGGGATGTCATACTTATCAAAGTGTCTAACTTCTTTCTGGGCTTTGGGGACATAATCCTTTTCTGAGGGCATAGACTGTTCAGCAGTTTTCACGATAGGTTCTCCTACTGTTCCAAACTTGAGTGTTGATGAAGGATTGACCATTGGAGCTTTTCCTTTCCTCGGATCACGATGCGAGGAAATTTCGGGGTTTGAATCTTCGGTGTCAAGATCTTTTTCATGGAAGATCTTCAATTGACTAGCAAGCTCGGAAGGCATTATCTCATCCCAAGTGGGCGGGAGCTCAGGGTAATCATCTGGGGTGGCAACATCGCGACGAGTGGACATATGCGCCGGAGTTTGATGGACATTAGCATTGGGGTAAAGATCACCGGGAGGGATCGATTCGATCGGCCCATATAGTCTCGCTCCCCAAATAGGATTTGGTCTAGATTGGTGCTTTATGAAGGCATCCAAATACCTGAGCATTTCTTGTTGATACATATTCAAGAGCTGCAGCAAATTTTCTGTATGAGCGTCTAAGCGCTTTTCTAGCCACATCTCGAACCTTGGATTCGGCTTGAATTTGGACGAGCCCCTAGTCACATTTTTTGATGTCTGTCCTTTGTTTGCCATTACTGATTTGGAGAGACTCGGAGTAGACCTTGATAAAAGGGATGCACGGAACAGACCTTGAATACCGCGCTAGAGAACGGACAGGATTCTCCCTCTAAAAGATTTGATTGAAAGGAAAATAATGTTTTAGTTTATTTTATGGGGACGTAATTTTATGTGCAAAAGAATGTTTTAAGAAATAAAGAATGCAAAGAATGATTTTATTTGTAAAGATCGAAAAGAAAGCTATGCACAAGCATCCTAGAAAGCCGGATAAGCACAATGCTTAATTTTGACATTTTGTCTTGTTTAATCCTGGAGTAGTGGATTCCTTCTCCCGAGTATGAGACCAATGTATTTCACATGTACCTATGGCCGTCATAGACCTCTAGCAAAGGGCCCATACACTTTCGGGAATCCACCACTCTCTTTGCGGTCTATGTGAGAGTCTTTAGAAATTTTTAGTCAATCCCATTCATTTAATTTAAATATCTATATTTTGAAATTGTTTTATGATTTTCGGAAGTAAATAGGATTGACTAAAAATTTCTTTAGACAAGAACGGGCTAAAATTCAAGGACGTGTATTTTTTGGAAAAATAGTCACAGACGCGGCTTTTGATTCGGCTAGTTGGATGGTGGCCTAACCTCTCAACCACGGCAGTGAGACGCGGCATCGAGTCGGGAAAGGCAACCGCGGATATCAATTCAGGGGAACAAGAGGTCCCCATCATCCTCGGGCTCTAAGTCCCCAAGGGTTTGTACAGTAACAGGAGACGGTATAAGTTCGCAATTGCAACGTGTGTGAGGTATCTAATTTTTTAGGAAAAAAAGAGATTTTTTGAAAAAAAGAAAAGCACATTTTTTATGTTTTATTTTTTGTTTTTATTCAGACAAAGAATAAAAAATAAAAAAGAATGTACCTACAAAATGAGCAAACATTAAGGCATATATATATATCCATAAGGCAAAAGGCAAATAATGGCGGAAGCATGCAAATTGAGTTAAGCCCACTTTTGAAAATGTCCCCAGCAGAGTCGCCATTGGGAGAGCCCGCGCGCGAACCTAACCGGTCGTTCGTGTAAGAGCGACTAGCTTGCCTCGTGTGAATGCGTCTTGAATCCACTCGATTCTCACACAATGGTTACCCTCTTTGGTTTTGAAAATCAGAGAGTCGCCACCTCATTTTATTTAGGGAAAATAGAGATAAAACCCTTTTAGATTTTGAAGTGGGTTCGGGGGCCAAGTTACGAGAAGAGAAGGTGATTAGCAGCACTCCTCTCGCCCTTTCGGACTCTAGCATGCTTCCGCCTACGATTCATTTTTAATGCCATTTGAAAATGCCTTATTATGCCTTAACTTTGAAAATGATGTATGTTTGTATACAAGGAGTCCTCCTAGTCTAGGAATGTTCATTTAAGTCACGGCCGGGAATCGGCTTGGGTGGATTCCCGATCGGTTTTCGAAAATGGTTTTGTACATGTTAAGAAAAAGGAAAACATACAAAATGGGAGGGGAAATAAATACATTATATACACAAAAGGGGAATAAACACCTTAGAAGAATAAATGTCCCCGCCGAGGGTTAGTATAGCAATTCTGGACCACCTTCTGTTCGTGAGGAGATGTACCTATCCAAACCTAATCCAAATCCAAAACTAAAAATTGGGGATTTCTCCCAAGACATTAGAGATCATTGATGAATTATTATGGATTTTTCGGATGGGTTTTAGACTCCAAACACAAACAAGAAAAATATTTACAAGAATCTGCCCAGAAAGGATTCGCAGCAAACATGGAACATTGGTCACCTATTTTAACCATTTTAACTCAAAATATGACAAAACACCAAGAACTATAATTTAATAACACATAAAAATCATGATGTTTCCAAAATTTGGAGTTCAGGGGATGAGTTTAAGTGGTTAAAAAGATCTCTGACATTTTGATGTCAGAGATTGGAAGTGCAGTTTATGAATGTTGAAGCTTTGAACAAATAAATGAAAAGGGCACTTCCATTGGTCCAAAAAATGTTTATAAAATATGTACACCTTCTTGACTTCATTGGGAACAAAAATGATCTTTAGACCTAAGCCGAATGACCAGGTTTTTATAGAGTTTTAGATACAAGAACAAAACATGTTGCAGAAGAAACAAGCAGGACAGCTTATCCACAACTCAAAACTAAACATGACAACATGAGCTATACATGGACTATGGACATGAAATTTGACTATAATTCACTTCAACATGTAAGGAAAAACTTTCATGTTTCGACCTAAGTCTAAAAGCTATTTTATGATGAAGCGTTTAAGGCATGAAAATCATTGGTTTAACAGCATGCAGGAACCGTTTACTTAAGTCATAAAGATGGACTCCAAGACATGATCAAAACTCCAAACTAAGCTATGAAACTCAAGGATCTTATTATTTAGCATGTTAGTCAAATTATCAAAGAGTTGTTTTACATTAAAGACTAGTCTAAGTATGCATATACATGAGAAATAGGAAAAGAGGACAGATTCATGGGATTAAAGAGCAAGAGAGATATTTATGCACAAACACATATATACATTCCAAGGTACATATTCAAACACTCAATACATTATTTCCATGGAAAATCATAAGTTTATACAAAGAACGTATTAAGAAAACATGGGAATCTAGCCAAATGGCTAGATCCCAAACAAATAACCAAACTAACTACATCTTTTCATAAATAAATATTACAAAGAAAACTTACCTAGCTAGGGGAGGGATTTGTGCTTCCTTTGCTTCCAAGGGAAGGCTTTTTTGTTGTTGTTTGAGTTGGATGAGGTTTGCTTGAAGAGTTGCTTGAGTTTGTGTGCATTTGGTGTTTGTTTGTAAGTAGTTTGGTGGTGGTTTGGTGGTGGTGGTATGGTGGAGATGTGGTGGCTGAGAATAGAGAGAGATTTGAGAGAGAAAGAGTTAGAGAGAAGGGTGTTGTGCTGCAAGTGTGAATTGGAGAGTGAGAGGATGAAGGCTCAACTTAGGCCATTAGGAGGGGATGAGGGAGGTGAGTTTTGGGACATGAATGTCCCTATAGTAGGGGTAGAGGAGGGAGGAAGATCAGTTGTGGTGGAGGTGAAAGAGTGAGGGAGAAGAGTGAAGAAAAAATGGGGAAGAAAATGATGAAAGTTGAAAAATAGGGAAAGGCTGTCAAACAACTCGAATTGGCTTGCACGGTCGTGCAGCCTAAAGGGCGCGGCCGTGCAGCCCGGCCAAAAGTCATAATTTTGATTTTTTCTTTTCTTTTTTCAACCATCCAGGAAATGACACATGGCATATGTGGACTGGTCAAAACTTGATCTTGTGGCTTCCTTTCCAGCTCCGGCTATTGGCTCCGCAACTGCTCCGTTGTACGCGCTCCGGTGTCCCGATTGTCCGCGGGCCCAACATAAAAGTTGCTCGAAATAATCTTGTGGTCACGCCGGTGTATCTGTAATTGATCAAAGAGCAAGGAATATCATAGTATAATATTAATGCATTACAGCGCGGGACGGCGTGCGATTTTCGAGAATATGCCTATTTACTCGATTTTGAGACCTGATCATGAATCCGGACTCGGTTTTTGCATCCGATGCACCGATAAGGCGTACGGTAGTTCGTACGGCCAAATCTGGGGTTCTAGGTCGATTATCAGGTTTAGACCAATTTAAATGAGGGTTTAAGGGGTACGAGATCGGGGTATCTACATTGAGCCGTACGGATGGTTCCCCGCAACCGTACAGTTTGTTCAGTTTTCTTGTTGGACAAGGAATCCCGATTATATATGATATACAGCCGGGTTTGACAGCATCTAATGGTGATTTTGGAAATCACAAACAATTATTTTAGAAACAATAAATTATAGATAGGTATGATTATTTACTTTGTGATTCATGATCGTCAAAATACAATAATCAATGAAGCAAGATAATTCCTACGAAGGAATCGCTTCTTCACCATGCCTTGGGTCTAGCAATCCAGATCAAGAAGGTGTTCTTGATATCCGTTCGACGTGTGGATACCGATGGAGGGTTTTTCCTTTAGCACCTTAAAGTCCGTGTTCATGGATGCGATCTTCAAGGGTTGGCTTCTTTCATCTTGTATTTAAATTAATCAACATGCACGGATCCAGGCTCTTGGGTATTTGATTTTATATGTTTATTCCGCTGCGCATGATGCATAAAACCCAACACATTGGTCCACACACATCAGTATGTATGAGTCCCAATAAGTCACTAGCCCTTTCACTACTCTTAGTAAAAGGTGTCTTAGTCATCTTCCCAAGTAAACAAGACTCACAAATTTCATATGATTCAAAATCATGTGAATCTAAAAGTCCGTCCCCATGGAGTTTTGAGATACGCTTCTCATTAATATGACCAAGACGGCAATGCCACAAATAAGTGTGATTTACATCATTAGGTTTGGATTTCTTATTTACATTATAGATATCCTCATTATTTCCATTCTCAACATCATAAAGGCAATTAAATGAACATGCAGTACAATAAAGCATATCATTTAAATAAATAGAAAACTTCTTATTTTTAATAAGAAAACTATAACCTTCATTATCCAAACAAGAAATTGAAATAATATTCCTACTCAAATCCGAAACATAATAACAATTGTTCAAAACAAGAATTAATCCGCTAGGTAAAATGACATCATAGGTTCCTACGGCTAATACAGCAACTCTTGCTTCATTCCCCACGCGTAGGTCCACCTCGCCATCTTTGAGTAGCCTCCTATTCCTTAGTGCATGCACATTTAAACAAATGTGAGATCCACATCCGGTATCTAATACCCAGGAACTAGAAGTAGAAAGGAGTATATCTATAACATAGATACCTGAAGTAGAAGCAGTCCCACTGCCCTTCTTCTTCTTCTTCATTTCTTCCTTGTAAACCTTGCAATTTCATTTCCAATGACCAATCTCATTGCAGTGGAAACAGATTGCATCCTTTCGGGAATTTGGTTTAGCCACCACAGCATTGGCAACAGTTGCCTTGCTTATCTTGGGTTTGACAACTTTTGCCTTACCCTTTCCTTTGTCTTTAGAGCCCTTTCCTTCTTTTGAAACCACAAGCACAGAAGAAGCTTCTTTAATGATTTTCTTTTCTGCTGTATTTAGCATCCCATGCAACTCAGACAGAGTCTTATCCATACCATGCATATTAAAGTTCATGACGAACTGATTATAGCTTTTAGGTAATGAATTAAGAATAAAATCAGTATCCAACTCAACAGAGATGGGATGGCCAAGCCTCTCGAGATGCTCAAAGTGGGCCTTCATCTTCAGAACATGAGGACCCACTGCCTGTTGTTTGAGCGTGGGTTTTTTTGGTTGTGCTCGAGGCGGTTTTCATCCTTCGATTTACCTTTTTAATTGAAAGTAGCCACCATGTTGTTGTCAGAACACGGACCGAGATATCTGGATTCGGGGGTTAAGTTATGAATTGGGAAGGTCAAGGAGCACCCAATCTAGGATTGGTCTTGCTAAGAAATCATCATCATCGTTTCAAAATTATGTAAAATATACGCAAAAGGAAAAAAAACAAATAAATAATTGCTTATTTATTTGGGATGTCGGATCATGTGCTTCGAGACCATCTCCTTGAATTGAAGAGGCTCTAGGCTGATCCTTTTGATGGGATCACACTACTTTAAAGACAAAGAAGGAGATGAGAAGGTAGAAAACAATGAGTTTTACCTAAGCGTTCTTCAAGAATCCTATGGATGGCCTTGACTAAAGGCCTTGAATCTCCAATGAACTTGACTTGAATGGTGTAGTGAGGGTTTGAATTTCGTGGGTGAGGGAGAGGGACTGATTTTAGGGACCTCTTTTATCAGATTTGGAGTGGTTGTTGGGTGAATAAGGAGTCTACCCTTTTTCTGTTTCAAGAAGCTCTATATTTATAGGAGTTCTGGACCTAGGGTTTTGGCCAAGAAGTTAAGTTGTGGTGGGAATCCAAGACTTGATTCCCACAGAGGTATTTTTGGACTCTAGGATCGTCCATTAGCTTTTCCCAGATTGCTTAAGTGTTTGCCAAGAAAAGGGGTTAAGATCAACAAGGAAACTAACCAAAAACCCGACTGTCAAGGGGGATGTCTCGTACGAGACATCAATGTCTCGTACGAGGCATCTCAGTGCTGGAATTCACTCTTTGCCCTCTGCAGTAGTTTTAATGTTCATTTTGGCCCCTGACTAATGGAGTCAATCAGAAACTTAACAAAACATGTCCAACTTAACGAGTTTCGACCCAAATCAAAGGCGAGACACAGAAGTAGTGTGATCATAAATGAACATCCAAAATGGGGTGTCTACAGAGCCCCTCGGCGACGATACTTATGGATGAAGTACCGTCGTCGATAGAAAAGACGCCATTTTGAACTGGGGGTATGGTCGTGCTAAAAAGCTGCCTACGTATTCCTTGGAAGGAAATCAGACCAAACGTAGTTCGACTCTGAAAACACACAAAAACTGAGGTTTAAGGTATTTTGAAAATCATTTTTAAAAAAAAAAAAAAAAACAATACTTACGGTAAGTAAATCTTAGAGTTTAGAGAGTACCCATACTGAGGAATCAATGGCCTTGACCCAATTCTGAATATACTCCTTTTTGTTGATGACGAACCGTCTCCAGTTGCAATCCATACTGAGGAACCAATCTCTTTGACTCCAATTCTGAATATACCCTGTTGTTGATGACGAACTGCCTTCGGTTTGTTGATGCCGGAGTGACCATAAAGGTGCTTACTTTTGTGCCTCAATGACCATAGGGTGCTTCGGTGCCGGAGTGACCATAGAGGTGCTTACTTTTTGTGCCTCAATGACCACAGGGTGCTTCGGTGCCGGAGTGACCATAGAGGTGCTTACTTTTGTGCCTCAATGACCACATAGTGCTTTTAGATGAAGGTGCTGGGGTGCTGGAATGACCATAGAGGTGCTTACTTTTGTGCCTCAATGACCACATGGTGCTTCGGTGCTGGAGTGACCATAGAGGTGCTTACTTTGTGCCTCAATGACCACAGGGTGCTTCGGTGCCGGAGTGACCATAGAGGTGCTTACTTTTGTGCCTCAATGACTACAGGGTGCTTCGGTGCCAGAGTGACCATAGAGGTGCTTACTTTTGTGCCTCAATGACCACAGGGTGCTTTTAGATGCCCTTCATCGAACACTGCAATGCAGGTTCCAGTTTGGAGACGCCAATTACTCGGACCTTGCTTCTCCTTTCAACGAGACTGCCTTTCCGTTGAAAATGTGAACCTATGCCATTGGCTTACACCTTGATGACAATTATCGGACTTCGAATGGTGGGATCCTGTGTTATTAACTTACGTCTTGATAACAGTCGTGGGATACCCGGTTGTAAATCTTGTGCCATTAACCTACGTCTTGATGACAGTCATGGGATTTAAAGTTTGCTGATGCAAATTTCGTTGCTCACCCATGATCTTGGATGCGTGGTGAGGATAAATTTGTACTGAAAAACAACTTTGCTTGTTCCAATTCTGAAAATATCCATTTGTTGACAACTCAATGTTCCATCTTGAACCGGGTTCAGATTCGACCTTTCAGTCAAAAGCAGGGCTTTTTCTGACCTTTCTGTTAAAAGCAGGGCTTTTCTGGAATTTCCCAAGAAAACATGATTTTCTGAGATTTTTCTGGGGATCTCTCGTACGAGATATCGATGTCTCATACGAGACTTCTCTGTTTTTACGCATAACAGAGGCGCTGAAGGTGATTTTTAAATCACTTTTTCTTATTTCATTTCGGGAATTCTCAACCCTAGGCGATTTTCTAACTCAAAAATCTTTGTTTTCACCAAATTCTGGTAATCTCCAACCCTTTCAAATGGCCGGTGCCAACCGTTCTCACAGGGAGCACCTCTTTGGTAGGCACATGAGAGGCAAAGTGTGGGTGACCGACGAGTTATGCCCGTTCCCTGATGATCATATTTCTCACGCCGTTCGGATGAGGCGGGTAAGGATCTCTTCCTTTGACTGAGTATCCATGTCAATTTGTTCGTTGCATGTCTCAATTTAGTGCCTTCGCAGTTCGATTTTTATCGACTTTTGCCTAGAATCATCGTTACTAGGGTTTATCATGCATGGCTGATCTTTCGATGGAATTTTACCCTTGTTGATGTTGAAAATCATTGTAGTATAGTAGTACATGATTTTGATTGTCGTTCTAGGCAATTCTGCGATTTTTCAGGTAAAATGCTTAAATGAGGATTTTACCGATTTTCTGACATTTGTCTCTTTTGTCTCTGTCGTTTGCAGTCATTCAGAGTGATTGATAACTGTAGAGGCAGCGTACGAGCAGTTGCCAAGAGGTGGGAAACTCTCAATGGCGAGATGAAGAAGAGATCGAGAATCTCGGGTTGAAACCCTTCTTCGACGGCCTAGTCGGCGAGAGGAGGAACGTTCACCTGCTCCAGGCTATTCGAGAGCGTTGGTGGGACAGCACTCATACTATGCATATGCGGTGGGGGGAGGTTACCATGACCCCTACTGACTTCCATGCCATTACTGGGCTTGCCATCGTCGGTGAGCCACTTGAGGTTGATACAGATTTCTCTCCTAGCGGGGACGATATGAGGCACTTTTTGGGCTTCTCTGTGCGCACCCTAGGCAAGGGTGTCCCTCTGAAGTCTTTGAGGGACAAGGTTAATGCCTATATTGCTGTTAATGCCGGCCAGATGCATCTTACTGCGGCTTTCTGTGGTGGGCCCTTTCTGAGACGCTATTTGCAAATCATGCATCGACCACCTTGTTAATTCTGTTAAGCTGCCTGGGAGATATGCAGCATGTCACTGATGCCTGTTGGGGTTTAGCTAGCTTGGCCCACTGCTATGTGGCCATGGATGAGAGTTCGCGTGATCGGATGAAAGCTGGCTTAGGCGGTTACAGTCGTGCCTGGGAGGTACAATACTCATCTTCTTTTGTATTCCTCCTTTATTTCAGCCCCAGTTTATTTTGATAGCATTTTCATCTTAGCTATTGTGTATTGACATCCTTTATGTTTCTCCCATTTTGCAGGCCTGGGGTTACGCCACGTTCGGTCTCTTTACTTTTAACCTTCGAGACAATACTGTCATGTTCCCAGATACTTTGAGATGGCATCGGAGTAACAGTGATACCCGTGATGAGCAGGCCGAGGGGGCTGATATGACGGTGGAGCGTATGCGGCTCTATTTCGATAGGTGGGAGGCTGTCCCTGAGTCCTCTGTCGCTTTCTTCCCTAGCGGAGTCTGGGCATTGATCATGCTTACGGGTTTGCCGGTATGAGGCTACTGATGATTGGCCTTGGTGGGGGATGCTTTTACTTAGGAGAGAGAGTCTCTCGCCAGCAGGGTGGTGGCAGACTCGATGTTATCGTCCCTTTGGATCCGCCGGCCCATATGCTTAACTCTTATGCCATTGCGGAGGAGGAGAGAGGGGACGTCATTATTGGTCAGGATGCTTTTGACCATATGTCCTTGGAGTCTAATTATCAGGACTTTCTCACTCGCCTCATGCCCTGGTTAATTATTAGAGGGTGATCAGGCTCAAGCCCAGGGAGTTTTCCACGTTCCTTTCCGTCCACAGCTTAGACCAGCTTCCTTTACCTACAGCATGGCTGAGGGTATAGAGAGTGTTGAGGATCTTCCCGTACAGTACGAAGTGCCTGAGGGACTCGTACCTCCTGCTGACGCGACCATGGTATGGTTTATGACCCTTCTTTCGTCATTTCTTGTCATTCTACCATTTTATCTCTCTGTTTATCATTTATCTGAACATTTTGATATCTCTATTTGTTTCTTCTTAATAGGTGCCCATTGCCGAGTATAGAGAGGTTGTCGGACGGCTCGCCCAGTTCATGGCCTATGCCAAGAGGGTGAAGAGAGAGACCGCGGAACTATTAGGACGGTTGGCTCGTCAGACAGCAGAGTCAGCCTCTTGCGGGAAGAGACCTCGGACGGACGAATGATCACGTGGCAATGGCGATGTCTTCTTTCTTTTGATGCCGGGTAGATAGGATCCCCTTTGTCCCCTCTTTTTGTTGATGATATACTTATTGCCTCGGCGTAGGCGAAGGCAACTTTTTCTTTCTTTGGTTTGTACCTATGCAATAGTTATTTCCTAACTCTAACACACAATACATTAGTTGATTTTAGTTTTTATTTTTTGACTGTGTAAATGTATTGATTCACGTCCGGTTGGTCAACCGAAGGGTAATTTTATGAGATGGATTCGCATTGGGCCATTTGTATGTGATGTAAGAACTGTTTCGGGTGAGTTTCTGGGGTGATTAAGACATGTTTTGACTTGTCGGGCAACCTGGGATTTGTGCAGAGTTGTTGCTGTTCTGAACGTGGAGATGCCTCGTACGAGACATCGATGTCTCGTACGAGCCATCCTGTTAGTCTGTTGATGTTTCTCCTTTTTCCTCGAGGATTTGGTGTCCAAAATTGTATATAAACACCTCTGGTCCGTCCTAGAATACCATGCATCCTTGAATCAGTTCTGGGAACCTTTCTTTTGGAGTAAAATTCCCAACCTTTTTCTCCCAATGGCCCTAAGTAAGTCCGTCCCTTCATCAATAATTGTTGATGAGTTCTCTTTGGACTCAAAATTAGTAGAACGCTATAAGGGTGATTTAGCAACTTTCTTCTGCTCATTCAATAAACCTCGCCAAGAGAGATTCGTGGAGATGTTCGGGTTTATGATTCTTTTCACCTTGAAGAATCTAAAACCATAATGGGACCTTTTAAAGGGAGTTGCACGCTTCTGGGATCCATCGACTCACCTCTTCAACTTTTCACTTAATGAGATGGTCCCTACTGTAGAGGAGATGGCGGCTATCTTGGATATGCCGTTGACCGGGGTGATTGCGGTTCCTAATTGTCACAAGGTACCGGTGGAGTCTCTTAGGGACTTATTGGGTATTGGCCTTCCCGAGGCGCAGAGTTATATTCATAACTGCTATGTCGATCTCCACGCTTTGCCTAAGAGATTTAAAGGTCGGGTGACTCGTGGTCACGGTGTGGATTCCCAGTGCTGCCTCTTGGCATTGTGCTTATTTCGAAGCGTACTTTTTATGAGCAAGTGTGGCATGATGAACACGGAGCTCATGGACATCGTTCTGCAAGCTAGAGGATGGGCCTTCAACATAATTCCTCTTATCTTGGGGGAGACCCTTCATGGTCTTGATGAGTTACACCGAACCGGCTCTATGACTCGGGGAAGTCAATTATTGTTGAATATTTATCTCAGAGAACATTTCAAATTGTTGGACTTTCCGGTCGAGTATTCACCTTATGCTTTCCATAGGCGGAGACTGTTAGTGAAGGGTCTCAACATTGAGGAGTGGGCTTATCTTTTTGCTAAAGCGGATACCAATGATATTGCTTGGTGCCCATCCTTTTGGAAGGTGAGGAGGTTCGTAGCTAATACCCTTGGGTACGACAGGGTCGTCCTTCTGGTTTTGAGGGACTCCTCTTTATATTTTGCTCAGAGGGTAATGCGACAATTCGGTCAGCAGCATGACACTTTCTTGTTAGGGGGACGACCTCAGAACATTTCTTTCATGGACTCAGAGTTGTCTACGATCTTGGCTCGCGATTGGGGGCAAGGCACCACTATGGATCATTGGACCAATCTTCGTCATGATGGAGGAAGCATCTATTTTTCGGACAAATACTTGGATTGGTTTCTCTCGGAACTCCGTCCCAACGTCGAGGGTATTGATGAGATCCGCCGCTCTCTGTTGGGGGACCAATTCGAGCCTAGCTTGAATTTGAGGAAGAAGGAAGCTAAGGAGGATCCTTCTAATATCAGTGTAGATGCCACTCAAGACTTTCTGGATAGTGAATTTTATGAGAAGAGAGCAAATGGACTTCTCGGTAAATTCCAAGCTCTGGATAGGCCTCATGTGTTCACGAGACTGACTCCCTCGGTGTTCAGTCGACTTGATGTTCCTCCTGGTTTTGAGATACCTTTGCACAAGAGGAAGAGGAATGACAAGGCGGATCGCAGTCAAGCCCTTACTAAGTCAAGGAAGAAATAGACCCTTAGGAGTATCGAGAGATTGCCATAGATAGACCAATGTTTAGATTTTTAGTATTTTATTTATTTTCTTTTGCAAGTTGGTATTCATGTTAGAAATTTTCTTATCGCTTTCTTGAAATGCATTCAATTAATAAAGAAGACAAGATTTTGATTTTATTTATTGAATAGACCGGACCAAAAGGCTGCCAACGTTCTCCTTTTACATCAATTAAATAAGGAGCTCAGTTCATCGTAGTTCTTGTTTAGGAAAGAGAAAAATATGTCTGCTGACTGACATGTCTCGCACGAGACATAGATGTCTCGTACGAGACTGTCCCCTATTATATATATATATATATATATATATATATTCTCTTTTTTTATGCACACCCTGATTTTTGCCTAGACCGCCCTTTCAGGTTTTCAATCTAGCGGGCTCCTTTTCTCGTGCTCTCTGCTCTAATTTTTACCTAGGCCGCCCTTGCGGGTTTTCAACCTAGCGAGCTTTCCTCTTTTCTTTTCTTTTTGAAATAGGGGACGAACTTATAAATAGTACTTTTTCAGTTTGTCCATGTTGACGGGCTTCAGCAGTTGATCTCCATTTAGGTCTGCGAGTTGTACCGCTCCTCCAGAGAATACCTTCTTGACTATGTAAGGGCCTATCCATCTTGGTCCCCACTTTCTTGTAGGGTTGAATGGTCCAGGACGATGTTCACGTAGGACAAGGTCCCCTTCTTTGATGTTTCTGGATTTGACTTTCTTGTTGAATGCTCGGGCCATTCTCCGTTGATACGCTTGGATATGCTCGGCGGCTCGGAGTCATTGTTCATCTAGTAGGGCTAGTTGTTCATAACAGCTGTCTAACCATGTGACTTCGTTCACTTGGTTTTCTAGGAGAACCCTTAGTGATGGTACTTCTAATTCGATTGGTAGCACTGCTTCTATCCCATAGGCTAGGGCGTATGGTGTTTCGCCGGTGGCAGTACGGATTGAAGTGCGGTAGCCCCAGAGTGTAAAAGGTAGCTTGTCGGGCCAGTCTCTGCCAGTCTTAGCCATTTTCCTAATGATGGTCTCAATGGTTTTGTTAGCAGCTTCGACTGCTCCATTGGTTTGTGGTCGGTATGGTGACGACTGATGTCTCTCTATCTTGTACTCTGCAAGTAGTTGGTCGCATTCTTTCTCAAAGTGTGAGCCATTGTCAGATATCATCTCATGAGGTACCCCATACCGGCATATGATGTTGGTCTTAATGAGCTCAGCCACCTTTCTGGCATTCAAGACTTTGTAGGATTGAGCCTTGATCCACTTAGTGAAGTAATCAACGGCGACTAATACGAATGAGTGACCATTATGACCTATCGGTGAAACTTTGCCAATGATGTCTATTCCCCACGTATAAAATGGCCAAGGGGATGTCATGGGGTATAACACGGACGGTGGTGCGTGTTGTAAGTTGGCATGTATCTGGCACTTGTGGCATTTCTTAACCATGTCAGTGCAGTCGGCTTCCATTGTGGCCCAATAGTACCCTAGTCGGATGATTTTCTTTGCTAGCATATTGCCATTCATGTGGGTTCCACATACTCCTTGATGGACTTGGTCCATGATTTCTACGGCTTCGTGTTCGTCGGCACAAAGTAGACACTGCTCGTGGTGTTTCTTTAGAGGCGATCACCTATAATGATGAATTGGGAGGCAACCCATTTGAGGGATATCTTCGCTTTAGGTGATGCGTCTGATGGAAATGTTCCGTCTAGGAGGAAATGCCATACATCATAATACCAAGGTTTATCGTCCAAGGTACTTACGGAAATAGAGCCACACTCTTCTCCGCAGTCGTGCAGGTCTATGATTGAGTAATAAGCAAGAGTCGTCCGCCTCGCAACTTTGATGGTTTTAACCTCTGTCCATTCGGGGATCTCCACAAGTGACGCCAGCATGGCTAGCGAGTCTGCTAAGCGGTTCTTATCTCTAGGAAGATAGTAGAAAGTGACCTCTCTAAACTGTTTGACCAAGTCTTGGAGATGGTCGTTATATTTCTGGAGTGTAGGATCTTGTACCTTCCACTTCTTGAGTGACTGATAGATTATAAGTTGTGAGTCTCCGTACACTTCTAGTTCGGTCACGTTTCTTTCTAAAGCTGCTTCAAGCCCCGCTATGCAAGCTTCGTACTCGGCAATATTGTTAGTGGCCTCAAAGTCAAGGCGTATTGCAAGTGGAGTGTAGAAATCTGAGGGATCTACTAGTAACATGCCAATGCCATATCCCCGTTTATTGGCAGCGCCATCGAAAAATAATTTCCATTTATTTTCTGCTATTGCCATGATGTCCTCATCAGGGAATCGCGGGTCTTCCCCCTTCGGTTCATCACATGGAAATTCGGCTAAATGATCCGCGAAGACTCTTCCTCTTACGGATTTCTGTATGATGTAAGTGATATCGTACCCCGCGAGCATAAAGTACCACTTGGCTATCCTAGAGGAGACATGCGACTTCTCGAAGATGTACTTCATTGGGTCCATTCTTGCAATCAGTTGTACAGGAAACGCTTCCATGTACGGCTTTAGTCTCTCAGCCACCCATACCAGTGCAGCGCACGACTTTTCTAATGCAGAGTAATTCAATTCAGCCCCTTGGAAGCGACGGCTGACAAAGTATACGGCGTTTTCTTTCTTCGAATTGGGTTGCTCTTGTGCTAGCATAGCCCCTAATGCAGTATTATTGACTGTGAGGTACAAGGTTAACGGTTTCTCCTTATGCGGTGGAGCCAATACTGGCGGATTCACTAAGAACTCCTTAACCTTTTCAAAGGCTTCTTGGCACTCTTTGGTCCATTCTAAGGATGCATTCTTCTTGAGGAGCTTAAAAATGGGCTCGCACATCGTCGTGAGTTGATTAATGAAACGACTAATGTATTGAAGGCGACCCATGAATCCCTTGACTTCTCTTTGCGTCTTAGGTGGAGGCATGTCAATGATGGCTTTGATCTTAGTGGGGTCTGCTTCTATACCACGCTCGGTGACCATGTACCCGAGGACTTTTCCTTTCACTACCCTAAATATGCACTTGGCCGGATTAAGTCTCATCTTATGGTGTCTCAACATCTCAAAGAACTTTCAAAGGTCAACGAAGTGTTGTATCGGAGCCTTTGGAGTGTATAATCATGTCATTAACGTACACCTCCATTTCTTTATGTATCATGTCATGGAACAATGAAGTTACAGCTCTCTGATAAGTGGCTCTGGCATTTTTGAGTCCGAATGGCATGACCGTATAACAGAACGTCCCCCAAGGTATGGTGAACGCTATTTTTTGTTAGTCCTCCTTGGCCATGAGGATCTGGTTGTAACCGGCGAATCCATCTACGAATGAACGGACTTCATATTTCGCGGTATTGTCAACGAGCATGTCTATGTTGGGAAGAGGAAAGTCATCTTTCGGAGATGCTCTGTTGAGATCACGGAAATCAACACAGACGCGGACCTTTCCATTTGCCTTGGAAACTTGTACAGTATTGGCCAACCAGGTTGGATACTCTATCACTTTGATGAACCCAACACTCAGGAGTTCAAGAGTTTCTCTATCTCTTGTTTGACTTGTACCGACCACTCTGGCTTAATTCTGCGGAGCTTCTGTTTGACTGGCCTTGAATAAGGAAGCAGCGGTATCTTGTGCTCAACAATCGAATTGGTTAGCCCCGGCATATCTTTGTAAGACCAAGCGAACACATCTACGAATTCTCGGAGAAGCGCTATGAGGGCTTGTCGGTCATCCCCCTTGAAGAAACTGCCAATCTTGGTCTCTTTCGGATCATCGTCCGTCCCCAGATTAACTATTTGCATTTCTTCGGCATCAATAGGACCATTTCCGCCATGAAGACGTACTTGCTTATTAATTTCTTTTAAGATTTGTTCATTTTCTTGATCTATCTCGTCATATGACTCATTATTATCTAATTCGTTAGAGTTATTAGTTAATTCATCATTTAGGACGCTAGCAATCTCGAGATACTCAGAAAGATCTATTTTTTTCATTAAGAAAGTAAGGGAATACATGTTCCGCGATGGCATACAAGTCCTCTTGAGTGAGCTCATCGGTAGAGGTATCTGACTCTAAAGTAAGAGTTACAAATTTTCTTTCTCTATGGGGATGGGGAGTACATCCTAATTCTTTGATCAGGAAGTCTTCACTTGCTATGGGTCCCCCAGTTGTATACCAATTCTAGATAGGCTCGTCACTCTTCTCGATGAGCTTGGTGTAGTCTTGGTTCGGAGCGTCCCCCTTGTCTATTGCATTAATCTGAGTGTTCTCTAGCTTGCAAAGGTTGAGAAATTGGTGCAGTAGGTCTTCTCCCAACACAAAGTCCCACTCACTAAATGCTTCGGCCTTAGTACCCCCTAATTCTCGAGGTAGCCACGAGAATTGCATCGGTTCTGTTTCAAGTGAGTATGGATCACAGTCACTGAAGATTTCAAAGCCCGGCCGGTGCTTCCCCCTATGGTCAATCCATGGTTCAAGGAACATGAAGTATGGCAAGTTTTTCCCCTCGCGCACAAAGTACCCATTTAGAGTCCTTCGATAGGGCGGTGCCAGTGGCATAATGTATGAAGTCCAATCCCTTTCATCATCAGGGATGCCCTTGAATGGTGATACATACCCTAGACCATATTCTGGGGGGATAGAACGACAGGTGGTATTTCTTTTATCCCTTGTAAATGCTTGCCAAGTCCGAGAGCGGGGAAGTACCCTTCTTTTTAGAATCATGTTAAGTACTGGGCGTGTTCCAGAGAATAGAATCGCCTTAGAATAGTCATTTTCATTGTGCACTACTACCATCTCTACACTACTTTGCTTTTTAGAAAAGTACGGAAAGGTGAGAAATTTAAAATAAACTAACTATTACTAAAAATTGAAATTGATAGGAGGGCATGCTCTCACCCACAATGATTATTGGGTGAGTATGATCCCTTAAAGAGTGAAAAAAAACAACTAGTTTAAAAAGAAAGGAAAGAACCGTCTAATCTATGAAAATGAAGTAAAAACTAGTCTATTAAACTACTAACTAATGTAGTGGAAAAGGAGCTTGAGGTTTGGACCCCTCATTCTTCAACACGAGGCCGATTCCATTGCCTATTATCTATAGAGTGCCTTGGTCGATAAGATCTTGGATCTTATCCCTTAAGTTGTTGAATTTGTCGGTGTGGTGATCGCGGTACTGATGGTAGTAGCAATACTGGTGCAAGGCCCTTCCGGCCCCCTCATATTTGGGTTTGTACCCCTTCATAGGTGCTAGCTTGCCTTCTCTCTCAAGCTCACATAATACTCTCCCAAGTCGGATTTGACTTAAGTCTGTGTAGACTCTCGGTGGCTTAGGTTGGAGGCTTTGCATGATGCTTTCGTAATGGTCCCTCATGACATTGAGGTGATGATTATGTTCCTCCTCCATTTGGTTCTTTAGGTCTTGGTAAAGCAGGCTGATGCGGTTACCTACCTCATTATTGATGACCTTTTCTTGGTTGTCTTCCAAATTCTGAGCCCTCTCGATGGCAGCATTGTACCATTTACTCATTTCATTGTATTCAGCTTGTAACATTTCGAGCTTACTTCCGTCGATCATCTTCTCGATCTCAGCCCAGTCTTTTTCGCTTTGCTCGTTACACTCTTTGACTTGATCATGAGCATAATAAGAGGCATAGTCGAGCCCTCTGAAGCGAAACTCTTGCATGATATTGATTTCTGGGGCCTTTCCGTTGGGTAGGCCTTCTTTCCAACCTCCGGTGGCTTCCATCTTGAAGCGCAGATTTTGTGAGATTTCTCTGAGAGACATTTCCGTGCGAGCGGGCATTGTGTCAGGAGCGTGGAGCTACTTTACTGATCGGACGGACCTAGAGTGTAGAAACTATGTCAAATCCAGGCTGGGGTCCCAATAAGTCGGCTTTTATGAAATAGGTTTGACCAACACGGCAGATTCACAGAAAATGAGAGATGTCTCGTACGAGACAATGGATGTCTCGTACGAGACATCTAACCTACAGTCAGATTTGCAGTTTTTAATCCTATTGGTCGGATGCAATTTAATCCATTTTGAGAGGTTACTACTTTAGTTCGTCCTGGAACAGTGGATTCTGTCACCCTAGAATATGAGCCCCTTGTTTTTCACCTGTACTGCACTCTCCCAAACGGACAATTCGGGCAAAAGTCCCATATTCTCATCGGAATCCACCATTCAATTAACCAAACCTAAGTGATTCCATAGTTGTTTTTCACTTTGTTAAACAACGTATTAATGCAATCAAACCTTGTGAATTTTAAGGGACAACCGAAAGGGACATGTTGAACGGTGCGGTCGAAACTAAGCCAAAATGGCATCCACAATACCGCACAGAATAGTGAAAGTAGGAAAACACAAGCTCGGATTTCCGTAGAGAGGTTCTCCATTCTTTCAAAATCCTTAGTTCAACATTTTACCGAAGGGACATTCGTCATATTCACAAGGGAGGATTATAGATTGTAAAGATGCGTTATCTTGGGAAAGATTAAAACAACCCTAAGAATCGAACCGACCGGTCTTGAGGAGTGTCTTATAAGCTAGTATGTATGCATGAGGTTGATGCAAGGCTTACGGCTAAGGCTCCCCATGAACACAGTCTAGGAGCATGTCACGGAGTGGGTACACCATCTTTGGAGAGACCGGCAAGGGCCATTCGTTAGAGTGGGGGTGCTGCCCGACATCCGTCCTCCGATTGGGACCCGGGTTTATAGGGTATGTAGTGCAATTATTTTACATGTGTGCACGTGTATTAGAGTCAAGATCTAGGTGTCAAAGATAAAAAATAGAGTTTTTTTTTTTGAAAGTAAAACAAAAACATGCAATGGCCGGGCCAAGTGGCTGCCTACGTTTCCCTCTTGTGGAGGAACTCAGGCCGTCGTAGTTCACACATAAAGCAAACACATGTAAAGCAAGGAATGAAACAAATAGCAAGTACTCCTGCAAAACAAGGGTTAGCCTTATTATATATGGGGAGTTTCTTCGTCGTTAGGGAGGTCCTAAGACTCAGAAACAGAGGGGAGAGCAGATCTGAAACCCTGTATACATGTTTGAACTGAACGAAAATCCTTTTTCAAACCAGAGAGTCAGACCAGCCGGGCAGAGCTGAGATGTCTCGTACGAGACAAGTGATCCCTCGTATGAGGCATCTCAGTCGGGGAACAGATTACAGTACAGAATGCAGAACTTTGAAACAACAATGATTTCTTTTGATGCACGTCTAACCCACTTACTATGATCTTCCCCAGCGGAGTCGCCACTGTTTGCGCGCGGGTTTTTTGGTTGTTCTCGAGGCGGTTTTTGTCCTTCGGTTTACCTTTTTAATTGAGATTCGCCACTATGTTGTTATCGGAACACGGACTGAGATATCTGGATTCGGGGGTTAAGTTATGAATTGGGAAGGTCAAGGAGCACCCAATTCACCCAATCTAGTATTGGTCTTGCTAAGAAATCATCATCATCGTTTCAAAATTATGCAAAATGTACGCAAAAGGAAAACAAACAAATAAATAATTGCTTATTTATTTAGGATGTCGGATCATGTGCTTCGAGACCATCTCCATGAATTGAAGAGGCTCTAGGCTGAGCCTTTTGATGGGATCACACTACTTTAAAGACCAAGAAGGAGATGAGAAGGTAGAAAACAATGAGTTTTATCTAAGCGTTCTTCAAGAATCCTATGGATGGCCTTGACTAAAGGCCTTGAATCTCCAATGAACTTGACTTGAATGGTGTGGTGAGGGTTTGAATTTTGTGAGTGAGGGAGAGGGACTGATTTTAGGGACCTCTTTGATCAGATTTGGAGTGGTTGTTGGGTGAATAAGGAGTCTACCCTATTTCTGGTTCAAGAATCTCTATATTTATAGGAGTTCTGGACCTAGGGTTTTGGCCAAGAAGGTAAGTTGTGGTGGGAATCCAAGACTTGATTCCCACAGATGTATTTTTGGACTCTATGATCGTCCATTAGGTTTTCCCGGATTGCTTAAGTGTTTACCAAGAAAAGGGGTTAAGATCAACAAGGAAACTGACCAAAAACCCGACTGTCAAGGGGGATGTCTCGTACAAGACATCAATGTCTCGTACGAGGCATCTCAGTGCTGGAATTCACTCTTTGCCCTCTGCAGTAGTTTTAATGTTCATTTTGGCCCCTGACTAACGGAATCAGTCAGAAACTTAACGAAACATGTCCAACTTAATGAGTTTCGACCCAAATCAAAGGCAAGACACAGAAGTTGTGTGATCATAAATGAACGTCCAAAATGGGGTGTCTACACATGTCCTTCACTCATCTTGCATGAGGTCAGAGCAGCTATGGAATCGAACCTTTCCTGCCTTGCTTGCTCATAAGAATCACTTTTGTGCTTCTTTTAGTCAAACGCTACCTTTAACCGGGTAGTTATAAAGGCTATGATTGGCATGATCGGATTCTTGTAGGGAAGAATGAGAAGTCAAGATGGGATTTGTCCCTCTCTCAAGAGAGATATCTGCCACTCGATGAGTGAGATTGATGATAGTACATGGCCATGCCCAAATGAATTGATGTGTTCAATGTCATTTGCTCATATCAATCTATTCGGGATCGAGAAAGCATTGGACTACATAAGTTGAAGTGGACCATGACATATGTCCAATATGATATTGTGTGACAAAGGGATTGTGATATGTTCTATAAGGTAACTTTGGACTTTCAAAGTTATACTAATTGGGTGGTCATAATGGCTTGCTAGAGTCCGCTTATGACTTACGGGTTCTGAATGGCTCGGACTCGTTGCCAACTTAGTATAATCCCATTAGGTCACACACAATAGAACGGATTGGAAAAGGCTGAGAAATCTGGGATTTACAAATGACCACCGTACGGCTTCAATGCCACCGTACAGCTCCTGGTGAGCCGTACGACTGATCCCCCGATTCTGGTCAGTTTGTTTGGCATTCTTATACGACAAGGAATCCCGATCCCAAACGGATTTAGGTCAGACCCTCATATGAATATATGCAGCCGGGTTTGACAGCCTCTAATGTAGATTTTGGAAATCAATAACAATTGTTTTAGAAATAATAAAATACAGAGAGGTATGATTATTTATTTTGAGATTGAGAATCATCAAAATACAATGATCAATGGAGAAAAATAATTCCTATGAAGAAATCGTTTCTTCATCAAGCCTTGGATCTATCAATCAATCAAGAAGGTGTTCTTGAGTCCGTTCGACGTGTTGATACCAGTAGAGGGTGTTCGCTTTTCAACACCTAAAGTCCGTATGGATTCGATATTCAAGGGTTTGTTTCTTTCATCTTGTATTTAATTTAATCAACATGCACGGATCCAGCCTTATGGGTGTTTGATTTTATGTTTATTCCGCTGCGCATGATGCATTAAAACCCAACAATTCTCACTGCTCAAAACGCTGTTGAAGCGCACCTACAAGGGTTATCTGAAAATTTCTCGCAGCAGCAAGCCATCACTCAAAGATCTATTGATGAATATCAAAACATCAATGATAGCTACTTGCGCTACATCAAAGATGGGGTCTCTGAAACTTTCTCAAATGTCAATAGATCTTATCTACTTACAAAATAGATTACGCGATCAGTGAGCGAGATTGAAGAAGGATTAAAAGAAGATGCCCCTGAGCCTCCCAACCCTTGATATGTTCTGAGTAGAATTTTTTTGATAAATCTTTCTAGTGCTTAACTGTTTTAGCACATTTTTTGTCTAACTTTTAAATACTTGTAATCTTTAATTCGTTATCATTTCAAGTATGAATGAGAACTGCATCACTGTTATCCTTAAACCTTGTTCACTTAAACTTTTCGTTTGTAGAACAATGATATGCATAAAATATTTCAAACTTAAACATTTTTTTTTTGCATAAAGTTTAAAGTTTCAGTTTAAACACATTTCAAACCAAAATTCATATATTTTGAATGTGTTGAAAGTTATTTCTATATTTCCATTTGTAATGTTTTATCCTTATTGGAATAGATTAGAAATCTATATCTTGGACTAGCGTGTGCATTAACTTGAGACATGATTTTCCAATTTCATTCATTTGGACATGTTGTTATCAAGTATAATGTTTGTCCCCGATATAGTAGGTATGGCATCAATCAAATGGGGGAAGATTGTTGGGTATGCCCACTTATATCTCAGTTTTTAAAGTATAGATTTAATTGATCCATCACCTAGGTTTTATTTTATGGACTTTAGACCCATATGTAAGAAGTATTTATACTTCATTTTTCAGATAGTCCATTTGAATAGAATAGGCTTAGGAATAGGGCTAATTCTTCAAGACCAAGAAAAACCAAGATCACCTATGCGCCATTTGCGCCTATGCGCTTTTAAGTGCGTGCATAGCTATGCGCCTAGGATGCTTCTACGCGCCTAGATTGGTATTTCTCAACACTTAGAAGATTTTCTGAAGATATGAAGACTTGACGAAATTCAAACTACGCCTAAGATCCAAATGTGGAAAAATAACACGTATGCACCCTGATATGAGGACATCTGTCCACAACGGTCATATTGATGTTATGTGTCTAATGGATATAAAAGGGCACGTGCTCCTATCAATGAGCTCCAGCACATCTGTCCTTAATCTTATCCACAAAGGATTCACAACGGCTAGTTTTGAGAGCTCACCTATAAATACCCCATAACTTTAACCATTTGAAGTTACTAACTTGCTCTGAATTTTCGTTCTCAAGTATTTATTGAAGATTTGAAGATTGCTCATTGAATACCCAGATTTCTCAAGAACACCTTCATGCCTTCATCCTTAGCCCAGATCCTCAAGCAAAACACATTAGATTTCTTGTGCTCTAAATCATACAGATCTAAATAGCTTTGAATCTAAGAACACACACGCACCTCTTTAAGTTTAATCATTTAAATCTTTCTTAAAGAGATACACTGGTATAGTCTAGTATTTGATCTTTCATGGATATTGATCTTTCAGTTAGTTTGTGCTTAAAAGTTGTAACTTTTAAACCTACTCATATTATAAGATCTCCTTTAGAAATCAAAGACTAACCATCTTGATAGAGGAAGTAGATTATTTCCCGATTGAACCTCTCCAAATAGCGCGTATTAATTTCTTGTCATTTACTTTCAAGTTTATCTCTTATCTCACTATTTGCTTGTTTATTTATTGTATATTGAATGGATTGAATATTGTTGTGTTTGTTTCTCATTTGTCGTAGTTCTATCTTACACTCACTTTGAGCCAAAATCTCTATAGTGTGTGTGCGCCCCCTTTAACTTATATGCGCCTACTTTACTATCTTAAATTCCGTTGTTCATTTCACTCACTCTCTTAGGCGCATTTCATAATGCTTATTTGATTAAGTGCGTATTCAAATGATTTTTCAAGGGTTCGAAAAGATTTTCAAAACAGCTATTCACCCCCCTCTAGCTATTTTTCATACCCTTGTTGCCCTTTGGGACCAACAACTTATGTCCAATATGATATCGCATGACAAAGGGATTGTGATATGTTCTATAAGGTAACTTTGGACTTTTAAAGTTATACTAATTGGGTAGTCATAATGGCTTGCTAGAGTCCGCTTATGACTTATGGGTTCTGACTTGTTCGGACTCGTTGCCAACTTAGTATAATCCTATTGGGTTACACACAATAGAATGGATTGAAAAAGCTGGAAAAATCTGGGATTCTGCACTGGCACCATACGGCTGGAAAGGAGGAGTACGGCTCCTAAGGAGACGTACGGCTGCCCCTCCGTACCTGGTCAGATTCTGCAGTTTTCTTCTTGTAGAAGGAATCCTGGGTCCAAATGGAATTAGGTCAAGCCTTTCATATAAAAAGGAGTGCTGGGTTTTGCAGCCCCTATCCCCATGGTTAACCTAGGTTTTGGAAACCTATGTCAACTGTTTGTGAAACATTAAAATATAGAGAGGTAGAATTATTAATTTGAGATCTATTATCATCAAATTCAATAATCAAAGGAGCAAGATAATTCCTACGAAAAAATGTTTCTTCATCAAGCCTTTATATCTAGCAGTCGCATCAACAAGGTGTTCTTGAGTCCATTCGGCGTGTGGATACCGATAGAGGGTGTTTTCTTTAGAACCTTAAAGCCCGTGTTCATGGATGCGATCTTCAAGGATTAGTTTCTTTCATCTTGTATTTAATTTAATCAACATGGACAGATCCGGGCTCATGGGTGTTTGATTTCATATGTTTATTCTGCTGCACATGATGCATCAAAACCCAACAGTGGTATCCGAGCCCCGTTCATTGTTGATTATTTTAATATATCATGTTACATTGTTTAATTCGATTATATGATTTGCATGATAATAAGATGAATGTGTTATTAAGGTTTATGAGCATGATTAGATGGGGATTGTGTGATTATTATATTGATGTGATCTATATGAATAATTGCATGTTAGGGTTGTCAATAAATAATTGGATTATTTGTATTGACAATTTAGATCTAATTTTTATATGTAATAAATTGTTTATTCATTATATTGATTAGACCTATTTAAATTCGTAGTCTGTAAATTCGTGTTTGTTTAATCTGATTAATGCATGAACACGATATTGGGATCGATCGAATTTAAAAATTCTTGAAATCTGGAAATCTGGGACGGAGCACCGTACGGCACCCCAGGAGCCCGCCTCCTAGACAGCCGTACGGCGCCCTAGGGTTTCCTGGGCAGATTTTTTTGTTTTCTGGTTTTCTGATTGTTCTGTGAATCGTTTACAGAATTCGAATCAGGAATTGAATCTGGTTTCAGATGACAGGTTTTCGAAACCGTGTTTCTTGAAATATGATTTAATCCAAAAAATTGCAGAAATCAGAATTTTGAAGAGTTCAGGATTGTTGTAGTCTGTAAAATTGATGAGACAATACAGGATCTTGAAACAAGATTATCTTTCCATATGGAATTGTGGTTGCCTCTTAGGCTTAGTTTCGGCCGTATGGAAAATTCTCTTGGTTTCTTGATTTTAGTACGGGATTGTGGTTGCTTTATGGCTTAGTTTCGACCGTACGTTTTGTGCTCTCAATTTATAGATGTTCTGCGGATTCAAAAGTGTCATAATTTCCCTATAAACAAAGTGCAAATTGTTTGCAGAGTAGGATACTAAATGTGGATTGATTCATCGTAAGGGCCAATGCCAGGCTTACGCCTTATTTCTGGACACACGGGTGAAATATCCAATCTGTAAATTGTTTACAGAGAATTTAGAATCCGTCCCCATAATTTTGCTACATAACTAAATCACAGGATTTTGCTTCTGTTAATTAATTTGATTAGTTAACATCCTTTATGCAAAGACTATATATATTATGTTTGACATAATTAAATATATGATGCATTTCTTTATATAAATTAAACCTTCATAAAAATTTAAGTCTCGTGCCCACACATGATTAAAACACTTATAAGTACACGTGTAGTTTTATACGGGCTCTAACCATCGCGAGGTGCATTAATTCTATGTTTGTATGAGCAAGATGATTGAAAGAGTGATTCCTAGTTTAAAGTGGTTTGACTTAATTAGGCTATCAAAAGAGTTTTGGGCCTAAGGTACAGATGAGATTAAAACATGTTTAACATAAAATGTTTAAATAAATCTCATAAAGGATCTAAGAGTCATATATGATATGATTGATAAGGAGTTATCTACCTAAATAGCTTGGTTTTATGCATCCTGCCATCGCGGACGTAAGATCAAGTGAAATATGGATTTTAGCCCACATAAATTATATTATACAATTATTGTATTTGAAGGTGTATAATTTAGTGGGAGTATTTATGAAATACATTAAATATCTTTTTAACCTAGTCGTAAGCTTAAGAATTGTTCTTTGGCAAGAACGGAAGTTATGCATTCTTAATAAATCTTATTCCTAAGAAACCTAATGCCTTAAAGACTAGACAAAGACATATATTAGAAACATGTGGATGATTCTATAGATGTCAATTGTCCTACGACTTGCTACCATATGTTTGGAACTTGAGAAGTGTCTAAAACACATGGATGCTTATGTGATAAGCAATCACGTAGGGAGCATTTCTACAAGCAAGAAAGGCAAGAAAAGTTTGAGATTGATTAGAGCCTAACATTCATGTGATGACTGAAAGGTAAGTCAATAAGTTCTCATGTTTAGAACATGAAGAGACATATTGATCACCTTAAAAAGGCTTGGTTATCAAGTTAGTTTGGAACTGACAGCGTATTTGATATTAATTCATAAGAGACATTTGATGTTTAAAATGCTAAGTCTTAATATCAAATGGAAACATTCTCAAACTCTAAGGTTAATAAAGCAAAGGATTTAAGATAAAGGCAAGACAAGAGTTGTCAAGCCTAAAGGAAATATTTGTGGCTAAAACCTAAAATCCAAATGATGTAATTGGTACCATGGCAATAAGATTGACCATTGGAGAAATTACAATTTGAATTAAAAGATCAAAAGGAAGGGTAGTAGGACTACCGCTTCAAGTATTTATGTTATAAAACTTAATCTTTCTACATCCACATTCTTGGGTATTGGATACCAGATATGGATCCCACATTTGAATAAATGTATAAGACTTAAGAAATAGAAAGACTGCTTAAGGAAGGTAAAGGTTAACCTATGTGTTAATAATGATGCATAGGTTGCGACATTAATCATAGGGACTTGCGAAGTGTCTTTACCTAGTGAGTTCATATTTGTTTTGAACAAATGTGTTATGTTCCTACTTTAAGTAGAGATATTATTTTGATTTCTTCATTAAAAGATTATGGATATTTGTTATTTTTAATAAGAATGTGCTCCATTAAATATGATTCACTTTATTGTATTGTTAATCATATAATGGGACCTTATGTCCTTATCTTGGAAGAACAAAATAATAATATAACATAAATAATAGAAATCTGAATCTAAAGATGTAAACGTTACATTATTAAAGTATTGATGTCTATATCAATGATAAGAAACACATATATAAAATTCCATGGGACGGACTTTTAAATTCACATGATTTCGAATCATGTGATATATGTGAATCTTGGAAATTAGTTAAGACACCTTTTACTAATGGTAGTAAAAGCAAGTACTCTTTTGAACTAATACGTATTGATGTATGTAGTTTACTAAAGTAACAATACTAGAAAGGACTTCGACAACTCATGGCAAAAGTATTAATGTACACTGATCTGATCAAAGTAATGAATATTTGAGCCTTGGACTTAATGAGATTTCTACAGAATGTCTGGATAATAAGAAAAATGTGAATCTGAAAACAACCGTACGGATTGCTTGGAGGAGTACGCCTACCTAGTAGCCGTACGGACTGTGTTCCAGAAGTTTACAGATTGTCTACAAACTACAGTTTTTCGCCTCATAATAAGTCAAATTGATCTTTAATTAACCTTCTTGATTATGTGCTGGAAACACCTGTGCTTACACTAATTTGAGTTTCATCTAAGGAGGTTCGACTGATACATATTAAATATGGAATGAAAGAAAACTTAGTTTGTCTTTCATAAAGATTTGTGATGTGACACTTTTACGAAAACTATTGTCTTGAACAAAATCACACCTAAATCTAATTAATGTATTTTTATGGGATATCTTAAGGATATTAAATTTACGCCCTTTAGAATACAAAGCGTTTGTTATTCAAAATAGTACTTCTTAGATAAATCGTTTATCTCTAAAGAACTAGTGGGAGTAAAATGTATCTCGAATAGTTCGAGACCCAGAAAATGACATAAAACCTAAGATGGAAATTGAACAAAGTTTCACAAGGAGTTGTGGAAATTCGTTCAAGCATACACAAGTTATTTGCATAGATGATAGGATACTATATATAACAAGAAATATTGATTTATCATAATAGAAAGTAATAAGGAAGATATCATTGAGAATGATTGACCTATCTCCTATCAAGATGCAAAGTCCGCTCCAAATTTAGATCAATGACTTGGAGTCATGAAATCTAAAAGGGCAATCCATGTATGATAATCAAGTTTCGAACTTGATTGTTCTACCCTAAGGCTTAAAAACCAAAGGATGGAAATTAAGTTTTCTTAGAGAAAACAGACATGGATCACAAGGTGCATGTTCATCAAACAAGACTAATTGAGAAATGTTAATTCATAATATTGATTATGATGAAACTTTATCACCCATAATTACGCTTAAGGATATTAGAATTCTAATTGTCATGACCTTATATTTCGAATATGAAACATGGCAAACGGATGTCAAAACAACATTCTTTAATAGGAACATACTTTAGGATGTGTTTGATACAACCTAAAAGTTTTGTTAATCCATAAAATTCTAATAGAATATGCAAGTTGCAGAAATCCATGAGATGAATTGATGTTACATGGAGTGAAATTTTCATTTTGATGTAGTATTCAAAGAGTTTGAATTTATCAAAGATGAAACTTGTGATTACAATAAATTTAGTGGGAGAATAAATTCCTAGTCTAATATATGTGGTTGACTTATAATTCATTTTTTAAAAGGTTTCTCAATGAAAGATTTGGACAAAGACGCCTATATCCTTGGATAGATTTACGGAGATAAATCTAACACGATGATTGGTTGAAGTCAAAGTACTAACATAGACAAAGATAGTGAAAAGTTCACAATACAAGACTCTTAGAGAGGTTACTTGCAAATGTCTAATGGGATTACTCTTGAAAAGATTTAGTCTTATTGGAAGACTAATGAGCAAGAGTACATGATTAGGATTCCATATGCTTCGACAATTGGATCTATCATGTAAACCATGTTAATGTATTAAGACCAGATGTCTCATATACTTGGAGTATGATGAGATGATACCAATCAGATCCTAGTGAAAGTCACTAGATAAGAAACATCCTTATGTACTTGAATAGAACTAAAAGATGCATTCTTAATCTTTGATGGAATATAAGATGATCTTGGAATGGTAACATAGATGCATTCTTATAAACCAACAAAGATGAATATCACAATATAAATACATGTTTACGTTTAATAATGGGGTACAACTAGAAAAAGTTTGGATCAAGAGATTGATTAGTAAACTAGAAATTGTTTCTAGTATAACTAATTTAGTGGACCTTCATTGTGACAATAATCGTTATTGCACAAGTCAAGTGATTAATATCTTATCTAAATATATACTCGGACGTTTCTATCTTATTCGAGAAATCGTCAAAGATGGGAGATGTAAAAATATGCAAAATACCAAATGATGATAACAAGGATAATCATCTTACATAACCTCACTTGCAATTATGATGGAGATCATAACTAGCTCAATGGGTATTGGATACACGTTGATTGGGCCTAGTGCAAGGGGGAGATTGTTGGATATTATGCCCTAGGTGTTAGTGTTGATGCCCTAGGCACGTTTGTTAAACGTTGTTTGTAATCATCTTATTCATATTAATAAAGAGATGTTTGATTATTATTGTTGTTCATGTTTACTTATAATAATCTCCGTCCCTAGTACTTGTGAAGCACTAGTATAAAGGCTAAATGATCATGGGATGATCATGTTAGATTTATGGGTACTTGTTTGGAACAAGGTACTGGACATGACCCGCTGTATGATATTTATGTCATGGTCAATGTCATATATAGATCTCATATTAGTTATGTCATTTGAATCCTTAGACATGAGGTTATTATAGTCTTCCACTTGATGAACATTATATTTGACATATTCAAACGCTACCTTTAACCAGAAAGTTATAAAGGGTATGATTGGCATAATCGGATTCACGTAGGGAAGAATAATAAGCTAAGTTGTATTTGTCCCTCTTCGGAGAGATGTCAAGCTTGGGCCCCTCGTAGAATGATGTCGATGAAATGTTTGGCCAAACTCAAGTGAATTGATTGGATCAATGTCATTTGGATTATCAACATATTCGGTATCGAGAAAGTATTGAACAATACAAGTTGACTTGTGTTCAATGACACCGTGGACAAAGGGATTGTGACATGTTCTATACAAGAATGCGAACTTGTATATAGTTACACTATTTGGGTAGGTATGACGATTTGCTAGAACCTAATCATATCTTATGGATTCATGTTTGAACCCATTGCCAACTTAGTGTAATCCTATAGGGTCACACACAAATAAAACGAATCATAAAGGACATAATTGGAATTTGGGTCAAAGGGCCTTTAAGGAATATTAGGACTTTAGAGGAGAAAAGTGGAAAAGGGGAGGGTCCGGGCGGACCACCTAAAGGACCCGGTCGGACCATGCTTGGATCCGGCTCGACCCCTTAGTGTACCCGGTCGGACCTCCTGCCTGATCCGGCCGGACCTCATGCTTGACCCGGGCGGACCTAGTCGGTTTCGTCTTGGGACTTTCCTGTTCTGTTTTCTTGCGGGTTTAGTCACTTGTTACCTATTTGGAATAGTTTAAACGAGTATAAAACTCCCCTCTAGTTGCCCTAATCAGTACATAACATTGTGAGTGCCTCCAAAGAGTTTGAGAGGATTATTTTCTTGTTCACAATTCGGTCTAGCAACCAAGATCAAGTGTTCTTGATATTCATTCGTGGTGTGGATACCGATAGAGGGTGAAGCTTATCATCTTCAAAGTTCGTGTTCCTGATTTTGTTCGTGATCAAGCTTTCTAGTCTCCACCAATATTCAAGGTTCCAATAAAATCAAAGGCATCAAGGGTTAGTATTATAGTATTCATTATGCATGTATTTGACTTAACCATATGAATGGATCTATAGGCTTTGGGTTTCATAAAATTTTAAATGCTTAATTCCGCTGCGCATGTTACTAGGAAACCCAACACTAGGCCCTTGAAAAAGGCCTATGTGTTACATCATAGCTTTATTGTCATAGAGATAACAAACCCGATTATTATATCTTTCGCATGTTTATTATAATAATCATTGTCCCTTGCACTTATGAAGAGCTAGCATGAGTTTAATGAATAATCATGTGATGGTTATGGTTCATAGGATGCGGATTAAACTTGTGGGTACTTGTTGGAGAACAATGTACTGGATATACCTGTTATGAGATTTATGTCATGGTCAAATGTCATAATTAAATCTCATAATAGTCATACCATTTGAATCCTTAGACCTGAGACTATCATGGTCTTCCACATGATGAACATTATGTTTGATGTACTCAAACGCTACCCTTAACCGGGTGGTTATAAAGGCTACGATTGACATAATCGGATTCTTGTAGGGAAGAATGATAAGTCAAGATAGGGTTTGTCCCTCTTCGGAGAGATATCTTCTTTGTCCACTCGATGAGTGAGGTTGATGATAGTGCATGGCCATGCCTAAATGAATTGATGTGATTAATCTCATTTGCTTATATCAGTCTACTCAAGATCAAGAAATCATTGGACAACATAAGTTGACGTGGACCATAACTTATGTCCAATATGATAACACGTGACAAAGGGATTGTGATATGTTCTATAAGGTAACTTTGGACTTTCAAAGTTATACTAATTGGGTAGTCATAATGGCTTGCTAGAGTCCGCTTATGACTTACGGGTTCTGACTTGTTTGGACTCCTTGCCAACTTAGTATAATCCTATTGGGTCACACACAATAAAACGGTATGAAAAGGCAGGAAAAATCTGGGATTCTGCACTGGCACCGTACGGCTGGACAGGAGAGGTACGGCTCCTAAGGAGCCGTACGGCTGCCCCTCCGTACCTAGCTAGATTCTGCAATTTTCTTCTTTTAGAATGAATCCCGGGTCCAAAAGGAATTAGGTCAAGCCTCTTATATGTTGGGTTTTGAGGGTCCTTGCGCAGCGGAAACGGCAATATGAAATCAACAAAACCCTAGCGCCCATGGATCCGTTCATGATGATTAAATTAATAGGAAGATGAATTTAGAATACTAACCGTTGTTGTCCGTTTAAAATTTTTGGATCTTCAAATCTTCAAGTCTTCAAGCTTTGTGATTTGATCTCCTCATTCTTCGCATTTTTTGAATCACGATCATAGGAACACGGACTTGAGATGCTAAATCAAGCACCCTCTATGTTTATTCACACACGAACGAATATCTAGAACAATTCTAGATCCGGACTGCTAGATCCATTATTAGAAAACACGGTTTTCTAATCTTCAAAGGCTATATGAATTTATTGGTGTTCTTGAGCTTTTGATTCGCAATCTAAACTCAAGAATGTGTTTCTCAAACACATGGAGGCTACCAATAATGATACATATTAATTAGGTTAATACCATATGGACTAAGGCAAAGAGAGGGGTTTTTATATTTATTTAACCTAAACACTTTAGGAAAAATAGGCCAAAAACCCATCAAAGTCGAATCAGGAAAAACCAGGCCCGAACCAAGAAGGTCTGCCTAGGTATTGAAAATGGTCCGACCGACCAGGGTAGGGTCCGACCGAGTCATTGATGAGGTCCGGCCGGACCTACCCTCCTGGAACCAATTTCCAGTTTTTCTTGATTCTGATTTTTACGCTCTTTCCGAAATTCCAATTTTAGCCCTTTTGCAAATTCGTTCATTTGTGTGTGGCCCCATATGATAATATTAAGGTGGCAATGAGTCAAACCAAGGTCAAACTCATAAATCATGAGCGGACTCTAGCAAGCCATCATGACTACCCAATTAATATAACTTAACGAAGTTCGTTAATCCTCATAGAACAAATCACAATCCTTTTGTCACACGATATCATATTGAGCATAAGCCATGGTCTAAGTCAACTTAACTGCCTAATGCTTTCTTGATTCCGAGTAGATTGATATGAGGAAATAACATTGAACACATCAATTCATTTGGGCATGGCCATGCACTATCATCAATCTTACTCTCGAATGGCCAAGCAGATATCTCTCTTAAGATAAGAGGGAAAACATCCCATCTTGACTTATCATTCTTCCCTACAAGAATCCGATTGTGCCAATCAAAGCCTTTATAACTACCTGGTTAAGGGTAGCGTTTGAATATGTCAAACACAACGTTCATCATATGGAAGATGATGATAATCTCAGGTCTAAGGATTCCAATGATATAACTAAATGAGATTTAATTATGACATTTGACCATGACATAAATCTCATAGTGGCATGGAGATTAAACTTATACTAGTTCTTCATAAGTACTAGGGACGGAGATTATTATAATAAACATGCAAAACATATAATAATCAAGGTTGTTATCTCTATAACAAATGAGAACATGACATAATGTAAGGCCTTTCTCAAGGGCCTAGGGAATAATCTCCAACATCATATAAAAAGGAGTGCCGGGTTGTGCAGCCCCTATCCCCATGGTTAACCTAGGTTTTGGAAACCTATGCCAATTATTTGTGAAACATTAAAATATAGAGTGATAGGATTATTAATTTGAGATCTACGATCATCAAATTCAATAAACGAATGAGCAAGATAATTCCTACAAAGAAAGCGTTTCTTCATCAAGCCTTTAGATCTAGCAGTCGCATCAAGAAGGTGTTCTTGAGTCCGTTCGACGTGTGGATGCCGATAGAGGGTGTTTGCTTTAGCACCTTATAGTACCTGAACTATTGGGGTTATTTTGGATTTGGTACCTGGACTCTCATTTTTTGCACCCGTCATACCCAAACTCTAATTTTTAATGTATCCGTCATACCTACCACTAATGACATCCACTTTTTTCTGTTAAGTTAGTCATGTGCCATACATGTGACTAAATTTTAAGGTTAAAGATATCAATTCTAAAATATCCTCACCCCCATCTTCCCCAAAACCATCTGTGACCCGGTTTGAAACCGACTCGAGACCCACCGGCGGTTCCCGCAAATGTCGGGGAACTCTCGACCGACAACTTGCTGGAGTGATTATTACCGGCATCTGACTTGCGGTTGGGAAGAGGGGAGTGATGGTGGTTTGACCCATGGCTATTCCGACCCGAAAGTGATCTGGATGAACTAGAACTACTGCTGGGTTCGCAATGGAGAAAAGGGGAACCCAAATCGAGTTCACGAATGTCTGGCTTATTAGTATTGCCGCGGCGTCATCATCGCCGCAAGCCAGCGACTTCTAAAGCCGATCGGACAGCCTATCAAACCCTAATTCCGATACAGGCTTCCCCGAATTCGACATTACAAATATTTCTTCTTCTGTTTTCAATTTTTTATTTCCTTTCCCGAAAAACCCAACCCCCAAAAAAACAAAGCCTAAAAAGTTTTTCTCAATCAATCCCAGAAAAATTACACAACAATGCCTGAGATTACAGTTAAAGTTACAAGACACGCCACCACCGGAAAACACAATAGTGAGAGAAAGTGACAATTCTAGAGAGAGAAAGTGATGAGTATACAACTGTTGAAGAATACATGTAAATGGCAGTAGAAATTAAGGAGATGGAGAGGGAAAAGAAAGAGAGAAAGAGATGGGGATCTCGTGAATTTAAAAGGGAGAAGGAGGGGTGCCATGGGAGAGGGTTTTGGGGAAAAAGGGGGTGAGGATATTTTAGAATTGACATCTTTACCCTTAAAATTTAGTCACATGTATGGCACATGACTAACTTAACGGAAAAAAGTGGATGTCATTAGTGGTAGGTATGACGGATACAGTAAAAATTAGAGTTTGGGTATGACGGGTGCAAAAGATAAGAGTCCAGGTACCAAATCCAAAATAACCCCAATAGTTCAGGTACTATATTTGCAGTTTTTCCTTATAATAAACATGCAACACATATAATAATCAAGGCTGTTATCTCTATAACAAATGATAACATGACATAATGTAAGGCCTTTCTCAAGGGCCTAGGGAATAATCTCCAACATCATATAAAAAGGAGTGCCAGGTTGTGCAGCCCCTATCCCCATGGTTAACCTAGGTTTTGGAAACCTATGTCAATTATTTGTGAAACATTAAAATATAGAGTGGTAGAATTATTAATTTGAGATCTACGATCATCAAATTCAATAATCGAATGAGCAAGATAATTCCTACAAAGAAAGCGTTTCTTCATCAAGCCTTTAGATCTAGCATTCGCATCAAGAAGGTGTTCTTGAGTCCGTTCGACGTGTGGATGCCGATAGAGGGTGTTTGCTTTATCACCTTAAAGTCTGTGTTCATGGATGCGATCTTCAAGGGTTAGTTTCTTTCATCTTGTATTTAATTTAATCAACATGGACGGATCCGGGCTCATGGGTATTTGATTTCATATGTTTATTCCGTTTCGCGTGATGCATCAAAACCCAACAGATAACTCCTTATCAATCACATCATATGTGACTCTTAGATTCTTTATGAGATTTTAGACATCTTATGTCTAATATATTTTAATCTCATATGTGCCTTAAGCCCAAAACTGTTTTGATAACATAATTAAGTCAAACCATTTTAAATGTATAGGAATCACTGTTTCCTCATCTTGCTTATAGATGAATAGAATTAATGCACCTCGCTTTGGTAGAGCCCACATAAAACTACCCATGTATTTACAAGAGTTTTAATCATGGGTTGGCACATGACTTAAAATTTTATGAAGGCTTATTTACATAGAGACATGCATTATATATTTAATTATGTACAACATAATTTAATATAAATTAGGCAATACGATGAATCAATCCAAATTTAGTTTCCTTCTCTGCAAACAATTTGCACTATCTTTATAGGGATAAATTCTGAAACTTTTGAATCCGTAGAACATCTATAAATTAAGAGTACAAAACGTACAGCCGAAACTAAGCCATAAGGCAACCACAATTCGGTACTAAAATCAAGAAACCAAGAGAATCTTTCATACGGCCGAAACTAAACCGATGAGGCAACCACAATTCCGTATAGAACGATAAAATATTTCAAGATCTTTTATTGCCTCACCAATTCACAGACTACAGCAATCCTGAACTCTTTAGAATTCTGATTTCTGTGATTTTCTGAATTAAATCATATTTCTGGAAACACGGTTTCAAAAACCTGTCATCTGAAACCAGATTCAATTCGTGATTCTATTTTTGTAAATGATTTACATAACAATCAGAAAACAAGAAATCTAAACAGATCTGGGAATCTGAAGGGGACAGCCGTATGGCTTACATTAAGCTATATGCCTCTATAAGAGGCCTACGGACTCTTAGTCCAGATTTTTCAGAATTCTTAAATTCGATCAATTCCATTATCGTGTTTATGCATTAATCAGATTAAACCAACAAGAATTTACAGATTACGAATTTAAATAGATCTAATTAATATCATGAATAAACAATTTATTACATATACAAATTATATCTAAATTATCAATACAAATAATCCAATTATTAATTGATAACCCTAACATGTAATTATTCATATGGATCTAATCAATATAACAATCACATAATCCCCATCTAATCATGATCATAAACCTTAATCACATATTGATCTTATTATCATGCAATTCATATGATCAAATTAAACAATTTAAACATGATATAGTAAAATAATCAACGATGAACGGGACTCTGATACCACTGTTGGGTTTTGATGCATCATGCGCAGCGTAATAATAACATGTAATCAAATACCCATAAGCCCGGATCCGTTCATGTTGATTAAATTAAATACAAGATGAAAGAATACTAACCCTTGAAGATCGTATCCATGAACACGGACTCTAAGGTGATAAAGCAAACACCCTCTATCGGTATCCACAAGTCGAACGGACTCAAGAACACCTTCTTGATATGACAGCTAGATCTAAAGGCTTGATGAAGAAACACTTTATTCGTAGGAATTATTTTGCTTCTTTCATACGGCCGGAACTAAGCCTATGAGGCAATTACAGTTTCGTATATAATGATAACTTATTTCAAGATCCTTTATTGTCTCATCAATTCACAGACTACAGCAATCCTGAACTCTTTAGAATTCTGATTTCTGTGATTTTCTGGATTAAATCATATTTCTGGAAACACAGTTTCGAAAACCTGCCATCTGAAACTAGATTCAATTCGTGATTCTAATTCTGTAAACGATTTACATAACAATCAGAAAACCAGAAATTTAAACAGATCTGGGAATCTGAAGGGGACAGCCGTACGGCTTACATTAAGCTGTATGCCTCTGTAAGAGGCCTACGGACTCTTAGTCCAGATTTTTCAGAATTCTTAAATTCGTTCAATTCCATTATCGTGTTTATGCATTAATCAGATTAAACAAACACGAATTTACAGATTACGGATTTAAATAGATCTAATTAATATCATGAAGAAACAATTTATTACAAATACAAATTATATCTAAATTATCAATACAAATAATCCAATTATTAATTGATAACCCTAACATGTAATTATTCATATGGATCTAATCAATATAACAATCACATAATCCCCATCTAATCATGATCATAAACCTTAATCACATATTGATCTTATTATCATGCAATTCACATGATCAAATTAAACAATTTAAACATGATATATTAAAATAATCAACGATGAACGGGACTCTGATACCACTGTTGGGTTTTGATGCATCATGCCCAGCGTAATAATAACATGTAATCAAATACCCATAAGCCTGGATCCGTTCATGTTGATTAAATTAAATACAAGATGAAAGAATACTAACCCTTGAAGATCGTATCCATGAACACGGACTTTAAGGTGATAAAGCAAACACCCTCTATCGGTATCCACACGTCGAACGGACTCAAGAACACCTTCTTGATGTGACTGCTAGATCTAAAGGCTTGATGAAGAAACACTTTATTCGTAGGAATTATTTTGCTTCTTTGATTATTGAATTCGATGATCATAGATCTCAAATTAGTAATCCTACCTCTCTATATTTTAATGTTTCACAAACAATTGATATAGGTTTCCAAACCTAGGTTATCAATAAGGTTAGGGGCTGCAAAACCCAACACTCCTTTATATATGAGAGGTTTGACCTAATTCCTTTTGAACCCGGGATCCCTTTTCCAAGAAGAAAACTGCAGGACCTGACCAGGCCCAGACATAGGAGCCGTACTCCACTCTCCCAGCCGTACGGTCATAGTTCCTGATTCCCAGATTTTTAGCCTTTTTTCCAATTCGTTCTATTGTGTGTGACCCAATAGGATTATACTAAGTTGGTAACGAGTCCGAACAAGTCAGAACCCGTAAGTCATAAGCGAACTCTAGCAAACCATTATGACTACCCAATTAGTATAAATTTGAAAGTTCAAAGTTACCTTATAGAACATATCACAATCCCTTTGTCACGCGATATTATATTGGACATAAGTCATAGTCTAAGTCAACTTATGTTGTCCAATGCTTTCTCAGTCTTCAGTAGACTAATATGAGCAAATAACATTGATCACATCAATTCATTTGGGCGTGGCTATGCACTATCATCAATCTCACTCATCGAGTGGCCTAAGCAAATATCTCTCCATAGAGGGACAAATTCCATATCATTCTTCCCTACAAGAATCCGATCATGCCAATCGTAGCCTTTATAACTACCTGGTTAAGGGTAGTGTTTGAGTACGTCAAACATAATGTTCATCATGTGGAAGACCATGATAATATCAGGTTTAAGGATTCAAATGGTATGACTATTATGAGATTTAATTATGACATTTGACCATGACATAAATCTCATATCGGGTCTATCCAGTACCTTGTTCGCCAACAAGTACTCACAAGTTTAATCCGCATCTTATGCACCATAATCATCATATGATTATCCATTAAACTCATGCTACTCTTCATAAGTGCCAGAGACAATGATTATTATAATGAATATGCAAAAGATATAATAATCGGGTTTGTTATCTCTATAAAAATGAAGCTATGATGTACCGCATAGGCCTTTCTCAAGGGCATATGGCATAATATCCAACAATTGACACTACCACTGGCACTTTTAATAAGTGCCAGTATCAATGTTAAAAAGTGTCATTGTAATGTTTGGCACTTTTAAACACTAACACTGTCACATATAAAAAGTGTCAATTCCAATGTTTATAAACGCCAGTTTGAAGTACTGGCACTTTGTAATATTAACACTCGCCATTTACGATGCTCCCAGTTATTTACGAAAATTCCACCGCTTGTTTTTTTTTAAAAGCGCCAACGGCTTTTGAAAAACACGTTTTCCTTTGCTTAAGGTAAAACATGTTTTTCACAAGAACAACTCTACGGAGAGTAGTTTAATTTGTTTTTCTACTATGTTTTAAGTCATAAAGCAAAAAAAAAAAGTCGAATCTTAGATTTCACAGATTGTGTGCAGCTTTGACATTGCTACTAAGCAGTGTTCTAAAAGACGCCGGTTTAGGCCGTTTAGGCCGCCTAGGTCCCGCCCAGACGTTAGGCGTTCATGAATCACCTAAGTCCCGCCTAAGATATTATAACTATTTCTGAATTCTCGGCCCCGCCTAAGTCCGTTTATACCCCGCCTAGGCGCTAGGCCCTGCTGCGGCGCCTAGCGACCGCCTATCGCTTTTTGGAACCTTGCTACTAAGACCATCTCCAACAGTACTCTAAAACTTTAAAATAAAGCATTGTTTTCCTTCAATAGAACTCTAAACATTGCTCTATTATAGAGAAACTTCATCCCTTACTCCAAATTTGGTGCAATTGATAGTTTTGCGCTATCCCATTTTTCTTCTTCTTTTTCTTTTTAACTATATATTTTTTTTTGGTATATATGAAAAAAAAAATTACAATATGAAATTATACAACTTAATATTATTTATATACTCCCTCCGTCCCGCTCGAAATAGGATTCTTGGTCAACTAAATTGTACTTTGTCCAATAATTTAAGGAAAAATAATGAGACTAATAAAAATTTAAAAATTATTTTTGTATCATGGTTAATAATAAACTCAATAACTATTTTTAGATTTTAATTAGGGTTATTATTTTTCTTCAAGTTACTGGTCAGAATATAATTAAGTTGACCAAGAATCCTATTTCGAGTGGGACGGAGGAAGTATGTGAAATAATAATGAATATTTTCCTAATATACTTATTTAGTGTAAGATATAAAGTAAACTGTTGGAAATATTTGAAGCAAAAATTGCACCATTGTAATAAATATTGCACTTTTTACATTAAACTGTTGCAAATGTTCTAAGCCACTTTTAAGAGACGAGAGAGTAGTTATGTTAGAAAACTAGGGTTGAAGTTTTTGCTAATTTTATGTTGCCTTTTAATTTTATGTTGCCTTTTAACTACAGTTCTAAATCTTGTTTCGGGACTTAGTTTTGGAACGGATGTTGCTACTTTGTCCTCTGCCTTTATATGCTTGCGGGCTGAGTTCCACCCAATCAAAGTAGTCTTTCCGTTTTTCTTTAATCGACAAAAAAAAGTCTTAACACAAGAATTAAGAAAGTGATTGCAAAAGTGATGTGTTGTGAGTGTAAATAGATGTGTAAGAGAGAAAAAGTAGTTTAGAGAATAGTAAGTGGGTTGTAGTTGTTATAACAAGTGGGTCCCATTATTTAAAAAGTATTTAAAAGATTCCATTTTATGAATTTTGTAAATTGTAATGAAACAACTAAAATTATAATTTGTATAGAATAAAGATGGACGGATGGAATATGTAACAGTAACTGTAGTACTAGTCAAATTAGTAAGTTACATTAATAGTTAATCTCTAAATCTTACGGAGTATTTTTGATAATATGAATGTTCATATTTATCATTATAACTATGAATTATTCAATGCAGAATGTCTGAATTTGTTTGCATGAATTTGAATTGAGTAAACAATCAAAATAATCGCCTATTGTATTAATACAGCCAAATTGATCCGCGTATTATCTAAACTACCAAAGTAGTCTGCGTGCTATTCATAAAATAACCAAATCAACCCAAATTGATAATGAATGTTAATAAATGTTAAGAAGCATTAGAATTTTAACGGAAATTCCAACAAAATTTTCAAATTGGCCCCTAACCAAAAGAAGTCCTAAGTTTCTTAACAAAAATGCTAAAATGAGCTATTAAAAGGGTTAAAATTGAAAGATTCATTAAGACACTACTCCCTCGCCCATGCATAGTTCCAGAGTATATACTTTCCATCGTCCCACCTTATTTGAAACTTATTTTCATTTTATTTCGTCCTATCTCACCTGAGACCTCCCTAATATAACTAACTTTAATAATTTTTAATTGAATCTACCCCACCATCATTCTCTCTTTTTGTTTTACACCACTCAATTTATTCAACCAACACTACTATTTACTCTACTCATTCTCTCTCTTCATTTTCTACCACACATTTTTTTATTTTATTATTATTCCTTAGTTATTGTGCCCACCTTTTAGGTTTGAAGTGAGGTTGGAGGAAGGGAGTATACACTATAAAACCTTCGTATCAGTTTAAGGGTTTTCGTTTAACTTCGCACGCTTATTAAAGAACTAAGACACATTTAGGTCAAAAATAGCAGTGTATGGAGGATAAAATTGTCCATTCATAAAGCAATTGGGAAAAAATTCGATCAGTAAGTGATTTTTTTTTTGTAATATAAGAACTCTATGAGGATAAAATTATCCAAAACACTGTTCATACTTTGCATTTTAAAAAATAAAGCAACTAAAACCTTAAATTGAGACATACCAAAAAAGGAAGTAAAACTTTTATATTGAGACGAAGAGAGTATTTACTGATTGTTTCAAATTTAATTTTCGTTAAATTCAAAATCATTTTTTATTTTATTATGCAAAATTAAAATCATTAATACTCCCTTCCCCACCATCAAGAGACCCAACAAAGCTGCCCATCAAAGCAATTCAACCACCGCCACTACCTCACCATTATCACCATCATCACCACCACCACCACCGTTCAATTGTGAAATTCAAATTGTCTGCTACTTCCAATCATAAATGCAATTAAAAGACTCAATTTCCCATAAACAATTTCAAAATTCCTGAAAAAGTAGAACAACATTTGGTAAAATATTGCATTTGCCATTTGATTTGAACAACCATATACGCACATAAAATTAAATACGGATGGAGCTTCAAAGGGAAATCCGGGCTTGACAGGGATTGGGGGTATTTTCAGAACAAGTAATGGGTTTTGCATTGGAGGGTTTTATAAATCTATTGAGAAAACGGCAGAACTTTGGGCGATTAGAGAGGGTCTAAAACAAGCTCTTCACAGGCAGTTATTGGAATTACACATAGAAACTGACTCTCTTACTGCTTTTTACCTCCTCTGCAGGAACAAAGAGGCGCATCAACCTCTCAAGGGCCTCGTGCATGAGTGCCGAGTCCTCTTTAATCAATTCAGCAAGCTATGGTTCTCTTTTGTGCACAGGGAAGGCAATGCGGTGGCGGACATTTTAGCAAAGGCAGCAGCGTCGTCCAAAGTTCTTCATCATATTTTTATATCTCCGCCTCTTTTTGTTTTCCCTGTTTTGTATAAAGACTTAAATGGGCATATGACGCCCAGGGAAGTAACTTCCCCTTTTGCTATGTGTGTTTGTATAAAGTAACTTGTATGTAATTTTCTATGTTTATATATATTAGTATTTGGCGAAAAAAAAAAAACAACAACAACACCAGAACAAGAAATGCTAAATTCAGTTCAAACTAGATCTAAAAAATTAAACAAATAAAACAGAAAAATAAAAAAACCTCAAATCTTTTTACAGGTGGAAAATATTTTGGACATTGAAATGATGAGAAGGAGAAACAGAAAGAAATTGTTTGAAGGATGGTAGATAAAGAATCTTGAAACCCGAACAAGAATATGTAAGAGAACATTATATTAAATCGGGAAAAAACTAGCCTTGCCTATAACATATAAAGATTTTGGGTCACTCCCCTTAGCATCAATGAGTCATGGTATCAAAGCTGACTCTTTAAATGTGCAGGCCTTACGGTCCACAATGAACACTACACGCCATCCTTGTCAACCCACCACCCGAGTCAGGGGTGTGTAGGAGAACATTATCCCACATCGGGAACAACTAGCCTTATTTTAAAGTGGAAACTCAGACATTATCAGAATAACCATCGTACTATACTTTAGGCAAGTTGTATATTGGTGAACGAAATTTCAAAAGAGAAAAAAACTGATTTTTACTTTTTAAAATATTGCAAGAAATTCATATGAATGCAAAAAGTGCATCTGAGTATTTGTACCAAATATAAAAACGTAACCGAATACAATGGGAGTTTAATGGGGGTGTTGAATGGGGATTAAACATAGTAGGAGGTGTTAAATGACTACAATGGGAGTTGAAAAGGGTTTTGAATGGGGGGTTGTGTTGAATAAATTCAACACAGTTGAATGGGAGAAATAGCTGCCGAAATTGACACGTGGCGCCTCGGCATTGGGCCGAAATGGCGCGTGCACTCCACGCGCCAACAAAGGCGCGTCGCGTGCAGAAGGAAGGCTTTTTTTCCTGATTGGGACACTTGGCAGCACATGATTGGTCCATCAAATTTTTGGATTTAATTTTCATCCCAATTATTTGAGCTCAATTATTTTACGGTAAATGATTTATTTTTTAACACCAAAATTCATAAAAAAAATTCTCTATAAATAGATTCAAGTTTCATTGTATTTGAACACAAACTCCCCCTCTTTTTAGTGAAATGGATCCCAATAATAACTATTTCAAAACTCAAAATTCAAGTAATTATTTTTTTAATTATAAATGATGATAATAATTATTATTATTATTATTTTACTCATAAAAATAAAGAATATAAAATAAAATAAAAGTGGTGGGGTATGGGATGATGAGTTAGAAGGGTGTTGAATGGGGGATTAAACAAACCATTGTAGGATGTAAAAGTTGAATGAGAGTTGAATTATTAGGTGGAAGAGAGAGAAGATGATGTGAAATGATAAAATGGGTGTTGAATGGAAATTGGTGTTGAATTCATTGTAGATGGTCTTAGAGCATCTATCTGCAGTCATGAACGCCTGAAGGGCTTATTCAGACTGCAACGTCATGCCACATCAGCACTCCATAATTCTCTCATCTTTATAAACTTCTAACTGCTTTTTTGCCCACAACAATAAACTTTTACTGATCTTTATAACATATTTAACAATATAATTTACAAATAATATTAAATTTTAACTGATTATAAAATATTAATATTTTCTTAGAAACCATTTATTTTATTAGAATGGACCCACAAATAAATATTTTATTTCTAATACTACAGCTTAAAAATGTTATATTTTAAAAAATATTTTCAAAAGTCCATTTATTTTGGGACTACGATAGTACAACTTTTAAAAGTTCTTATTGAAAAAATTGATATCAAAGAATGATATTTATTTTTGAGACAAATGAAGTACTACTTGTCAAAAAAAAATTAAAAAATAAAATTAACATTTATTTTGAGACTCAAGTAGTACTATGTTTTTAAAATTATTCAACTATTTATATACTCCCTCTGTCCCAAAATGATCTTTTCATTTGCCATTTCTCATTATCCCAAAAAGTTCTTCACATTTCTACATTTTAGGCTTAAACAAAGCATGGCTAGTAAAGCAAGTGTTCATATCCTTAAAAATTTTGAATAGTTAAACGCGAAAATCATTTTGGGACAGAGAGAGAGAGAAAAAAAAAAAAAAAAAAAAAGAGAGAGAGAGAGAGACAGATTGGCGTGTCAGGAATAGAGTGGAGCATCTCTATTTCAATATGTCAGTATTTAGCCTACGTGTTTTGCCAAGATGGAATAGAGCTCTTGCATAGTTCTACTCGTACCATCTCCAACCAACGTTACTTTAAAACTCTAAATCTATATATATAAAAGTCAACGCGGAGTATTATGGGTGTAACACGTAGACAAAGCTTGATTTACATGAAGCTACATCATCACATCTCAAATTAATAATTGACTTTTGGAATTCTTACTATTAGTTAATACTACTCCCTCCGTCCCGGAGTAAAAGTTCACCCCTCATTTGCACGCTTATTAATAAATATTGGATGTGATGTAAATGTTGTGAGTGTAAAAGTAAAGTATGAGAGAGAATGAGTGGGAGAGAATAGTGAATTGATTGGTGTTGTGAGTATAAAAGTAAAATAGGAGAGAGAATGAGTGGGGCGAATAGTAAAGATTCTTTGCCATTTTAGGAATGTGACTCTTACTCTGGGACGGACAAAAAAGAAAAATGGGACTCTTACTCTGGGACGGAGGGAGTATTAGTTATTATAGTACTCCCTCCGTCCCATCCAAAATAGGATTCTTGGTCCCGACACGGGGATTAAGGAATAATAATCTTTTATTATAAAAAAATTATTTGAAAAGTAGGTGTTGTGAGTATGAAAGAGAGAGAAAGTGGGTGGGGAATAATAAATGAAAAGTTGTTGTGAGTATGACAAGTGGGTCCTACTGATAAAAAAATAATAAAAGCTGTCCATTTTGGGATGTCCTATTTCGAGTGGGACACCCAAAATGGCAAAACGTCCTATTTCGGGTGGGACGGAGGGAGTATATGTTAACTATTACTATTAATAGTATTAGTTAACTATAATAGTTACTATATAGGTTAACTACTACTATAAATAGTATTAGTTAACCATAATATAGTTACTATATATGTTAACTACTACTATTAATAGTATTAGTTAACCATAATAGTTACAAAAAAATATTATTTTTTTTACAATAGAAGAAGTGATATACTTCCTCTGTCCTAGAAAGATAGTCCCTCTTTTTTTGTCGTTACTATGAAGGAATTTTGAACAATAAATAAGGCTACTTTTTATTATCCTAATAAAAAATTTAAAATTGTTATTGATACACTAACATAGATACTAGCAATGCCAATTTTTAGATTGTCGTTATGATAATTAGAAGTAAACTTAATTATTGCTCAACGTTCATTCGTAATAACAATAAAAAAAAGATGAACTATCTTTCCGGGACAGATTACTATTAATAGTATTAGTTAACTATAATATTTACTATATAAGTTAACTACTACTATTAATAGTATTAGTTAACCATAATAGTTACTATATAGGTTAACTACTACTATTAATAATATTAGTTAACCATAATAGTTACTATATAGGTTAACTACTACTATTAATATTATTAGTTAACCATAATAGTTATGATCGAGTTTTTTATCTCTATAACATGCAAAAGATATAATAATCGAGTTTGTTATCTCTATAACAATGAAGCTATGATGTAACACATAAGCCTTTCTCAAGGGACTAGGGCATAATATCCAACAATCTCTGTAACGACCCGAAAACCCGTCTCTATTTTCTTAGTAATAAAGAATTGATTATTTATTTATTAACTATTTAATTATTTAAATTGTTTATTTATTTAAATAATTATGTGTGCATTTTGTGTTACATAATATTTTATGCCTAACATTTTAATCGATCATTTGTGCTAGTATAGAATTATTGGGTCTTAGTTGTTAGTGGGGAGAAATGAATTTAATTGCTAGATAGTGGAAGAGGGGGCCTAGGTGTAACTTTTATTTTAATTGATGATCATCCTCCCTCCTCCCTCTCTCTTACACTCTCCTCACCACAAACACACACACACATAGTGAAATTACTCCATCTCTCTTCCATTGTTGCCAAGGTAAGAACTCCTCCTTCTCTCTTCATTTTGACCATCTTCCTCCCATTATTTCTTAATGCTCATCTTATGAAAAATGTTTAGATCATCGATAGGATCGTGTAGAGCTAAGAAATTTCGAATTCCGTCAACTTTGATAAATTCTGGGTAAGTTGCTTTTCCCCCATTTATGCTAAAAATGTTCATCTTTAACTCCATTGATGCTCTAGTTGATATATATGGCTTCTTTGGTTGATTTGGAATTTATTTGTAAATTATCCATTTTTGTGATAATATGATATTTGGATCATCTTTTGATTTGGGTTATTTGGATGTTGTTATATGGGTCTTTTATGAGTTTATAAGTTGTTTTGGTTCATTATTATGCTAGTTAGAAGTGTTGATTGTATGGGTTGTAAAATGGTAAGAAAAGTAGCTCAAACCCAGAAAAATGGCAAGTTTTGGTTCTTCCGGGAAAGGAGGCGCGCGCACCATGTTTTGGGAGGCGTGCGCACCCTCTTATGCTTCAAAAACGCAACCTTCTGATCAAAGGAGGCGCGCACCCCTTTTAAGGGAGGCGTGCGCACCCCTCTTTTTCCAGTTGTCTGTTTTTCGCTCAATCTTCCGGAGGCCGTAACTTCTTCATCCGGACTCCATTTTGGACGTGTAAGCTATCGTTGGAAAGCTATTTTCAAGTACTATGAAATGGTTCTATTGGCCGCTTGGTTCCAGATCAGAATGATTGTCTTTTCATTGAGGTTTAAGATCAAGGTGTAGTCTCGGTCTAGGTTCCGTAGTACTATTCCAGTTGACTTAGTTGGGCACCGTGGAACACTTTAGTAATTGAAATTGGTTCCTTTTGTGAGCAATGGTGTTATGAAATTTGATCAAGTATTGTTTGGGAATGTTTGGGCATCTTATGATGTGTTCGTGATTGTTCCAATCGAATTGATTTTGGATAAGACCTTGTCTAGGTTTTAGGCAATATCCTATAGTACCTAGAGGGTTGTTATTGAACACTAAAGTGTAGAGTTTGGTCCGGTTGTGATCATGTACTAATAGGTGTAACCTTTTGGGTTCGTTCGAGTGTTAAGAATTGGTTCGTTGATGAACGGATGTAGAGTGAAATGGCGATTGGGTACTTGAGGTTTGGTTAACTTTAAGGTGTAGTCATTCGGACTTCCTATTTGGAATTCTAGGTGTAAAAATATAGGGAGTAATAGTCTTAGTACATCTTCATGAGTAAACGTTTAGGGAAATTTTGGTAATAGTCATTGTACTATTTGTGAGCAACCGTTTGGGTTGTGCTCTTTATGAGTAACTTGTGAGTACCATCTTTAGAATGTGTTTGGTATGTGCCTTATCTTGGAATCATCATGTTTTAATGATCACTGTTGTTGGGCTCTTTATGAGTAGATCGTTTATCGTTGTTGTTGAACTCTTGTTGAGAAGCTTCTTGTATTCGTTGTTGTTGAACTCTTCATGAGTAATCGTTTGCATCCTTATGGTGACTAGTATGTATGGTTCCCTACTTTGGAATTATTGGTTGTTTATCGTGCTAGTATTTATTACTTAACCTTTATTTGGAAAGTCCAGCTGGTTATTTGTGTTCGAGTCAGGCAATGGATAATGTTATAATGGCACGAGCCAAGTCCAGTATAGCATTGCCCATTGGTCCTTATTTCCTCATCCAGATTGGCCTTGGTTTGGATGAGCTAGCTCCCTTTGGTGAGTATTCTAGCTAGTCGTTTTGGGTTATGACTTTGTGTCATTTTCCCTTGTCCTTTGTGACATCTTACATTGTTATGGTTCCGGTACCGGGGTTGTGATCTTCAGCTGTTTATGCTACTACGAAGATTGGTTGATTGATTGATTGGTCAGTTCTGACCGGGGTTTTCTCTTCAGCTATTATGCTACTATGAAGATGGTTTGATTGGTTGATTGGTTGAAGCTGCGCAGCGATTGTTCTATTGGTTTGGTGAAACCTTGGCTCAGTATCCTTTGTAACGTGTTTATTTCAGTCTTATGTGCTGCATGATGAGTTAGTCGTTATTTCCAACTGGTATGGGACAGTTGGCGATAGGGAGCTTTCTCATTTGTTGTTATGTGATTTACTTGTTCATTTATATCGTTGATTTGCATGATATTATGTCATGTAGCTGCATTAGTAACTTACTGAGATTTTATCCCACCCCGTTTCTTTTTATCTTTGTTGTTTTCCTTAACCCCCCCCCCCCCAGGAATCAAATGGTAGCGTTGTGAGGTCCGTTGTAGCGGGAATCTCCTGAGCAGGTTGATAGTGTTTGGGATAGTTGCTCTTCGGAGCCTTTATGTATTTTATTGTGGGTTCGTAGTCGTTCAGTGTTTTGTATATACGGTTGTACTTTGGGTATTTTGTTAATAGTTGTTCTTGCTTCCGCGTTTGTTTCTAGTCTCCGAGTTATAATCTCGTTGAGGTGTTGTTTGATGGTATTGGTTTCATAGTTGAATTCACGCGCCCGGTTTGGTATTTTGCCTTTTGGAGATGTATATTATGTAAATTTTATGTTTATAGATTTTTGTATTTTCCGGGGCGTGACAGTTGGTATCAGAGCTTGAAGGAGAATAAGAACTCTGATATTGAATAGGTTTCAATACTTGGGTGTTATAACTTTGAGCGGTTTAGGAAACTAAGTTTTCTTGAAAGATGAGGTTAAGGTAGAAGTTGGTTGAGTTATGAGTCGTGATTGTATATCAAGTATAGGATTGGTGTCAATAGTGTTGGTTCCATTGGGGTTAGTTAGCCTGGGAATCGAGAGTGCGAGTTTTGAAGGCTTGGACGTACCTATTTCGTAAAGTGGAAATGTCTTGTGCTATATTCGTATGTGTGTTCTCATTAAGTGATTTATGTTGAGGTGTATTCTCGAGTACGAAATTTCGTGATTGCTACTGATTGAGGTAAGGTGAGTTGGTTATGTCATCTATACAGGATATTGACGAGTTAAGTAGTATGGCCCAGCTTTCAGTGTGTCTCGAATTTCTTGGGTGCCATCGACAGGTGGTGAATAATTCTATATTAGTGTGTTTGACTTGTTTAGGAACATACTAAGTATATATATATAGTGTTCAGGTTCTATATTGAAAATAGGAAAATCTTTATTATAAGGTTGTGCTGGGGATTTAGCTTATTCAGTTGGCAATACTAATGTTGAAGTCTTGAGTATAATTTATACTGGGTGCCATATGTCGCTTGACCGATAGGGAACTTGGGTTATATGATGAGTTGATATGGGCTATAATACTGATAGGTGAATCAGTGAACATATAGTATCGGTTGGGTTAAAAGAGTTAAAGATTCAATTTGAAAATTTCTTGATATGAGATTTTTCTTTACTTTTAGTACATCTACGTGAGTGCATTGGAATTGTTTAGTATGAGGAAATTTATAGTTTATTAGGAGTGAAATTAAGAAGTTGAGTTATGATACTTTTTGGAATCATTTTAGTACATGACTAGAGTTGAGTTAAAGCAATACGATTTGTGAGTATATTGTGGAAGATATAACCATTAATTATGGTAAGCGCGATAAGTTTAAAGGACTAGACGTATTTTGAGAAGGTAAGAAATTCTCGGGCAATATTAAAGGCATTTTGGGTTTTAGTTAAACAGTTGTCACATGGTTCTGGATCTTATCTTTGTGGCGTTTCTCGTTCGGATTAAGGATGTGTAAAGGAAGTAATATTAAGTATGCGATTATCTAATGGAAGTATCTTTACAGTATAATTAGGGTTGTGAATAAGACAAGTTTGTAGTATCTCGAGAATTATGTTTAAGAGAAATTTGGATTCTTCAATTCTGGCATTGGGTATGGATTTTAGTTAGGAGTGAAGATAGTGATTGAAGAAGGTTCGGTACGAGAGATTACTATGTTGTAAGCATTACTTAAGTTTACTATATGATGGGTTAAAGTGGATAATTGGGAAATTCGGGAAGAGACGGAACTAAAGTAACCGTGGCTATTGGATCATTCGGGTAAGTATTCTAAAATTCGGGTTAATAAATAGAGCTATCTATGATTAGGGATTGATTGTGGTTTTATTGATATCGCCTTAGCAAACTATAGTTGTTTTTATGGGACCAAGTTTAGAAATGATGTTAATGGGTTATCAATGTTGGATAGTCATATGTTCTTCGAAAAGATAACTGTGAGTTAATACAAGTAGGTTGAGAAATACAAAGATTACGATTGTATTATGTTTTATCACATAAGGAAGATGATTTTTGTAGTGGAATCATATTGATCGGATAGTTGATGACGGTAAAATTTTGAGTATATCATTGAGTCATTAGGTGATAATAATCGTTAGCCCTATTCATTCTCTTATTTGTTCGGGTAGTAGTGTGATTACTTGGGATGACGTCTAGATCGTCAATGCGTACGGATGAACCGGAAAAGTAAAACTTATGGATGTTGATGATTTAAGGGTTGATGGTGAGCGTAATGCTAATTAGGATCAAATCGGCTATGTCTCAGAATTGGTGAACAAGTGATAGTCCTGAGAATGTGAAATTCGGGATGAAAGAGGAAGTTAACTTTAGGATGTTTGATATGGATATGCTTGAAATATGTATGTGTTCAATATGTGTGGGTTTATTTGAGTCTTGGAATCGATGTCTGAAATCTTTAATAGGTACTTGATTAGGGGTTATGAGTGCTATATGAGAATCGATATTTTGTAGCCTCGTTGTGATTGCGTGTGATGATTTTTGATAAGTGAATTCGCGGGCGAATTCTTTTTAAGGAGGGTAGATTGTAACGACCCGAAAACCCGTCTCTATTTTCTTAGTAATAAAGAATTGATTATTTATTTATTAACTATTTAATTATTTAAATTGTTTATTTATTTAAATAATTATGTGTGCATTTCGTGTTACATAATATTTTATGCCTAACATTTTAATCTATCATTTGTGCTAGTATAGAATTATTGGGTCTTAGTTGTTAGTGGGGAGAAATGAATTTAATTGCTAGATAGTGGAAGAGGGGGCCTAGGTGTAACGTTTCATTTAATTGATGATCATCCTCCCTCCTCCCTCTCTCTTACACTCTCCTCACCACAAACACACACACACATAGTGAAATTACTCCCTCTCTCTTCCATTGTTGCCAAGGTAAGAACTCCTCCTTCTCTCTTCATTTTGACCATCTTCCTCCCATTATTTCTTAATGCTCATTTTATGAAAAATGTTTAGATCATCGATAGGATCGCGTAGAGCTAAGAAATTTCGAATACCGTCAACTTTGATAAATTCCGGGTAAGTTGCTTTTCCCCCATTTATGCTAAAAATGTTCATCTTTAACTTCATTGATGCTCTAGTTGATATATATGGCTTCTTTGGTTGATTTGGAATTTATTTGTAAATTATCCATTTTTGTGATAATATGATATTTGGATCATCTTTTGATTTGGGTTATTTGGATGTTGTTATATGGGTCTTTTATGAGTTTATAAGTTGTTTTGGTTCATTGTTATGCTAGTTAGAAGTGTTGATTGTATGGGTTGTAAAATGGTAAGAAAAGTAGCTCAAACCCAGAAAAATGGCAAGTTTTGGTTCTTCCGGGCAAGGAGGCGCGCGCACCATGTTTTGGGAGGCATGCACACCCTCTTATGCTTCAAAAACGCAACCTTCTGATCAAAGGAGGCGCGCGCACCCCTTTTAAGGGAGGCGTGCGCACCCCTGTTTTTCCAGTTGTCCGTTTTTCGCTCAATCTTCCGGAGGCCGTAACTTCTTCATCCGGACTCCATTTTTGATGTGTAAACTATCGTTGGAAAGCTCTTTTCGAGTACTATGAAATGGTTCTATTGTCCGCTTGGTTCCAGATCAGAATGATTGTCTTTTCATTGAGGTTTAAGATCAAGGTGTAGTCTCGGTCTAGGTTCCGTAGTACTATTCCAGTTGACTTAGTTGGGCACCGTGGAACACTTTAGTAATTGAAATTGGTTCCTTTGTGAGCAATGGTGTTATGAAATTTGATAAAGTATTGTTTGGGAATGTTTGGGCATCTTATGATGTGTTCGTGATTGTTCCAATCGAATTGATTTTGGATAAGACTTGGTCTAGGTTTTAGGCAATATCCTATACCTAGAGGGTTGTTATTGAACACTAAAGTGTAGAGTTTGGTCCGGTTGTGATCATGTACTAATAGGTGTAACCTTTTGGGTTCGTTCGAGTGTTAAGAATTGGTTCGTTGATGAACGGATGTAGAGTGAAATGGCGATTGGGTACTTGCGGTTTGGTTAACTTTAAGGTGTAGTCATTCGGACTTCCTATTTGGAATTCTAGGTGTAAAAATATAGGGAGTAATAGTCTTAGTACATCTTCATGAGTAAACGTTTAGGGAAATTTTGGTAATAGTCATTGTACTATTTGTGAGCGACCGTTTGGGTTGTGCTCTTTATGAGTAACTTGTGAGTACCATCTTTAGAATGTGTTTGGTATATGCCTTATCTTGGAATCATCATGTTTTAATGATCACTGTTGTTGGGCTCTTTATGAGTAGATCGTTTATCGTTGTTGTTGAACTCTTGTTGAGAAGCTTCTTGTATTCGTTGTTGTTGAACTCTTCATGAGTAATCGTTTGCATCCTTATGGTGACTAGTTTGTATGGTTCCCTACTTTGGAATTATTGGTTGATTATCGTGCTAGTATTTATTACTTAACCTTTATTTAGAAAGTCCAGCTGGTTATTTGTGTTCGAGTCAGGCAATGGATAATGTTATAATGGCACGAGCCAAGTCCAGTATAGCATCGCCCATTGGTCCTTATTTCCTCATCCAGATTGGCCTTGGTTGGGATGAGCTAGCTCCCTTTGGTGAGTATTCTAGCTAGTCGTTTTGGGTTATGACTTTGTGTCATTTTCCCTTGTCCTTTGTGACATGTTACATTGTTATGGTTCCGGTACCGGGGTTGTGATCTTCAGCTGTTTATGCTACTACGAAGATTGGTTGATTGATTGATTGGTCGGTTCTGACCGGGGTTTTCTCTTCAGCTATTATGCTACTATGAAGATGGTTTGATTGGTTGATTGGTTGAAGCTGCGCAGCGATTGTTCTATTGGTTTGGTGAAACCTTGGCTCAGTATCCTTTGTAACGTGTTTATTTCAGTCTTATGTGCTGCATGATGAGTTAGTCGTTATTTCTAACTGGTATGGGACAGTTGGCGATAGGGAGCTTTCTCATTTGTTGTTATGTGATTTACTTGTTCATTTATATCGTTGATTTGCATGATATTATGCCATGTAGCTGCATTAGTAACTTACTGAGATTTTATCTCACCCCGTTTCTTTTTATCTTTGTTGTTTTCCTTAACCCCCCCCCCCCCAGGAAATCAAATGGTAGCGTTGTGAGGTCCGTTGTAGCGGGAATCTCCTGAGCAGGTTGATCGCCTTTGGGATAGTTGCTCTTCAGAGCCTTTATGTATTTTATTGTGGGTTCGTAGTCGTTCAGTGTTTTGTATATACGGTTGTACTTTGGGTATTTTGTTAATAGTTGTTCTTGCTTCCGCGTTTGTTTCTAGTCTCCGAGTTATAATCTCGTTGAGGTGTTGTTTGATGGTATTGGTTTCATAGTTAAATTCACGCGCCAGGTTTGGTATTTTGCCTTTTGGAGATGTATATTATGTAAATTTTATGTTTATAGATTTTTGTATTTTCCGGGGCGTGACAATCTCCCACTTGTACTAGGCCCAAACAACGTGTATCCAATACCCATTGAGCTTAGTTATGATCTTCATCATTATTGCAAGCAAGCTTATGTAAGATGATTATCCTTGTTATCATCATATGGTACTTTTCATATTTAGACATCTCCCATCTTTGACGATTTCTCGAATAAGATAGAAACGTCCGAGTATATGTTTAGATAAGACATTAGTCCATTAGATTGTGCAATAACAATTATTGGCACAATGAAGGTCCATAAAATTAGTGACACTAGAAACAAATTCTAGTTTACTAATTAGTCTCTTAATCCAAACATCTTTCTAGTTGCATCTCATGCTACTAGATACTCAATCTTTTGTAGAATAGTGAAGGTGTATTTAGAACTCTTCTAACACCATAATTAAATATAAACATGTATTTATACTGCAATATTTATCTTTGTTGGTTTTGAAGAATGCATCTATGTAACTATTACAAGATCATCTTTCATTCCATCAAAGATCAAAAATACATCATTTAGTTCCTTTTCAAGTACATAAGGATGTTTCTTAACTAGTGACTTTCACTAGGATCCGATTTGTATTATCTCATCATACTCCAAGTATATGAGACATCCAGTCTTAGTATATTAACATGGTTTACATGATAGATCAAATTACCAAAGCATATGGAATCCTAATCATGTACTCTTGCTCATTAGTCTTCCAGTAAGACTAAATCTTGCAAAGATTAATTCCATTAGACTTTTGCAAGTAACCTCTCCAAGAGTCTTTCATAGTGAACTTTTCAATATCTTGTCTATATTAGTACTTTGATTTTAACCAATCAACCTTTGAAGATGTATCTCAGTAAATCAGTTCACGGTTATAGGCGGCTTTATCCAAGTTTTTCATTTAGAAACTCTTTCAAAATGAATTATATGTCAACCACATATATATGACTAGGAATGATGTTACGCTCTTACTAAATTTATTGTAATCATAAGTCTCATCTTTGATGAATTCAAACTTTTTGAATACTACATCAAAATGAAAATTTCACTCCAAGTAGTTTGCTTCAATCCATCTCATGGATTTCTACAACTTGCATATTTTATTAGAATTTTATGGATCAATCAAAACCTTTAGGTTGTATGAAACACATCCTAAAGTAAGTTCCTGTTAAGGAATATAGTTTTGACATCCATCTGTCATATTTCATATTCAAAATATGAGGTCGTGACAATTAGAATTCTAATATCCTTAAGCATGGCTGTATGTGACAAAATTTTATCATAATCAATATTATGAATTAACTTTACTCAATCAGTCGTGCTTTATCAATATGCAACTTGCGATCCATGTCTGTTTTCTCCAAGAAAACTCATTTTCTATCATATGGTTTTTAAGCCTTAGGGTAGAACAATTAAGTTCGAAACTTGATTATGATATATGGATTGCGCCTTTAGATTTTATGACTCCAAGTCATTGATATAAATCCGGAGCGGACTTTTCATCTTGATAGGTGATAGGTCAATCATTCGCAATGATATCTTCCTTATTACTTTCTATTATGAGAAATCAAAATTTCTTGTTATAGATAGTATCCTATCATATATGCAAAAAAAAAAAAAAAAAAAAAATATCTTGTGTATACCTTGAACGAATTTCCACAACTCCTTGTGAAACTTTGTTCAACTTCCATCTTAGGTTCTATATCATTTTCTGGGCCTCGAACTCTTCGAGATACATTTTACTCCCACTAGTTCTTTAGAGATAAACGATTTATCTAGAAAGTGTTATATTAGAGTAACAAACGATTTGTACTATAAAGGTCGTAAAATTAATATCCTTAAGATATCCCATGAAAATACATTAACTAGATTTAGGTGTGACTTTGTCCAAGACAATACTTTTCGTAAAAGTGTCACATTATAAATCTTTATGAAAGACAAACTAAGTTTTCTTTCATTCCATATCTCATATGGTACATTTAGAACCTCCTTAGATGAAACTCAATTTAGTGTGAGCGCAGGTGTTTCTAGCATATAATCCAGAATGATAATTAAAGATCAGTTTGACATATTATGAGGCGAAAAGCAGCAGTTTGCAGACAATCTGCAAATTTCTGTAACAGGAGCCGTACGGCTCATCCCTAGGCGTACGCCTAATTTGCAGCCGTACGGTTGTCTTTTTCAGATTCTGTTTTTCTTATTCTGCAGACTTTCTACAGAATTCTCATCAAGTCCATGGTTCAAATATTCGTTACTTTGATCAGATCAGAGTACACTAATACTTTTTGACATGAGTTATCGAAATCCTCACTAGCATTGTTACTTTAATGAACTACATACATCAATATGTATTAATCCAAAAGAGTACTTCCTTTCATTACTATTAGTAAAAGGTGTCTCTATCAATTTTCAAGATTCACATATATCATATAATTTGAAATCATGTGAATTTAAAAGTCCGTCCCATGGAATTTTAGATATGTGTTTCTGATCATTTGATTGAGAATTTAATGCTACAAGAATGTAACGCTTTACATCCTTAAATTTGGATTTCCTTTTATTTATCTTATCCTTATTATTTTGTTCTTTCAAAGATAAGGATATAAAGTTCCACTGTATGATTTGCAAATCATATTTAATGGAACATTTTCTTATTCAAAATAAGAAATATCCATAATCTTCTAATGAAGAAACGAAAATAATATTTCTACTTAAAGTAGGAACATCTCAACATTGTTCAAAACAAATATGAACCCACCAAGTAAAGACCTTTCGCAAGTTCCTATGATTAATGTTGCAACCTTTGCATCATTATCAACACATAGGTTAATCTTTACCCTTTCAAGTAGTCTTTCTATTTCTCAAGTCTTACACATTTATACAAATTTGAGATCCATATCCGGTATCCAATACCTAAGAACTTAGAAGTAGAATATTAACATAAATACTTGAAGTGGTAGTCCTACTACCCTTCCTTTTGATCTTTTAATTCAAATTGTAATTTCTCCAATGGTCAATCTTATTGCCATGATAGCAATTACATCCTTTGGATTTTGGTTTAGCCACAAATATTTGCTTTAGGTTTTGACAACTCTTGTCTTGCATCTATCTTAAATCCTTTTCTTTATTAACCTTTTAGAGTTTGAGAAGGTTTCCATTTGATATTAAGACTTAGCATTTTAAACATCAAGTGTCGCTTATGAATAAATATCAAATCCGTTTGTTAGTTCCAAACTAACTTGATCACCAAGCCATCTAAGGTAATTAATATGTCTCTCCATGTTCAAAACATGAGAACTTATTAACATACCTTTCATTCATCACATGAATGTTAGGCTCTAATCAATCTCAAACTTTTCTTGCCTTTCTTGCTTGTAGGAACGCTTCGTACGTAATTGATTATCACATAAGCATCCATATGTTTTAGATACTTCTAAAGTTCCAAACATATGGTAGCAAGTTGTAGGACAATTGACATCCATAGATTCATCCACATGATTCTAAATTATGTCTATGTTCGACCTTAAGGCATTAGGTTTCTTAGGAATAAGATTTATTAAGAATTCATAACTTCCGCTCTTGCTTAAGAACAATTCTTAAGCTCATGACTAAGTCAAGGAAGTTAATCTCATTCTCTTTAAGTGGGGTCAATCTCAGTGATTATACATGATTATAGTTTAAGATATTCTACAAATATGCAAATAAATATACACCTATATTTTATATCATTATCATTTAGAGATATTTAATGTATTTCATAAATATTCCTACTAAATTATACACCTTCAAATACAACTCTTGTATAATATAATTAAGTGGGCTAAGATCCAACTTTAATTTAATTTCAAGTCTGCTTTGGCGATACTGCTCAAAATTAAATTAATTAGGTAGATAACTCCTTATCAATCATATCATATATGACTCTTAGATCTTTTATGGGATTTGGATATCTTATGTCAAAACATATTTTAATCTCATCTTGTGCCTTAGGCCCAAAAATTTATCTTTTGATAGCCTAATTGAGTCAAACCACTTTAAACGTATAAGAACCACTCTTTCACTCATCATGCTCATATAAGGATAGAATTAATGCACATCGCTTTGGCAGAGCCCACATAAAACTACTCGTATACTCACATGTGTTTTAATCGTGGGTTGGCACATGACTTAAAATTTTATGAAGGTTAATTTAACATAGAGACATGCATCATATATTTAATTATGTCAAACATAATACTCCCTCCGTCCCGCCGGAAACTTCAAAAAAAAAAAATATGGCACAAGAATTAAGGAAAAAAGTGAAAAAGGTGATGTGTTGTGAGTGTTGATAGTTGAGTGGGAGAGAGAAAGTGGGGTAGAGAATAGTTAGTGGGTTAGTGGATGTGAGTATGAGAAGTGAGACCCACTAATTAAAAAGTATTAAAAACTTTCCATTTATGGATTTTGCAATTTCTATGGGACGCCCAAAATGGTAAGTTTTGCAATTTCCGGCGGGACGGAGGGAGTATAATATAGTCTTTGCATAAAGGATGTTAACTAATCAAATTAATTAACAGAAGAAATATCTTGTGATTTAATTATGAAGCAATATTATGGGGACGGAATCTAAATTATCTGTAAACAATTTACAGATTAGATAATTCATTCGCATTCCCAGAAACAAGGCGTAAGCCTGCCATTGGTCCATGCAATGAATTAATCCAAATTTAGTTTCCTTCTCTGCAAACAATTTTCACTTTGTTTATAGGGATAAATTCTAAAACTTTTGAATCCGCAGAACATCTATCGATTGAGAGCACAAAACGTACGGCCAAAACTAAGCCAAGAGGCATCCATATTTCCGTACTAAGATCAAGAAACCAAGCAACTTCTCTATACGGTCAAAACTAAGCCAAAATGCATCCACATTCCCGTATAGATTGGTCACTTGTTTCAAGACCTTTTCATTGTCTCTTAATCTCACAGATTATAGCAATCCTAAACTCTTTAGAATTATGATTTCTGCAACTTTCTGGATTGAATCATATTTCAGGAAACACTGTTTCGAAAACCAGTCATCTGAAACCAGATTCAGTTCCTGATTCGAATTCTGTAATGATTTACAGAATAATCAGAAAACCAGAAAAACAAAACAATCTGCCCAGAAAACCAAGGCCAGCCGTACGGCTTTGTGGCAGGCGTACGCCTCCACAACCGCCGTACGGGGGTGATTCCCAGTTTCCCCAGATTTCCAGAATTTCAGAAATTCGATCAATCCCAATATCGTGTTCATGCTTTAATCAGATTAAACTAACATGAATTTACAGATTACGAATTTAACTAGATCTAACCAACATCATGAATAAACAATTTATTGCATATACAAATTAGGTCTAAATTATCAATACACATAATCCAATTATTTATTGATATCCCTAACATGTAATTATTCATATGGATCAAATCAATATAATAATCACATAATCCTCATACAATCATGCTCATAAATTTTATATCTCATATATAAAATCAAATCACACATTCATCTTATTATCATGCAAATCATATAATCGAATTAAACAATTTAAACATGATATATTAAAATAATCAACGATGAACAGGGCTCTGATACCACTGTTAGGTTTTGATGCATCATAAGCAGCGGAATAAAACATAAAATCAAACACCCATGAGCCCGGATCTGTGCATGTTGATTAAATTAAATACAAGATGAAAGAAACATTCCCTTGAAGATCGAATCCATGAACACAAAATTTAGGTGTTGAAAAGCGAACACCCTCAACCAGTATCCACACGTCGAACGGACTCAAGAACACCTTCTTGATTGATTGCTAGATCCAAGGCTTGCTGAAAAAATGATTTCTTCATTGGAATTATTTTGCTCCATTGATTATTGTATTTTGATGATTCTCAATCTCAAAATAAATAATCATACCTCTCTATAATTTATTGTTTCTAAAACAATGTGTTATGATTTCTCAAATCACATTAGAGGTTGTCAAACCCGACTGCATATATTTATATGAGGGTTTGACCTAATTCCTTTTGGGATCGGGATTCCTTGTCACACAAGAAACCTTAACAACCTGACCAGAAAGGGGGGAGGGGGGGGGCAGCCGTACGGCTCACCAGTATCCATACGGTGGTCATTGTTAAAATCCTATATTTTCAGCCTTTTTCCAATCAATTCTATTGTGTGTGACCCAATAGGATTATACTAAGTTGGCAACGAGTCCGAACCATATGACTATCCAATTAGTATAACTTTGAAAGTCCAAGGTTACCTTATATAACATATCACAATCCCTTTGTCACGCGATATCATATTGGACATAAGTCATGGTCCATGTCAACTTATGTTGTCCAATGCTTTCTTGATCTCGAGTAGATTTATAAGAGCAAATTACATTGAACACATCAATTTATTTGGGTACGGCCGTAAACTATCATCAATCTCACTCATCGAGTGGCCAAGCAGATATCTCTCTTGAGAGAGGGACAAATCCCATATTGACTTATCATTCTTCCCTATAAGAATCCGATTATGTCAATCGTAGCCTTTATAACCACCCGGTTAAGGGTAGCGTTTGAGTACATCAAACATAATGTTCATCATGTGGAAGACCATGATAATCTCAGGTCTAAGGATATCAAATGATATAACTATTATGAGATTTAGTTATGACATTTGACCATGACATAAATCTCATAACGGGTCTATCCTGTACATTGTTCACCAACAAGTACCCACAAGTTTAATCTGCATCCTATGCACCATAATCATCACATGATTATCCATTAAATTCATACTAGCCTTTCATAAGTGCTACGGACAATGATTATTATAATAAACATGCAAAAGATATAATAATCGGGTTTGTTATCTCTATAACAATGAAGCTATGATGTAACACATAGGCCTTTCTCAAGGGCTAAAGGCATAATATCCAACATAAACTAATCCACATGAATCTTAATATAAAAGAAACTTAAAAAATTAGCTAGGAATGAAAGACATATTTGGGGCAAATTGCAATTTGGTTACCTGAACTTTCCCCATAGTTGCAATTCGGTTCCCAACATATCATTTTTTGCAACCCCCTTCCCAATGTTATCATTTTGTTGCAATCCAATGAAATTTTGGATGGAAACCTAACTGTTGTTAAAAATTTCTTCCATGTGACATGCACATGATTTCAGATGGGCAAATATGACATTTCCCATGATAAAATAGTCAAAACTAACGGAAATTACGTAGTCATAGTTCATTAACTGAGATAGACTCAAAAATAACGGAGAAAACTAACTACCATTACTATTTTAAAAACACCTTCACCCTAAATGTTAAGACATTAGTCAACCACCGCCATTTTAGTCAATCGCCACCACCACCGCCGCTGCCACCATTAGTCCACCACCACCGCCGCTGCCACCATTAGTCCACCACCACTAACTTCAGTCCATCATCAACACCACCAAACCCACCACTGCCACAACTACATTACATCTAAAAATCCAGAAAAATAAATTAAATCCTTATCACTTTACCAGACCTAGTTCAGTGATTGAGGGAAAAACCCTTAAACAAAACACATTTGAACAGAGAAATTTGGGTGGGGGAATTTTGAGAGAGAGAGAGAGAGTAGTCGAGAGGAATAGGTGTCGCATTTGAGAGAGATTTCCGGAGACTGAGATGATCGATGGAGGCCGACCAAAGCTTCCAGATTGGAGGAAGCCAATCGCCGGTCGAAGCTTTGCAACGGCCGGATCTGATTCTAGAAGGTCGAATCTTTGCCAAGCTTAGAGAAAAACTGGACCTTTGGTTTGTGGAGATGACGCTAAGCTGATATTCGCAAAGGACTTGTCGGATCTGGAAGGGGGAGGGTGAGCCGGAGGTAGATGAGGGAGAGAGCGGGTGACTGAAATTTTATTTTTTTTTGGGGGGGGGGGAATTTCAATATACCAGGTTAAAGGGTGTGGGGGTTGGAATTTATGAAAATAAAATAATGTAAGAAGTCTTTTTTGCCCCTCAATAATCATGTGAGAAGTCATTTTTGCCCCTTCAAAAATCATGTGCATGTCACATGGAAGAAATTTTTAACAACAGTTAGGTTTCCATCCAAAATTTCATTGGATTGCAACAAAATGACAACATTGGGAAGGGAGTTGCAAAGAATGATATGTTGGGAACCGAATTGCAACTATGGAGAAAGTTCAGGTAACCAAATTGCAGTTTGCCCGACATATTTGGTTCAATTCACAATAAATGTCACATTATAATTTTTTAACATGACAGTTATAAAACAAAATTATGTATTTCCAAACGAAAGAACAATTTAAGTATAATTTTATATTAATATATGTAATAAACATGTTTAATAGTTTGTCAAGTAAATTGCAATATTTTTATTGCATGACAGATTAAAATAAGAGTTAGTCTTCTGTAAAACGCGTTTTTTTAGTGATTAGGAAAAACGTGTTTTTCATAATCATCTGACGCTCCTCAACACACATGTTGTACCTTCGTAACACACCAACTGGTCATACTAAACATTGTCACGGACTAATCTATTAACACATCAACTGCTCTTCAATTTTTTTTTTCCCAAAAAATCCTTCCGACTATCACTTTTAAAAGTTCTGGCTATCAGTCTCAAAGGTTCTGGCTATCAGCCTCAAAGGTTTTTTCAACTTTTTTTTTTTCTCACTGGCGATGCTTGATAAATTATATCCAGATGACTTTATTATCTTTATCCAGAACCCCTTGAGCTTGATATCCAGAAAGTTTATTGGCCAAGACCACCTTCAAATGTGCTTGAATATCATATCCAAAAGGCTTGTTATTGATATCCAGAACCGTTTGAAAAATTCCGATTACTTACAAAAATGCTACCGCGCATTTTTTAAAGAAGTTCCATATATTTTCAAAAATACCACCGAAACACGTTTTTCTTGAGATTTACGTAAAACGCATTTTACCCAATATTTTGTGTTAAAATAATTGTAAAAATCTATAAACTAAGTAAACATGAAATTATTACAAAGAAATCTCAAAAAAGAAATCTCAAAGAAGGTAAAGTAGATCCGAGGAAGGAGTAAGTAGCTAGATAGAGAGATGTACGATTAAACTAAAAATAGGATGTACAATAATTGAGGTTACAAGGGACACGTATGGATGTGGTCTATTTTTAGAATTGAAGGAATCCATGTGCATCAAACCCTAAACTCGGGACATTTACATGAAAATGTGTGCAATGTAGGCTATGTGTAATACTTAGCATATGGATCATGTGAAAAAAGAAAACTAAGAAAAGCATAATCTAAATTAAAATAAAATTGTCTCCAACACTTGGTGAGTTTTAGACCATACACTAGTTTGCTCTCTGCCCTCGGATTATATCTCCTTTTCCCCCTTTAAATAGGCTTTTTGTTTAGACATTATAGGGGAAGATTGAGGAAGTAAGCCTAGAGATTTGGATACGGTACACCTTTTTTCCCTTAGCAAATGGGTTACCGAGTAAATTTTTGATATTAATTGTCGCGCCCAGACTCGTGGTCCTACTTGGCCCCACGCTCGGGACACGATTGGAAGACGTTATAAAGCACTTTTAGAATTTTTTTTCGAAATATACTTTCATAAAGTTGAATAAAATCCACACTTGAAGTTCACACTTCCACTAACTTTCAAACAAACTTTTCAAACAACTTTCACAAACGAAAGTATTTAGCCCGAAGGCTTAAAAACTTTTATACAAATGTACAAACACCGACATTATCCAAAATATAGGTGTTACAAGACGATGAAGTCAAGGAAACTCTACCCAAAAGGTTATACATTTATGTAATGTAACCCTGACAAAACAAAACCCAACTCTTACCACTTTCAACGTCCTTCCGTGCCAAAGTGTCCTATCCCCTGGACTTGCTTTTATCTAAAACAGTAAACAAATAAGGGGTGAGAATGAATCTCAGTAAGCTACTAAAATGCAACTACGTTAAATGCTGATATGATAATCATAAAGAAGCAATATCAACAAATAATCATATAGCATATAGCACATAACATGAGAGGCTCCCTATTGCCAACCGTCTCATACCGGTTGGAAATAACTACCAACTCATCATACAACATATATTGTAGGAGTAAACACTCCTACGAGAATACCAAGCCAAGGTTTACCGAACTAACATAACCATTTGAGAATACCATCTGAGAAAACCAGTTGAGAAAACCATCTGAGCAGCATAAATAGCTGAAGCCGGGATCCCGAAAACCAAATCATAACCATAATAACCAAAGTTCTCGAATCAAACATAACCATCTGAGAGGTATCAACAAAGCAGCACAATGGCTGAAGCCGGTTCCGGAACCAAACAATCACAACAACAACAATAGCGGGAGAAAATGACACGAAGTCATACCCCTAAATGCTCACGCGAGGGAGCGAGTTCATCCCATCTAAGGCCAATCTGGACTGGGGAAATAGGTCCAGTGGAAAAGCCTTAATGCTTTCCACCTCCACTCGATAACACCCAAACCTGGGGAAATAGGTCCAGTGGAAAAGCCTTATAGTGAACATGGCTAGTGTGCCACTATAATTCTTTCCACCTCCACTCGATAACACACAAAACCAGCTGGACTTTCAACAAAGAGCACAGTAATAAATACTTTCTAAAACAACAACAACCGGGGCAATGATTCTAAAATAAGGAACCAAGCCAAACACATCAAAAGATGCAACCACGTTACTCATAAAAGAGTTCACAACATTGACATTAGGTCACAACACAATCCTTTATTAATGACATTAAGTCAAACAACAATCTTGCACACACTTAAACACGATCCTCAACAACCAAGTATGTCGAACCCATTTCTCACACAAGGGATTCCAAAGTAAGAAATCCTACGAAAGCATCATAAAGATGTACCACACTTAAAATGAACCTAAACGGTTACATTATTCCAAACTCGATCACAAAGGACCAACTCTACAACAACGGACAATTAATACTCTTTTTGTTATTAAACACCTACTGGATTTCCGTAATATAATATTTAGAACCCAATTGAATAAACCACCTCATCACGTAGTACACAAGAAGAGCTTGGAAACGATAGTTTACACGACTAAATCGGAGTCCGTATGAAGAAGTTATGGCCTCCGGAAGGTTGAACCATTTTCTGGGAAAAGTGTGCGATCGCCCAAAAATAGTGTGAGGCCGCCCAAAACACTCAATTAAGGTCAAATTGCTCCAGAAAGAGTGTGCGATCTCCCACAAAAAGTGTGCAACCGCCCAAACCTCCAAATGTATCAAAATTGCACTCCTTTCGTTTCACCGTCTCACAAGTATAAGTATAATTTTTCTAATATACTAATATACTCATTTAGGATACTTTCATTCATTTTCCCGTCTCACGAATAATAGTATAATTTTTCTAATAACATTTAAATCAAGTTAATATTTTACCGTCTCACAAGTAGGAGTATAAATTTTCCTAACACCTCAAAAATACCCAGGAGTGCATTAATATACCAAAGGCATATACTAACTAACATGTTCAATCAAACTTTCAAGTTTATTTTCTCTTATCTTCTACAGAGTCTTTTATACTCCCTTTGTCCCAAATAAACAAGTATCACAAATAAATTCTTTTCACAATAATTTCATCACATATCACACATATAGCAAATATATGACCATTTTACTATTTAAGGGGAATTAGTAACTTACCTATTTCCGGAAAAAGTATCGCAGAAATATATTTTGTTCGGGTAGAAATGACCTACTCAACGCCCTGATCATTTATATATAATTAGTTTTTAAAACGGATAAGTAATTAAAATGAACTAAATCGAAATAGGACGAACTTACCCTTTTTCGGAAAGAACGAGAAGAAAAGTATACGCAGAGCATAATGAACACAGAGGAAGAGAGAAGAGATAAGTTTGTTTTTATAAAAAATCTTTCCCCAATTACACTTTGGTCCCTCAACTTTCTAGTTGAGCAGTTAACCCCCTAAACTTTAAAGTTACACTTTGGACCCTAAAGTTTCAACTTTATCATTTAACTCTTTTAACCATTATTACTACTAACTAAATAAATAACACAATGAAGCAAATAATATAAGCAAGTCATAAAAATATTTTCTAACACATAAAATGTACACATAATGTCCATTTAAAATTCCCAAAATATAAAATAAATAGGGACGGGTTTTGGGGTCGTTACATTAATACTATGTTCCAAATAAGAGTTTTACTTTACTTGTTCACGTTTATTAGGAAAAAGGAAAATTGGTAAGTTTTCCAAGTAGATTAAATATATAATTGTTTAAAACGCTATTAATAGTACAAATGAACAAAATATATATTAATAAGTGTTGGTTTTTTTGTAATTATAGATACGTTAAAATGACAAACTTGTCAAAACATTATTCCTCCTTTCCCATTATTCACCATTTTAGGAAAGAGATTCTTACCTTAAGACGCACCAAAATAAAAAATAGGACTCTTACTCTCAGACATATACAATATTTCTTTCTGTCAGTAAATAAAAGTTAATATTTTCATAGAAAATAATTTTTAAATTTAAATGAGTGAATTTTGATGAGTGAGTTTTTACTCATTTTATTAGATACTTTTAGGCTTATTTATTGCTTTGTTCTCAAGCTTTTGTTATTTGATTTGGGTATTTTTGTGTTTTTGTTGTCTAGGGTAATTATGTGCTCAATGTTGGTAGTGGTGCCCTAGGCACGTTTAATAAACGTTGTAATTGTTATCATTTATTTCATATCAATAAAGAGATATTTTGATTATTATTGTTGTTCATGTTTACTTATAATAATCCCCGTCCCTAGTACTTGTTAAGCACTAGTATAAAGGCTAAATGATCATGGGATGATCATGTTAGATTTATGGGTACTTGTTTGGAACAAGGTACTGGACATGACCCGATGTATGAGATTTATGTCATGGTCTATGTCGTACATATATCTCATATTAGTTATGTCATTTGAATCCTTAGACATGAAGTTATTATATTCTTCCACTTGATGAACATTGTGTTTGACATATTCAAACGCTACCTTAATACGGTAGTTATAAAGGGTATGATTGGCATAATCGGATTCCCGTTGGGAAGAATAATAAGCTAAATGGATTTGTCCCTCCACGGAGAGATGTCAAGCTTGGGCCCCTCGAAGGAATGATGTTGATGAAATGTTCGGCCGGACTCAAATGGATTGCTTGGATCAATAGCATTTGAATTATCAACATATTCGGAATCGAGAAAGTATTGAACAAGACAAGTTGACTCTTTGACCATGACTTGTGTTCAATGACATCGTGGACAAAGGGATTATGACATATTCTAAAGGAATGCGAACTTGTATCTAGTTATACTATTTGGGTAGGTATGACGGTTTTCTAGAACCTAATCATATCTTATGGGATCATGTTTGAGCCCATTGCCAACCTAGTATAATCCTAGAGGGTCACACACAATAGAACGAATTTCAAATAAGAGGACTATATTGGAATTTAGGGTCGAAGGACCTCAAGGGAATTCTGGAATTATTCTGGGCTTCCTGGTTAACCAAGCGGGCGCTTGGGATGAACCAGGCGGGCGCCTGAATGATTTCTAAATGGCCCGGACCTTCTGGTCATTCAAGCGGGCGCCTGGTCCTTTGCAGGCGTGCGCCTGGTGATGCCGACAGGAAAATTCCTAATTCGATTAGGAAAGGTTTTTGGCACAAGTTACCTATTTGGAATAGATCTTAATTGTGTATAAAAACCCCAATTCGGCGAGACCATATTTACTAGTGCTTTTGTGAGTCTCAAAGAGTTTGAGAGAGATTTTATTTTATTCTAAGACATCATTGATTGAGGAACAAAATAATTCACAAATAAATTCCATATAGTTCTTTATTAAATTGTGAAAACGTGTTTTACAATTATTGGTCTAGCAACCAAGATCGAAGAAGTTCCTTTGATATTCGTTCGAAGTGTGGATACCGCTAGAGGGTGAATTTTATCATCTTACAAAGTTCGTGATTTGTTCGTGATAAAGCTTCAAGATTTCCACCAAGACCAAAGAGAAAAGTTCATAGCCATCAAGAGTTAGTTATTCCTCTATTCATCTTGTTGTATTTGATTTAATCATATGAACGGATCCATGGCTTTGGGTTTCTTAAAATTTTAATTGCTATATTCCGCTGCGCATGTTACTTGGAAACCCAACAGTGGTATTAGAGCCCCGTTCATGTTGATTAATTCAATACTTGGATCATGTTATGTGTATATAAATTGTTTATGTGCCAAGCATGATATGAATATTGGATTATATGATGTTTATGTGTTTTGTGATTTTATGTGGTTTATTATTTTGCAACTTTAATCGCACGATTCAATCGCAATAAAAATTATGGTGGATTATGAATTATTTCGATTATTAATTTTTGATTGGATCAAAGTTTTAATAATCGGGGAAGAAATAATTTTGAGACAAAAATTTCGAACTTGAAAATTCTATACCATTCTGACCATACAAGCGCCCGCCCGCGCTGGACCAGGCGCGCGCGCGCTTCAGGCGCCCGCTCGCTGGAAACCAGGCGCGCGCTCGCTTGGCCAGAATGTTCTGATTCTTGTTGAAATCTGATTCTGAAATTTTTCGATAAATCCAACAAAAACCAGTAACAAGACCAGTCCAGACTTGCTGATCTGGAATGGGTTTTGGGTAGTTGGTTTGTGTGTAGATTTTGGGGTTTGATTTTTCTATTTGTTTTAGTCTTGTGATTCCTAGATTGGTTCATGTTTTGGATGGCTAATCTGCGTTCATCGAGATTGTGTTTCCCAAAATTGATCGCAATCAAAGTTTCAAAGATAAAACGAAGTTAGAATTATGAAGAGTTCATAATTGCTAAAATTGAGAAACAAAGTTCTTGATTCAATGATTGGAGATCCATGTGGAATTGTGAATGCAATTGGCCTACGTTCATCGAGACCATCTATTGCTTAGTTTCGGCCACATGGACTACTTTCTTGGTTTCTTGAATTAGTGCGGGATTGTGGTTGCCTAATGGCTTAGTTCGATCGCACTTCTTGTTGTCTTGATTTGGAGATAATAACCGAAGTTGAAATAGTCTCATCCTCATAATTATAGAGAAACTAATGACACATAAATATCATGCTTAAATTAATGGAGATTAATTTAGTGGCTAAACTTGATGTGTAACATGTTTATATTATGTGCTCATAAATGTGTTATATGCTATATGTGATGAACCTTCAAAGAAAGTTTTAAGCCTTTATTTGCCATGCCATGATTAAAACACTTGTTTATACATGGGTGATTTTGATGTGGGTTCGCCGCCGCGAGGTGCATTAATTTTATTCATGTATGAGCAAGATAAGGTTCATTAGTTTAATGTGGGCTTACCTCCGCAAGGTACATTAAATTGAATGGTTCCTATACGTTTAAAATGGTTGGACTTGATTAGGCGTCAAAACGGTTTTGGGCCTAGGCAAAAGATGAGATTAAACATGCTTTTTGAAATTGGATTTCTCAAAGAATCTCATAAAAGGATCTAAGAATCATATGGGATATGATTGACATGATTGTCTACCTAATTAATTTAGTTTTTGAGCGGTCCGCCTCCGTGGACTCAAAAGTTAAATTAAAGTTGGATCTTAGCCCAATTAAATTATATTATACATTAGATGTATAAGAAGGTTATATAATTTAGTGGGAGTATTTTGTTTGGAAAATACATTGTTTATCTCTTTAATGAAAACCGGTACTTATTAAATTTTGGAAATTTTGCATATTTGTAGATAATGACTAATAACACTCAATCAATGTCGTTGCGATCGATCCTTGAGAAGGATAAGCTCGAAGAGAATGGTACAAACTTTATGGATTGGATCCGTAGCATAAGAATCGTTCTTAGGCAAGAAGATAAGTATACATTCTCGATGGGCCTCTCCCCGCTGAACCACCGCCTACTGCCCCTAGGGCAGAAAGAGACAATTACAAGAAACATCGTAATGATTCTAGAGATGTAAGTTGTCTCATGCTTGCTGCTATGTGTTCAAAACTCCAACAAAGTTTGGAACATTTGGAAGCCTATGAGATAGGCAAGAGAGGTACAAGACCATTGTTGCATTCACTACTTGTAAAATGAATGAAGGGAAACAAGTGAGTCCTCACTTTCTTAAAATGAAAGGTTATGTAGAGCACCTTGAGAAACTTGGCTATCCAATTACATTGGAGCTAGCCACGGATCTCATTCTTAATTCATTGCCTAAAAGTTATAATCAGTTTGTGATGAATTATAACATGCATGGAATGGATAAGAATCTCTCTGAGTTGTATGTGATGCTCAAAACTGCAGAGATGAAAATTGTGGAGAAAGGTTCTCCCGTGCTCTTGGTTCATGATGGGAAGAAGGCTAGTGCCAAAGAAAAGGGTCAGAAAGTTGTCAAACCCAAAATAAGCAAGGCAAAGGTTGCCAAGGCTTCTGAGGCAAAACCTGATTCACAAAAGGATGCAATCTGTTTCCATTGTCAAGAAATTGTCATTGGAAACGTAATTGCAAGGCTTTCTTGGAAGAGCAAAAGAAGAAGAAGAGCAGCAAGGTTGCGTCGACTTCAGGTATCTATATGATAGATATTCTCCTTTCTACCACTGATTCTTGGGTATTGGATACCGGATGTGGTTCTCACATTTGTCTAAATGTACAGGGACTAAAGAATAGGAGACTGCTTAAAGAAGGTGAAGTAGATCTACGCGTGGGAAATGGAGCAAGAGTTGCTGCATTAGCCGTAGCGACTTATGAAGTCACTTTACCTTCCGGATTAATTCTTGTTTTGAACAATTGTTATTATGTTCCGGATTTAAGCAGAAATATTATTTCAATTTCTTGTTTGGATAATGAAGGTTTTAAGTTTCTTATTGAGAATAAGAAATTTTCTATTTATTTAAATGATGTGCTTTATGGTATTGCTAATTCATTTAATGGCCTTTATATCTTGGATGTCAAGAATGAAAATAATGACAATGTCTATCATGTAAATAAGAAATCTAAACCTAATGATGTAAATCATACTTATTTGTGGCATTGCCGTCTTGGTCATATTAATGAGAAGCGTATCTCAAAGCTCCATGGGGACGGACTTTTAGGTTCATGTGACCTCGAGTCATATGACACTTGTGAGTCGTGTCTTCTTGGAAAAATGACTAAGACACCTTTTACCAAGTTGGGTGAAAGGGCAAGCGACTTATTGGGGTTGATACATTCCGATGTATACGGACCATTAAGTAGCAATGCTAGGGGAGGATTTCAATACTTCATAACCTTCACTGATGATTATAGTAGATTTGGGTATGTTTACCTAATGAAACATAAGAGTGAAGCATTTGAGATATTTAGAATATTTCAAAATGAAGTAGAAAAACAACTTGGCAAAAGTATTAAGGCACTTCGATCAGATCGAGGTGGTGAGTACTTGAGTCAAGAATTTGATGATCATCTAAATAATTGTGGAATAGTTTCACAATTGACTCCACCCGAAACACCACAATGGAATGGTGTGTCCGAGAGGAGGAATCGGACCTTGTTAGACATGGTTCGATCAATGATGAGTCAAATTGATCTTCCAATATCCTTTTGGGGTTACGCCTTAGAAACCGCTGCTTTCACACTAAATCGTGTTCCAACTAAATCGGTTCAAAAGACTCCATATGAGATGTGGAGCGGAAAGAAGCCTTGTTTATCTTTCATGAAGATTTGGGGTTGTGAAGCTTTTGTCAAAAGACTTGTCTCAGACAAACTTGCACACAAATCTGATAAATGTATTTTCGTGGGATATCCTAAGGAAACTAGAGGATATTACTTTTACAACCGTGAGGACAACAAAGTGTTTGTTGCCCGAACTGGTGTCTTTCTAGAGAAAGAGTTTCTCTCCAAAGAAATCAGTGGGAGTAAAATAAATCTTGAAGAAATTCGAGACCCAGAAAATAACATTGAACCAATAGTTGAACAAGAACAAGAACCACAAGGAGTTGTGAAACCTGTTCAAAATACACAAGCAACTCGCAAATCTAGTAGGTTACGATCCGAGCCCGAGAGATATGTATTTCTCGTAACGGATAGTAATGAGATAGAAATCATTAAGAATGATGAACCGTCAACCTACCAAGAGGCGATGTCTTCTCCTAATTCGAACAAGTGGCTTGTAGCCATGGAATCCGAATTGCAATCCATGCAAGACAATCAAGTTTGGAATTTGATTGATGCGCCCGAAGGAGTAAAAACCATAGGATGCAAATGGGTCTTCAAGAAGAAGACTGACATGGATGGGAAGGTGCATACTTACAAAGCTAGGCTTGTAGCGAAAGGTTATAGGCAAGTTCATGGTATTGACTATGATGAGACCTTTTCACCCGTAGCAATGTGTGAATACGTGTGTTTGAATTTGAGAATATTCATAGTAACATTAAAATTATGAGAGTCGCCACGCCGTTTTAATTATAGCCAAAACATTGAGAAAAAGCATGTTTAATGGGTTCGGGGGTCAAATTACAACAAGAGAAGAATATTGGACTTTATCACTCCTATTGCCCGAATAATCGGTCTTTCTATCATGATGAATGTGTTAGTAGTGTGTTAGTGTTTGAGACCGGATCCGAAGATTGCCTACGTTCCTCTCAATGTGAGAAGCTCAGGTCAGCGTAGTTCGAGAGAATTAGAATAGGCAGAAGAATCGGGATCATGCATAATGAGGGGGGAATTACCTAAAGATTAGGGTTTAGAAGTAGTTCCTAGATCATCCTCGGGTTGATGAACCCTCGATCATCATCGGCTATGAAATAACATGTAATTATGAAGATCGCAACCCTAAATATAGCATAAATAAGGTTTTAATCTATGAACACGATGAACATATGAAGAACATATATGAACATATGAATGAACATGCGAAGCATATGAAGAAACTATGAATAAACATGCAAGAACATGAATATTAAAGATCTACATTAGAAATAATGCAAGAACGTGAAGAAATAAGTTAGAAAACTTACCTATGTTGGCAAGAAATAAACCTTGATCTTCTTGGAGGTTTGAATGCTAATTAGAGAGCAAAATTGTGTTTAAGAACTCTCAAATTCGGATCCTAGAACTCTCAAAATCGGACCCCTAAACCAATAGCATGGGATTGGTTTATATAGTAAACTGAGGGGAGGATCTGATGGTCCAGATCATCTGGCGCAAGGTTGGCCGCCTGGCCATTGTTGAAGCCGGTTACAAGAGTGGCCGCGTGGCCAAGATCAACGCGGAGCAAGGTTGGCCGCGTGGCCAAGTCTGCAGGCTGACTTGATTTTCAAGCTAGGGTTTCACTGTTGCTTTATGGTAACCCTAAGTTGCCTATTTTGATGGATTTTGTCATAAATGAGATATTTTGGGAATCCAGGACAAGTCTTTGCAAGGTTTCTAATTCCTATAAAGTCCTTGTATTTTTGGGAAAGTCCTAATAAACTCATTTTCAGGTCGGGTACTAACAGTAGCCCCTCGGCGACGCTTCTTGCAAGGCAATGTGGGGTCGACGATAAAAAGAAGGATCCGTCTGAAACATGAGTTTCAAAACAGATGAAAGGTAAGGGAACGGCTGAACCTTGACAGGCGACCTACGTATCCGCGGGGGAATCAAGCCAAACGTAGTTCAAATTTGATGGGAAATTGGGAATGGCTGTCCTCTGATGGGGAGCAACATCTTCTGCTGGGGAAAATGCATCTGCTGGGGATGAGAGATAACCGCGTCGGTCGGGGTGGCTGGACCTTTTCAGGTTTCCTACGTATCCTCCGAGGAATCAAGCCGGTCGTAGTTCAGAGCTACTGGGGATAAAACGAGATATCGGACTCCTGCTAGGGATAATAAACCTACGGGCACTATCCTGTACGAAGAACGAATCATTCGTAAGCAATGAAGTTATTTGGGAAAAATGAAGACTACGTCGTCTAAATAATCCCAAGATGGAATGGTAAACGCAATCAGGATCGCCAGGGTTCCTGCCGATCGCGCCAAAGTAATAGGTGTCGGGTCTTTCGTGAACAGAAAACGCCGAGGCTTCTGCCAACCACGATCGATCTAGGATGTGTATGTCATAGAGGCGCCGAAGTCTCTACAACCATACGAATCTTAATAATAGATGCTGAATCTTTCGCAAATAAAAACGCCGAGGCCTCTGCCAATTACGATTGATAAAGGATGGTATGTCATAGAGGCGCCGAAGTCTCTATAACCATACGAATCCTAAAATAGATGCTGGATCGCTCACAAATAGAAACGCCGAGGCTTCTGCTAATTACGATTGATCTAGGATGGTATGTCATAGAGGCGCCGAAGTCTCTACAATCATACGAATCCTAAGCAAATATTAGGAAGTGCTAAAATAACAGATGCTGGATCTCTCGCAAACAGAAACGCCGAGGCTTCTGCCCATCGCGATCGATCTAGGATGCGTATGTCATAGAGGCGCCGAAGTCTCTACAACATACGAATCCTAAGCAAATATTAGGAAGTGCTAAAATAATAGATGCTGGATCTCTCGCAAACAGAAACGCCGAGGCTTCTGCCCATTGCGATCGATCTAGGATGCGTATGTCATAGAGGCGCCGAAGTCTCTACAACCATACGAATCCTAAGCAAATATTAGGAAGTGCTAAAATAATAGATGCTGGATCTCTTGCAAACAGAAACGCCGAGGCTTCTGCCCATTGCGATCGATCTAGGATGCGTATGTCATAGAGGCGCCGAAGTCTCTACAACCATACGAATCCTAAGCAAATATTAGGAAGTGCTAAAATAATAGATGCTGGATCTCTCGCAAACAGAAACGCCGAGGCTTCTGCCCATTGCGATCGATCTAGGATGCGTATGTCATAGTCTCTACAACCATACGAATCCTAAGCAAATATTAGGAAGTGCTAAAATAATAGATGCTGGATCTCTCGCAAACAGAAACGCCGAGGCTTCTGCCCATCGCGATCGATCTAGGATGCGTATGTCATAGAGGCGCCGAAGTCTCTACAACCATACGAATCCTAAGCAAATATTAGGAAGTTTTAAGGGGTTTTCTGTATTCAAAGGTAACGAATATCAGTCAAAATAGCGCTAAGGACACCTAAAAATGGACAAAGGGAAATGTACCAGGGGTAAAACTGAAATTTTGCATGTGGAGGCAAAGATGATGGATTGTTATGGAGTCGCAAACGGGATGAACTCTCGGGGAGTCACAAAGGTGATAGACTCTCGGGGAGTCACAAGGGTGACGGACTCTCGGGGAGTCACAAAGGTGATAGACTCTCGGGGAGTCACAAGGGACTCTTTGGTGAGTCACAAGGGCAAAGGACCTTTAGGGAGACGCGAAGGAGATGGACTCTCGGGGAGTTGCTAATATGGGAAACATGATCTGGGTTCCGCTTATCCTAATTTTGGAGGGAATGAGGCTACGAGCCATTGAGACCAAGGTGTTAGGTAAGGGACATTTTGCTTGGTTGCTTAGGGTAGGACCTAAGGCTTCGAAGGAAAGGGGATGGGTAGCCTCTTAGATAAGGATGCAAAAGATGTTATGGTTGTTTAGACTTGAGATTGTGTCTTGGATACAATGTGGGTTTCCTAGGCTTACGGGCTAGGGTTTGGAGAGAATGCGACTGCCTAGGCTCGAGGCTAGGGTTCGGAGAGAATATGGAAAGGCTATTGTATCCTAGGCATAAGACTAGCGGGGGATTGAGATTATAAATTTCCTAGGTTTCGAGACTAGGGTTTCGAGAATTTGGAAAGGATGTTGCACACAGGGCTTTAGAAATTCCCTAGAACTTGGGCTAGGGTAAAAGGGGATGTTGCTTCCTAGGCTTGAGACTAGGGTTTGGAGAGAATGCAGATTCCTAGGTTTGGGGCTAGGGTTTGGAGAGGTTGAGGTTTGGGAATTTCCTAGATGTTAGGGTTTCGAACAAGGGTTTGGAAACTGGTGTTTAAGGACCATGACTCTCCTAGGTTTGGGACTAGGGTTTAGAAATATCCTAGGCTTCGCGGCTAGGGCTTGGAGTTGTGGTAGGTTCAGAGGTTGCAAAGGTGTTGGCTTTAGACCCAAGGCTGGGAGTTGAAAGGGTTGTGACTTCCTAGGCTTGAGACCATGGACCATTGGGAAGAGGGATTGCTTTTGTGGAAGGTCCACTAAGCTTGATGTTAGGGTTCACCATTTTCCGGGATTGGTGACTATGGCTTGGAAAGGTTCATGGTAACCTAGGCTTTAGGCTAGGTTTTAAGGCTAAGGACTGTAAACTTCCTACGTTTTGAGACTAAGGTGAAGGAGTTTCCTAGGTATAGGACTGGGTTTGAAGGGAATGTTGAATCCTAGGCTTGATGATAGAGTTTAAAGAGGATAATTTCTACCTAGCCTTGAGACTAGGGCTTTAGAAAGAGTGCGACTACCTAGGCTTGAGGCTAGGGTTTAGATCGAATGCGACTACCTAGGCTCGAGGCTAGGGTTCGGAAAGAGTGCGACTACCTAGGCTTGAGGCTAGGGTTTAGATCGAATGCGACTACCTAGGCTCGAGGCTAGGGTTTAGAGCGAATGCGACTACCTAGGCTCGAGGCTAGGGTTTGGACAGAGTGCGACTACCTAAGCTTGAGGCTAGGGTTGATTGAGTTTTGGACAGGGCATTATATCCTAGGTTTTGTACTAGGGTTCAATAAAACGGAGAATTGAGATTGTAAATTTCCTAGGTTTCGAGACTAGGGTTTCGGGAATTTGGAAATGATGTTGCATACGGAGCTTTGGAAATTCCCTAGAATTTGGGCTAGGGTTAAAGGGGATGTTGTGGTTTCCTAGGCTTAAGGCTAGGGTGTAGAGAGAATGCAGATTCCTAGGTTTGAGGCTAGGGTTTAAGAAGGATGTAACTTCCTAGGCTTTAGGCTAGAGTTTAGAGGGCATGTGACTACCTAGGCTCAAGGGTAGGGTTTTAGGAAGGATGTGGCTACCTAGGCTTTAGGCTAGGGTTTAAGAAGGATGTAACTTCCTAGGATTTAGGCTAGGGTTTGAAAGGATGTAATTACCTAGGCTTGAGGCTAAGGTTCAGAGAGAATGATATGACTACCTAGGCTTGAGGCTAGGGCTTAGAGAATGTGTTTACCTAGGTTAAAGGGGATGTTGTGGTTTCCTAGGCTTAAGGCTAGGGTTTAGAGAGAATGCAGATTCCTAGGTTTGAGGGTAGGGTTTAGGAAGGATGTGGCTACCTAGGCTTGAGGCTAGGGTTTTGGGGGAATGTGACTACCTAGGCTTGAGGCTAGGGTTTGGGAAGATGTGATTACCTAGGCTTAAGGCTAGGGTTCGGAGCGCATGTGACTTCCTAGGCTAGAGGCTAGGGTTTGTAGAGGATGTGGCAACCTAGGCTTGAGGCTAGGGTTTGGGAATATGTGATTACCTAGGCTTGAGACTAGGGTTCGGAGCGCATGTGACTTCCTAGGCTAGAGGCTAGGGTTTGTAGAGGATGTGGCAACCTAGGCTTGAGGCTAGGGTTAAGAGAATGTGATTACCTAGGTTTAAGACTAGGCTTCGGATAGAAGGTGACTACCTAGGCTTGAGGCTAGGGTTTAGAGAGAAGGCGATTACCTAGGTTTGGGACTAGGGTTTAGCTAGGGTAAGACTCAGACATGTGTTAAGGAGACCGGGGCCTAATGGAATGGTAGGCGTGAGATCTAGGAGATCGAAGGCTAGGTAGGGTAGCGTTGGGACATAAGGCTTTCAAGCGGGTAAGTCTTTTGTCCTAGAGAAACCGCGTTATGGGTTAGGATCAAGCAGGCTTGAGGTCGGACAAGGAGCAACGGATTGGGACCAGTTAAGGGTGTAAGGTGGACATGGCGGGTTTGGGTCCAAAGGTGTGCTAGGTGCGAACCATGTGCGGGAGATGGTCTGGATATGTGACCACGTTGGCGCTTTAGGTAAAGGGATTGAGTGTCCAAGACTTTGCTCGAGTACAATAGGTGCCTAAGTTGGATTGGGTATGCTTAGGACCGAAGTTTGTCTTAGAGGTCATTGTGCGTGACCAAACTCGTTCGGCGATTGTGAAGGTAGGCTAGGGATGGGACCCAAAGGTGTTAAACGCGTGAGTTTTGACCGGACGGGTTTTGATATCTTTATGGCATGTCACGGTATGCAGAAGATCCTATGCGTTCGAGCATGTTTGAGGTTTGGACTCGTGGGGAAGAAAGGTTTGAGATCCATGGAGTTCAAGGGTGGACCTCGTAGGTGGCGAGGTTTGGAATCGGCTCGGATTAAGTAGGTTAGAGACCTAAGGGATTGAAGGTCAGACTAGGAAGTCTTTTGAAGCTAAGGAGTGACACTAGGTTGGTACTTTGTAGGTTTAAGAGTGGTAGGGCCATGGCTTGGATATGATGGGAGTCGGGAGACGTAGATGCGTCGCTTTTAATTGGACCAAGTAGGCTTGGGAATTAAAGAGTTCCAAGGGTGGAGATGTAAGGTGAGAGACCTAGAGGGTAGAAAGTCTTGTGACCTAAAGGTTTAGGGGTTGAGGCCTAAGGTATGGACCAGACATATCATGGACTTCAAGGATAAGCTTGGTAGACTCGAATGGTCTTGGGATCTAAGGGATCGCTCAACAGGTTAGACTGAGTAGACCTAAAAGGTTGGAACGAGGAGGATAAGAGAGCTATTGCTTAGACAAGGTAAGGATGAGTATGTGTTGGTAGGTTTGAGATCTAGGAGATCGGGTAGGCTCGGGACCGGTAGGTTCGGGACCTAATGGGTCACCCTAAGGATTTGGCTTTGGTTAACTGGTTTAAGGTCTAAAGTTTTGGGTAGAACCGGTTTGAGGCCGAAGGGGTCATGCTACGAACTTGTGGAAGGTCGAGCTAAGAGGTTATGATGTAACGTAGGTAAGACTCACCGGGTAGGTTTGGGACCTAGGTAAGACTGATCGGGTAGGCTCGGGACCTAGAGAGTTTATGGTGTAACTTAGGCAAGACTGACCGGGTAGGCTTGGGACCTAAGGTTTTGAACCAGGTAGGTTGGGACCTAAGGGTATCCTATTGTGTAGGAAATAGGGTGAAGGACCGAGTCAACTCAAGAATCACGGAGATGGGTCTCAGATGGATCGAGGATGTTTTTACAATTTTGTGGAGACCGAGCGTGCGGGTTTATAAACAAAGTATCGGGGAGGAGAAAACTTTATGAAAGTGTTATGATCTTATACAGGTGCCTTATAATTAATTATGATTCTAATCAATCCAAATAGGTCGTCGCGTGCCGAGTTTGACGATGAGGGGTGCCCTTCTTCTAATTATGTGCTTGATGAAGCCCCGGCATTCTTTGCGAAACCTTATGGTCGGTCCTTTATTGTTAGGGAAGCCCCAATTCGATAAGGGTGTAGAGCGGGGTATCCTACCTCCTTTAAGACGCACCCTTTTTTCTTCCTAGACCGCCCTTTCGGGTTTTCAATCTAGCGGGCATCTCTTTTGCGTCATCTCTCTTTTTTTTTTTTTTTTTTTGAAAATCATTCAGTCGACTCAAAAAAAGGAAAAATAATTGTTTAAACATGCGGGGGCATTTTGGTGATAGTGAGAGGGAGAGAGAGGGAGAGAGAGATAGTACTCACATTTTGACTCTTCGGACAATTGAGTGTATATAAAAGGAAGGAAGCCCCTGCTTGACAGAAAGTAAGTGTTTAGCTCTTTCCTAGATTGTAGAACAGAAGTCTTGTCGAGACGTTTGAAAATTGTTTTATTCAAGATTCTCATTTGATTGCTCGAGAATGGACCTCGTTGATTAGTTGATGAGTTATGGTTAATTAGTGAACAAGTAGCCTCAAATTAATAAATGTTTTGATCAATTATGAGTGAAGAAGTCAGGAGTAGAAACATGGGGGAAGAGAGAAGAGAAAGAAAATTGGCTCGAGGTGGGTTGTGTATATTTTGGACCGAACCGGGAGGTTGCCTACGTTCTCCTCAAGGTGAGGAGCTCAGGTCCGCGTAGTTCGGGGGTGGCCCGGCTGATGATGAAATTGGGTTTGAGTTTAGGGGTGTGAGGTTCATTTGTCGCGATAGGTTTCTCTGTTGTAGCTTGTTGCTTTGGATTGCTTCATTGTAGCTCATTGCGGTGGAATGCTCCATTGTAGTTGTCATGGGCTGTTGCTGCCGCATTAATCTTCCTTTTGGGGAAAGAAAGAAAAATAGAACATTTGAAGTGAAAAGAAAATGGGAGTTTTACTTTTCCATGGTGATAGCCCCTTCTATTTTTCTTTTATTTTTTATTTTATATTTTTTGTGCACACCCTTTTTTTTTTTTGCCTAGGCCGCCCTTTCGGGTTTTCAACCTAGCGGGCTTCTTTTTGTGCAATGCTCTAACTTTTGCCTAGGTCGCCCTTTTGGGTTTCAACCTAGCGAGCCATATATATATATATATATATTTTATATTTGTACATGAAACATTGGGCGAGACAAGCCCCTAGTTTGCTTTCGCCTCTCTCGATTGCGAGGTAGCTTCCTTATAGTTCAAGCGGCCTTTTGCTAGCGGCGGGCGTCCTAGCCCCTTGATTTTCACCGGTAGAGCTCCATTGGATTATCACGTGCACCAATGAATGACTTCGTGCACTTGTCTTATATTTGCGATGGAATACGGACAGCCCCGGTGTAACGGCATGTAGTACTCATGATGGGAACAAACCAATCCTTTAAATTGTGGCAGCATGGATGTCTATTTGATGATGAGCAACCGCAGTCCATTTCTTTGTCACGACCTTATAAAAAGGGGTCTAATGGTGGGATGAGAGGCGTATGAGGATAGTGTATGGGAGAAGGTGTATATAGAGAGTGTACATGAAGTGTGTATAAAGGGTGAGTGTATAGAGAGAGTGTATGGGGGTAGAATGTAGAGAGAAGGGAAAGTGATTCGTTCATCCCCATTGATCGAAGCATTTGTTATTTTTAGATTAATCGTTTACTTAGTTATGTGAATGGTTTGTGGGTCCATTTACCTTTTAATGAGTCGTCATTAATGAGTAAGATTAAGATTAATTCATCATATAAAGATATAGCAATCAAGCGAAAATGGTGAATAAGACAATTTTCATGAAATTGATATATGCAAGCTTATGTCTCAAGTCTAGAGAGAAAAGAAAAGAAATAAAGACCCTTTTATTGGAACTAAAAGATTTAAACTGACTAGTCCGGGGTGGACTTTTACTTAAAGAAACAAAAATCGTCCAAGGTGGACTTTTGACTAAGGACACTCTAGAACCTACGAAGACTGAATGACCCTTTTTTTTTTCTTTTATTTAAAGGAGGTAGCCCCAATTTCCTCTTTTGCCCATGCCCATGTATTCCGTTGGCGGGTGATGACTCCGCTGTTAATGAGGCTTTGAATCTTTCTCCTCAATTGGAGGCAATCTTCGGTGTCATGCCCAATGTACTGGTGGTATTGGCAGTGTCTGGAGGGATCCAAGCCTTGCTTCACCTTACTTGGTTCATAATTGAACAAAGGAGACAACTTGCCAGCTTGAACTAGACTTTTGAAGAGTTTGCCCAAGTCGTCGAATTCGCGCTCGTCCTTCCTTTCACGAACTGTCTTTGAGGGTGATTTAGGTACCGGCACCCCTTGTTGATGAGTAGTCATAGGAGGCATCCCGACGGGGACAGTCTGTGGCGGCCCGTACATTTGAGGAGCGTACGGGTGTTGACATTGGGCAAGAGGGAGAACTCGACTGAGGTAATCATAAACGCCACGAATGTCAGACAAATGGCGCCTCTCGATATCTCTTAGGGTCTTATGCATCTCCTTCTGAAAGTGTGTTGCTTGCTCACTGAGAATGGCCTTAAAGTGGATTGCTTGTTCATCGAGGATGGCTTCGAAGTGGGATGCTTGCTTACTGAGAGCAGTACCGGTGTAGAGGATTGTCTCGGGATCTTGGGTAGCAGCTTCAGTTGCAACTTCGATGTTCCTTGCAGCCGACATGATGCAGAACTCTAGTCATGAAAGAATTAAGCCTCTTAGTTGAATTAAATTAGATTCGTATTTAATGATAAGGCATCGTTATAAAATCATTTTTTGGAAAAGAGTCGGTCTCCACATTTTTGAAATGCATTTTGGTAAAACATTGAAAGTTTGACCGGGCCGAAGTTGCCTACGTTCCCCTTATCATGAGGGAGAGGTACCACACAATAAGAGGCTCAGGTCGCCGTAGTTCGAATCAAGTTAGACTTTTAAAAAGAGGTGAGAGATGACCATAGTGGTCAAAAAGAGGGAGATGACTCGGTCTGTAGTCAAGCATGGGTGAGGAAGACCTATAGGAATCGGGTAAGGTTTGACTTAAGGTTTGACCTAAATTTGACCTAAGGTTTGACCTAAGGTTTGAGACAAGAAGTGGTTCAAGCTAGAATGCGACAATAATGGTGGTTTGACCTAGATGGGTGTAGGATAGGTCGACCTAATTGAGAAAAGGTTGGATTGACCTATATGGTGAATGGATCAAGATAGCGGGTTGTAGCGGTTTGCCTATGGGATTATCTAAGCGGGATGGACATGGTTTGACCTAAGCGGGTCTAAGGTTGACTTATTCGGGTTGGTAGACTAAGGAAGGTTAGAGATTGACTTAGATGGATCCAAGAGAGGTAAGTCGACCTAAGCGGGTCACGGGGTGACCTTGACGGGTCAAAGGTGAAGGGGTAGTTTTAACCTAAGACGGACAAGTTGGACCTAAACGGGTTGACCTAGGTTGGTCTGGACGACGGTGGGTCAAATAATGACCTAGGTGGGTCAAGGTGACGGCTCGACCTAAGGGGGTTAGGACCAAAGGTAATTGGGTTCACCTATGGAATCAAAGATTGACCTAAGAGGTCGAAAACGGATAAGGTTGACCTAGGAGGATGAGGTTGACCTAGGGGGATGATGTTGACCTAGGGGGGTCAAAGGTTGACCTAAGAGGTCAAAGATGATTAAGTTGACCTAGGGGGTCAAAGGTTGACCTAAGAGGTCGAAGGCGGATGAGGTTGACCTAGGGGGTCAAGGGTAGACCTAAGGGGTCAGAGATGATAAATGTGATAAGGTTGTCCTAGGAGGTCAAGGGTTGACCTAAGAGGTCAAAGGTGGATGAGGTTGACCTAGGCGGTCAAGGGTTAACCTAAGAGGTCAAAGGTGGATGAGGTTGACCTATGGGGTTAAAGGTTGACCTAAGAGGTCGAGGGGTGACCTAAGAGGTCGAAGGTGATAGGGTTGACCTAGGAGGTCAAGGGTAGACCTAAGAGGTCAAAGGCGGATAAAGTTGACCTAGGCGGTCAAAGGTTGACCTAAGAGGTCAAAGGTAGATAAGGTTGACCTAGGCGATCCAGGGTTAACCTAAGAGGTCAAAGGTGATAAGGTTAGGAGGTCAAAGGTTGACCTAAGGTTGACCTAGGCGGTCAAAGGTTGATAAGGTTGACCTAAGGGGTCAAAGGTTGAGAAGGTTGACCTAGGAGGTCAAAGGTTGGGAAGATTGACCTAGGTGGTCAAAGGTTGACCTAGGAGGTCAAAGGTAGATAAGGTTGACCTAGGAGGTCAAAGGTTGACCTAGGGGGGTCAAAGGTTGGCCTAAGAGGTCGAAGGTTGGTAAGGTTGACCTAGGAGGTCAAAAGTTGGTAAGGTTGACCTAGGGGGTCAAAGGTTGACCTAGGAGGTCAAAGGTAGATAAGGTTGACCTAGGAGGTCAAAGGTTGGGAAGATTGACCTAGGTGGTCAAAGGTTGACCTAAGGGGTCAAAGGCGGATAAGGTTGACCTAGGAGGTCAAAGGTTGACCTAAGGGGTCAAAGGCGGATAAGGTTGACCTAGGAGGTCAAAAGTTAGATAAGGTTGACCTAGGCAGTCAAAGGTTGAGAAGGTTGACCTAGGCGGTCGAAGGTGAAGGGTAGACCCAAATGGATCGCAATGATGGCCCAACGGATGAGCGATGGACCTTAGAGGTCGCCTAGATGCAATGCATATTTTATTTTGCGAAAAGTTTTGCATTTATTTACATCTTAAATGGGTGGTCCGAGGAGTGTCCTAATCTCTATGTGTGGGTTGACACGGGTTAGGTTAAAGGTTCCCACCGCTCGCGGAACGTACACGGTGAGTGGAGTAGACGAGTGACTCGAAAAATGTGAGGCAGTAGCGCACAAATTCCTGCACATCGAATACTCCGGGTAGTAGGGACATGTGCAGTGCTGACACGGACTAGTGGTAGTGTGTGGCAAGAAACTAATTCTTTTTAAGGAGAAAAGAGAGAAATTTTGAATGTTTGAATGATGCTATGCAATGCAATGCAGGAGAAGGAAAATAATGTACAAGGGAGCATAGCAGAGTTTTGTTTGACCTTAGTACTATAGGGAAAGTACAAAAAATACATGTATTGAAAAAATACAAGGTACACATATTAACATGGCAAAAATACGAGGTGCATGTGCAAACATGGCAAAGTGTGAGGTGCATGTGTAAACATGGCAAAGTGTGAGGTGTATGTGTAAACATGGAAAGTGTGCATGTGTAAACATGGAAGGTGTGCATGTGTAAACATGGAAGGTGTGTGCATGTGTGAGCATGGCAAGTGTGTATGTGTAAACATGGCAGGTGTGTGCATGTGTAAACATGGCAGGTGTGTACATGTGTAAACATGGCAAGTGTGCATGTGTAAACATGGCAGGTGTGTGCATGTGTAAACATGGCAAGTATGCATGTGTAAACATGGCAGGTGTGTGCATGTGTAAACATGGCAGGTGTGCATGTGTAAACATGGCAGGTGTGTGCATGTGTAAACATGGCAAGTGTGTGCATGTGTAAACATGGCAGGTGTGTGCATGTGTAAACATGGCAAGTGTGTGCATGTGTAGACATGGCAAGCATCATGATGTGACGAAAGTTAGACCCACTAAGTTTGAAAAAGTTTCAAAGCAGTCCCCAGCGGAGTCGCCACTGTGAATACGTGTGTTTGAATTTGAGAATATTCATAGTAACATTAAAATTATGAGAGTCGCCACGCCGTTTTAATTATAGCCAAAACATTGAGAAAAAGCATGTTTAATGGGTTCGGGGGTCAAATTACAACAAGAGAAGAATATTGGACGTTATCACTCCTATTGCCCGAATAATCGGTCTTTCTATCATGATGAATGTGTTAGTAGTGTGTTAGTGTTTGAGACCGGATCCGAAGATTGCCTACGTTCCTCTCAATGTGAGAAGCTCAGGTCAGCGTAGTTCGAGAGAATTAGAATAGGCAGAAGAATCGGGATCATGCATAATGAGGGGGGAATTACCTAAAGATTAGGGTTTAGAAGTAGTTCCTAGATCATCCTCGGGTTGATGAACCCTCGATCATCATCGGCTATGAAATAACATGTAATTATGAAGATCGCAACCCTAAATATAGCATAAATAAGGTTTTAATCTATGAACACGATGAACATATGAAGAACATATATGAACATATGAATGAACATGCGAAGCATATGAAGAAACTATGAATAAACATGCAAGAACATGAATATTAAAGATCTACATTAGAAATAATGCAAGAACGTGAAGAAATAAGTTAGAAAACTTACCTATGTTGGCAAGAAATAAACCTTGATCTTCTTGGAGGTTTGAATGCTAATTAGAGAGCAAAATTGTGTTTAAGAACTCTCAAATTCGGATCCTAGAACTCTCAAAATCGGACCCCTAAACCAATAGCATGGGATTGGTTTATATAGTAAACTGAGGGGAGGATCTGATGGTCCAGATCATCTGGCGCAAGGTTGGCCGCCTGGCCATTGTTGAAGCCGGTTACAAGAGTGGCCGCGTGGCCAAGATCAACGCGGAGCAAGGTTGGCCGCGTGGCCAAGTCTGCAGGCTGACTTGATTTTCAAGCTAGGGTTTCACTGTTGCTTTATGGTAACCCTAAGTTGCCTATTTTGATGGATTTTGTCATAAATGAGATATTTTGGGAATCCAGGACAAGTCTTTGCAAGGTTTCTAATTCCTATAAAGTCCTTGTATTTTTGGGAAAGTCCTAATAAACTCATTTTCAGGTCGGGTACTAACACAATGATCAAGTCTATAAGAATTTTGCTTGCCATTGCCACATATCATGACTATGAAATATGGCAGATGGACGTCAAAACCGCTTTCCTGAATGGAAAACTACAAGAGGATGTGTATATGACACAACCAGAAGGTTTTGAACAAGATTCTAAAGTATGCAAATTGCAGAGATCTATCTATGGATTAAAGCAAGCTTCTAGGAGTTGGAATCTCCGTTTTGATGAATCGGTCAAAGAGTTTGGTTTCATCAAGAACGAAGATGAGCCTTGTGTATACAAGAAGATTAGTGGGAGCATAGTGCTATTCCTTATTTTATATGTGGATGACATATTACTCATTGGAAACGACATTCCTACACTTCAGTCTGTGAAGACTTGGTTAGGAAAGTGTTTTGCAATGAAAGATATGGGCGAAGCCGCATATATACTTGGCATTAAGATCTATAGAGATAGATCAAGGAGGCTACTTGGTTTAAGCCAAAGTACATACATTGACAAGGTCATTAGAAGATTCCGTATGGAAAATCCTAAGAGAGGCACCTTGCCCGTGTTACATGGAGTTTCTTTAAGCAAGACTCAATGTCCTAAGACAAACGATGAGCGTGAGAAAATGAATGATGTTCCATATGCTTCGGTAATTGGGTCCATCATGTATGCCATGATTTGTACTAGGCCGGATGTATCTTATGCTTTGAGCATGACAAGTAGATACCAATCCGACCCTGGCAAAAATCACTGGATAGCTGTAAAAGCGATTCTTAAGTACTTGAGAAGAACTAAAGACTCCTTTTTGGTCTATGGAGGAATGGAAGATGAACTTGTTGTAAATGATTACACGGATGCAAGCTTCCAAACCGACAAAGATAATAGCCGATCGCAATCGGGTTTTGTGTTTATGTTAAATGGTGGAGCTGTAAGCTGGAAGAGTTCCAAGCAAAGTACAACCGCTGATTCTACAACAGAAGCTGAGTATATTGCTGCATCGGATGCTGCAAAGGAAGCTGTTTGGATTAAGAAGTTCATAACTGAACTTGAAGTAGTTCCTAGTATTGCTAATCCAATAGACCTTTATTACGATAATAATGGTGCTATTGCTCAAGCAAAGGAACCAAGAGCACATCAGAAATCCAAACACATACTTAGGCGTTTTCATATCATTCGAGAGATCGTTGATAGGGGAGACGTAAATATATGCAGAGTACCTACTGATGACAATGTTGCGGACCCGCTAACAAAGGGACTTCCACAAGCTAAACATGATGGTCATGTTAGGTCCATGGGTATTAGATACATGGGAGATTGGGCCTAGGGCAAGTGGGAGATTGTTGGTAGTGGTGCCCTAGGCACGTTTAATAAACGTTGTAATTGTTATCATTTATTTCATATCAATAAAGAGATATTTTGATTATTATTGTTGTTCATGTTTACTTATAATAATCCCCGTCCCTAGTACTTGTTAAGCACTAGTATAAAGGCTAAATGATCATGGGATGATGATCATGTTAGATTTATGGGTACTTGTTTGGAACAAGGTACTGGACATGACCCGATGTATGAGATTTATGTCATGGTCTATGTCGTACATATATCTCATATTAGTTATGTCATTTGAATCCTTAGACATGAAGTTATTATAGTCTTCCACTTGATGAACATTGTGTTTGACATATTCAAACGCTACCTTAACACGGTAGTTATAAAGGGTATGATTGGCATAATCGGATTCCTGTTGGGAAGAATAATAAGCTAAATGGATTTGTCCCTCCACGGAGAGATGTCAAGCTTGGGCCCCTCGAAGGAATGATGTTGATGAAATGTTCGGCCGGACTCAAATGGATTGATTGGATCAATAGCATTTGAATTATCAACATATTCGGAATCGAGAAAGTATTGAACAAGACAAGTTGACTGTTTGACCATGACTTGTGTTCAATGACATCGTGGACAAAGGGATTATGACATATTCTAAAGGAATGCGAACTTGTATCTAGTTATACTATTTGGGTAGGTATGACGGTTTGCTAGAACCTAATCATATCTTATGGGATCATGTTTGAGCCAATTGCCAACTTAGTATAATCCTAGAGGGTCACACACAATAGAACGAATTTCAAATAAGAGGACTATATTGGAATTTAGGGTCGAAGGACCTCAAGGGAATTCTGGAATTATTCTGGGCTTCTTTGTTAACCAAGCGGGCGCTTGGGTTGAACCAGGCGGGCACCTGAATGATTTCTCAATGGCCCGGACCTTCTGGTCATTCAAGCGGGCGCCTGGTCCTTTGCAGGCGGGCGCCTGGTGCTGCCGACAGGAAAATTCCTAATTCGATTAGGAAAGGTTTTTGGCACAAGTTACCTATTTGGAATAGGTCTTAATTGTGTATAAAAACCCCAATTCGGCCAGACCATATTTACTAGTGCTTTTGTGAGTCTCAAAGAGTTTGAGAGAGATTTTATTTTGTTCTAAGATATCATTGATTGAGGAACAAAATAATTCACAAATAAATTCCATATAGTTCTTTATTAAATTGTGAAAACGTGTTTTACAATTATTGGTCTAGCAACCAAGATCGAAGAAGTTCCTTTGATATTCGTTCGAAGTGTGGATACCGCTAGAGGGTGAATTTTATCATCTTACAAAGTTCGTGATTTGTTCGTGATAAAGCTTCAAGATTTCCACCAAGACCAAAGAGAAAAGTTCATAGCCATCAAGGGTTAGTTATTCATCTATTCATCTTGTTGTATTTGATTTAATCATATGAACGGATCCATGGCTTTGGGTTTCTTAAAATTTTAATTGCTATATTCCGCTGCGCATGTTACTTTGAAACCCAACACTCAATATACAAGAAAGATGGAGAAAAAGGGCTTAATTGAGTAATGATGCAAAGGCCAGGGACTGCTGTGCAAAATCTGCTGAAATCCAGGGACCAAACTGCAATTTATGATACATAAGGACTGTTCAGGTATTTCTAAAAGCTGAAGGACTAATCTCGAAATTATCAAAATATGAGGGGCCATGGAGGAATTTCGGAATTCAGCCAAAAAATTACCCCATGTTGGAGAAGGAATTTAGTTTCCTAATCATTTATGATATCTTTTGATTAGGTTATTTAGTTTAGGATTTATTTATTAGTTCCTTTTCATTTTTAGTTTAGGTTTTAGATTTACTTTAGACTATAAATAATAGATTAGTTTTCTTGTATTTTTTATCAACAATGTAGCTCGTAAATATTTGTAAGGATTTGCGAGGTTTGAGAGACTTGTTCTTTGTCTATGAAGAACAATTTCACCAACTATGAATTAGAGGTAATTTTATCTTTATTCAATTGAGGTATTTTTCTTTTGATCTTTATCTTTATTCATAATTTTACTCAGGGATGGCAACGGGTCGGGTTCGGATCGGATCATGGCCGACTCGAACCCGATCCGAATCTCAAATATACTGATCCGAACCCGATCCGATCCAAAAATTCTAGAAACCGTGACTGACTCGATCCGACCCGAATCTTATTAAAAGTATTTTTTAGCTCAATATTAATTAATTAAAATATATTTTTAAGCACAATGTTGTATAGAAAATAGTCTAAAATCATCCAAATAACACTTACAAACACAAATTAGAAAGAAAAAAATTAAGATAATATTAAAAATATTTAAAATTCACCTTTTATTAAGGGTTCGGGTCGGATCGGATCATTATGGTTCGAGTCAGATCGGGTCGGGTTCGGATCGGATCATCAGCATGATCCGAATCTGATCCGAACCCGCTCGGGTTTTAAAAATTGCAAACCAACCCTATTTTTTGGGATCGGATCGCCTTCGGTACGGATCGGATTCGGTCAAATTGCCATCCCTAATTTTACTTGTGCTTAATTTAAATCTAGAGTTGATCTCCTGTAAAACACGTTTTTCCTACTGGTTAGGAAAAACGTGTTTTTCAAAACCTTCTGTCTATCACTTTCAAAAGTTCTGACTATCAATCTCATATCTAGAAGACTTTATATTGATATCCAGAAGGCTTTATATTGATATCCAGGACCCTTCTGTCTATCACTTTCAAAGGTTCTGGCTATCAATCTCATATCCAGAAGGCTTTATATTTATATCCAGAACCCTTCTGGCTATCACTTTCAAAGGTTCTGGCTATCAATCTCATATCCAGAAGGCTTTATATTGATATCCAAAATCGTTGAGAAGTTCTGATTATTTACAAAAGTGACCCTTTTGCCTATCACTTTCAAAGTTTCTGGCTATCAAAATCATATCCAGAAGGTTTTATAATTATATCCAGAACCGTTGAGAAGTTCTGATTATTTACAAAAATGGCAACGCATTTTTTTAAAACACGTTTTTCCTAAGTATTTGGAAAAACGCGTTTTCCCCAAGATTTTGCGTTAAATCTATTGCTAGAGTTTGTAGATTTGACCACCATATTTATCCTTGCGATTGATTTTTGCTAGAATTTTATATTTACCGTGCCAGTGTAGAAATTCATCGTAGCATCTTCATAGTTTATGCATGTGCCATGGTAAATTGTGAAGTGGGTAAAATTAGATGATTATCTATATGAAATAATTGTAGAAAGCGTTCTTGATCTTAGTTTCTTAAATCATTCATCAATTAATTCTTAGATCTAGACTGTGCCAGTTAGATTTATTTATTGATTAGGGTTTCTAGTGAGTGTGCCACTATTATTAACTAATCTGAAAGAAGAAACAGAGATTGAAATAAATCTCGTGATCAAGTGAATAGGGTGAAAAGCGAAAAGATGTACCAATGATATTTGAATTAAAATGCAGAGATAATATCAAATCTAAAGTACCTTTTAATTACGCGATTCCTATCATTTATATGTCTGCTCATGTTGATCACCTATCTTTTTTTATTATCTTTTATTTTATTGCTTTTAAAATTATTAAATAATTTAGAATTAATCAAAGTCTTTGTGGATCGACGCTTGTGTTTGCATATTGCTATGACGATAGCTCGTGTACTTGCGAGGTATTATAATTTTGTCTATCAAGTTTTTGGCGCCGTTGCCGGGGACTTGCGCTTTAATTCTAGTTATTTAATTATCTATCTTAGTTACTGTTTTGTGTCACTCGAAAGAGTCTCCTTGAGTTTGTGGGTTTATAAAGGAGTGTAAATAGTGTCACCCTCCAAAAAGATTTTTATTTTCAGTTTTATTTTTAAAGTGCCTCCAATTTTTTTTTTACCATGCAATTCTATATTTTTTTATTGTTTAATTTTGTTTCAAGAGATATTATGCTTGGTATTTTGCTTTTGTGAGGCTTAAAAGCAAAAGAACAAGGGAGTGGATAGGACCAAATCACAGGAAAAAATGTGAGAGCAGGGTCAAACTGGAGTTATTTAAACTTTGAAGCTGATGATGCCACGGCATTTCAGATATACATTTTATATACGGTCTATACACAGATTATACGGCCTATATACTTATACTAAATATAAAAGGTGGGACCCTCCAAAGGGAAAAATATACAGTACACCCCTATATAAATAACCCTCTCATCCTCTCATAAAGGTGTGTTGACTCTCTCTCTATAAAATACTTTCTCTAGAGTTCTCTTTCATATACAGTTATCATCATATAAACGGTCCTGATTCTCACACCCGAGGGTTATCGGGGGGTACCCCACCCCCCATACACCTAACGCTGTGCTTCGTTTTGCAGATATTCTTAGTCAGATATCCGACCCGTGGGACATCATTGGAGGAGCTTTCCGGATACTTTATTCCAAAAGCTTGGACGTCTTTAGAAGCCCCATGTGAGTGCATCTCTGAAATCCAGAATAGTGGGGCTATTGTAGGTAGTATTTGAAAGAAAATTAAATAAATATATTCTCCCCAAAATTAACAAGCCCTAGCTGGCGAACCCCCCTCCACACCAATTCCAACACGTTCTCACCCATCACCGCATCTTGTTGCCAGTTCTCCATCAAATTCTCTGGCTCCAGTCTCAATAGCCGATCTGGTCCTCACTTCTAATTCCTGAGGCTGTACTCCCTTTACCGTCCAACGACACCTCTGATCGAGCCCCCTTCAGTCACAAATTCCTAAAAATGCCAGCTCAAACTTGCAGCACTCACGAATCCCGGCTGGTTATTGTAATACCTGGAAAATTTTGGACTTTATTAAACTCTTATATTTTATTAGTTTGGGCTATAATAAAATATTAGTTAAGTTGGGCTCGAGTAAGTGGGCTTTAGTTATTGGGTCAAAGTAAAAAGTCAATATTTAATTGGAGTATGGATCCTTTATGGGTTAGGTTTTGGAAACCCATACAATATAAACCTCTCAAGAAAACCCTAGCCTCATTATTGTTTCAATCAAGAAAAGAAAAGAAACATAGAGAAATAGAGAGAGAGAGGCGGCGGAAATAGGGAGAGAGGGAGAAGCCGAGAGAGAAAGAGAAGGGAGAAGAGAGGGAGAAGATCGGAGTCGGATCAAGAAGGTAAATCCAATCTCTATAGCTTTTATTCGTCTCCATGATTTCAATCGTTAGAACATAATGATTTAGAAACCCTAAAAGTAACATGATGAACTAGGGTTTGCATGTTAGGGTTTAAGAATAAGAGTGTATGTGCATGTGTGTGTATGCCGAGCGTGTGTATGTGTGTGTGTCAAGTGTGTGTGTGTGCGTGCAGTGTGTGTGTGTGTGCAGCGTGTGTGTGTGTGTGTACAGTGAGTTTGTGTGTACGCAGTGTGCGCAGTGTGTGTGTGTGCGTGTGTGTGTGTGATGCGTGTGTGTGTTTGAGTGTGTTTGTGTGTGCTGAGAAAGGTGAAACTAGTGTGTGAATGAATATTAGAAAATAGTAATGAGACTTGAAGATGGTAAACCCTAGGGGTATTTTGGTGAAACCCTAGGGGTATTTTGGTAAATCTAAATGGGTAATTTGGGAAACCCTAGAATGTGTAGTTAACATTAGAAGGAGTTAAAAAGAGAATAACTCATAGGTTAACGAAAGAAAGTAAAGTATGTTGGGACGGAAAGTAAATAGTGTTTACTTATGCCTAAGAGTATTATTTTGCATGATTGTAGATTCGTGCGCGTGGTTTTGCAAAGAGAAGTAAGCAAGACAATGTAAGGGATTACGTTCCTAAGTATTTTGAGTTTCATCATTTGAAGTAGGATTCTCATATTCTTTCTAAAGTGTAGCTACCAAGTGGCCGGTAGTATTTGAATTCCTTGATATGAACGTCTTTTGGAATGATCTTACCCTTGATATGTTCTTGCTCAATGGGTATCTAAAATGAATTGAATTGTGTTATGTGTTCTCGTACCTATATGAAGACCATGTGTAAATGTTGCTGTATCTAAATGACACAGGTACAGTTAGCTTTGTCTGATTGAAAAGGACTTAGAAGGAATTAGTCTGATTGAAAAGGACTTGAATGAAAAATGTCTGGTTTGATTGAAAAGAACTTAGACATTTATATGCTACTTGATGAAGTAGTTTAATGATCATCATATATCTTAATAAGGGAGCGCCCTGAAAAGGCGTAAGGTCTCTTATTCACTTAACACCCTGGAAAGTTGTATTGTTACTTTGAGAATTGACGAATTTCTTGAAGATGAATCCTTGATTGTTCTTGTTCTTGTGATTGTGCCACAAGTTCTTTTTAAGTATTCGTAACTGTATTTTGAAAATATTACAGTTAAGTTATTGATGATTAGCCTTTCATTGAAAGTATTGTTTGGCTCCGTTCTTTCGGTCATCTCTTCTTAGTACCCGGAGAGATCCCGTATGAACTTACTGAGCATTGTTCGCTCACCTCTTTCCTTATATTTTTTCCAGGTAAAGAGTAGAGGGAATGGATAGGTCGTAAGGAAAGGCGGCTTTTGATTTATTAATGCATTTAAGACAGTTTACTTACCGATATTTAGAGCTAGTGGGTTGTACTAGCCGTTACAGTTAAATGTTGGTTTTTGGATTGTGTTTGATGATTGAGATTCTCTGGTTTTGGAATAGATATTATTTAAATTAAAAACTATTTTATTATTGAAAAGTTTGGGATGTTACAGTTATTCTCCTTCCCGGTGCCCCTTCAGCCGAGCTTGCAACGCAAAACACCGACCCTATTACCTCCGTTCAAAGCATAAGCAGTGGGTTTCAAAAATTTAAGGCACCTCATCTTCCCCACTTCAGTTGCCATGGGAGAGGTATGTTTTCTCTATTATAAAGGATTTAAATTCAAGATAAATAACACATTGCTATATTAAATCTGGAAATTTGTGTCTTGAATTAATAATTATGTTGGTTTTCAAATTGCTATTCACATTGAGAATTCTGGTGGGAGGGTGTTTGTGGTATTTTTACATGATTCTATCAATTTTCTTTGGCTGTTATTTCGATTTTCTGCTGCATTGTGTTTGTAGTTGGATAGGCTGCTAAGTGCTTGATTTAACTCTTAAGCGTAATTTAGTGATGGTAATATACTGTTGATGAGCTCATAGTCACCCTTGTTTGTACCCCCTTCCCACTGATATAGATCAATTTTTGTTACAACGAGTAAGTTACTCATTTTAAGTTTGGGGTGGGAATGCGTTTTTAATTTATTTGTTTTTTGTTTTTTTAGTTATAGAAAAACAGTTTTATTTTATTTGTTTTGGTCCGGTTCGAACTACGGTGACCTGAGCCCTTTATAGTCCTAAAGGGAACGTAGGCAGCTATGCGCGGTCAATTTTTTTATTTACTGCTAAAAAATATAAAAAATAAATAAAATTGTTTGAGTTTTAGTTGTGTGATTTGGCCTTTGTCCATGATGGTAAAAATTGATTATGCATGCTTAAGTTGAGTTCTTCAATGCTATACTTGTCCAAATGTGTGACTTGATTAATATGGTTGATCTTTGATTTCTTTACCCTTCGAGCACTTTATGTTAATATCTTTTATCACCGGAAAATTTAGATGACCATTATAGGGTTGACTATTCACTACATTCTCGGGAACTAAAGAACTTGCTTGATTGTCTTTCGAGGCAAAATTTTTGGGATTATGATTGACCGGAGAGACGACGTAGGCATTCTTTGTTAGTCATATATTAAGCCTTAAACTACCTTTTATAAAATTATCCCTAGTTACCCCGTTTGAGCCTAAAGTAAAAAGAATGGAGTGTGCAAAAGCACACAAACGATCCACATTCAAAATCGTTTGTCGTACCCACATTTACTCACCCCTTAGCCTATACAATTTTCCTTACCTGTCAAGAGAGTGTAATTTGAAATACGAGCAAAAGTGATTGGAAACCCCTACGAGGTAGCTTTGGAAAGAAAAGTGAGACAAAAAAAAAATGAAAAAAAAGGTGAGCCCTCACGAAATAAAAAAAAAAGAAAAAAGAAAGAAATAATCATGAAGAAAAAAGGGGTAGAAAAAGAAGTGCATTCAACCCAAAGCCAAGAGTAATATATGTAAAATTCAAGTTTGGGGGTTGATGCATTGGTGAAACGAAAGAGGCCCAAAGTGTGCGAAATTTTGTTATTATTTGAAGACTCTTTGGATATTCTCTCTTGAATTTGAATTCTTTATCTTTCGTTTGTAGCCCTTAACCGAGCCTAACATTACAACATTACAAGCTAATAAAGTCCTTACTGATCTTTGGTTGATTGTAATCCCCACTAGTGGAGATAGTCATGAAAAGCAAGCTATTTGGTTCTTGATCTTCATAATTCGTATTCCATTAATCTTCAACTCCATATTCCATCATATATTAGAGAATGAGTGCATACTTGACTTTATATTGTATTCCGGGTTTGACGGTGGTCTAGTTATTGCATTGCACACACACACACGGAGAGTCATGGTGGTATTATATTGATTGAGTTGTATATTTAGACTTGCATGGTATTTTTTGATTTCATCTTGAGTATGTATATTTGATTTATGGACTTTTATGGGCCGATGATCATGATTTAACAAGAACAAGAAAAAAAAAAGTGGTTTGTTATATTTTAGGTAGATTAGGTTTATTGTTTAGAAGCTAGTTTATTTTTTGTTTTACTTGAGGATAAGTAAATGATTAAGTTTGGGGGTATGTGATGAGTGAGTTTTTACTCATTTTATTAGATACTTTTAGGCTTAATTATTGCTTTGTTCTCAAGCTTTTGTTATTTGATTTAGGTATTTTGTGTTTTTGTTGTCTAGGGTGATTATGTGCTCAATCTACAAGAAAGATGGAGAAAAAGGGCATACTTGAGTAATGATGCAAAGGCCAAGGACTGCTGTGCAAAATCTGCTGAAATCTAGGGACCAAACTGCAATTTCTGAACATAAGGACTGTTCTGGAATTTTTAAAAGCTGAAGGACTAATCTGGAAATTATCAAAATATGAGGGACCTTGGAGGAATTTCAGAATTTAGCCCAAAAATTACCCCATGTTGGAGAAGGAATTTAGTTTCCTAATTATTATTTTTTTCTTATTCGGAATTTAGCCCATATTTGATTCAAATAATCCAACCCGCTCCGCCTTTCCCCGTCAAATACAGTAGCCCCGTCATTCCCCTCTTCCAAATACACTTGACAAATGACAAATACATCCTTTTAAATAGTTAGTTGAATGCCACATGATTGTTTTTCCGTAAAAAAAAAAAAAAAAAAAAAAAAAAAAAAAAAAAAAAAAACCTAACACTTCGTTAGTTTTTATATCAATTTGCAACAAAATTACAAACACCAAACACACGAATCGGATTGCAAAATTTACAAGCATGAGAACCAAATTGCAAAGGTCGTACAATCACATGTAACAAAATTGCAACTTGCCCTAATTTTAGCTAATATAATTATCCTAATGAAAATAAAACTTGTTATTAATACATCATTATAAATATAAGTATATACACATTTAGTTTTATATTTTTGTTAAATTAATAAATTAAATAAAATTATTGCTCAAAGTTCTTTCGTACTATATCTAACTGTGGGAACATTATTTGTGGATGAAGTGAGTGTTGGGTTTTGAGCACACATGCGCAACGAAAAATAACAAGAATAAAACCCAAGAGTTCGGATCCGTTCAAAATGATTAAATTAAATACTAGATGAATTTAAAATATTAACTGTTGTGATGCTTTTAAAATTTTAGATCTTAGAATCTTTGAGCTTTAAAATTTGAATCTCCCTCCAAGCGTTCTTCAAATTACGATCATAGAAACACAAACTTAAAGATGATAAAAGAATAACCCTCTATGAATATTCACACGCGAACGAATATCAAGAACACCTTCTTGATCTGGATTGCTAGATCCACTAAGTAGAAATCGGATTTCTAATTGTTTTGCTATATGAGTTTTAGGATTGTGATATACTCTCTCCATTCCAAAGTAATCTTTGCATTTGCCATTTCTCATTTTCTCTTTTCTCAAACAAGTTTTTTTCATTTCTAAATTTAAGCTTCAAATTGAATAAACAAAACATGACTATTAAAGCAAGTGTTTATATTTTTAAAATGTTTGAATAGTTAAATACGAAGATTATTTTTTTTAAAAAAAATATTTAAACAGTCAAATACGAAAATTGTTTTTTTCAAAATGTAAGAATATTTGAATATAAAAATAATTTTAAAAAAGACTAGAGGGAGGGAGTATATGTTTTTGTAATAGATTCAATATTTAACATGGTTTGATTTTAAAATGAGCAATGCTAGGGGTACAAAATAAACTCACAAAATCTTGCTCACAAAATGAGGTGGCGATATTTTATTGGTTGCATCGATAATAGACCCGCCACACTCTATTTAAAAACACCAATAAAATCATGACATCTAGGATTTTGTGAGGAAAATTTTGTGACTTTTTGTGCCCCTAAAATTATTCGAGTAAACGACTGAAATGACCCGCGTACTATACCAATACAACCAAAATGACCCGCGTACTATCTAAACTACCAAATTAACCTGCGTACTATGCATAAATCAACCAAATCAACCCAAACTGTTAATGAATTTTAATGGACATTAACGAATGTTAGTAACTTAACAAATATGATAATCAAAATTTTCAAAATAGCCCATATATTGTGTAAATTTGCAGATTTGAAATTTAAGGGGATTAATATGTGTAATGTTGAAACTTATGACCTTTAAAATATTTTTTCAAAATGTAAAGGAGCTAAACTAATCAATCCCCTAATTTATACCAGATACAAATTATGAGCTCTACCTGTTTACCACCCGTCCCCACCACCCCCAGGCCTACGTTATCCACCACCGACCCAACCATTCCACCATCGTCCCCGACTTCCTTTCTAACCCATATTCCAGTTTCGTACGTGTAACACCCCGAATTTTCTTACTGTATCTTGAGCATTTAATGGCATTAAATAACAATAATTAATACCTCAATTAGGGTTCACAACTGGCCCTTTATTACATCATCAATTCAAAATAAATGCGGAAGCGTAACTTAAAAACTTGTCTTAGCAGGGAAACAACCCCAGCCATCAATGTACTTTAACTTACACCAAAATAAATAAACGTTCTTAAAACAACTAAATAAGAATCTTCAATCTGCCGTTCTTCCTACGGCTACTTTCCTTGTCCTGCCCTTCTACTTAAATCCTGAAATAAAAATTATAGAGAAGGAATGAGCGAACGAATGCTCAGTAAGTTCATACGTGGCCTCTCCGGTTACTAAGGAGAGACGACCAGAACAAATACTATGAATAACTTTTACAAGGATAGGTTCAGTTACTTTTTGATTCATGACTGCAGAACAATACAGTCGTATTACTTTTAAGATTTTACTTTCAAAGGATTATGGCACTACAATCCAAAGGGATTCATTCAAGTTCCGTCAATTCCAGGGTAACGTACATTATAACCTCAATGCCAAAGGTACAATTTGTACACCTAGCTTTTCCAGCCAATAGTGTGGGTCGTAACATATATGGTATCCACACATATATGCTCGGGGTCTAGAATCATCCTTGTAATCAGACAATTCCTGAGAGAAGGCATGTGATCACTCATGCAATCCCTAGTTTTAAGGACAAGTCTTTTCTAACTGGACTGTCCGTCAATGTCTTTTCTAACTGGACATTGGCCACTCTAACAAGTAAGTGGTTAACTTACAAGTTAAAATGAGAACATACCAAGGTACAAGTATGTGATACAACTTTCAAACCTCGATACTTAGTAGATCAATGGGGACATCACTAAGTACGGATTCTTTCAAAGGAACGTTCAATAACGCGGAGTTTATTCAAATACTATCATGCCATACTGATAGCTAACTTATAGAAAGAATATAGAATTCCAATAAACAGGAGTTCAAATACTGTAAGGAACGTAATCCCTTACCTGAATTGCTTTTCCTTGCAATCTTCCCTCTGTGCAAATCTACAAGGCACCGAGTAATTTACTTTAGTACTCTCAACATTGTTAACTACTTCTACTTAGTTAACTGAGAGATGAGCTTTAACTTCTTTACTTCGTTACTCCTTTCTTACGTTTAAGTTTCTGACTTTGATTTGCGAGTCAGTCCTTTAACTTTAATATAATTGTAATTAAGTCCTCTAACTTTAGGTTAATTACAATTTGGTCCCTTAACTTTGAGTTAATTGCAATTTGGTCCTTCAACTTTGGATTAATTGCAATTTGGTCCTTTAACTTTCAATTATTGTTAATTAAGTCCTTTGACTTTTAATTATTATCAATTAAGTCCTTTGACTTTCAGTTATTGTCAATTAAGTCCCTTGACTTTGGTTCTTTGTTCATAAGATCCCCCAAGTTTTCTTTTTAACACTTAGACCCCTCTAACTCCAAAAGTTTCCTTTTTAATTCTTCTAACTTTATCCTTTTTCAGTTTAGTCCTTTTTCGTTAGGAAACTAACTGCAATCCTTTAATCCCTTCCTTTCTCGTTAACTTTCTAACTTCCAAGGTCTTCCAATTACTTATTCTAGTTTCTCAAGTTAGTTTTCTAACTTTTTAACAACCCTCTTAAAGATTATGTTTTCTTTTCATTATAAACTTAACGAAAATACTAACTTTCCATCCCAATTCTTAACATTCTCAATCAAGAATCAACACCCAAATTATATAGCTTTTAGGATTTCATCAATCGCATGAAACACTAATCCCAGCTCAGTTCACTATTCACAGCGTAAATTACTATTCATCGCAGATTACTATTCACAGCTTTTTAAACTCAGTTTACTATTCACAGCGTAAGTTACTATTCATCGCAGATTACTATTCACAGCTTTTTAACCTCAGTTTATTATTCACAGCATTCTTAAACTCAGATTACTATTCACAGCATTCTTAAAATATGAATTCATCCCTTTCATGATCATAGAATCAACTTAAAATAAAGCTAAGCATTTAACCATTAAAAATTTCCACCATTAATTTACTAGCATGCAAAACCCTAACGATTATTTCCTTTAAACATGCATAGATTAAGATTTACTCATTCAAATCCAATGAAACGAATTTTAGGAGGTGGGATTTGGTATTACCTTGAAGATGATCGGATTAGACTCAACAACAATGCCGAAAATTCTCCTCCCTCCTCCTTCCTGGCCGGCGGCTTGCCTAGGGTAGATTTAGGGTTCTTTGTGTTTTGTTGTTTTTGATAATTAACAAGTGAAAACCTAAAATTTCACTAAACATGTTATTTATACTTCTTGGGTAATAATTAATTGGGTTGAGTCTAATTTACTAGTTCGGGCCAACCCATATTTTCGGCCCACTCATTAGTTAATTTATTAATTCTAGTATTTATCTAATTAAGTTAATATAACCGAATTATAGTAACTAAATAAATACAAAAAAAAAAAAAAAATCTCGGTTATTACATTCTTACCCCCTTAAAAGAAGTTTGTCCTCAAACTTTGACAATTCTTAATCCGAGAAGATGTCCGGGTACAATTCACGCATTTCACTTTGTTGTTCCCATGTCGCTTCTCTCTCTGAGTGATTACTCCATTGCACTTTTACGTAGGGAACCGTACGCTTTCTTACGACCTCGTCTTTTCTGTCGACGATCTTGATTGGTCGTTCATCGTACGTCAAATCTGCCCGAACTCTTAACTGCTTGTACTCTATCACATGACTCGGATCATGAATATACTTCCTTAGCATGGAGACATGGAACACATTATGCACTCCAGCTAATACCGGCGGTAACGCCAATCGATAAGCCACTTCCCCGATCTTATCAAGAATTTCGAATGGTCCCACATATCGTGGACTTAACTTTCCCTTAATCCCAAAACGCATAACTCCCTTCGTGGGCGATATCTTTAGGAATACTCGATCCCCTGGCTGAAATTCCAGTTCTCGCCTTCTATTGTCTGCGTAAGATTTCTGCCTACTCTATGCAGTCTGTAGCCACTTCCGGATCTGTTGTACCTTATCCGCCGTGACTTGTATAAGTTCCGGTCCACTTAACCTCCTCTCGCCGACTTCGTCCCAACATGCCGGTGATCTACACTTCCTCCCATACAATGCTTCATATGGTGCCATCCCAATACTGGCATGAAAGCTATTGTTGTATGCGAATTCCACTAACGGTAAATGTTCGTCCCATGCATTTGGCCAATCTAACGAAGTAGCCCTCAGCATGTCTTCCAATGTCTGGATAGTCCTTTCCGACTGCCCATCTGTCTGTGGATGAAACGCCGTACTCATGGTCAATTCTGTTCCCAATGCTTCTTGTAGGCTGTTCCAAAATTTCGAAGTGAACCTAGCATCTCGATCAGACACGATTGTGACCGGGATCCCATGCAACCTTACTATCTCGTCGATATACAACTTGGCCAACTTTTCCAACGAATCAGTCTTCTTGATTGCCAGAAAATGTGCTGACTTCGTCAATCGATCTACGATAACCCATATAGCGTCATACTTCCCTGCCGTCTTTGGCAACCCACTTACGAAATCCATAGCAATATTCTCCCACTTCCATTCAGGAATTGGTAATGATTGCAGTAACCCTGCTGGCTTCTGATGTTCACTCTTAACTTGTTGACACGTCAGACATCTATGCACATACTCTGCCACATCATTCTTCTTATTATTCCACCAATATGACTCCTTAAGATCCCTATACATTTTAGTACTCCCCGGATGTACAGAGAACTTTGAGCAATGAGCTTCTCTCAGTATCTCCCTCTTAATTTCATCATTATTTGGCACCCATACTCTCTTTTGGTACCTCAGAATTCCATCTTCGCCCATGTGAAGATCCTTTGCTTGCCCTTTTCCGATTAGAGTTTCTCTCTCCTCGTCTAATTCTTGTGCCTCTTTAATTCTGCCAAACAATGCAGGTTGTAACGTCAGTCGAGCCAAGTATCCGCTTACTTTTACTATCAAGTTCATCTCCTTGACATCTTTCCATATGCTTACCCCCTTAGAGATCAACGTCGCCAACATTCTGTGATTCTTCCTACTTAAGGCATCTGCCACCTTGTTGGCCTTCCCAGGATGATACAATATTTCACAATCGTAGTCCTTGAGGAGTTCTAGCCACCTCCGTTGTCTCATATTCAATTCCTTCTGCGTGAAGATATACTTAAGGCTCTTGTGATCCGTACAAATCTGACATTTCACGCCATACAGATAATGTCTCCAAATTTTCAAGGCAAACATTAGTGCTGCTAACTCCAGATCATGGGTCGGGTAATTCCTTTCATGCACTTTCAACTGCCTAGATGCATAAGCTATTACCTTCTCATTTTGCATCAGTACACAGCCTAGTCCTTTCAACGACGCATCACTGTAGATAACAAAACCTTCCGTCCCTGTCGGTAGTGTTAATACTGGTGCAGATACTAGTCTATTCTTCAATTCTTGAAAACTTCTCTCACATTCTTCTGACCAAACAAACTTAGCCGCCTTCTGCGTCAGCTTCGTCAATGGTCCTAATAACTTCGAAAATCCCTCTACGAACCTTCTATAGTAACCAGCTAAACCCAAGAAACTTCTTATTTCGGTTACTGTAGTCGGTCTTTCCCAATCCATTATTGCCTCCACCTTTGTTGGATCCACAGAAATTCCCTCTTTCGACACTACGTGTCCCAAAAATGCTACTTTCTCCAACCAGAATTCGCATTTCTTAAACTTCGCATATAGTTTCTGTCTCCTCAAAATTTCTAGTACTATCCTCAAATGTTCAGCATGTTCCTCCTTTGTCTTCGAGTACACCAAAATATCATCAATGAATACTATCACACATTTGTCTAAGAACTTCTGAAATATCCTATTCATAAGCTCCATGAATGCTGCCGGTGCGTTAGTCAACCCAAGCGGCATCACTACAAACTCATAATGACCATACTTTGTTCTAAAGGTTGTCTTAGCTATACCATTCTTCTTCGCTCTTAGTTGATGATAACTAGACCTCAAGTCTATCTTCGAGAAATAATACACTCCACGAAGTTGATCAAACAAATCATCTATTCTTGGCAACGGTATTGATTCCTTACCGTCACACGGTTTAATTCACGATAGTCGATACATAACCTCATCGACTCATCCTTATTCTTCACAACAACACCGGTGCACCCTATGGTGATACACTCGGTCTAACCAAAATCTTATTCAACAACTCTTGCAGTTGCTCCTTTAATTCTTCAATTCTGACGGAGCCATTCTATATGACGCCTTCGATATTGGTGAAGTCTCCGGTACCAAATCGATAGAAAATTCTACTTCTCTTTATGGAGGTATTCCCGGTAAATCCTCACGAAACACGTCCTTGAAATCTCTAATCACAGAAAGTGATTCTATAGTTACTTCCTTCTGGTCCGTAGTACTCACATATTCCAGAAATCCTTCACACCCATTTCTTAACAGCTTACGCGCCTTCATTACCGATATAAGGTTCGATCGGGTTCTAGGTTTCGTTCCTTGAGAACATCACTCTTCTCTAGATAGTAATCGGAAGTGGATTTCTTTCTTTAAAACAATCCACATGCAGCCGACTAGTCCATTCCCAAGATTACATCAAATTCCTCAATGTCCTAAACTAATGAGATCAACCTCAAGTTCTTTCTCGTCCAATTTCAAAGGACACTTCCTAGATATAGACGTAATAGGGATCAATTCTCTAGTTTGAATATCCATAACTAAAGAATTCTTTAACACATCAGGAATTAAATTCACATTCCTAGCCAAGCAATCATTTGGCACTTCTTATCAGAACATTGCCCTTTGGCGTCGTTCTTATTATCATTATTTCTATTGCCGCAGTCTTTATTCTGGTACTTACTTGTACTACATTCTTTTTCACGATCGTCAGTAGCCTTCCGCTTATTATTGTTCCCATTGCGGTTCCAGCTCTCTTTAGATTCAGTCGACTCTTTCTCAGTTGACTCTTCTTCTCTTTCTCGCTCTGCGATAACTATTTGGTTCTTTCTTCACTATCCTTACCCTTATCCAACACTTGATCATAGGTTGGTAGCATTAACAGAGTAATTCTGTATTTGATTCGGTTGCTCAAACCAGCTTCATATTTTCGAGCCCCTTTTTTTTTTACGCTTCATCATCGAAGAACGTTGGGCAATTCTAGCAATTCGGTGAATCTAGCACCATAGTCGTTCACCGTCATACTTCCTTGAGTTAGCATCATAACTCAGCCACTCTGGCGTTTTGAACACTTTTCGGATAGTATGATACTATCATTAGTTATCATGAATACGAGACGTTTTCACGCACTCTCATACTATCGCTCGTCTCTACAGACTAACATTCAATTTATAGGTCATTCACTAAACCACTGGTCGCTTCAATAGACCATCACTATCTTAATTAGTCAACTTTACTAGACTTATTGGTCGTTTCATTAGACCATTACTATTTTCATCGGTCATTTCAATAGACCATTCTTACTTGTTCCAGGTTAACTTGCATTTTTTTAACACTATTACTCACGCTAATACAAGCATTGCTACTATGCTTAATACTTTCAAATAAATAGGCCGTCCCCAAAAGACGTAACTTTTACAAGAGATCGGTTCACTAGATCTTTGGTCGTTTCAATAGACCAATTCTACTTAACGAAGTCATTTCACTAGACTTTACTTATTATCAGGTCGATTCACTAGACCTATTTTCATTCACACTTGGCCGTCTCACTAAGCCAATTACTATTATACTTAATCGTTTCAATAGGTTATTTCATTCTTGTTTCGATCGCTTCAATGGATCAAAATTAACTTTACTTGACCGTTTCAATAAGCCAAATACTTTCTCTTGACCATTTCAATAGGTCACTTCATTCTTGTTTCGATCGTTTCACTAGACCAAAACTAATTTTACTTGGCCGTTTCAATACGCCAATTATACTCATGGTCCTTTCACTCGACCAATACTTTCTCGTTCTAGATTAGCTCACACGCTTAATTATTTAAGAACGAACAGTCAACAAAGTCATTTGCATAAAATAATCAAACTTTTATTGCAGAGAATATTCTGGAATGAATCTAAGCAAAACAAAAATTCTAGCGTTTCCCTCTAGCCTAAAACAAATCATCAATTCCATAAAATAACTTTACGTTCCACTTTTCAATCATGGAACAACACCTTCCTAGGCCTTCCCCTAGGTCTTTCGCTTAGGCACCTTTGAAGCCTTCTTAGATCCTCTTGGTCTTCCTCTGGACCTACGAACCGATACCATTGGCGGTTCATCATTATCAATTTCAATTGGATTAGCTTTATTGCCTTCAAGATTGATATCTATTTCCTCGATTTTATCATCAGCTACTAATTCTTCCTCGTTTGGTGCTTCATTACCTATAAGTGTGGTCGGTTTAAGCTCTCTAGCCTCTTCTTCCTTGAACTTTTCCAGTTCATAATACCATTGATAGGCCTCTTTTCTGACCTCATGGTAGTCCCTCTCATTTTGACTCATAGTCTCTTTTACTTCTTCTAACTCTCTGCTAGAACCTAGCCGAGCCTTCCTATCTCGCATCTCTTTTCCCAATGCAAGACTCACCTTGACCTTTTCATCTTTTAATTCTCCTTTCAGCTTCAGGATTTGGAGTACATACTTCTGAATCACTCTTTGCTTAACCATTCTATACTTCAAGTTCATTTTCGAGTTTCTTCTATATCCGTCCATAACCTCGATTAAGTCATGACCAGTATCAGTGTCATATAACTTAAAGATATAAGACCACAGTCATCATTTGCATAAGTAACTTATAGGATTAACGTTCTATTGTAATCCTTCGAGTTTCACTTTCCAAGTGTTCACTTATATTCATCTACATTTCTCGAGGAGTTCTATCTTAGGTTCTTTTCTAAAATAGTAAGTTTCCTTAAATAGAAAGTTTCTTGAAATAGAAAATTTCCTTAAATAGAAAGTTTGACTTCAAGCAGCCCTAGTCTTCCTAGAACGCTCAATCAAACCTATTCAATATCAGAGTTCCTATCCCTTAAGCTCTAATCCCATAGCTCTGATACCAACTGTAACACCCCGAATTTTTTTACTGTATCTTGAGCATTTAATGGCATTAAATAACAATAATTAATACCTCAATTAGGGTTCACAACTGGCCCTTTATTACATCATCAATTCAAAATAAATGCGGAAGCGTAACTTAAAAACTTGTCTTAGCAGGGAAACAACCCCAGCCATCAATGTACTTTAACTTACACCAAAATAAATAAACGTTCTTAAAACAACTAAATAAGAATCTTCAATCTGCCGTTCTTCCTACGGCTACTTTCCTTGTCCTGCCCTTCTACTTAAATCCTGAAATAAAAATTATAGAGAAGGAATGAGCGAACGAATGCTCAGTAAGTTCATACGTGGCCTCTCCGGTTACTAAGGAGAGACGACCAGAACAAATACTATGAATAACTTTTACAAGGATAGGTTCAGTTACTTTTTGATTCATGACTGCAGAACAATACAGTCGTATTACTTTTAAGATTTTACTTTCAAAGGATTATGGCACTACAATCCAAAGGGATTCATTCAAGTTCCGTCAATTCCAGGGTAACGTACATTATAACCTCAATGCCAAAGGTACAATTTGTACACCTAGCTTTTCCAGTCAATAGTGTGGGTCGTAACATATATGGTATCCACACATATATGCTCGGGGTCTAGAATCATCCTTGTAATCAGACAATTCCTGAGAGAAGGCATGTGATCACTCATACAATCCCTAGTTTTAAGGACAAGTCTTTTCTAACTGGACTGTCCGTCAATGTCTTTTCTAACTGGACATTGGCCACTCTAACAAGTAAGTGGTTAACTTACAAGTTAAAATGAGAACATACCAAGGTACAAGTATGTGATACAAGTTTCAAACCTCGATACTTAGTAGATCAATGGGGACATCACTAAGTACGGATTCTTTCAAAGGAACGTTCAATAACGCTGAGTTTATTCAAATACTATCATGCCATACTGATAGCTAACTTATAGAAAGAATATAGAATTCCAATAAACAGGAGTTCAAATACTGTAAGGAACGTAATCCCTTACCTGAATTGCTTTTCCTTGCAATCTTCCCTCTGTGCAAATCTACAAGGCACCGAGTAATTTACTTTAGTACTCTCAACATTGTTAACTACTTCTACTTAGTTAACTGAGAGATGAGCTTTAACTTCTTTACTTCGTTACTCCTTTCTTACGTTTAAGTTTCTGACTTTGATTTGCGAGTCAGTCCTTTAACTTTAATATAATTGTAATTAAGTCCTCTAACTTTAGGTTAATTACAATTTGGTCCCTTAACTTTGAGTTAATTGCAATTTGGTCCTTCAACTTTGGATTAATTGCAATTTGGTCCTTTAACTTTCAATTATTGTTAATTAAGTCCTTTGACTTTTAATTATTATCAATTAAGTCCTTTGACTTTCAGTTATTGTCAATTAAGTCCCTTGACTTTGGTTCTTTGTTCATAAGATCCCCCAAGTTTTCTTTTTAACACTTAGACCCCTCTAACCTAAAAGTTTCCTTTTTAATTCTTCTAGCTTTATCCTTTTTCAGTTTAGTCCTTTTTCGTTAGGAAACTAACTGCAATCCTTTAATCCCTTCCTTTCTCGTTAACTTTCTAACTTCCAAGGTCTTCCAATTACTTATTCTAGTTTCTCAAGTTAGTTTTCTAACTTTTTAACAACCCTCTTAAAGATTATGTTTTCTTTTCATTATAAACTTAACGAAAATACTAACTTTCCGTCCCAATTCTTAACATTCTCAATCAAGAATCAACACCCAAATTATATAGCTTTTAGGATTTCATCAATCGCATGAAACACTAATCCCAGCTCTGTTCACTATTCACAGCGTAAATTACTATTCATCGCAGATTACTATTCACAGCTTTTTAAACTCAGTTTACTATTCACAGCGTAAGTTACTATTCATCGCAGATTACTATTCACAGCTTTTTAACCTCAGTTTACTATTCACAGCATTCTTAAACTCAGATTACTATTCACAGCATTCTTAAAATATGAATTCATCCCTTTCATGATCATAGAATCAACTTAAAATAAAGCTAAGCATTTAACCATTAAAAATTTCCACCATTAATTTACTAGCATGCAAAACCCTAACGATTATTTCCTTTAAACATGCATAGATTAAGATTTACTCATTCAAATCCAATGAAACGAATTTTAGGAGGTGGGATTTGGTATTACCTTGAAGATGATCGGATTAGACTCAACAACAATGCCGAAAATTCTCCTCCCTCCTCCTTCCTGGCCGGCGGCTTGCCTAGGGTAGATTTAGGGTTCTTTGTGTTTTGTTGTTTTTGATAATTAACAAGTGAAAACCTAAAATTTCACTAAACATGTTATTTATACTTCTTGGGTAATAATTAATTGGGTTGAGTCTAATTTACTAGTTCGGGCCAACCCATATTTTCGGCCCACTCATTAGTTAATTTATTAATTCTAGTATTTATCTAATTAAGTTAATATAACCAAATTATAGTAACTAAATAAATACAAAAAAAAAAAAAAAAATCTCGGTTATTACGGTACGTCTTTACCATTTTCTGCCTACATTTTGAGAATACAACCTTCGCCTCGCCTTCACCTTCAGAATCCGACTCCCACCCCGTCTCCACTCAGATCTGGTGACAAGTTTAGGGCCTGAATAGTTTGTGCGCGTGTGTGCAACTATTTGTGTATGGTTGATGAGTGCGTTTGTGATTGTGTGGAATTTCAGTTTTAGATCCGAGGATGAAATTGAGAAAGCATGAGGACACGTTTAGGTTTGAGATGGGTTTAAAGGTTTGATTTTTTGTTTCATGGTTCTGATTTTTATTTGTGGTTGAGTATGGAATAAATTGAACTGCTGGAACTTGAAATTGGACTAGGGTTTGACAGAAAGCAATTTAAGATGTTAAGATTATTTATTTATTTATTTCATTTTGATTTCTATGGGATTTTGAAGGATGCTTGAGTGAATGTGGGTGATGTCGGGAGAAGATGGTGGTTTGTGTTGATTGTCGAATTGTGATAGGTTGTAGTGGCAGGAGGTAGTGGTGTGAGATGGTGGGTGGGGGTGCTGGTGGGAGGTGATGGTGGGAGTTGGAGAAGAAGTTAAGCCATATTGGTACTCAATTAAGAAAGTCATGAATTTATTAGGTTATGGGGCCATTTTGAAAATTTTAATTGTAATATTCGTTAAGTTACTAATATTCGTTAAGTTACTAATATTCGTTAATGTCTTTGGGTTGATTTGGTTGATTGATGCTTAGTACGCAGGTTAATTTGATAGTTTAGATAGTACGCGAGTCATTTTAGTTGTATTGATATAGTACGCTGGTCATTTTGGTCGTTACTCAATATTATTCATTTAAAATGGACATATCCAAATGATCAGGTGTACACAGGCAAGTTCGAGTTAATGCACATGGAAAAGCTCCATACCCGAAATGTTGTGGACCTAGCCACCCAACCTCTTGGAGCACGGATTGAGTTAGAAGTGGGCTTTGTAAGCACGTTATTTGATCCACCAAGAATGTCGGCCACCAAAAACCAAAACGTCGACTATCGTACGGATGGCATGTACGGGTCAGATTTAGGCCACAAAAGCAACACTGCTCTTCTTTTGGCGCTACATGTGTCCTTAACTGGGTCCCGCCTGCGACAGGTCTGACCCATCTAGTTGTTGCCAAATAACACTGCATTTATCTTGGTGGTTGGAACTTTATTTTCCTTTACTTTACTGCCATTTTTTTTCAACTCGCAATTTTTATTCTCGCCGTTTTATAACAACTTTCACCATTTTTTATACAAAAATTAAATAGAAAATATACACTCCCTCCGTCTCACCCGAATTAAGATTTTTGGGTTGAGCATGGGGATTAAAGAAAAAGTGTTAGTGGAATAGGTGTTGTGAGTATGGAGAGTGAAGTAGGAGAGAGAAAGTGGGGTAGATAATAATGAGTGGAAAGTTGTTGTGAGTGTGAATGTGAGTCTCATTAAATAAAACAAGACAAAAACTTGTGTGCACACATGCATGATCCGTCTCATCCATGAGACGGGTCGGTTTTTGACCCGCCCGCCCGACCGACCCACGAATCGGCTCCAGGACCCAGGGGTCGAACCTGCCACGTGGCAGCCTCTCATAGGCAATTTTTTTTTTTTTTTTTTTTTTTTTTTTTCGGTTTGTTAAAAGTAATAGTTACTATAACTTAATGTAATGGCTGTATTCATATAAAGTAACAGTTTGTATACATAAAAGTAATACATATATACAGAAAAGTAACAGTTTTTTTCCTATGTTTTCTTCGTTTGCCAAAAGTAATACTTATTACAACTAAAATGTAACGAATGTGTTACTTATATGTAATAATGTTTATACATAATTGTAACACTTATGTATAGAAAAAGTAATAATTCAACCATTTACATTTTTAGAGCTAAATTAGTGTTACATGTAAAAGTATTACATTATCTATAGAAATATGTTATAATTTCTTTTATTAAAGTGTTACATTTACTTGTACAAACAATTACATTCATATATGAGTTGTTACTTTTCAAATGTTACTTTCTTTCAAAAAATTAAATCAAAATACACAATATTTTACATTTTTGCAAAAGCATTATTACATTTCAGTATAAATGATAATTACATTTAGATATTGTTTGGGTTACATGTAATTATAGTTAGTATTACATTTAAATGATTAATATCCATAGTACTCCCTCCGTCCCACCTCACTTGAGACCTAAGAGGTGGGCACAATAACTAAGGAAAAATAATAAAATAAGGAAAATGTGTGGTAGAAAATAAAGAGAGAGAATGAGTGAGGTTAATAGTAGGTTGGTTGAATGAATTGTGTGGTGGAAATGAACAGAGAGAATGAGTGGGTATGGTAGATTGAATATAAAATTATAAAAAGAATACCATTTTAGGGAGTCTCAAGCGAAGTGAGACGGTTCAAAATGGAAATAAGTCTCAAGTGAAATGGGACGGATGGAGTATATCCTAATTTAAACACAAATTTAAACTTATAAGAAATTGCAATTCTATCAATTCTCATGTCATATATAGAAAGAATTTGAATATTCATTAATATCCTAATTTAAACACAAATTAAACTTATTTAAAATTCAAATCGAGCTAAAATTAGGAACTAAGCAATTGCCTTATGAATCAATCTATATATTTCACTACCAATCACTAAACTCTTTCATTGCCTTTTTTTTCTCAGTCAATCTAAAATTAAGAGATACTTAAGAAGAGGTAATTATGAGTGCTTCTTTCTTCTTCTCTTATCTCATGTCATTTTTTTAAAATTAAGACTCTTCATCATCTCTTCTTATCTTTTTCTCTTATTCCATTCAAATTAAATTACACTATCTTTATAGACTCACCTCTTATTTCATTCAAATTCATACATTGCCTGAATATATGGGAATGGTTTACAATGTTCATCATTGAAAGGGGAGCCAAAAATGCATTCACATTCTTCATAGATGGCCCTCCTAAGAAAGGTATCCCTTCTCTTCCTAATTTGGAATTCAGCAGATTGTATAATCATTCTTTATAGGTGAGTATAAGTACAATAGTACATTGAATCACACAATCGCTGATATTGTTATGCAGGTGGATGTGAGTGAGAGAAGTTTGGGAGTATCAATGATATGTATTTTGCTATCTAAAGTTACCTTTTTTTTTTTTGTGGAGTTTTGTGGGCATGCAAAGGAAATAGAGGTGTGATAATATTTAGTCTGATTTAATGGAGGGATTGAGGGAAGGTGGTGCTGGAGAATGGAAGGTGGTGAGTCACTGTTGACTTGGTTCTTCTATGTTTTCTCTAGACTAAGAGGATGTTTGGTGCATCAAACACTTGATATAATGCAAGAGTGATTTGAAGGTAGGATGCATGATTTTATTCTTTTATTCAACATAAATATGTCCAACATCCTCTTAATCATTTAGAATCAAAATCCTTGCTTGACGAGTAAGAGTCTCACTCAACATCCAACATCTAGCGCCTAAAGTGATCAAATGCATCTTACCTCTCCAAATTACCCTTATATTATATTAAGCATCAAGCACCCTAATATAAAAGATGTACTTAGTACTATATGCGTAAAATTTATGTTTTTTCAAATGCTCCCTTTTTTGTAAGCTAAGAGAACATAATAATGTGTTTTCACGATGGTCAAGCCAAGAGTCAATGAGAGCGATCGAATCCTAAATCTCACTGAGTATGAGGCTTAGCTTTTATCACTCAGTCACTCATTTGTAGTAGACAATTTTTATTTGCTTTCAGAGATATAACTATATAATTAATATCATTATCTTAAAATTGAATCTATATACAATTATACAATTAATTTTAAAAAATGGATAGAGTAGTATCATTTAGTAATTGTCTTTATTTTTATTTCGTTTTGAAAGAAAGAATTTTCTTTATTAAAAAAAAAAGTAAATGAATTTGAACAATAATAATAAGTAAATGAATTTTGAACAATGATAGCTAATCTATTATAGAATATAAATTACATTTATTTATTTCAAAGTAATATTTGGGACTGGTAAAAAAAATCCAAAAAAAATATGCATGTATAAAACTCACCATATATTTATTATTTTAAGTGAAACTAAAAAACTGATGATTGACAAGGAGGATGTGATAAATTTACCAACAAATTTAGACTCATTTAATTTATTTATTTTTCAAATATAGACATTCATTTATGACGAACTGAGTATCATTCGACATTTAAGGATTGGGGGATGACTTATTTTTATTTTTAATCATATAGAGTCATTTTTTATTTTTACAGCCTGTCACGTGGCTTTATGACCTAAAATTTCATGTGACACTATATATTCGGATGACTCAAGAAATTCATGAAATTCGATTTGAATTTCAAAACCACTCAAGAAATTCATGGAATTCAATTTAAGTTCCAAAATATTCTAAAATACAAAAACGGGCTAATTATTATAGCACAAAATATTTTCCTTAAATTATTTATTTAATGTGATTGTTATTCATTGCTATCCTAATTTAGCCACAAATTTAAAATAATTAGAATTGTATACCTAAATCATATGTTACATTTTCTACAATTTTTGTTTTGCAAAATTTAAACCATTCGGGCAGTGGAAGTAAAAAAAATATCTATCTTGGATCGGTAATTTCACTTATTTAGCCTTAATTTAATTTCGGTTTCAAATAGTTAACATTGATATATTTATCTTAATCAATTTGTAAAAAATTAATTGGTAGTAATTTTAATAGTGTATTCATGGTAACTTTTACACTTTTATTGAGATAGATATCTTTCCTATATTCTTTATTTTATTAAAGTTTAATCAATCAAATGACAAAAAAATATCATCACAAGAATGGATGGAGCAATTTATTACTAATGTATCACTTTTGGAAGGAATATAATGTATATTGTATGCAGACGTAGTAAAGAACCCAATGCTAATCTCGGTGAACGTAAGGAGATTTAGAAGATTTGGAAATCAAGTGTACTTAACATCATGTCACAATCATTAACTCCAAAAATCCAAACTAATTAGCATTTGAAAAATCTTTTTTTATTGTAATATTTTCCCACAGTCCTGAAATGAAATTTCATTACGTTTTCAATGTAAATGAATTTCGGACAACAATATAAAATATGCTAGTTTTAATATTTTTATAGAATATTTCATGGATAAACCACCAAAAAGTAATATGAATAACTAATTTAAGATTATTATTAAGTTTGTTGCTCTCTTCATCCCTTAATAAATGTTCAACCGATTTTCAAATTCCCTTTTATCAAAAAGTAAAATTGAAATCATTTAATCAATCATATATTATTGCTCAAAGTTCAATTTAGTTAACAATAAAAAATAGTTTTATTCGTTAAAATGGTCATTTTCCATTTCAATTGATCAATTTGGAAATTTTACAAATATATAGACCAAACTGGAATTTCTTGAAACACGGGGATCAAATACAAATTTTGAGTTTTAGTATTCGTCTACCTAAATTTGAATTCATTTATGCTTTAATTTTTTTATTTTAAATTCCTTAGAATCTCAATTAATAAAAAAATATTTTTTATGTGTGACAAACTTCTTTCTTTGTTGTTTGTCTGTCTTACACGGTGTGCTCTTGGTGTTATTGTTACATCTCAAAGTGTGTTGTATGTTTATGTATTTGTTGATTTTGTTATAAGTTTTTATGAAAATTAGTGATTTTTTAAATTTGGATTCTATTTTAAGGAAATTATATAAAAATTGAAATGGATTAATGAGTTCAGATTTAGGTAGAGAGAATACAAAAATCTAAATTTTGTATTTGGTCCCTATATTTCAAGAGATCTCAGCGTGGTCTATAATGTTAGTGAAATTTCCAAATTGATCATTTGAAATGAAAAATGATATTTTAACCGCTAACAATTAACTGGGTTAGAATGATTACAAATAAATAAATAAAAAGAGTTGGATGTGTTGAATAAATAAATAAAAAGTTAGATGTGTTGACTAAAAAAATATGAATTTGATGATTAAATCCAAGAAAAAAATGAAGGTTCGTGTAAAGCGTTTACTTTAATTGAAAATGTTGGTGGAGGTTGTGGCAATTTGAGTTATAATAAGCTTCGGTTTATGGGTGTTCTTATTAGAACATATGATGGTAGACCATTTGTGTTAAAGTAGTTTAGATGAGAGTTTTATGAGTGATCACGAAAATATGAAAGTTACAAAAGCAATGTATGATAAATTTCAATTTTGGGAAAGAAATACGAAATGATGAGTTGATGATGCTGGAGTTCAGGCAATATTGTGGAAGAATATATCGAAGACATGTTTGCATAATTTGTGGGTGACAATTATGGTAATGTCGACGGTATGAACAATGGTGGGGAGAAATGATGTATTTGAAAGAGTGAGAATGAGTTGGGGAAGGTAGGGGTTGCGTGATGGTTGGCTTGAAGAATAGGAGGAAGGTGAATATTGTTTAGGATTTTAATAGTAGTTTACGTTTAAACCCTTCATTTTTTTAGTGAAAAAAATATCTAATTTTATAATTTTTGCTTCTACCCGTTTATTTATTGAAATTGTCAATATTATTAAATTTTAGTATTACACGATAGCCACTCAAGAGTACATAACTCACATATGACGAATTTTAGCCTTTTTGTTACATTTTGGGTGAAAAGTTGATACTACTCAAAATTAGCAAACCAAACTTTGAATTTGAGTGTATAGTTGCGAAAACTTGACTTTTGATGAAATATTTTCATGCTATCCTTAAGTATATGGCATAGTTTTGGTTTTTTTTTTCTTTTGACTTACTTTAAATAAATGAGATAAATATCTTTATTTACATTTTGTAACTAAATGAATTTTGAAAATGCCTTGCATCAGATTTTTTTAATTAATTAGTCTTATTATTCCCGTCGAATTTCGACGGGTTACTCACTAGCTTACATTTTTAGAGCTAAAAACACTTGATTAGTGTTACATGTAAAAGTATTACATTATCTATAGAAATATGTTATAATTTCTTTTATTAAAGTGTTACATTTACTTGTACAAACAATTACATTCATATATGAGTTGTTACTTTTCAAATGTTACTTTCTTTCAAAAAATTAAATCAAAATACACAATATTTTACATTTTTGCAAAAGCATTATTACATTTCAGTATAAATGATAATTACATTTAGATATTGTTTGGGTTACATGTAATTATAGTTAGTATTACATTTGAAAAAATGGGTAAAACGAGCTTTTGTTTTTGTAAAACAGGTGTTACGTTATCTTATGAACAATGTTACTTTATATGTATACAGTCATTACATTAAGTTATGGTAACTATTACTTTTGGTGAACGGCTGAAAAGCCGAAAAAATAATATAAAAACTAAAAAAAAAAACTAATTTTTTTTTTTTTTTTTTTGGACCTCTGGGAGGTTGCCACGTGGCGGGTCATGCCCCAATGGGTCATGGGTCGACCCGTCTCATGCATGAGACGGATCCCCTTGTTCTCATGGGAGACCACCTCATAAAACAATTCTATTTTTGGGTTGTCCTAATTCGAATGAGACACTCAAAATAAAAATTTATCCTAATTCGAGTGGGACGGAGGGAGTATATATTTTTAAAAATAATATAATTGAGAAAATAGTTGTGACCATTTTTTCATACAAAAAAAATATTATAGTTGAGAAAATAGTTGTGAGCATAATAAGTTTTGAGTGAGACTCGCATATTAAGTTTATTAGTATGACAAATGAGTAAGGGTGAAGGAATAAAGAATTAAAGGGTGAAGGAATAAAGAATTAAAGTTACACAACTTGTTGAGAATATGCTTTTAAATTGATGCGTTTGATTGAGGAAATATATGTAGCAATTTCTAGGATTTGAATTGAAAAATAAATAGGGACAAGAACGCAACAAGTTGGCAGTGTAAATTATTCCCTTGCAAATGCACAACTCAAGTGCACACTTCCTTCGGCAGAATTTTGGAACAAACACGCGCAGAAGTTAGGTAAAAGTGGGCCAGGGCCAAACGGTTAAACGGTTATTAGGCCCAAACAAGATGCTGACGTGCTTTGGTGTTTTTGATGATTAATCGTAGGGGTGGAAATGGTTCGGCTCAAACCGCGGTTTGGAACCGAACCGAACCAAGCCGAGCGATTTAGCTCGGTTTTTAAACATATGTTGTTCAGCTCGGTTTAGAAAAGTGATAAACCATACGGTTCGGTTCGGCTTACGGTCTGGCCCTTCCAAGTCGAACCAAACCGAACTGAACCGAACCATATCAAGCTGAACCGCGAAACCGAACCGTGGAGCCGAACCGTTGAACCGAGCTAGCTGAACCGTGCTTACATATAAAGATTATTAATCTGCATGTTATTTTTTTTAAGAAAATATACAAATTCAGTTTCAACATGTTCAAGCTTATCTTAGTAAGTACTGTGGCCTTTTCTAAGACATATTCATGTACTCCATCCGTCCTAAATCATCTTCATACTTTTTTCTCTATTATTGCCAAGGAAAAAAGAATGAATATCATTTTGGGATAGAGGGAGCAAATGACTTTGGCCTTTTCTAAGGCATATTCATGTATTCCCTCCATCCCAAAATAATCTTCAGGCATTTTTCTCTATTATTGCGAAGGAAAAAAGTATGAATATCATTTTGGGACGGAGGAAGTAAATGAATGTGGTCTTTTCTAAGGCATATTCATGTATTCCCTCAATCCCAAAATGATCTTCATACATTTTTCTCTATTATTGCGAAGGAAAAAAGTATAAAATCATTTTGCGACAGAGGAAGTAAATGATTGGCCTTTTCTAAGGCATAAAAAAGTATAGTATGTAGAAAGTGTCGTGGTTCAAACTGCGGTTCAAGTCACAGTTTGAACCGCGAAATCAGACCGCGGTTCAAACCGAGCCGAACCAGACCATTATGGTTTAGCTCAGCTCGGTTTGGACTTTTTTGTGGTTCAGCTCGGTTTGAGATTTCTCTAAACCGATATATAGCGGTTTGACCTCCAAATTACCCCAAACCGAGCTAAACCAAACCGTTTCCACCCCTAATTAATTGAATTAGGACTTACAAGAAATATAACTCATTTTTCGCTAGAGTTTTGGTCTTTATGACTATAAATACAACCATCTTCTAGCATAAGATTGACAGAGTGTTCATTTCTGAGAGATACAAATAGAAATTTAAGATCTAGATTTGGGTTGGCGGAATTATTTGGCTCAATAATTCGTGCAACTAGATTAGTGGAGATCGTCTTTTGTAATTTCCATTGAAAGTAATATATTATCCATCCGCCCGTGGACATAACCAAGTTGGTGAACCGCGTATATTCTTGTGTTCGTGCGATTATCTCGCTTTTCGCCATCATTCTTTATTTATTACTCTAACAAGTGACACTAGAGCTTGGTTGGTTAGAAATTTAGTCATTTCCGCTCCAAAAAAGAAGATAGGTCAATTTGAATCAACGATCGACAATATTTATGGAAAGAATAATATTTTATTATTTGGTATATCAAGATGAAGGCCCTGCAGTTCGCGTGCAATGCACGTGCAGAGAACGTGCAATGCACGTGCGGTTCGAGTGCAGCGATTGTGCAGTGTATGTGCAACAATCTGGGTGCCTAGGTTGGACACATTAAGAGAGAAGTCGAGTTGAAGAGACAAGGCTTATTAGCACCCTCCTGAAGAGTAGATTTAGTGCAGACAATGAGTCAGCAGGGATAGTTGCGGAAAGCAGCAAGACTTCTAGCAAAAAGAAGAATTCTCAAAAATCTTCTGGTAAGTGAGACCCGAGACCTGGTGATGTTTGTAATTTCTACAAAGAGAGGAAAGGAAGCGAGGAAGCGATGGATTCTCTGGAGGATAAAGCACATTCACAAATCATCATGGGTCTTGGTGATGATGTTTTCGTGGAGGTTTCTATGGGATATAGCGACAATGGTGGGGATTTTTCTCTAATAGTGGATGAAGACTCATGGTGCGGGGATGAGTGGCTTCCAGATCCAAAGGTAGAGCAATGTGAGATAGTTTAGAAACAGGTGAAGTTGGTTTCTACTAAGGGGAGTAGATGGGTAGATGTTGGGTATGCCCACTTATATCTCAGTTTTTATTGTATAGATTTGATTGATCCATCACCTAAGTTTTATTTTATGGACTATAGACCCATATGTAAGAAGTATTTATACTTCATTTCTAGATAGTCCATTTTGTTTAGAATAGTCTTAGAGATAATTCTAAAATTTCATTGATCAAGAAAATCAAGGCTCCATGCGCCCGTGCGCCTACGCGCCTCAAGCTCATGCGCCTAAGCGCCTATAAGCGCGCGCGCATTGTTATGCGCCTAGCAAGGTTCTACGCGCCTAATTGATATAACACAACACATGGATGATTTTCTGAAGTATGAAGACTTGACGAAATTCCGCCCAAGATCCAACGGTGGAAAAATAACACGTATGCACTCAAATTTGAAGACATCTGCCCACAACGATCATATTAATGTTATGTGTCTAACGGCTATAAAAGGACACGTGCTCCTATCAATTAGCTACATCACATCTGTCCTTAATCTTATCCACAAGGGATTCCCAACGGCTAGTTTTGAGAGCTCACCTGTAAATACCCTATAACTTCAACCATTTGAAGTTGCTCTGAATTTTCGCTCTCAAGTATTTGTTGAAGATTGCTCATTGAATTCCCAGATTCCTCAAGAACACCTTCATACCTTCATCCTTAGCCCAGATCCTCAAGCAAAACACATTAGATTTCTTGTGCTCTAAATCAAATAGATCTAAAGAGCTTTGAATCTAAGAACACACACGCACCTCTTTAAGTTTGATCATTTAGATTTTTCTTAAAGAGATACACTGGTTTAGTCTAGGATTTGATCTTTCATAGTTATTGATCTTTGAGTTAGTTTGTGCTCAAAAGTTGCAACTTGTAAAACTTACTCATATTACAAGATCTCCCTTAGAAATCCAAGACTAACCATCTTGGTAGAGGACGTAAATCATTTCTCGATCGAACCTCTCCAAATAGGGCAGTCACGACCCGAAAACCCGTCTCTATTTTCTAATAATAAATATTTAATGATTTATTTATTCCTTATTTAATTGTTTAAATTATTATTTAATTAATGATTTATGTGTGCATTTTATGTGTTATAATAATTTATGACTAGCATTTTATTTGGGTCATTCGTGCTAGTTCAGTATTATTTGGTCTTAGTTGTTATTAGGAAGTATTAGAGTGTGTAGTTAGTGGGGAGGGGGTCTAAGTGTAAGTTTTTCAAAATAATTCTCCCTACTCCCTCTCTTCTCCCTCACCTCTCCCTCACCCTAACCCCCCATTCCCAGCAACTCTCTCTCTCTCTCTCCAAAGAAAAAGGTAAGATTTCTTTCTTCCTTCTCTCTTCATTTTCTACCTCTTCCTCTCATCTTTTCTTATTACTCATTTTATGAAATGTGTTTAGATCATCGATAGGATCGCGTAGAACCAAAAATATTTGAATTCCGTCACCTTTGAGAAATCCGGGTAAGTTGCTTTCCCCCCATTATTATGCTAAAATGTTCATTTCATGCTTGAATGGTGTTTTAATTGATATATATGATGTTGGGTTGAGTTTGGGAATTTATTTAGAATTTATTTTGATTGTTGGTTAAAAATGGTGATTGTTGCATGTTGGGTTAAATCTTGGTTTGGGTTGTCTAATGTTGATATGTAGGTCCCCTCCCAGTTCATAGTTGTTTGAATTCTTGGTTAGACTTGTTAGAAACTTTGAATATAAAGAGATTTGAGTTTTGGGTTGAAAATGGAGGAAACCCAGAAATTTGGCCGGAAATTGCCCCTCCGGGCAAGGGGGCGCACGCACCCTTTGGGAGGGGGCGTGCGCACCCTTATGCCCCTTTGTAACTAAACCTTCTGATCATCTTAGGGCGCGCGCACCATTCTCTAGGGGGTGTGCGCTCCCTCATTGATTCAAGCTTAGAAAACCTTCTGATGACTTAGGGCGTACGCACCCTTTCCTCGCGAGCGCGCGCACCCTCCTCTGGCCATTTTTGAAAGAACCTTCTGATCACCTAGGGCGCGCGCACCCTTCCTGCGCGGGCGTGCGCCCCCTCCGCTGTACAATCCCTGAGCTTCATCCTCTTGTACTTTTCGTAGACAATCTTCGATAATTCATAACTCTCTCATCCGGACTCCGTTTTAGGTGTATAAGCTATCGTTTTAAAGCTCTCCTCGAGCTCTTCGAGATGAGTGAATAGTTTTGGTTGTGTGATTAGGTTAACTGGATCCTTTTTGATCAAATGTGATATGGGAATTGTGTTATCATTGTTGAGATTATTGGAACACTTTAATTGTGTGTTGTTGGTTCATTTCACTTTCTTGGTGACTTCTTGGTATGGTTCCCTACTTTGGAATCATTAGTTGTTTATCGTGCTAGTATTTTATTACTTAGCCTTTACTTGAAAGTCCATCTGGTATTTGTGTGTGTTTCGGGCGATGCGAAACATTATGATGGCATAAGCCAAGTCCATTATGATGTTGACCATTGTTTTGCCCAATTATTACCCTCCTCCAGATTGGCCTTGGATGTGAGATGAGCTAGCTCCTTTGTGAGCATTCTAGCTGTTCGGTTTGGGATATGACTTTGTGTCATATTCCCTTGCTATTATTGGTTTTTGGTTCCGGTACCGGGGTTTTCTCTTCGGCTTTCATGCTACTATGAAGATGTTGATTGTTGATTATTGAAGCTGCGCAGCGACCTTTATTTGGTTCTTTCAGTTGGAAAACCTTGGCTAATATCCTTTGTTACTTGTTTATTTCCGCTGCTATCTGTTAGTTGAAAAAATGCTATGTGCTAAGTGATATTTATTATTGTTTATTGCTTATTGCATCATAGCATGTCATGTAGTTGCGTTAGTGACTTAATGAGATTTATCTCACCCCCTTTTCTTTTGTCTTTGTTTTTCCTTAACCCCCCCCCCCCCCCACAGGTGGAAAGGATTAGACTCGCTGATCACGAGACAGGACGTCGCGAGGGTTGAGCTTTTGGGGCAAGTTGTTATTGGTGGGTTTACATTACATAAATGTGTAACCTTTTGGGAATAGTTGTACCAAACTTGACGTCATTAAAATTTGTATATTTTATTATTTTGAGTGTAAGCTTATGGAGCTCACACTAGTTTATATTTTTTTGTTCAAGTTGGATTTCAAAACTTTGTGTTATCATCTTTTGGTATAAAAGGAAATTTTTATCTTCATTATTTTAGAGTTTATTGTTTAAGTCGACGTCCAGCTCGCGTACTCCGGGCCCGCGGGGTCGGGGTCGCGACAGTTGGTATCAGAGCTATGGTTTGGCTCTAAGTATAAGTCTAGGTGGACTAGTATGACCTAGGAGGGTAGTTGTGTTCGGAGTGAGTAACTGTTGATGTTTTATGCAGGTAATTGTTTCCAATGGCTAGAAGAAGAACGGGTGAAGGTTCTAGTGGGGCTCAGAATCAGAATGATCTTCGGGAAGAGAACCGTGCTATGTTCCAAGGCATGTTTGAGGCGGCCATGAAGGTAATTCATGACCAAGGGCCCAGAGAGGAGCATGTGGCACCTCCACGATACGGGTTAGAACAATTTCTGAAATTAAACCAAGGGAGTTCGATGGTGAACACGATGTGAAGAAGGCAGAACTATGGATTGAGTCTATGGAGAAAATTTATGATGTGTTTGGGTGCACGGACGAGGATAGGGTCCGGTTCGCGGCTTATAAGCTTGTGGGTGCTGCCGAGCATTGGTGGAAAGGAGTCAAAGCGAGTTGGGATGATACCCATACGGTGTGTGCATGGGAATTGTTTGTGCGGAAGTTCAAAGAGCATTTTATCCCGGTAGTGGACCAGAACCGAAAGGAGATCGAGCTTCTCAACTTGGAGCAAGGTTTGTTGTCTATAGCTCAGTACTCGGCTAAGTTCACAGAATTAGCCCGGTATTGTGACTATCTTGTGAGGACCGAAGAACAGAAAGCTATGAGATTCATCCGCGGTTTGAAGACTTCTATCCGTACTCAGCTTATAGCCCAGAGGATTGTGACATTCCAGGATGCGGTAGACCGTGCCTATCTTATAGAGCAAGATATTGGGGAACATAAGAGGAAGATCGAGGTAGCTAACCCGAGTAAGTAAGGAGCGCAGAGCAAGCCACAATCCCGTTCAGATAACCGAGGTAATTTTGGGGGACAATCTCAGTTCCGAGGGCAACCAATCCCAAGGAACCCGGGCATTATTGCCGGGAACCAATGGAATCAAAATAGGATACTTTGTTCCTATTGCTAAAAGGAAGGTCATTCAGAGGACCGGTGTTGGAAGAAACAGGGCAGGTGTACCAATTGTGGTTAAATGGGGCATTTCGCAAGGGATTGTACTAGAGGCAAGGGTCAACCATCCGGGTTAGGAGCTGGGGCTCCACAGGGTCAGAAAAGGGATGCTACGGGAAAGGCCAAGGTCCAAGGAAAATTGTTTGCAATGAATCAGCATCAGGCATATGATCCCTCAATGATTGGAGGTATTGTTTCTATATCTAATGTGAGCGCGCGTACGTTAATAGATCCAGGATCATCTCATTCTTACATTTTTGTGCAATTTGCTTCTTTACTAAATGCTGCATCTGAGTCTTTGCCCTATGTGTTAGAGGTGTCAACTCCTATGGGAGAGTGTTTGGTGACTGATAAAGTCTTTCGTGCTTGTGACGTGCTTATATGTGGTCATGTCTTGTGTGCGGACTTGGTAGTCCTTCCTATTCAAGACTTTGATGTTATTTTGGGTATGGATTGGTTGAGCAAGTTTCATGCTTCTGTTGACTGTCGTAGAAAGGTCGTTAATTTTTCTATCCCCAATATGCCTAAATTTGTTTTTGAGGCTATGCCTTTGGGTAGGAATATTCGTATTATTTCTTATGTAGAGAGAAAATTATTGCACCGTGGTTGTGAGGGGTACTTGGCTAGTGTGCTTGATACTAGGAAATAATCCCCTAGTTTGGAGAGTGTTCGGGTAGTTAGATAATTTCCCGATGTTTTCTCTTCTGAATACGATATGCCTCCCGATCGTGAGATAGAATTTTGTATAGATCTTTTGCCGGGTACAGCTCCGATTTCAAAGGCACCGTATAGGTTGGCTCCCGCAGAATTGAAGGAACTAAAGGTTCAGTTGCAAGAGTTGCTTGATCGAGGGTTTATCCGCCCTAGTATTTCCCCGTGGGGAGCACCGGTTTTATTTGTGCGGAAGAAAGATGGTTCTTTGAGATTGTGTATCGATTACCGAAAGTTGAATCAGGTTACAGTGAAGAACAAGTATCCTCTACCTCACATTAATGATTTGTTTGATCAGCTTCAAGGGTCCGTGGTGTTCTCTAAACTTGATTTGAGGAGTGGGTACCATCAGTTGAAGATTCGATCGGAGGATATTCCGAAGACTGTCTTTCGCACTCGGTATGGTCATTACGAGTTCTTGGTTATGCCGTTTGGGTTGACTAACGCACCTGCCGTGTTTATGGATTTGATAAACCGGGTTTTCCATCCTTATCTTGATTCGTTCGTGGTGGTCTTCATCGACGACATTCTTGTCTACTCTAAATCTCGAGAGGAGCACGAGCAACACTTGAGGACAGTTTTATCCATTCTTGCGAGGGAGCAGTTGTTTGCGAAGTTTAGTAAATGCGAATTCTGGCTCGAGAAAATGTCATTTCTGGGTCATGTGATTTCTAAAGATGGGATTTCTGTGGATCCTTCAAAGATAGAAGCCATAGTGGATTGGAAGAGACCCGAGTCAGTGACCGAGGTCAGAAGTTTTCTGGGTTTAGCCGGGTATTACAGAAGGTTCATAGAAGGGTTTTCGAGGATTGCTACTCCGATGACTCAGTTGACCCGGAAGGATGTACCATTTGTGTGGAGTGAAAAATGTCAAAGTAGCTTTGATGAATTAAAGAAGAGATTAACTACGGCTCCTATTCTAGCGTTACCAAATGGGAATGATGACTTAGTGATTTACAGTGATGCTTCGAAAGAGGGTTTGGGATGTGTTTTGATGCAGAACGGGAAAGCAATTGCGTATGCTTCGAGAAAGTTAACCCCTAGTGAACAAAATTACCCTACTCATGATATGGAGTTGGCCGTGATAGTCTTTGCGTTGCATAAGTGGAAGCATTACCTATATGGAGCGAAGTTTGAGATTTTTACCGATCACAAGAGTTTGAAATGCCTCTTCTCTCAAAAGGAATTGAATAACCGTCAGCGTAGATGGATGGAGCTTTTAAAAGATTATGATTGCACTATTTCGTACCATCCGGGCAAAGCAAATGTGGTAGCTGATGCGATTAGTCGGAAGTCTTATGTGGCATCAATGATGATTCGTGAATGGAAATTGCTAGAGGATGTTCGAGATTGGAGTCCTCGCGAATCGAGACGTGGGGCGATTTTTGCGAATATTAGGGTATCTCCGACCCTAATTCAACAAATAAAGGATACTCAGAAGGATGACCCAGAGTTGAAGAAGATTATGGATAATGCTCGGGATAGACAGTATGTGGACTTCCAGCTTGACTCCGAGGGAGTGTTGACTTACCGTAGCAGATTGTGTGTGCCGAATATCGGTGGGATTAAACAACGAGTTCTTGATGAGGGTCACAAATCCCGGTATACCATTCATCCCGGGAGTACGAAGATGTATCAGGATTTAAAACAGCAATTTTGGTGGATTAACATGAAGAGGGAAATTGCAGATTATGTATCGAAGTGTTTGACCTGTCAACAAGTTAAAGCAGAGCATCAGAGACCCGCAGGTCTACTTCAGCCTCTTGAGATACCCGAGTGGAAGTGGGAACACATTACGATGGATTTTGTAACCGGGCTACCTAAGACTCGAAGGAGGTTCAATGCAGTTTGGGTAATCGTGGACAGGTTGACTAAATCTTCTCATTTCTTACCCGTTGACATTTCCTATTCGATGGAGAAACTTGCGAATTTGTATGTTCATGAGATTGTCAGATTACATGGTGTTCCAGTTAGTATTGTGTCAGACAGAGATCCCAGGTTTACCTCCCGATTTTGGCAAGCATTACAGAAGGCTATGGGTACCGATTTGAGGTTTAGCACAGCATTTCATCCTCAGACTGACGGTCAGTCTGAAAGAACCATTCAGATTCTCGAGGATATGTTACGGGCTTGCACAGTTGACTTTCCGGATTCATGGGATACCCATCTACCGCTTGCAGAGTTCGCCTACAATAATAGTTATCATTCGAGTATTCAAATGGCACCGTATGAGGCTTTTTATGGGAGGAAATGTCGGTCGCCTATTTGTTGGGACGAGGTTGGGGAAGCAAAACTTTTGGGTGTTGACATGGTTCAGGACTCGGTGGAAAAGGTTAAAATTATTCGGGATCGATTGAAGACGGCCCAGAGTCGACAGAAGAGCTATGCCGATCACCGAAGGCGAGATCTTAGTTTTCAGACCGGTGATTTTGTGTTCTTGAAGGTGTCCCCAAAGGTTGGTATTCGAAGGTTCGGGAAGAAGGGTAAATTGGCTCCGAGGTTTGTTGGACCGTTTGAGATTTTGGGGAAAGTGGGACTTCTAGCATATCGTCTTGCGTTACCATCTTCTTTGGACCGGTTACATAATGTTTTTCACGTTTCGATGCTTCGGAAGTATGTTCATGATCCATCTCACGTGTTACCGAGGGTACCAGAGGATATTGAACCTGATATGACCTACGAGGAACGACCGGTTCGGATTCTTGATGCCAAAGTACAAGAGTTGAGGAGCAAAAGCATTCCATTGGTTAGAGTTCTTTGGAAGAATCACAATATTGAGGAATCGACTTGGGAGCTTCGAGAGGAGATAGAGCGTAAATATCCGTGGCTTTTCAATTCGGGTAAGTCTCGTTAAAATTCGGGTCGAATTTTCTTTAAGGGGGAGTGAATGTCACGACCCGAAAACCCGCCTCTATTTTCTAATAATAAATATTTAATGATTTATTTATTCCTTATTTAATTGTTTAAATTATTATTTAATTAATGATTTATGTGTACATTTTATGTGTTATAATAATTTATGCCTAGCATTTTATTTGGGTCATTCGTGCTAGTTCAGTATTATTTGGTCTTAGTTGTTATTAGGAAGTATTAGAGTGTGTAGTTAGTGGGGAGGGGGTCTAAGTGTAAGTTTTTCAAAATAATTCTCCCTACTCCCTCTCTTCTCCCTCACCTCTCCCTCACCCTAACCCCCCATTCACAGCAACTCTCTCTCTCTCTCTCCAAAGAAAAAGGTAAGATTTCTCTCTTCCTTCTCTCTTCATTTTCTACCTCTTCCTCTCATCTTTTCTTATTACTCATTTTATGAAATGTGTTTAGATCATCGATAGGATCGCGTAGAACAAAAAATATTTGAATTCCGTCACATTTGAGAAATTCGGGTAAGTTGCTTTTCCCCCATTATTATGCTAAAATGTTCATTTCATGCTTGAATGGTGTTTTAATTGATATATATGATGTTGGGTTGAGTTTGGGAATTTATTTAGAATTTATTTTGATTGTTGGTTAAAAATGGTGATTGTTGAATGTTGGGTTAAATGTTGGTTTGGGTTGTCTAATGTTGATATGTAGGTCCCCTCCCAGTTCATAGTTGTTTGAATTCATGGTTAGACTTGTTAGAAATTTTGAATATAAAGAGATTTGAGTTTTGGGTTGAAAATGGAGGAAACCCAGAAATTTGGCCGGAAATTGCCCCTCCGGGCAAGGGGGCGCACGTACCCTTTGGGAGGGGGCGTGTGCACCCTTATGCCCCTTTGTAACTAAACATTCTGATCATCTTAGGGCGCGCGCACCATTCTCTAGGGGGCGTGCGCTCCCTCATTGATTCAAGCTTAGAAAACCTTCTGATGACTTAGGGCTTGCGCACCCTTTCCTCGCGAGCGCGCGCACCCTCCTCTGGCCATTTTTGAAAGAACCTTCTGATCACCTAGGGCGCGCGCACCCTTCCTGCGCGGGCGTGTGCCCCCTCCGCTGTACAAGCCCTGATCTTCATCCTCTTGTACTTTTCGTAGACAATCTTCGATAATTCATAACTCTCTCATCCGGACTCCGTTTTAGGTGTATAAGCTATCGTTTTAAAGCTCTCCTCGAGCTCTTCGATATGAGTGAATAGTTTTGGTTGTGTGCTTGGGTTAACTGGATCCTTTGTGATCAAATGTGATATGGGAATTGTGTTATCATTGTTGAGATTATTGGAACACTTTAATTGTGTGTTGTTGGTTCATTTCACTTTCTTGGTGACTTCTTGGTATGGTTCCCTACTTTGGAATCATTAGTTGTTTATCGTGCTAGTATTTTATTACTTAGCCTTTACTTGAAAGTCCAGCTGGTATTTGTGTGTGTTTCGGGCGATGCGAAACATTATGATGGCATAAGCCAAGTCCATTATGATGTTGACCATTGTTTTGCCCAATTATTACCCTCCTCCAGATTGGCCTTGGATGTGAGATGAGCTAGCTCCTTTGTGAGCATTCTAGCTGTTCGGTTTGGGATATGACTTTGTGTCATATTCCCTTGCTATTATTGGTTATTGGTTCCGGTACCGGGGTTTTCTCTTCGGCTTTCATGCTACTATGAAGATGTTGATTGTTGATTATTGAAGCTGCGCAGCGACCTTTATTTGGTTCTTTCAGTTGGAAAACCTTGGCTAATATCCTTTGTTACTTGTTTATTTCCGCTGCTATCTGTTTGTTGAAAAAATGCTATGTGCTAAGTGATATTTATGATATTAAGAGAACATAAGAAAAACCTAAGAATAGCCTAATTTATATACAAAACCAGAGTTTCGGGAGAGAAGGGTTCGGGTGTTAGGTGGCGGAGTGGGAAGTACTTAAACACCCACTCCGCCCCGCTTACGCGGGTCTTGCTACTAAAGGTGTTCTAATGCTAAAAAGTCATTCTTTTATTGATATTAAAAATGTGCTAACAGTTACAATGTAAAGAAAAGGGGAATTGCAAAGGAAAATAAAATAGAATTGTTTTATTGATTAATTTATGCTAAAGATTACATGAAGAGAAGAATTGTAAATTAAACTAGAGTTTAGAATGTAGGGAGATAACTTTTAACCAACTTTAATGTAATAAAGTGGTCATTTGGTCATGTCCCATTTTATGGGGATTGCATACACTAAAGGAAGCACATAAATAAAATGAAGAGAAGTTGTACCTTGTTGGGAAAAGAAAGAAGACTCCAATCTTGGTGAAGAAAATAGTGTTGTTGTAAAGAAATTATTATGGAACAATTTGTGTAGAGTTTTTTTTTTGTAGAGAGAAGCCTTCTTTGTGGAGAAATTGGTGTAGAGAGAATTTTATAGAGTTTTTGTGTGTAAGAAGTGGTCAAATTGAAGTCCTTTTCTAAGGTAAAAAAGAGGGGTTTAAATAGGTGGAGAAAGGAGGGAAATATGGCTTTTCAACCTGTTGGTCCCAGAGACACAACAAGGGTATGAAAAGAGGCTAGAGGGGGGGGGGTGAATAGCCTATTTAAAATTCCAGGACTATTTATAGCCTATTCGAAGGACAATGAGCTGTTGATTTCTAATTGGAGCTCAGTCTGAGTTGTCCTTTAGTTGCAGAGTCATGGTGGTCCACCTGTACTATGATTGTCACGACCCGAAATCTAGGCTCTATTTTATTAGTAATTAAATGATTTTTATTTAATTAATTGCTTAATTATTTATTTAAATTATTATTTATTTAAATATTTATGTGTGCATTTTATGTGTTATAATAAATATGCCTAGCATGTTGTTTGGGTCATTTGGGTTAATGTAGTATTGTTGGGTCTTAATTGGTAGTAGGGAGTGTAGTATTGTGTGTGTGTAGTGTGAGGAGGGGGCCTAAGTGTAAGTTTTTAAAATAAACCCCCTACTCCCTCCCTACACCTTCCCTCACCTCCTTCTCTCCCCTACACTCCATCTTCTCCCAGCACACAACTCTCTCTCTCCTCCTTGGGTAAGCTTTTTCTCATCCTCTTCATCTCTCTTCATTTTCTCCTTCTTCCTCTCATCTTCTCTCATTTCTTGAAACATGAACCTTGTTTAGATCGTCGTTAGGACCGCGTAGAATAAAAAAGATTTGAAATCCATCAACTTTGAGAATTTGCAAGTAAGTTGCTTTTCCCCCATTTTAATGCTAAAATGTTCATATCATGTTTAGATATTGTTTGATGTGTTACATTTGAAGTTTGGATGAGTTTAGAATTTATTTGAAATTTATTTGAGCTTTTGGTTAAAAATGGTGAATTGATGAATGTCGGATTCGATTCTTGGTTTTAGTTAATAAATGGTGTTGTTAAGGTCCCCTTGTTGGCTAGTTATGGTTTGGGTACCTTGAGGAACTTGTTGGTTGTGTTGATTGTGAAGTATTTGTGTGTTTTGGTATGAAAATGGAAGAACCCATGTTGTTCTTCCCGATTTCCAGAAATTCAGATCATTGGGCGGCCGCACAAAAATGCCTGGGCGACCGCACAACTATCTGAAAGCTTTTGGTCGTGTTTTGAGACTGTTTGGGCGACCGCACATACCCGTTTGGGCGGCCGCATAGTCCTCTGGAAGTTTACAATTGTTAAAATTTTGTAATTGAAGAACGCGTTTTGGTCTAAGTCTTGGGTGTCCTTCTAGTTGACCTTAGTGATCATTGTAGTACACTCTAGTGATAGATTTGAGTCCCTTGTGATCAAGTTTGTGTTGGAAATTAATTAAGTGTTAATTGTGATTGTGGAACACTTTAATTGTGCGTTGTTGGTATGTTTCACTTGATTGGTGACTTCTTGGTATGGTTTACCTTTGTGGTGATTTAATTGGATTGGTTCCCTACTTTGGAACCTCAAGTTGTTCATTCATGCTAAATTATTATTACTTAGCATTTATTTGAAAGTCCAGCTGGTATTTTGTGTGTGTTTGGGCGATGGGAAAGATTATAATGGCAAAGCCAAGTCCATTATAATGTTGACCATTGTTTTGCCCCCTTCTTTACCCCTTCTCCAGATTGGCCTTGGAAAGGATAAGTCAGCGTTCCTTTGTGAATGTATCTGGCTAACGGGCATGACTTTGTGTCATGGTCCTTGTCCTTTGTGACACTTTTATGGTTATTGGTTCCGGTACCGGGGTTTTCTCTTCGGCTTTCATGCTATTATGAAGATGATGATTTGTTGATTATTGAAGCTGCGCAGCGATCCTTTATTTGGATGTTCCGGTTTGGAAAACCTTGGCTATATCCTTTGTTATGTGTTTATTTCCGCTGCTATCTGTTATGTGATAAATGCTATGTGCTATGTGATATTTATTATTGCTTATAGTATATTGCATCATAGCATGTCATGTAGTTGCATTAGTAACTTATTGAGATTTATCTCACCCCTTTTCTTTTTATCTTTGTTTTTCCTTAACCGCCCCCAGGTGCTAAGGATTAGTCTCGCTGATCACGAGAAAGAGGACGTCGAGTGTGGATCCATTCTTTTGGGGAAGGTTGATATAGGTTGGTTTACATTATGTAAATGTGTAACCATTTTGGGGTAGTTGTACCAAACAATGACGTCACTAAGAATTGTATAATTGTATTTTGTTGGGCATAAACTTGTGGAAGTTTATGATAGTTGCAATTGATTTTTATCAAACTTGGTTATGTAAAACTTTGGATCTCTACCTTTTGGTATCAAATGGAATTTTTAACTTCAGTATTTCTGAGTTTTGGTTTTAGAGTCGACGTCCAGCTCGCGGTCCCGGGGCCCGCGGGGTCCGGGGTCGCGACAGTTGGTATCAGAGCTATGGCATTAGCTCTATGTATAAGTCTAGGTGGATTAGTATGACCTAGGTGGGTAGTAGGGTGCGGAGTGATTAACGGTTGATGTCTTATGCAGGTAATTACTCAAAATGTCTGGAAGAAGAAACAGAGGAGGTACTAGTGGAGCACAGAATCAGAATGATACAAGGGAAGAAGCACGTGCCATGTTTCAAGGCATGTTTGAGGCGGCCATGAAGGCCATACATGATCAAGGTCCGAGGGTAGAACAAGCACCACCCCGCTATGGATTGGAGCAATTTCTGAAGTTGAAACCGGTTGAATTCAATGGAGAACCCGATGTTCGGAAAGCTGAGTTGTGGATCGAGTCGATGGAGAAGATTTATGATGTGTTTGGGTGTTCGGATGAGGACAAGGTCCGGTTTGCGGCTTACAAGCTTGTGGGAGCCGCCGAGCATTGGTGGAAAGGTGTTAAAGCTACTTGGGATGATACTCACACAGTGTATGCGTGGGAGTTGTTCGTGCGTAAGTTCAGAGAGCATTTCATTCCGGTTGTTGATCAGAATCGAAAGGAGATCGAGCTACTCAACTTGGAGCAAGGTGTGTTGTCTATAGCACAATACTCGGCTAAGTTCATAGAATTAGCCCGGTATTGCGACTATTTGGTGAGGACCGAGGAACAAAAGGCTATGAGGTTTATTCGGGGATTGAAGACCTCCATCCGTACTCAACTGATTGCTCAACGGATTGTGACGTTCCAAGATGCGGTGGACCGAGCCTATTTGATAGAGCAAGATATTGGGGAACATAAAAGGAAGACCGAGGTAGCCAACCCGAGTAAGCAAGGAGCACAGAGCAAGTCACAACCAAGGATTGAAAATCGAGGTAACTTTGGGGGACAATCTCAGTCCCGAGGGCAACCGATCCCAAGGAACCCGGGTACCACTTCCGGGAACCAAGGGAGCCTAATTAGGAAGCCTTGTACCTTTTGTCAGAAGGTAGGCCATGCGGAGGATAGGTGTTGGAAAAAGCAAGGCAAGTGTACCAATTGTGGTGAAATGGGGCACTTTGCGAGAGATTGCACGAAGTACCGAGGACAGTCATCCGGGTCAGGGGTTAGTATTAATCAGGGTCAGAAAAGGGATGCCGCCGGGAAGCCCAAGGTCCAAGGGAAAGTGTTTGCAATGAATCAACAACAAGCTACCGATGATCCATCCGTTATTGGAGGTATTGTTTCTGTGTCTAATGTGAGCGCACGAGCGTTAGTAGATCCAGGATCATCTCATTCATACATTTCTGTGCAATTTGCTTCCATGTTAAATGCTGCATTCGAGTCTTTACCGTACGTGCTAGAGGTGTCGACCCCTATAGGAGAATGCTTGATTTCTGATCGAGTCTTTCGTGCTTGTGACGTGGTTATTTGTGGTCGAGTCCTTTGTGCGGATTTGGTAGTTCTTCCTATCCAAGACTTTGATGTCATTTTGGGTATGGATTGGTTGAGCAAGTTTCATGCGTCCGTTGATTGCCGTAAGAAAACTGTTACTTTTTCTATTCCCGATGTGCCTAAGTTTGTGTTTGAGGCTTGTCCTCTGAGTAGAAGGGTTCGCTTAATTTCTTATTTGAAAGCGAGAAAATTATTGCATAGTGGTTGTGAGGGGTATTTGGCTAGTGTTCTTGATACTAGGAAGGAATCCCCTAGTTTTGATAGTGTTCGGGTAGTTCGGGAATTTCCCGATGTTTTCTCTACCGAGTATGATATGCCTCCCGATCGTGAGATAGAGTTTTGTATAGATCTTTTGCCGGGTACGGCTCCGATTTCGAAAGCGCCTTATAGGTTAGCTCCCGCCGAGTTGAAATAATTGAAGGTTCAGTTGCAAGAGTTGCTTGATCGAGGGTTTATCCGCCCTAGTGTTTCCCCGTGGGGAGCACCGGTTTTGTTCGTGCGGAAGAAAGATGGTTCGTTGAGATTGTGCATCGATTACCGGAAGTTGAATCAGGTTACGGTGAAGAATACGTATCCTCTACCCCATATTGATGATTTGTTTGATCAGCTTCAAGGGTCCGTGGTTTTCTCTAAGCTTGATTTGAGGAGTGGGTACCATCAGTTGAAGGTGAGATCGGAGGATATTCCGAAGACTGCTTTTCGCATTCGGTATGGTCATTATGAGTTCTTGGTTATGCCGTTTGGGTTGACTAACGCGCCGGCCGTGTTTATGGATTTGATGAACCGGATTTTCCATCCGTATCTTGACTCGTTCTTGGTGGTTTTCATCGACGACATTCTTGTTTATTCGAAATCTCGAGAGGAGCACGAGCAGCATTTGAGGACAGTTTTATCCGTTCTTGCGAGGGAGAAATTATTTGCGAAGTTCAGTAAATGCGAATTTTGGCTCGAGAAGGTGTCATTTCTGGGTCATGTGATTTCGAAAGATGGGATTTCGGTGGATCCTTCAAAGATTGAAGCCATAGTGGATTGGAAGAGACCCGAATCAGTGACAGAGATTAGAAGCTTTCTTGGTTTAGCCGGGTATTACCGAAGATTTATTGAAGGGTTTTCGAGGATTGCTACTCCGATGACTCAGTTGACCCGGAAGAATGTTCCGTTTGTGTGGACCGAGAATTGTGACAAGAGTTTCGAGGAATTGAAGAAGAGGTTGACTACCGCACCGATCTTGACTTTGCCTAATGGGAGCGATGGCCTAGTGATTTACAGTGATGCTTCGAAAGAGGGTTTGGGTTGTGTGTTGATGCAGAATGGGAAAGTAATTGCGTATGCTTCGAGGAAGTTGACCCCTAGTGAGCAGAATTACCCGACTCATGATATGGAGTTAGCGGCTATTGTCTTTGCGTTGCATAAATGGAAGCACTACCTTTATGGGGCGAAGTTTGAGATTTTTACGGATCACAAGAGTTTGAAGTACCTTTTCTCCCAGAAAGAGCTGAATAATAGGCAGCGCCGATGGATGGAATTGTTGAAGGATTATGATTGTACGATTTCTTATCATCTTGGGAAGGCGAATGTGGTAGCCGATGCGATTAGTAGAAAATCTTATGTGGCTTCGATGATGGTCCGTGAATGGAAAATGCTTGAGGATGTTCGAGATTGGTCTCCTCGTGAATCGAGACATGGGGCTATTTTTGCGAATATTAGGGTATCTCCGACCCTAATTCAGAGGATAAAGGAAGCTCAGAAAGAAGATCCCGAGTTGGTGAAGATAATGGGTAAACTGAAAGAGAAGAACTTCGAGGATTTTTCTATTAGCTCGAGTGGAGTGTTGACTTTCCGTGGTCGTTTGTGTGTTCCGGATGTTGGTGGAATTAAACAGAGAGTTCTTGATGAGGGCCACAAATCGAGGTATACTATTCATCCGGGTAGTACGAAGATGTATCAGGATTTGAAGCAACAATTTTGGTGGATTAATATGAAAAGGGAAATAGCGGAGTATGTATCGAAGTGTTTAACGTGTCAGCAGGTCAAAGCCGAGCATCAGAGACCCGCGGGATTGCTTCAGCCGTTAGAGATTCCCGAGTGGAAATGGGAGCATGTGACTATGGATTTCGTTACGGGACTACCTCGTACCCGTAGGAAGTATGACAGTGTTTGGGTAATAGTGGATAGATTGACCAAGAGTGCCCATTTCTTGCCTATTGACATCAGATATTCGATGGAGAAGCTTGCGACCCTTTATATCGATGAGATCGTTAGATTGCATGGGGTTCCGGTTAGCATTGTGTCAGATCGAGACCCAAGGTTTACTTCTAGATTCTGGAAGGCATTTCAAGAAGTTTTGGATACAGATTTGCGATTCAGTACAGCTTTTCATCCTCAGACCGATGGTCAATCCGAGAGGACTATTCAGATTTTGGAGGATATGTTGCGAGCGTGTTCGATAGACTTCTCCGATTCTTGGGATTCTCACCTACCGTTAGTGGAGTTCTCTTACAACAACAGTTATCAGGCTAGTATCGAGATGGCGCCGTTTGAGGCCTTGTATGGAAGAAAGTGTAGATCGCCTATTTGTTGGGATGAGGTCGGTGAAGCGAAAGTTTTGGGTATCGATTTGCTTCGGGATTCAGTTGGAAAAGTCAAAGTTATCCGGGATAGATTGAAAACAGCCCAGAGTCGACATAAGAGCTACGCAGACAACCGAAGGCGAGATCTTAGTTTTCATATTGGTGATTTGGCGTTCTTGAAAGTGTCTCCAAAGGTGGGTATTCGTAGATTTGGGAAGAAAGGCAAATTGGCTCCAAGGTTTATTGGTCCGTTCGAGATCTTGGGAAAGGTTGGACTTCTAGCGTATCGTCTTGCGTTACCGCCATCTTTGGACCGGTTGCACAACGTGTTTCACGTTTCTATGCTTCGGAAGTATGTTCATGATCCATCTCACGTGTTACCGAGGTTACCAGAGGATATTGAGCCCGATATGACTTATGAGGAACGACCGGTTCGGATTTTAGATTCCAAGGTCCAAGAGTTGAGGAACAAGAGCATCGCGTTGGTTCGAGTTCTTTGGAGGAATCATAACATCGAGGAGTCGACGTGGGAGCTCCGAGATGAGATCGAGAGGAAATTTCCGTGGCTTTTTGTTTAAGGTAAGTCTCGTTAAAATTCGGGTCGAATTTTCTTTAAGGGGGAGTGAATGTCACGACCCGAAATCTAGGCTCTATTTTATTAGTAATTAAATGATTTTTATTTAATTAATTGCTTAATTATTTATTTAAATTATTATTTATTTAAATATTTATGTGTGCATTTAATGTGTTATAATAAATATGCCTAGCATGTTGTTTGGGTCATTTGGGTTAATGTAGTATTGTTGGGTCTTAATTGGTAGTAGGGAGTGTAGTATTGTGTGTGTGTAGTGTGAGAGAGGGGGCCTAAGTGTAAGTTTTTAAAATAAACCCCCTACTCCCTCCCTACACCTTCCCTCACCTCCTTCTCCCCCCTACACTCCATCTTCTCCCAGCACACAACTCTCTCTCTCCTCCTTGGGTAAGCTTTTTCTCATCCTCTTCATCTCTCTTCATTTTCTCCTTCTTCCTCTCATCTTCTCTCATTTCTTGAAACATGAACCTTGTTTAGATCGTCGTTAGGACCGCGTAGAATCAAAAAGATTTGAAATCCATCAACTTTGAGAATTTGCAAGTAAGTTGCTTTTCCCCCATTTTAATGCTAAAATGTTCATATCATGTTTAGATATTGTTTGATGTGTTACATTTGAAGTTTGGATGAGTTTAGAATTTATTTGAAATTTATTTGAGCTTTTGGTTAAAAATGGTGAATTGATGAATGTCGGATTTGATTCTTGGTTTTAGTTAATAAATGGTGTTGTTAAGGTCCCCTTGTTGGCTAGTTACGGTTTGGGTACCTTGAGGAACTTGTTGGTTGTGTTGATTGTGAAGTATTTGTGTGTTTTGGTATGAAAATGGAAGAACCCATGTTGTTCTTCCCGATTTCCAGAAATTCAGACCATTGGGCGGCCGCACAAAAATGCCTGGGCGACCGCACAACTATCTGAAAGCTTTTGGTCGTGTTTTGAGACTGTTTGGGCGACCGCACATACCCGTTTGGGCGGCCGCATAGTCCTCTGGAAGTTTACAATTGTTAAAATTTTGTAATTGAAGAACGCGTTTTGGTCCAAGTCTTGGGTGTCCTTCTAGTTGACCTTAGTGATCATTGTAGTACACTCTAGTGATAGATTTGAGTCCCTTGTGATCAAGTTTGTGTTGGAAATTAATTAAGTGTTAATTGTGATTGTGGAACACTTTAATTGTGCGTTGTTGGTATGTTTCACTTGATTGGTGACTTCTTGGTATGGTTTACCTTTGTGGTGATTTAATTGGATTGGTTCCCTACTTTGGAACCTCAAGTTGTTCATTCATGCTAAATTATTATTACTTAGCATTTATTTGAAAGTCCAGCTGGTATTTTGTGTGTGTTTGGGCGATGGGAAAGATTATAATGGCAAAGCCAAGTCCATTATAATGTTTACCATTGTTTTGCCCCCTTCTTTACCCCTTCTCCAGATTGGCCTTGGAAAGGATAAGTCAGCGTTCCTTTGTGAATGTATCTGGCTAACGGGCATGACTTTGTGTCATGGTCCTTGTCCTTTGTGACACTTTTATGGTTATTGGTTCCGGTACCGGGGTTTTCTCTTCGGCTTTCATGCTATTATGAAGATGATGATTTGTTGATTATTGAAGCTGCGCAGCGATCCTTTATTTGGATGTTCCGGTTTGGAAAACCTTGGCTATATCCTTTGTTATGTGTTTATTTCCGCTGCTATCTGTTATGTGATAAATGCTATGTGCTATGTGATATTTATTATTGCTTATAGTATATTGCATCATAGCATGTCATGTAGTTGCATTAGTAACTTATTGAGATTTATCTCACCCCTTTTCTTTTATCTTTGTTTTTCCTTAACCGCCCCCAGGTGCTAAGGATTAGTCTCGCTGATCACGAGAAAGAGGACGTCGAGTGTGGATCCATTCTTTTGGGGAAGGTTGATATAGGTTGGTTTACATTATGTAAATGTGTAACCATTTTGGGGTAGTTGTACCAAACAATGACGTCACTAAGAATTGTATAATTGTATTTTGTTGGGCATAAACTTGTGGAAGTTTATGATAGTTGCAATTGATTTTTATCAAACTTGGTTATGTAAAACTTTGGATCTCTACCTTTTGGTATCAAATGGAAATTTTAACTTCAGTATTTCTGAGTTTTGGTTTTAGAGTCGACGTCCAGCTCGCGGTCCCGGGGCCCGCGGGGTCCGGGGTCGCGACAATGATGACAATTGTATTCAAATTTGAAATTTGAATTTGCAACGTTTTAAACTAACCAAGGTAAGTACACAAGTGTGACCATGGTTAAGTTTGAACCAACTTGAGTTTATTCAACCAAGATTCCATACGGTAGGGTTCTATGCGGCAGATGAAGACCATGCGGCAAGGTAGATTAAATGAGGTAACCTTGGTTATGCGGCAGGCATTGATATATGCGGTAGATGTTCCTTGCGGTAGACAGTGGCCTTACCTCATATCTCCAGACTTAGAAAAAATTGAGGGTCCTAATCTGCTAAGCCTATACAACTATAAAGTGGACTATTCTAAATGAAGTATAAGTACTTCTTACAATATATCCTAAAATCCACAAAGGGTAAAATAAGGTTATGGGATCAATCAAATTAAGGTAATAGGAGTGGTTTTTAATAAGCATACCCAACAATCTCCCCCTATTTGATTGATACCATTACCTACTATAACAAAGGCTAATTCATTGTACTTGGTAAAAACATGTTTTTAAGAATAAACATTTTATTAATACCATGTCCCAAGTCAATGCACACTCTAAGCCAATGTCATAGATTTTTATCATCCTAAAAGAAAAACAAATTACTAATCCTAGAAGATAGAAATAACAATTGAAGCATTTCAAGATATGTAATCAAAGAAGGATAGAAATGCATCAAACACAATAACAACATACTCCAAAACAATAATCATTAAAGCATAGGAGTAAAAGCAAAAGAGAATATTGTTTTGTTATAACCCAAACAAACAAACAAACAGAAAATGAAATTGTTTTAAACATCATAATTTTCATGACCACATGCGGTCAGATCAAATGCGGTCAATATCGATAAGGTCTTCAATGAATTTTGTGGCAATGGGAAAGCGGTAGGCTGGGATATCCAATCCTGGAATCATGACTGGAGCAGTGACTCCATCTTCTTCCTTTTCTTCACCTTGAGAATGCACATTGCCGTGACCTGCTTCTGTTAGCTGATTTCCAGCTTGGTTATCTGCGCCGCTAAGGCGAGTCAAAGCCGTATTGACTCTGCTGGAAAGAAGATCAATTTTAGTGGATTGGTCCGTTATCCTGATGTTCTGGGCCTCAATGTGGTTTGTCTGAACTTTCATTGCACTAGTTAGAGCATTGATCTTGGGAACAAACTTTTCATCTACAGTCATAAGAGCGGCATTGGAGTGAGTGAGGACTTCTTCCTTGATCGCGGTTTTGACTTTACCTATCTCATCTTTCACTTCCATCTTGTCATCACCCATAGTTTTTGACAATTCTTTGCTTGCTGCCGTAACTCCTTTAACAATGTTGTTACTGATGAAATCAGTTTATTTTCTGAACATGTCATTTAGAGCGGCAGGAGTAATGGGAGAAGCATCAGTTGCGGCAGATGATGTGCCTGTATTTCCAGCTACAATGTCCTTGATTGCCTTTGTTATGAATACACTCTCCCCCTTAATGGCCGAAACCAACTCAGAAGGAAGTGCGGCAATACTGTGCTTAAGAGCGGCTTGATCAGACCTGACCTCAATGAGTTCCTCTCGAAGTGCAACCATACTAGCGACAAGATCAGAAACCTGATTTTGAGTATCCACCTGCATCTAAGTTAAGACTTTGACTGCGGCAAGAAGCTCAGCAGTTGATGTTGCGGCAGATTCAAGTGGTGCGGTCGATGAGGTTGGAACGGTAGATCCAGGAGCTGCGGCAGGAAGGACAGACTCCATTTCTTTGGAGGTAGTCTCATCAACCTTAGGAGGCACGGTTTCATCATCAACATCTTCAATTTTAACAAAAGTACCCAACTTTTCAGGAACAACTTCTTCAACATTCTCAATATCTTCAACATCCAAAGCCTTTTTTGTGGCAGACTTGTCACTTGCGGTAGAGCTAGCATTCTCCTCTTCTCCTTAGCTTTCATCAACTAAACCTTTGTCAATAGGTTTGGTTGGAGGATCGGCATCATCAGCCTTAGAGTTTTCATCAACATTTTCATCATGTTGCTCATCCTCATCTGCGGCAGAATTATCATTGTCCTCAGATTGAGAGACTTCTTCCATGTCATCTAGTTGAGCATCCAACACAAAATTTTTCGAAATCTTTGAAGGAGATACCGTAATATCCTCATCAGAAGAAAAGACTGGAGAATGGATTTCGGGGGAAGGTTGTTTGGTGACCTTCGCCATTTAGTGATTTTGATGGGACTAGGAGTGTGAGACCTCTTTTTGATCTGCTCAACCTTCTCAATTTGTCTCTCCCCCTGACTGGGTACAGGTTTGGAAGGAAAGGATTTAGATTTGGAAGAAGGCACGGTAGGTTGAGGGACAACATAAGGTTGCTTTGGTGCGGTAGGAAGAGGCTTGGAATGTTTCGATTTTGGAGGAGGTGAGAGTGATTTAGACGGAGATCTTGATGGTGCGTTAGGGATTACCTTTGTTTTTGAGGGTTTGGGTGCGGTAGACTTCATAGATACGGCAGGAGCTTCAACAGATGAAATCTTGATGCCTTGTGAAATTGGTTTGGATTTTCTGACTTGTTCCACATGAATGATTTTTTCATTCCCTTTCACAGAGGGAGGAGGTGGAGAGATTGCAACTCCTTTTGCTTTGGCCATTAGAGCGGCAGCTTTCTTTCGCTCCTTTTCAAATGCGGCAGCATCAGCATCATTCAAGATATTATCACCCAAGTTGAGCAGACCACGCTTGGTATACTTGGGAGGTAAATACTCCTCAACAAGATCATTGAGAAGATAGGATCTGTACAGTGCATCACCAAAATTGTTGTGGTAGTTTGAACGCATGGATCTGCGGAATAAATCTTTGGTGGTAGGGATGGATACTTTGTAGTTTGAATTTTGCTCATACAAAACCTTGATACGGAGGGTGAGACTCATTAGGTAAGAGATCAGGCGGCTGTTGGTACGGTACTTAGTCTCATTCTCATCAGCCGCATCCTTATAAGAAAGGATATTTGCTTTTAACACATTATAGATAACCTGTCCCCAATCCAACCGTTTTCCAAGGTAAATCGCGGCACATATCATCCACTGAGTATGATTGAAATTAGCGTGATTTCCCGTTTTGCACAATAGTGCATGATCCACTAGATGACCTATGTGATACATGATCTCGCCTACATCTTTCCTTTGAATTTTTAAAATATCAATAGTTCCAGCAAGATTTTTAGCAAGAGCAAGTGATTCCTCCTTAGAAAATGCATCAGGTCCGTCTCTATCCAATTTAATGCCCAAGGCATGGGCTACGTCACTGGCATCAAAGGATAATGGAATTCCCATGACGGAGGCTTTTATAAATTTGGGATGAGATTCAGGTTCCTCAGAATTTTCCATTTCAACCGCAGAGATAAACAACTCATCCACGAACGCCGGTAGGTGGAAGTCTTGATCGAACGTAAAGAACGGTAGAAATCCAGACTTTTTCAACCGGCCCAAGATGTTGCGGTCGATAGCATCTTTCTTGAGATCATCAAGGTCCAATGTAATGCCTGGAATAAAATGGTTTAAGTCCTGAAATGAAACAGAGTTCATAGTTTAGAATTGAGGTAAGTTGTGTGGTCATTTGACCAAAGAATGCGGCAAGGGAGGCACGGTCAAGTGAGGCATGGTAAGGACGAAATGATGTAAACAGAGCAATGTTACCACAAACTTAAATGTTTTTACTAAAAATAGATCAAAACGTGAATATTACATAAACACGAAATTTATAAAAGGAGAATAAAAAAGAATCAAAGCGATGATAATGTCAAGAACACGAAGAACACGATGAACAGCAGAATCCAGAATCCCAGAAAAATGACCAAAATAAAAAAAATTATATGAATAGAATCGGAAATGTAGATATAGTCATAATATCTCAACAATTTCATGAATCAAACTACATGAAGCTCAAAAATCAAAAGGGGGAATAGGAAGAACTCGAAAATAAATAAGACCCATTTGAGTGAATTCGAACTCAACAAAACTGGGAAAAGATCTTATGCAATCAAGAGATATACTTACCAGAATCAAGAATAAACAGCCAATGTAAGATTTTCATATCAATAACTTAAGAGATAGAAGAAAATTTCAAGGAATATGAAGAGTTTTCGAGATTTCTACCAAGAACACAAAAATTTTAAAAAAAACGAAAATCCATACCATAACAACGATGGGAGGAGTAGATTGGAGTTGTGGTTCTTCACCGGATTCGAGGATTTCTTAGAGTGATGTTTAGAAGTCATTATATAGAAGGATTTTTGAGAGAGAGAATGGCGGTTTGAAAGAAGGTTTTAGAGAGAAGTTAGAGAGAGAGAGAGAGAGAGATATTTCTAAAAAATTAAGAAATAGCAGAGAGGTGGATGAGAAGAAGTGGAATGGTTAAGGTGGAGGGTGGTTTGCAGAGGTCAGAGAGATGGGAAGTTGGGAGGGTAACTCTGCAAAAGAACTGACATGACATAGGGTTGTCTATTTTCATTAAATGCAAGGTGACTAGGTGTCAAATCAATAACCAATGACGGCTCAGAAAATTTTAAGAAAAAAAAAATTAAATACAAAAATTTAATGCTACAAATGATTTAAATTAAATAAAAGCGAGGGAAAAGTGAAAGTTACCTTAATGCCCTTGAGGTAGATATTTTCAAACTGTCTCAAACTATCTCTAAGTTAGAAGACTTACCTGGGCCTGAGGATGCGGTAACTTGAGAGGTCGACCGTGACATGTACGGTCGATGTGAGATCATACCTTGCTTTTGAATTAACTTCTAACATATGCGGCAGCATTACGATGCGGCAGATAGGGGATGCGGTCAAGGGAGATGTGTAACTTGTGGATTAATGTGACAATTTGTTGACCGTGAGTAATCTGCCATGTACTTACTTATAAACTTAGACATACACAATCATTGGTACAAGAAACTATATGGACAAGTTTGAGTTATAGTTCTAGCATACCCATTTCTCCTCTTAAATACCTAAATCTCTTGGAGTCGAGAGCCTTGGTGAGAATATCTGCAATCTGATCATCAGTACTCACATACTCTTGATGGATATTACCTTTTCCCACATGATCCTTGAGAAAGTGGTATTTGATATCAATGTGTTTGGTCTTCGAATGCATGACAGGATTGTTGGAGACAGCAATGGTAGATGTATTGTCATAATAGATTGGACAATTTTCTTCTTTGATTCCATAGTCGACCAATTGTTGCTTCATCCACAGCACTTGGCAGCAGTAGCTTCCAGCAGCTATATATTCAGATTCTGTGGTAGATACAGAGACTGAGGCTTGTTTCTTGCTTGCCTATGAAACTAGTCGATTTCCAAGGAAATGACAAGTTCTACTCGTGCTTTTCCTGTCAATGGTACATGCTGCATAATCTGCATCTGAGTAATCTATAAGATCAAAAGTTGAATCTTTGGAGTACCAAAGTCCAAGGTTAATAGTCTCAGATAGATATCGAATAATATGTTTAACAACAATAAGATGTGCTTCTCTAGGATCAGCTTGATAACGAGCGCAAACACAAACACTAAACATGATATCTGGCCTACTAGCAGTTAAGTATAGAAGAGAGTCAATCATACCTCGATACAGGGTTTGATCAACCTTCTTACCTTTCAAGTCTTTATCTAGCTTGTTACCAATAGCCATAGGAGTGTCGTATGCCTTTGCATTTTCATGTCCAAATTTCTTGATAAGATCTCTTGTGTACTTAGCTTGGTTGAGGAAGATGCCTTCAGAACATTGTTTAATTTGTAGCCTAAGGAAGAATGTTAATTCTCCCATCATGCTCATCTCAAATTTTCTTTTCATAAATTTCTCAAATCGCTTACACAACAATTCATTAGTAGAACAAAAAATAATATCATCTACATATATTTGGATAAGTAAAGTATGATCATTATATTTAGCAATGAATAAAGTTGTGTCAATCTTACCATGCTTGAATCCCTTTTTAAGGATAAATTTAGATAGAGTATCATACCATGCTCGTGGAGCTTGTTTGAGTCCATACAAAGCTTTGCGGAGTTTGTAGACATGATTTGGAAATTTAGTATCTTCAAATCCGGGAGGTTGAGCAATAAAGACTGTTTCTTGAAGTTCACCGTTGAGGAATGCACTCTTCACATCCATTTGATATAACTTGAATCTTTTGTAAGAGGCATTTCTAAGAATATCCTTATAGCTTCGAGTCTCGCAACGGGGGCAAAAGTTTCACCATAATCAATGCCTTCTTCTTGTCTGTAGCCTTATGCAACTAACCTAGCTTTATGTCTTGTGATGATTTTATTCTCATCCATCTTATTCCTGAACACCCACTTTGTACTAATCACTCCTTGATCTTGTGGCCTTGGAACCAAGGTCCAAACTTTACATCTTTCAAATTGGTTGAGCTCTTCTTGCATGGCAACAACCCAACTTGAGTCTTGGAGTGCTTCATCAACTTTCTTGGGTTCAACTTGAGATATAAATGCGGTAAGTGCATCATAGTTTGATCTTCTTGTTCTAACACCAGAATGCAATTCACTAATGATATTCTGAATTGGGTGATCTTTGACCTCATGAACTTCTTGAGGTATGTCTGGTTGAGTTGATGGTGGTTGTAAATCTTCTAGAGGTAAATCATTTGAGCCATCCCAATCATAGATAATTTGGGGGATAGGTTCTTCCACATTGATGGGTGTTTCAACTTCAACTCCATTTGAGGTAGCAGCAGATGAGGTAGTTTCTGGTGCTTCAGGTGAGGTAGATGGAGGTGCAATTGAGGTAGATGGATTTCCTTGTGTTGATGGATTTTACAGTCGAGTTGTACCTGTCTCATTAATCTCAACAAAATCATCAGTAATATTTGGAGCCATATGTGGCTCAAGGAGAGAATGTTTATCAAAAGTAACATGGACAGATTCAACTATCTTAAGAGTGGTTTTATTAAATACACGAAAAGCTTTTGAGTGTTTAGCATACCCAATAAATATACCTTCATCGGCCTTAGGAGTAAATTTACTTCGATGTTCTTTACCGTTGTAGAGTATAAAGCATTTGCATCCAAATATCTTGAAGTATGCTATGTTGGGGGTTCTTCCTCTCCAAAGTTCATAAGGAGTTTTGTTGTAGGTCTTGTTGATGAGGGATCTATTTTGAGTAAAGCATGTTGTGTTGACTGCTTCAGCCCAAAAGTATTGAGGTAGCTTTGCTTCAGCAATCATTGTCTTTCCAGCCTCTATCAACGTTCTATTTTTCCTTTCCACTACACCGTTTTGTTGTGGAACTCCAGTAGAAGAGAAGTTGTCGTCAATACCATGATCATCACAGTACTAAGAAACACCGTTGTTCTTGAATTTTGTACCGTTGTCGGATCGAACACTAACGATGTCATCTTCTTTTTATGTTTGGAGCTGTCTAAAGAGTGCGGTCAAAATGTCATAACAATCATCCTTTGAGATCATCTTTTCAACCCATGTATATCTTGAATAGTCATCTACCACAACTAAGGTATATATATTTCCTCCAATACTTGCGGTAGTAACAGGTCTAAACAAGTCTATATGTAGTAGTTGCAAACATCTAGAAGTTGAAGGTGTCGTCTTGCTGGAGAAAGACGCTTTTGGTTGTTTGCCTTGTTGACATGCTGTACACTTCTCATCGTGGTGATCGGCTACTTTGGGTAGACCACGAACTAGATTTTCTCTACCAATCTTGGAGAGATACTTGAAGTTTAAGTGACTTAGTCTTTTGTGCCACAGCCAACTATTCTCACTAACATTCTTTGCTACAAAACAGAGATTAGAAGAAATGCAAGATGAATTAAAATCAAAAACATAAACATTTTTCTTACGAATCCCTTTGAGCAAAGTGACGCCGGATATGCCATCTTTGATGACACAGAAATTTGAAGTGAAGTGGCATTGCAATCCTTTGTCGCAGAACTGAGATATTGAGAGTAGATTGTGTTGTAGTCCAATAACTGGAGAGACTTCTTGGATGGTGATTTTTCCTTTACGAGTATCTCCATATCCTACAGTCTTTCCTTTGTTATTATCTCCGAAGGTTACTGATGGACCTTTCTCTTCACGGACATCTTCCAATAAGTTGATATCTTCGGTCATGTGCCTTGAACAGCCACTATCGAGATACCATAAACTTAATCTATCCTTGGAGAGTCCAGCCATTAAGTAGAGAACCTGTTCAGCTTTCATGAACATCTTTTCTTGTTCATCGGGGGAAATGTCAAACTTGACTTGAGGTGTGGTAGACAGAACTTCCTTCACTTTGGGATTTAGTAGAGCTTTCTTTGCTGCACTCACATCACATCTTGAAAATAGAAGATCACCATTCTTTAGAACCGGAGTTAGGAATACTTTTTCAGCAAGTTCATCGGCCGTATAACTTACCCATTTAGGTTTTGCATTTGGTGAGCGACGACTTTCATTATCATCCTCATCATCGGACTGAACGACCAAACAGATGTGACCTTCTTCAGAATCCTCATCGCTTTCATCAGAGTCTGACTCTATCCAAGCAGCTAACTCTTTTGAGGTAGAGTCTTCTTCAACCATCATTCCCTTTTGCTTTGAATACCTTGGAGTAAAGTTGCTTTTCTTCATATACTCGTACTTGGTAATTGAACATTCTGATGCGAAGTGACCTGGTTTCCTGCAATTAAAACACACAAGATCTTCTTTCTTCTTAGAGAGGTTGAAATTCTCTTTCTTCTTAGCGGGGCTGCTTCTCAAAAACCTTGTTGGAGCTTTGCTTGTTGATCCGGGTTTTGCTGTCTTTCTGAACTTTTGGAATCTTTTCACCAACATAGCAAAATCATCATCATCCATATCAAGCAATTCTGATGTGGAGATTTTTGGATCTTCTTCCTCGATCACTTCTTCCTTTTGAGCGACCAACGATAAACTCTTAAATTTTCCTTCCATTTCTTCAATGTTATGGAGCTTGATATCAAAAACTTTGAGGTTGGCATAGAGGCTTCTGAGAGACATATCATCTAGAAGCTTGGTATCTTCAAGAGTGTTTCCTTTATGAAGATATTAAGAACCAAGAGCAGCGAGAAAATTAACATTGATTTCTTTCTTGGTAAGCTTCTTTCCGAGTGCTGTATAAGTACTCACGATCTCACAATAACGATCATAAGTGGCTCTTAGTGATTCACCGGGGATCTTGGCAAAGTTGTTGAATCTTCTTTGAATTGCAAACTTTTTGCTTTCCTTGCAAGCTTGATCTCCTTCGATGTAATCTTCAATTGCATCCCAAAGTTCTTTAGCTGTTGCACATTCCATGATTTGTCGACATTGAGACGTACTCAAGGTACTTAGGAGTATGCTCTTTGCTTTCACATCCATTCCAACTAGTATTTTCTCTTCATCGGTCCATTCAGCTTTTGGTTTCTTGATTGATGGTATGTCTGCATTGGTTTCTGGATTCAGATTAGTTTTCATTGGGAAGTATGGTCTAATGGTAAGACAATCACCAAGTTTCTCGTCAATGGAGTAGAACTGAGTTAGAATGCTGTGCTTCCATACGTCAAAATTATCTTCATCGAATGCTGGAACGTGAGTGAAGTTAACCATTGCCATAGTTTTCTGACTTGCCATTTTGAATCGGCACCCAAGCTGTTAAGCTTGAAAAACAGAAGTTTTATGAAGGTGTTTGCTCTGATACCACTTGTTGGTCCCAGAGACACAACAAGGGTATGAAAAGAGGCTAGAGGGGGGGGGGGTGAATAGCCTATTTAAAATTCCAACCCTTTTTCAAAATTCAACCTTTATGCTTACACTTGAATTTTGCGGTAGATGAAATACCACGCGGTCAAGTATAAAATGCACAGCGGAAGTTTTCGTTGAAACAAGTTTAGAGTTTTTTTTTATAAGTTCAATGCGGTAGGCAAAATATGCGGTAGGTTAAGAATGCGGTCGGTAAGAGTGCGGTCGGTTGATATGCGGTAGGTTTGAGTGAGGTAGGTTGAGAGATTGAAAACTTGTGTCTTAGAGATTTTTGGCAAATGATAAGTTAGTCAGATTTTAACTTAGGCAATGAGCTAGACAAACAAACACAATTCACAATTGTTCTTAAATCTGAAAGATCAAACACTAAAAAGACAAACAAGATTAATATGAACAAGTGAAGAACAATAAGAACAAGATGAACAAGACTTAAAGTAAATTTGCAGAAATGTAAAGTGCAGTAAGTAAAGAACACAATGATTTGGAAAGGTTCGATCTGTTAAAAGATCTACGTCCTTTACCAAGATGGTCAGTCTTGGATTTTGAATGAGGTATATATTAGATTTGATTGAGTACATATTACAGAGATGAAGTATTTGAATCAACACCTATTTCTAAGAAGAACAATCCTAGACTTAGACCAGTGTATCCCTATTGATTCAATCTATGTGAATGATCAATCGGGGTGAGTGTGTGTGTAATAATCAAGAGCTCTTTGGAATCTATATGATTTTAGAGCTTAATGAAACTTTTGTGATGAGGCTTGAGATTGATCTTGAAGGTTTCTGGAGACTTGTTGAACACTTGAAGGTTGAGTGCTTGAAGATTCGATGGATTCTGGAAATCTTGAATATGATCTTCAATCACCAAGAATTTCAACAGCAATTTCTCTCTTAAAATCTCAGCGTGAGTTCAATGAAGAACACAAGGAATATTTATAGCCTTGAACGAGAAACTAGCCGTTGGAAATACTTGGGGTCCAAGTTGAAGGACAATGAGCTGTTGATTTCTAATTGGAGCTCAGTCTGAGTTGTCCTTTAGTTGCAGAGTCATGGTGGTCCAGCTGTACTATGATGACAATTGTATTCAAATTTGAAATTTGAATTTGCAACGTTTTAAACTAACCAAGGTAAGGACACAAGTGTGACCATGGTTAAGTTTGAACCAACTTGAGTTTATTCAACCAAGATTCCATACGGTAGGGTTCTATGCGGCAGGTGAAGACCATGCGGCAAGGTAGATTAAATGAGGTAACCTTGGTTATGCAGCAGGCATTGAGCTACGCGGTAGATGTTCCTTGCTGTAGACAGTGGCCTTACCTCATATCTCCAGACTTAGAAAAAATTGAGGGTCCTAATCTGCTAAGCCTATACAACTATAAAGTGGACTATTCTAAATGAAGTATAAGTACTTCTTACAATATATCCTAAAGTCCACAAAGGGTAAAATAAGGTTATGGGATCAATCAAATTAAGGTAATAGGAGTGGTTTATAATAAGCATACCCAACATAACCAATAGGAAAATAAAGAAAGATAAATAATAAAAAGAAAATCAAATAAGAATGAAATAAAATATTTTGTTTTTATGGAGAATGGCTAGAATAAAGGATTTGGATATATAAAATAAAAGGGTTTAATGCTAGAATAAAACATGTGACAAAAAGATGGTTTTTGACTCTAAAAATGGAGGGAAAAGGCTGCAATCCGTAAAAGTCAATATGGGAGGCGCGCGGGTCCGGCCAGTTAGGTGAAACGCGTGCGTGGCACATGGCTATTACGGGAGGCGCCCGCGGGTAAAAATGACAGAATGACCCTAAAAGTTAACTCTGTTATGCAGTTTAGTCCAAAACTAACGGAATCAGTTTGGAACTTAACCGAAGTAACAGAAATTAACAAAAATAAGTTAAATAAAAATACTATGTATGCAATCGGGGTGAGAGGTCCAAGGCAGGGTGTCTATAGAGCCCCTCGGGGACGTGGATTGCAAAGCAAAATGCGTCGACGAAAGAAAGACAACTGCTGAGGACATCGAAAAAAAAATAAAGAAAAGAAAGAAAAGACTAAATGAAAGCAGGAACTTGAAATTGCGAAAGGTAGAGGCGCGCTCCCTGTGTGAGAGACTTTTGTTGATAGAAGAGGTGCAGTGGCATGAATCCGTTTGTGAATCCATTGGTCGAATCCGTTTGTGAACCCGTTGGGAGAATCCGTTTGTGAATCCATTGGTCGAATCCGTTTATGAATATGTTGGTCGAATCCGTTTGTGAATCCGTGGGTCGAATCCGTTTGTGAATCCATTTTCTGAACCCGTTTGTGAGTCCATTGGTCGAATCCATTTGTGAGTCTGTTGGTCGAATCCGTTTGTGAATCCGTTTGCTGAACCCGTTTGCGAATCCATGTTGGGTATGCCCACTTATATCTCAGTATTCAATGTATAAGATTGATTAGATTAGATTGATCCATCACCTAAGTTTTATTTAATGGGCTTTAGACCCATATGTAAGAAGTATATATACTTCATTTTTTAGGTAGTCCATTATAATAGACTAGGCTTAGGAATAGGGCAAGATATCAGGATTCAAGAAAATTCACAAGTTCTTTTTAAGCCATGCGCTCTTTTTAGCGCGCACATATGGTAATGCGCCTAGTTATGCTATGCGCCCCATAATGGCATGAGCCCCAGCAATGATTTATCACTTGGTGATTTATTGAAGACTCGAAGACTTGAAGAAATTCAAACTACACCAATAATCCAATGGTGGTTAAATAACACTTATGCACCCGCATTTATGGACACCTGTCCATAACGGTCATATTTGTGTTATGTGTCTAACGGCTATAAAGGACACGTGCTTCACTCAATGAGCGACAACACATCTGTCCTTTAAACCTTATCCACAAGGGATTTTCAACGGCTAGTTTTGGAGCTCTACTATAAATACCCCATAACTTCAAACGTTTTGAAGTTTCTAAGATATTCAAAATTTCTCTCTCAAGAATTTGTTGAAGATTTGAAGATTGCCCTTGATTTACCAGAATTCTCAATAACATCTTCATAACTTCATCCTTAGCCCAGATCCTCAAGCAAAAACACTTTAGTTTTTTTTGTGCTCTAAATCTCATAGATCTAAGGAGCCTTAAAACTAAGAACACACACGCACCTCTTTAAGTTTGATCACTTAGATCTTTCTTTAAGAGATACACCGGTTTTGTCTAGGATTTGTTCTTTCATAGAATATTAGATCTTGAGTTAGTGTATGAGCTCAAACGTTGTAATTTGTAACACTGTCTCATATTATAAGATCTCCATTAGAAATCCAAGACTAACCATCTTGGTAGAGGACGCAGATCATTTCCCGATCGAACCTCTCCAAATAGCGCGTATTAATTTCTTGTCATTTACTTTATAGTTATTATCTTATCTCACTATTTGCTTGTTTAATCATTGTAGATTGATTGGATTGAATTGTGTTGTGTTTGTTATATCATTTGCCTTAGTTCCATCTTTCACTCACTTTGAGCCAAAATACTTAGAGTGTGTGCGCCCCCTTTATCAAGCATTGCGCCTATTTATTTAACTAAATTCCGCTGTGCATTTTACTCACTCACTTATGCGCATTTCATAACGTTTATTTGATAAAGTACGCATTTGCAATTGAGTTTATCAAGGGTACGAAAAGAATTTTAAAACAGCTATTCACCCCCCCTCTAGCTATTTTCCATACCCTTGTTGCCCTTTAGGACCAACAATCCATTTGCTGAACCCGTTTGTGAGTCCATTAGTCGAATCCGTTTGTGAATCCGTTGGATGAATCCGTTTGTGAATCCATTTGCTGAACCCGTTTGTTAGTTCGTTGGTCGAATCTGTTTGTGAATTTGTTGGCTGAATCCGTTTATGAATCTATTTGCTGAACCCGTTTGTGAGTCCGTTTGTGAATCCGTTGGCTGAATCCGTTTGTGAATCCATTTGCTGAACCCGTTTGTGAGTCCGTTGGTCGAATCCGTTTGTGAATCCGTTTGTTGTATCTGTTTGTGAATCCATTTTCTGAACCCGTTTGTGAGTCCGTTGGTCAAATCCGTTTGTGAATCCATTAGCTGAACCCGTTTGTGAATTCATTTCCTGAACCCGTTTGTGAGTCTGTTGGTCGAATCCGTTTGTGAATCCGTTGGCTGAATCCATTTATGAATCCATTTGTTGAACCCCTTTGTGAGTCCGTTGGTCGAATCTGTTTGTGAATCCGTTGGCTGAATCCGTTTATGAATCCATTTGCTAAAACCCGTTTGTGAGTCTGTTTAATGGGTCCGTTTGTGAACCCGTTTGAAGAATCCATTTGTGAATCCGCTTAATGAATCTGTTTGTGAATCCATTGGAAGAGTCCGTTTGTGAACCCACTTGACGAATCCGTTTGTGAATCCGCTTGAGGAATCTGTTTATGAATCCATTGAATGAGTCCATTTGTGAACTTGCTTGACGAATCCATTTGTGAATCCATTGGATGAGTCCGTTTGTGAACTCATTGCTAAATGCTTGTACTTGTCATGCATATTAATTTCTTGTCATTTACTTTCAAGTTATTATCTTATCTCACTATTTGCTTGTTTAATCATTGTAGATTGATTGTATTGAAATGTGTTGTATTTGTTATATCATTTGCCTTATTTCCATCTTTCACTCACTTTGAGCCAAAATACTTAGAGTGTGTGTGCGCCCCCTTTATCAAGCATTACGCCTATTTACTTAACTAAATTCCGCTGTGCATTTCACTCACTCACTTAGGCGAATTTCATAACGCTTATTTGATAAAGCGCGCATTTGCAATTGAGTTTATCAAGGGTACGAAAAGAATTTTAAAACAACTATTCACCCCCTCTAGCTATTTTCCATACCCTTGTTGCCTTTTGGGACCAACAAGTGGTATCAGAGCAAACAACTTTATAAAACATCTTTGTTTTTCAAGCTTAACAGCTTAGGTGCCGATTCGATATGGCAAACTCAAAATCTTCGGCAACTGCTAACTACACACATGTTCCAGTCTTCGATGAAGATCATTTTGACGTGTGGAAATTCAGCATCTTGACTCATCTTACCTCAATCGATGAAAGGCTTCATGACACCGTGGTTTTTGGACCTTACATCCCAATGAAAGCGAATCCAAATCCACGCACCAACGGTCCTTTACCTTCCATCAAGAAACCAAAGGAAGAATGGACTGAAGAAGAATTGAGAAGAGTTTCAAATGATGGAAACATTCTCCTAAGCACTCTAAGCACGGCTATAAAACAACAAGTCATGCCTTGTGCTACTGCCAATGAGTTATGGGATTCTATTGAAGAGCATATAGAAGGAGACACAGTTTGCAAGGAAAACAAGAGATACGAGGTGCAAAAGAGATTCAACAATTTCTCTCAACTCCCCGGTGAAACTCTTAGACAGACTTATGAACGCTATTGTGAAATCATCAATCTCTGTATTTCACTTGGAAAGAAGTTCTCAAATAAGGAATTAAACTCTAATTTTCTTGCCGCTTTTGGATCAAGATACCTGCACAAATCTAGCGCCCTTGAAGACGCTAGAACTTTAGATATATGGACTTTAAGGAACCTTTATGCAAATCTTAAGGTTTATGAGCTCAAACTTCAGCGCATCAGTGAAACTGAAGGAAAATCAAAATCCATTGCTATGGTGGCGAATAGAGAGGAAGCACATGCGCCTGCACCGGTACAAGATGAGAAAAGTTCAGATCCCAAAATTTCTACTTCTGAGCTATTAGACATGGATGATGAAGACTTCGCTTTATTTGTGAAGAGATTCCAGAAGTTCAGAAAATTCTCAAAACCCGGCTCATTCAATAAAGCTCAAGGATCTACAAGCAGAGCTCCACCAAAGTTCACGAGGACCAGTGATTCTAAAAGAAAAGAAGATCTTGTTTGTTTTAATTGCAGGAAACCAGGACACTTTGCTTCAAGCTGCCCAATTCCAAAATTTGAGTACATGCAGAAGAAGAGCAGCCATACTCCCAAATTCACCCCCAAATTCACTCGTCACAAGGGAATGATTGCTGAAGAAGAATCACCAGTAAATGAGCAGAGCACTTGGATTGAAACAGACTCAGAAGAGAGCGATGAAGATTCTGATGATGGACTCGTTTGTTTGGTGGCAAAGGATGATGACGTTGATGTTTATGATTCTGATGATGACTACTCAAAGGATGTTCCTGATATGAATGTCTTGAATAAACCAATCAAAAAATATGGAGGTTTTCAAGAGGTAAAAAAAGAAGAAAGGACCAACCATCAGCGAGCTCGTTGAACAAGGATTTCTCACTTCGGCTCAAAGCGATGGTGGATTGTTATTCTCTAGATGTGATCTGAGTGCTAGAAGCAAACTCAGAAAAAGTGAATATGTTAGACCTCAAGTTGCACCTATTCCTACAATCAATCATGATGAGGACATTGTAAAGCAAGAAAAGTTATTCAAAGAGGCTGAAAAGGTAATCAGTCATTTTAGTGATATGAAGGAAGCTTTAGCACTATCATGTGATGAAATTTCCAAGCTTAAGATGGAGAAATCTTTACTTAAATCTGAACTCACCCTCCTTAAGGAGCAGATAAAGAGCATGACTCCTCTTACTGTTAAAAACACTTATCTAACGGAACAGAACTCATTACTTAAAGTTTAAAATGATGAATTGGTTACTCAAATTACTGATCTTAAAAAGATTACAAATGAGTTCTGTGTCACTATGGACGGTATCTTTGAGTCACAAAAAGCCAGTGGTGATAAAAGTGGCTTGGGATTCACATCATCAACTAGTGACAACTTAAAGTGTGATGTTTATGGTGAAAGAGACAGTGAATTTACAACTCAGCAAACTCATGAAATTCCCAAGGAAAAACATTCTAATTTAATGGGTAAAGGATAGGAAAAAGTTAAGAGACAAACATTCCATTATGTCTACCCAACGAAACAATTTGGGAAAGCTAAAGAGAAGGAAGGAGCTATAGATGAATCATCCTCTAGCAAAATCATTCTTGAAACAAGGCGCGCTCCTTCTCCGAGTGAACATTATGCGCCTAGGAGCCACGCGCCACACCGCCGTGCGCCTCCTAGCCCTATGCGCTCTCCAAGAAAAAGCGCCCCAAAATTTCAAAAGAAGGATTTTGTTAAGGCTGGCTCATCTGACCCAAAGAAGAATGCTATCCCAAAGAAAAGTAAAGAGTTCGTAAAAACTCATATGATTCGTGGCTTTCATCATTGTTTTATTTGTGATTGTTCGGGACACAAGGCCGTGGAATGCCTTTTGAGATTCACTCCTAATGCCAAAGGACGTAAAAATCCTAAGGTCAAGCAAGAGTGGGTCGTCAAAAGTTGCTAACTCTAGGACCCAAAAAGGAATAAAGGGGACCTACTTTAATGTTTATATTTCAGGTTCTTTGCTTCATGGATGGATCGTCAAAAGCTAAAACGTATGAATGGATTTTCGATAGTGGATGTTCACGACACATGACTGGAGAGGAATCCTTACTCGAAGATGTCCATGAAGAAAGAGGTCCCTCCGTAACATTTGGTGATAATAACAAAGGTCAAGTTGTAGCATATGGAAAGCTCAAGAAAGACAAAGTGTGCATTGAAAGAGTCTCTCTCGTCGAAGGGCTCAAGCACAATTTATTATCCATATCTCAATTATGCGACAAAGGATTAGAATGCCATTTTACTTCAACGCAATGTCTTATCAAGAATGGCAAAACTGGAGCTACATTACTCACGGGATATCGTAAGACAAATATTTACATTAGTGATTTCCATAGTATGAACTCTAGTACTAATCTTTGTTTTGTAGCTAAAAGTGTGAGCGAAAATAGTTGGCTGTAGCACAAGCGCTTAAGTCACTTGAACTTCAAGTATATATCTAAACTCAGTAGGAATAACCTCGTTAAAGGACTTCCCAAGGTTTCTGATCATCATGACAAGAAGTGCACCGCATGTCAACTTGGAAAACAACCGAAGAAATCTTTCTCCAGCAAGACAAATCCTTCAACTACTAGATGTTTACAACTGCTGCACATTGATCTATTTGGACCAGTCATCACCGCAAGTATTAGAAGAAACAAGTATACTCTAGTTGTGGTGGATGATTATTCAAGATATACATAGGTGGAAATGATGAATACAAAAGACGATTGTTATGACATTTTGACCACCGTATTCAGACTGCTCCAAACCCAAAAAGAAGATGACATCGTTAGTGCTCGATTCGATAATGGAACAAAATTTAAGAACAACGGTGTTGCTCGATATTGCGATGATCATGGGATAGATCACAACTTTTCAACCGCTGGAGTTTCTCAACAAAATGGTGTTGTCGAAAGAAAGAATAGGACGTTGATTGAAGCGGGAAAGACGATGATAGCTGAAGCTAAATTACCTAAGTACTTTTGGGAAGAAGCTATCAACACAACATGTTTTACTCAGACTCATTCCCTCATCAACAAACTTCACAACATGACTCCGTATGAACTTTGGCGTGGTAGAACTCCCAACATTGCATTCTTCAAGATCTTTGGTTGCAAATGTTATATCCTCTACAACGGAAATGAACATAGAGGTAAATTTGATGCCAAAGCCGATGAAGGTATTTTTGTTAGGTATGCCAAACATTCTAAAGCTTTTCGGGTTTTTAATAGATCTACATTAGTGATAGTTGAATCTGTACATGTTACATTTGATGAACATTCTCTCCTTGAGCCACATTTGGCTCCAAATGTTGCTGATGATTCTGTTGAGCTTAATGTGACAGGTGCTCCTATTCATGTTGCGCCTACACAAGATCAGAATCTATCAACTCTAGGAAATCCATCTACATCAGTTGCACCTAATTCCATTTATGGCGTGCCCAATGAATCTTCAGTTGCGCCTTCCTTGAATGTCGCGCCTCTTGATTCCTCTCATACGCCTATATCTACTGCTACATCTGGTGTTAACCCCAACTTCAATTCTGAACCAGTTTAACCCCATAATTTTGATAATTTTGAATTTGGTGAAGATGTACCAATTGAAGACCTTCAAGTTACTACAACCCAACCTAACTTACCTCCTGAAATTCATGAAGTTAGAGGTCACCCAATCAATAATATCATTGGTGATCCAAATGTTGGTGTTCGTACAAGGAAAGCTACTAACTTTATTGCTTACACTTCATTTATCTCTCAAATTGAACCAAAAAAGGCTGTTGAAGCGCTCCAAGATCCTAATTAGGTTGTTGCAATGCAAGAAGAACTCAATCAATTTGAACGATATAAGGTTTGGACTCTTGTTCCAAGACCAAATGATCAAGTAGTGATTGGTACAAAATGGGTGTTCAGAAACAAGATGGACGAGAATGGAACCATCACTAAAAACAAAGCAAGATTGGTTGCACAAGGCTATAGGCAAGAAGAAGAAATCGACTACGATGAAACTTTCGCGCCCGTAGCAAGACTTGAAGCTATCAGACTCTTTCTAGCTTACTCCGCTCACAAAAACTTCAAGTTATATCAAATGGATGTGAAGAGCGCGTTTCTAAATGGTGAACTCCAAGAACAAGTCTTTGTAGCTCAACCACCTGGGTTTGAAGATTTACAATTTCCAAATCATGTGTACAAACTCCAGAAAGCTTTGTATGGGCTCAAGCAAGCGCCAAGAGCATGGTATGATACACTATCCAAGTTTCTCATAGAGAAAGGCTTCACTCACGGTAAAATCGATACAACTCTTTTCATTTCCAAACATAATGGTCATAAATTACTTGTTCAAATTTATGTTGATGATATTATATTTGGTTCTACAAATGAATTGTTGTGCAAGCGCTTTAAGAAACTAATGAAGAGCAAGTTTGAAATGAGCATGATGGGAGAACTCACATTCTTCCTCGGGCTTTAAATCAAGCAAATGAATGAATGCATATTTATCAATCAAGCCAAATACACAAAGGATTTAATCAAGAAGTTTGGACTTGAGAATGCTAAAGCATACGACACTCCAATGGCTACCTGCAACAAACTCGACAAGGATTTAAAAGGTAAACGTGTTGATCAAACTTTTTATTGAGGTATGATTGGCTCACTCCTTTATCTTACTGCTAGTAGGCCCGATATTATGTTTAGTGTTTGTGTTTGCGCTCGTTATCAATCTGACCCTAGAGAAGCGCACTTGATTGCTGTGAAACATATTATACATTATCTCTCTGGTATTGTTAACCTTGGACTTTGGTACACCAAAGATTCGAATTTTAAACTTGTAGGTTATTCAGATGTGGATTATGCAGCGTACACAATTGATAGGAAAAGCACAAGTGGCACTTGTCATTTCCTCGGATATCGACTTGTGTCATGGGCGAGTAAGAAACAAGCTTCAGTGTCTGTATCAACAATGGAAGCAGAATATATCGCTGCGGGAAGTTGTTGCTGTCAGATTCTATGGATGAAGCAACAATTGGTGGACTATGATATAATCAAAGAAAATTTTCCCATCTACTGCGATAATACATCAACAATTGCGGTTTCTGAAAATCATGTCATGCACTCCAAAACCAAACACATCGACATCAAATATCACTTCCTCAAATAACACGTGGAGAAAGGCAATATTCATTTGGAACACGTGGGAACCGACTTTCAAATCGCCGACATTCTAACGAAAGCACTTGACGCGAAACGGTTCATCTTTTTGAGAGGTGAAATGGGTATTCTTGAACTCAACTAATACATATTGTTTTGTCACTACTAATGATTTTATGTCTTTTTGAGTTATGAATATCCTAGGTTAAATGTTAAATCATTTTCAAAAGTTTCAAGGAAACTATCATGCGCCTGGTATGCGCCCCTCACTCTCTGCGCGCCCAAGTACCTAATGCGCTTCATTCATTCTGCGCGCGCCATGAGTTAATGCGCCTCCCATGCGCCAATTTAAGATTGCGGCTCAATCAATGCTATCATATTTAATATTTCAATGATTGAACGTATTCAATTTGTCACAAGTACCAAGTAAGTTAATTCTGATCATTTATTATGGAGAATCTTTGTCTTTTGACATTCCATAATTGTTCAAGGGTACTTGTGCAATTAATTTCCCTTGTTTTTTTATTTTTCAAAATTTTTATTTTCTGGGGATATATTTCTTGCACCCCGAACTTACACCAAAACAGATGTTTATGGGGTTTGTGCAAAAATTAGTCAAAATTGCGCATACACTTATAAGGGAAGTGGAGCAGTTTTTCTTTACCCAAAATGTTACATCAATGTACTTTGTGTCATTCAACATTAATTGCCCATCTTTTTTTTTTAAAATCTCTCATAAATGCCTATCCTTTCAACTTCCATTTCTCTAGAAAAACTAACCTATATATGTTGACCTTGCACCTCCCTTTTTCATTTTCACCATTACCTCCCTTTCTCACTCTTTATCTCTCTCAGACTCTTCCCCCTTCCCAGTCTCTCTTTCCGCCGCCTTATCTCTCTCTCTACTCGTTTTTCATTTTTTTCTTCTCTTTTTCTTCAAATTTCTTCTTATATATATATTTTATGGGTCCTAAGAAAGCTTCAAAGACAAACCAAGACGAAATGGTATGAATTCTAACCCTTAATTTCTCTATTTTCGCTTTTTTTTTTTTTTTTTGGTTTTCTGAGTTTTCGTATTTCGTAAAACTGAAAATGCATTTTTCTTTGAATATACTCGTTTTGGTTATTCGTTTTCAAAATATTTTGTTGGGTTATGATCGTATTGTGATTTAGAGTCTTTTAAACTAAACTTTTTAACGATCAATTTGTTATTTCTTGCGAATCTGAAAAATTTCCATTTTTGAACTTTTTAAATTTTCGGACCTTTGATTCCATTTTCTGTGTTCATTGTTGTTTTGTACTTGTTTTGGTTTACATATTCGTGATTCTTGTGTTCATGCGGTCGTTTTGACATGTTTTTTGTTTGATTTGGTGAAATTTCATGTTTTTCGTGTTCTTTGTGTTCTTCGAGCACTCAAGATATGTTCTTCGTGTTCTTCATTATTTTTGCATGACTTGGGTTTCATAATTCCCAAAAATTGTTTTTCAAAAATTTTCATGTTTGATCCTTATTGTTTGCATATGTATGTTTTGCATGTGTTTGTGTGATTTTGTGTGCTTTTTATGCTAAGTGTATATTTTCACATAGTCATGCGCCTAACTACATGCTTATGCGCCTATATTTGTTATGCGCCCGTTTGTCACTATGCACCTCCTATGCGCCTGTGTAATTATGCGCCTAACAAACTTACGCACCTAATTTTGTACTTAGTCACATTTTTCTATGTTTAAATTTTTCCTTAGTATTTTCATAGAACCATGATATGTGCCTCGTAAACTCTATGCGCCTATGTTGATTATGCGCCTCAACTATTGTATGCGCCTCTAGGTGATTACAACAGTTTTGCGCCTAATTAACTTATGCGCCTATCTTTTACTTAGCTCATTATTATTGTTCTATGCGCCTGATTCACTCCTAATTTCACTCAATGTTTATTTTTTCAGGATATTGCAAATTTTAGACCTGGTGAAACCATTAATATCACTGAGTTAGCTGCTGAACCAATGAGCATTGATATTATGGAATACATCAGAACAGCTGGTCTTCTTCCCTTATTCACTCTGGATCAACCCTTCTACTCACCACTTCTGGTTGATGAGTTCTTTTCTACTGCCAAATTTGTTGAGTTACCAACTGATACTGAAGGACTTGTGCGCTATCGAATTCGCACAGTTGTACAAAATGCTGAACTCACCATTTCCTCTGGCACTATCAAGCACACTGTAAACTTTACCACTTCTGGCCCTCAAATCATTGCTGGTAAAGCCAACTCTTATTCAGCCGCCACGCAGAACATTGTTTCGCGCACCTATCTCAATATCCCCACTCTTCAAAATAACATAAAAAATGTTGAGATTAGGGATGGAAGAGATCTATTAGAACACATAGCGCATCTCGTTGATGCGTCTATTGTGTTCAAATCAAGAAATGTGAATAGATTCACGGTGGAGCAGTGGGAATATACTGTGGCAATTATGGGAAAGGCCAAACTCAATTGGCCTCAAGTTCTTTTCAAGACTTTGCTAGACCAGATTGACAAGTACAACAAAAACAAGAATGAAGGGAAGACAAAATTCAATACCCACTGCAGAATCCTCACTAAAATCTTCCTTACCTACCCAGCCCTTGCTCAATTCCTTGATGCAAACCCTGTTTATAAACAGACGATGTACCAATTTTTGATAAGGATAACTTGGTGTTAAAGAGGCGCAGAAAGCGCATTGCCAAGCGCATGCCTAGAGTTAAGGGTGCTCAGTTGATCGATGAAGAAACTGAGTCAGATGAGGAAAATGCTAAAGGCGCAGCAGATGGCACAGAAGATGGCGCAGATACTGCAATTAAAACTAGCGCAGAAACTGGCGCCCCATCTGGCGCAGTTCTTGGCGCTGGTACAGACAAAGGAAAAAGGATTGCACCGGTTGAGCGCGGAGGCAGACCACCTAAGCGCCCTAGAGTTGAGAAAGATGATCTTCAGGCTATTATACGCGCGCAAGAAGCTAGTTTGGCTGAAGCACAGAAAAAGAGAGATGAAGACTAATAATTGAAGCAAGCCACTAAAATGGCCAAGGCAGAAAGGCGCAAAGGCGTAGGGTCAAGCACTGATGAACGCGCGCCTGCCCCTACTACGCCTCTAAACAAATATACTCATGCGCCTGTACCACCTCCAAAACCAACTCCAACTCCAGGTCCACTCTCTTCTCAACAACAACAACTTAAAGATAAACTCTCCCTTGATTTATTTGGTTACTTACGTGAAGCACAAGTTGAGGGGGAGCCTGAACCATTTAAGAGGCGCAAATCATCTACTGTGTATGTGGCTCCTGCACCTCCTTTATCTACAGAAGACCCCACTTCAAGTGATGATTATATTCCATCTCCTAGACACACTTTTGCTCATTCACAAGTCAGGCGCTCCCCTACTCCTACGCCTCAACATGATCCTGCGCCCAATACTACTATTGCTGATCTGAGTATGGTTCTTTCTATCCTTCAACAAATTCAGCAGGGACAGACGCACTTAGAATCTCAATTTGAACTTCATGCTTCCATGATTGCTACTCAGGCAGATGAGATTGCTGCCATTAAGGGGGAGATAACGCGCATTGGCGTTGACATCAGAGACAAACATTTCCTAACCCCTCAGCAATGGAGCGATGCTATAGCTCAAATGAATGTCATGTTTAAAGACACACTTGCTGAACTTCGTGAAAGAATTAGCGCAGGAATCAAGCTCACTGATGGTGAAGCTTTCATTGATGCTATTAAGCAAGTTGAGACCACTGTTGCTGTTGACATTAAGAAGTTGCTTAACTTAGTCACTGGTGGAAGTGATAAGTTAGTGGGTGTTATGGACAAGCTAAAGGAGATCAATGATGAGCTACAAAATGCTTCAAACGCGCATATGACTTTTGCACCTTCTACAAGCGCAGAATATGGCGCGCCTCTTAACTCTCGCTCTTTGCTTTCAAAGTTTGATGTTTTGAAGGAGCTGATTGTTACTCATTTCAATGCTGCGCATTCTAGTGCAGACAGACGCGCAGAAAGATCTTCAACCGACATTGTTTCCGCGCAAGCCTCTGTTGAAGCTAATCTTTAAGTGAATGCTGAAAATTTCTCACAGCAGTAGGCAACTATTCAACGCTCTATTGATGAGTATCAAGAGATTAATGTTGGGCATCTTCACTACCTCAGAGATGGTGTTGCAGAGACCTTCTCAAATGTTAACTGTACTCTTCAAATTTCTAAACAAATTCAGCGCTCGGTGACGGAGATCGAAGAAGGATTGAGGGAAGATGATGCGCCTCCTCCCAACCCTTAGTTATTTATTTTGTTTGTAAGAATTTATTTTGTTTGTAAGAATTTTTTTTGTTAGTGATTTAGTGCTTACATGTTTTAGCACATCTTTTGTTTTTGTTCTGTTGAAAACTTGTAATCACCAACTCTTATATTTTGAGTTTTAATGAGAAGAAAGCATCACATTTATCAAACCTTTTTCATTCAAACTCTTTATTTGTAGAACAATGAATATTTTGTTTAAAATCATATGCATTATATTTGAACTGTTTCATATTTTCATGCATTGAGTTTAAACATTGTTTAAACACATTTCAAAACTAAAAACTCATATATCCTTTGAATGTGTTTAACTGTTGTTTCTATCATTCCATTTGTAATGATTTATCTTTATTGGAATAGATTAGAAATCTATATCTTGGACTAGTGCGTGCATTAACTTGAGACATGATTTACCAATTTCATTTATTTGGACATGTTATTATCAAGTATAATGTTTGTCCCTAATATAGTATGTAATGACATCAATCAAATAGGGGGAGATTGTTGGGTATGCCCACTTATATCTCAATATTCAATGTATATGATTGATTAGATTTTATTGATCCATCACCTAAGTTTTATTTCATGGAATTTAGACCCATATGTAAGAAGTATTTATACTTCATTTTTTAGGTAGTCCATTGTAATAGACTAGGCTTAGGAATAGGGAAATATATCAAGATTTATGAAAATTCACAAGTTCTTTTTAAGCCATGCGCCTAATGGCCCACGCGCCATTCGCCCTTTTTAGCGCGCGCATATGGTAATGCGCCTAGCTATGCTACGCGCCCTATAATGGCTCAATGCGCCCCTGCAATGATTTATCACTTGGTGATTTATTGAAGACTTGAAGAAATTCAAACTACACCAATGATCCAACGGTGGTTAAATAACACTTATGCACACGCATCTAAGGACACCTGTCCATAACGGTCATATTTGTGTTATGTGTCTAACGGCTATAAAGGACACGTGCTCCACTCAATGAGCGACAACACATCTGTCCTTTAAACCTTATCCACAAGGGATTTCCAACGGCTAGTTTTGGAGCTCTACTATAAATACCCCATAACTTCAAACGTTTTGAAGTTGCTAAGATATTCAGAATTTCTCTCTCAAGCATTTGTTGAAGATTTGAAGATTGCCTTTGATTTACCAGAATTCTCAAGAACATCTTCATAACTTTATCCTTAGCCCAGATCCTCAAGCAAAAACACTTTAGTTTTATTATGCTCTAAATCTCATATATCTAAAGAGCCTTAAAACTAAAAACACACACGCACCTCTTTAAGTTTGATCACTTAGATCTTTCTTTAAAAGATACACCAGTTTTGTCTAGGATTTGTTCTTTCATAGAATATTAGATCTTGAGTTAGTGTATAAGCTCAAACGTTGTAATTTGTAACACTCTCTCATATTATAAGATCTCCATTAGAAATCTAAGACTAACCATCTTGGTAGAGGACTTAGATCATTTCACGATCGAACCTCTCCAAATAGCGCGTATTAATTTCTTGTCATTTACTTTCAAGTTATTACCCTATCTCACTATTTGCTTGTTTAATCATTGTAGATTGATTGGATTGAATTGTGTTGTGTTTGTTATATCATTTGCCTTAGTTCCATCTTTCACTCACTTTCAGCCAAAATACTTAGAGTGTGTGTGTGTGCGCGCCCCCTTTATCAAGCATTGCGCCTATTTACTTAACTAAATTCCGCTGTGCATTTCATTCACTCACTTATACGCATTTCATAACGCTTATTTGATAAAGTATTGAGTTTATCAAGGGTACGAAAAGAATTTTAAAACAACTATTCACCCCCTCTAGCTATTTTCCATACCCTTGTTGCCCTTTAGGACCAACAATCCATTTGCTGAACCCGTTTGTGAGTCCATTGGTCGAATCCGTTTGTGAATCCATTTGTGAATCCATTTACGGAACCCGTTTGTTAGTTCGTTGGTCGAATCCGCTTGTGAATCTGTTGGCTGTATCCGTTTATGAATCTATTTGGTGAACCCGTTTGTGAGTCCATTGGTCGAATCCATTTGTGAATCCGTTGGCTGAATCCGTTTGTGAATCCATTTGCTGAACCCGTTTGTGAGTCCGTTGGGCGAATCCGTTTGTGAATCCGTTTGTTGTATCCGTTTGTGAATCCATTTACTGAACCCGTTTGTGAGTCAGTTGGTCAAATCCGTTTGTGAATCCATTGGCTGAATCCGTTTGTGAATTCATTTGCTGAACCCGTTTGTGAGTCTGTTGGTCGAATCCGTTTGTGAATCCGTTGGCTGAATCCATTTGTTGAACCCGTTTGTGAGTCCGTTGGTCGAATCTGTTTGTGAATCCGTTGGCTGAATCCGTTTATGAATCCATTTGCTAAACCCGTTTGTGAGTCCGTTGAATGGGTCTGTTTGTGAACCCGTTTGATGAATCCATTTGTGAATCCGCTTGATGAATCTATTTGTGAATCCATTGGATGAGTCCGTTTGTGAACCCACTTGACGAACGCTTGATGAATCCGTTTGTGAATCCATTGAATGAGTCCATTTGTGAACTTTCTTGATGAATCAGTTTGTGAATCCATTGGATGAGTCCGTTTGTGAACTCATTGCTGAATGCTTGTACCTGTCATGTGTATACTTTGCAGATATATGTGTTTGTGTGAGATGTGAAATAGAAATTGAGAGAAAATTGTGATTGTGCTGTGATGTGATTTGGAAAGCAGAGATTGTATGAGAGAGATTTTGCAAGAATGAATAAATTTATTTTGTATGCGATCTGATTTGCAGAAAGCTTTAATGATGTTCATACCTTCACTTACCATGGCCGCTTGATTCAGGATGGATTTCTGATGCTGTGGCTTTGATGTCGACAATTTTGATGAAGATGAGTCACTTGTACTTTTAATTGAGGCATGGTCACTATTGATGATGGGTTGGTCGTGCCTAAGGGCTACCTACTTATCCCTTTGAAGAGAATCATACCAGTGTAGTTCAAGGATGGTGGAGAGTGCTGGGGAAGAAGCTAGGAGCAAAGCAAAATGAAGCACATACTTTTTACACAAGTAAGGAGACAAGAAAAAGAAAAAATAAAAATCTTTTTGCCGTTTTTTTTAGAAGAAAAAAAATATATACGCTTGCGAAAGAAAGATTTTTTTTAATTCGTGGGTGAACCATTTTAACCATTGTGTGTTTGTAAAGCTAACCCAAAATCAAGTCATCTTCGATCGAAGTCCGGATTTCCTTGTTGAATTCTGTCGTTGTCGCCGTTGTGCCCAATGAAATGTGATGTCTAGCCCCAAGATATTTGTCGTTGATGGGGCCTTAAAAGACTTTCGATGCCGAGATAAGGGGTTGCTGATTGTAAAGCCCCTAGAACGCCTTTGATGTCAAACTTTGAGTGACTCGTGAAGCTCCAAGATAAATCAGCTCTTGGCCCATTCAAATGAATCGCCTTTTGTTGTTGACGTGAGCAAGCCCCAAGAGAAGATTATCGATATCAAGATTTGAGAGATTGTTAAGCCCCCAAATGTCATGTACTTGTTGTTTGCGAGCTTCAAGATGGTGGAATCTGAAGACCGTTCCATGCACCGTCGGGTAGAATTCTTGATAGAGATCTCCTTCTTACTCTTACTTGGGAGATGAGCGGCATCATTGTGGTCGGTACCCAAATGGCGGAGGGCTTACGTCAAAAGATGCAGTAATGTCTTGTGGTGTCGTCGAGGTCGCGGATGATAAGGTCTTGGTGTGATAAGGTCCCAAATGGGTATGCTTGCTTGGGTCTTCTTGTGTTGAACTAATAATAGATCTTCGGATGCAACTTGTGCTTTTGATCTCAGAGAAGGGGGTGCTGAATTGCAGAGACATTTGGATTAGCCATAACTCCGTTTGTATTGTTAACATATTGGCATTTCCTTGAATCCTTTTCCTTTTCTCTAAGACTTTCTTCGTAATCTCGTCGTAAGTCACAACATAAGAATCATCAAATTCATTCATAACGTCGGAGCCCTCCTTTCAAACCAGAAGACCTTTGACGTGAAGTACTGAGAGACCTTTTAAGCTTGGACCACTCCCCACATTGCATTGCATCGAGTATCATTGCCCAAAAGATTGTCGAAGCCCCTTAAAAGGACTTTCGATGCCGAATTGATAGAGGAAGCTTCAAATGTTGCACAAAAGATTGTCGAAGCCCTCCTTTCAAACCAGAAGACCTTTGACGTGAAGTACTGAGAGACCCTTTAAGCTTGGACCACTCCCCACATTGTATTACATCGAGTATCATTGCCCAAAAGATTGTCGAAGCCCCTTAAAAAGACTTTCGGTGCCGAATTGATAGAGGAAGCTTCAAATGTTGTACATGACTTTGTTAAGGCCACCGTTGGGGGAGGTGAGGTGAATTGCATTTTTGCTGAGGGAGCCTTTCAAACTTGAGTGTAGCCCCTAGAGTGCCATCACCGATTGCAAGTAGAGCAAGAAAGGCATACCCTTGATTAGGGGAACAGGCACGAGCACACGTGACATGAAGGTTTTTCGACATTCCTTTTGAGAGACTTTGAGGATAGTCTCACACATCTTTCTTGAGCGCAGCCCCTAGGGCTCATTAACTGTCAAATGAAGCAAAAGAAGCTCTCGTTCTTGAGTCACATAGCCCCTAGGGCATCATCATTTGTAGAGAAAGAGACTCGTACTCGTGTAGGGGAACAAGCATAAGAGGACATGTCAAGAGCTACTCCATTTCTCGGGAAGCCTTTCGGCATACTGTACGGGCACATGCTTGGAGAAGCTTGAAAACTGAGTCACACGTTGTTGCCATTTGCTTCCCAAACCAATTGACTCACTAGGGACCATTTGTGCAACCTCATACTCCTCAATGATGGGCTCGTTCTTGGATGGATCTTGGTTACCACGGACCTTCTTTCACATGAACCCAAAAATGCATATTGCAAGAACAATCTCTCTTATGCCAATAACCCAAAACGACCTCCGATTGTGCCATATCTTGTCGAGCCTTTTCTATTTCCGAAGTTGACTTGGCGGGGAATTGACTTGCTGAGGAGAGTCAATGTAGAACTTGTCTTCTTTAGAGGTCGGGGATCTCCATTTCTCTTTCCCTTCTCTCTCTCACTCTCTCATCATTTTTTTTATGACGCACCCTATTTTTTGCCTAGACTGCCCTTTCGGGTTTTCAATCTAGCGGGCATCTCTTTTTCGTCTTCATTTTGACTCGATTAATGAAGAAGTGTGCATTGACTCTAGCTGAGAGACATGTGATTTTGCGGTGGAGACCTTTTATCACTAATGATGAGTGACATTGACTTGACTAGGGAAGTGGTCCCTAGTATTGACATGTATATATTTTTTTATTTATTGAATGACTCACGAAGGCAAGTAAGTCATTAATAGAGAAGAGAAAGACAACCCCAATTTGATTGATAGAAACTGGGAGCATTGCTGAATGATAAGAAGCCCCTAGACTCGACAAGGAACGGGAAACGATTTCAAATCTAGTAAAGTTGTTCAATCTTGAGGTGATTAATTCATTCGCAAATGACTCGTACAAAGATATCTTGACAAGTTCGAGATGAAGGCCAGTCACCATAACGCGCTAGGGCTAAACATATCTTCTTTCTTGCATGAGACTAGACCCGAAGGTTGCCTACGTTCCTCCAGTGTAGAGGCTCAGATTGTCGCGACCCCGGACCCCGCGGGCCCCGAGACCGCGAGCTGGACGTCGACTCTAAAACCAAAACTGACAAATACCGAAGTTAAAAATTCCATTTGACACCAAAAGGTAATGATCCAAAGTTTTACAAATCAAAGTTTGATAAAAATCAAATACAACTATCATAAACTTCCACAAGTTTATGCCCAACAAAATACAAATATACAATTCTTAAAGGCGTCATTGTTTGGTACAACTACCCCAAAATGGTTACACATTTACATAATGGAAACCAACCTATATCAACCTTCCCCAAAAGAACGGATCCACACACGACGTCCTCTTTCTCGTGATCAGCGAGACTAATCCTTAGCACCTGGGGGGGGTTAAGGAAAAACAAAGATAAAAGAAAAGGGGGTGAGATAAATCTCAATAAGTTACTAATGCAACTACATGACATGCTATGATGCATGAAGCAATAAGCAATAATAAATATCACATAGCACATAGCAAGGGCAAAACAATGGTCAACATTCACAAAGGAACGCTAGATACATTCACAAAGGAACGCTAACTTAACCTTTCCAAGGCCAATCTGGAGAAGGGGTATAGTAAGGGCAAAACAATGGTCAACATTATAATGGACTTGGCTTTGCCATTATAATCCTTCCCATCGCCCGATGCAACAAATATGCCAGATGGGCTTCCAAATAAATGCTAAGTAATAATAATTTAGCATGAATAAACAACTTAAGGTTCCAAAGTAGGGAACCAATCCAATTAAATCACCACAAAGGTAAACCAATGCAAACCGCACATCAAAGATGAACCACATTCCCAAAATGGTACTTAATCAAATTTCATATCGTATTTATTCACAAAAGAATCAAATCCATACAATAAAGTGTTCCACGGTGTTATCTTAAGTTAATTAGAAGGATTAAACCTAAACTAGTTAAGCCATTTAGTTTAAACAAGCAAAAGGGCAATTTTCCAAGCAGGCGGGCGGGCGGGCGCTTGTTTGGCCAGTAGGTTTGAGTCGCTGGAAAATAAGGGGCAGGCGGGTGCTCGGTCAAGGCGGGCGGCCGTCTGGTCTACGGTTTGGTCAAGAACACAGCTGGGTAAATGCCATTTTCGACCAAAACACAATCCTTCACTTAAGTTATCAAAATCAAAGCTTCCCAATACATTTCTAAAGCTCCTAAACAACAATCCAACCTAAAGGGAATCTAAATAACACCCTTTAATCATCCAAACCAACACCAAATCCCCACATTCAATATTTCACCATTTTTACCCAAAAACTCAAATAAATTTAAAATAAATTCTAAACTCAACCAAACTTCAAATATAACACATCAAACCTCATATAAACATGATATGAACATTTTAGCATAAAAATGGGGGAAAAGTAACTTACTTGAAAATAATGAAAGTTGACGGAATTCGATTCTTTTTGGTTCTACGCGATCCTATCGACGATCTAAACAAGGTTCACGTTTTAAGAAATGAGAGAAGATGATAGGAAGAAGGAGAAAATGAAGAGAGAAGTAAGGAGAAGAAAACTTACCACAATGGAGGAGAGAGGGAGGGAGATGGCTGGAAGGAGAGGGGAGAGTGAGGGAGAAGGTGAAGGAGGAGAGGGGAGTAGGGAGGGAGTAGGGGAATGTTTAAAAGGTTTACACTTAGGCCCCCTCTCTCACACTACACACAACTACACTCCCAACTAACAATTAAGACCCAACACTTCCACACTAGCCCAAATAACTCGAATAAAATGCTAGGCATAAATATTATAACACATAAATTGCACACATAATTATTTAAATAAATAATAATTTAAATAAATAAGTAAGCAAATAATTAAATAAAAAATCATTTAATTACTGATAAAATAGAGCCTATATTTCAGGTCGTGACATTCACTCCCCCTTAAAGAAAATTCGACCCGAATTTTAACGAGACTCACCTTAAACAAAAAGCCACGGAAATTTCTTCTCTATCTCATCTCGGAGCTCCCACGTCGACTCCTCGATGTTATGATTCCTCCAAAGAACTCGAACCAATGAAATGCTCTTGCTCCTCAACTCTTGGACTTTACAATCTAAGATCCGAACCGGTCGTTCCTCATAAGTCATATCGGGCTCAATATCTTCCGGTATCCTCGGTAACACGTGAGACGGATCATGAACATATTTCCGAAGCATAGAAACGTGGAAAACATTGTGCAACCGGTCCAAAGATGGCGGTAACGCGAGTCGATACGCAAGAAGTCCAACCTTTCCCAAAACCTCAAACGGGCCAATAAACCTCGGAGCCAATTTGCCTTTCTTCCCAAACCTACGAATACCCACCTTCGGAGATACCTTCAAGAATACCAAATCACTAACCTGAAAACTAAGATCTCCCCTTCGGTTGTCTGCATAGCTCTTATGTCGACTCTGGGATGTTTTCAATCGATCCCGGATAACTTTGACTTTCTCACCCGAATCCCGAAGCAAATCAATACCCAAAATTTTTGCTTCACCGACCTCATCCCAACAAATAGGCGATCTACACTTCCTTCCATACAAGGCCTCAAACGGAGCCATCTCGATACTAGCCTGATAACTGTTGTTGTAAGAGAACTCCACTAACGGTAGGTGCGAATCCCAAGAATCGGAGAAGTCTATCGAACACGCTCGCAACATATCCTCAAGAATCTGAATAGTCCTCTCGGATTGACCGTAGGTCTGAGGATGAAAAGCTATACTGAATCGCAAATCTGTACCCAAAGCTTCCTGAAACGCCTTCCAGAATCTAGAAGTAAACCTCGGGTCTCGATCTGACACAACACTAACCGGAACCCCATGCAATCTCACAATCTCATCAATATAAAGGGTCGCAAGCTTCTCCATCGAATATCTGATGTCAATAGGCAAGAAATGGGTACTCTTGGTCAATCTATCCACTATTACCCAAACACTGTCATACTTCCTACGGGTACGAGGCAGTCCCGTAACAAAATCCATAGTCACATGCTCCCATTTCCACTCCGGAATCTCTAACGACTGAAGTAGTCCCGCGGGTCTCTGATGCTCGGCTTTGACCTGCTGACACGTTAAACACTTCGAAACATACTCGGCTATTTCCCTCTTCATATTAATCCACCAAAATTGTTGCTTCAAATCCTGATACATCTTCGTACTACCCGGATGAATAGTATACCTCGATTTGTGACCCTCATCAAGAACTCTCTGTTTAATTCCATCAACATCCGGAACACACAAACGACTACGGAAAGTCAACACTCCACTCGAGCTAATAGAAAAATCCTCGAAGTTCTTTTCCTTCAATTTACCCATTATTTTCACCAACTCGGAATCTTCTTTCTGAGCTTCCTTTATCCTTTGAATTAGGGTCGGAGACACCCTAATATTCGCAAAAATAGCCCCATGTCTCGATTCACGAGGAGACCATTCTCGAACATCCTCAAGCATTTTCCATTCACGAACCATCATCGAAGCCACATAAGATTTTCTACTAATCGCATCGGCTACCACATTCGCCTTTCCCGGATGATAAAAAATCGTGCAATCATAATCCTTCAACAATTCCATCCATCGGCGCTGCCGGTTGTTCAACTCCTTCTGAGAGAAAAGGTACATCAAACTCTTGTGATCCGAAAAAATCTCAAACTTTGCTCCATAAAGATAGTGCTTCCATTTGTGCAACGCAAAGACAATAGCCGCTAATTCCATATCATGAGTCGGGTAATTCTGCTCGCTAGGTGTCAACTTCCTCGAAGCATACGCGATTACTTTCCCATTCTGCATCAACACACAACCCAAACCCTCTTTCGAAGCATCACTGTAAATCACTAGGCCATCGCTCCCATTAGGCAAAGTCAAGATCGGTGCGGTAGTCAACCTCTTCTTTAATTCCTCGAAACTCTTGTCACATTTCTCGGTCCACACAAACGGAACATTCTTCCGGGTCAACTGAGTCATCGGAGTAGCAATCCTCAAAAACCCTTCAATAAATCTTCTGTAATAACCGGCTAAACCAAGAAAATTACGAATCTCGGTCACTGATTCGGGTCTCTTCCAATCCACTATAGCTTCAATCTTTGAAGGATCCACAGAAATCCCATCTTTCGAAATAACATGACCCAGAAATGCCACCTTTTCGAGCCAAAATTCGCATTTACTGAACTTCGCAAATAATTTCTCCCTCGCAAGAACGGATAAAACTGTCCTCAAATGTTGTTCATGATCCTCTCGAGATTTCGAATAAACAAGAATGTCGTCGATGAAAACCACCACGAACGAGTCAAGATAGGGATGGAAAATCCGGTTCATCAAATCCATAAACACGGCCGGCGCGTTAGTCAACCCAAACGGCATAACCAAAAACTCAAAATGACCATAACGAGTGCGAAAGGTAGTCTTCGGAATATCCTCCGATCGAACCTTCAACTGATGGTACCCACTCCTCAAATCAAGTTTAGAGAAGACCACGGACCCTTGAAGCTGATCAAACAAATCATCAATATGCGGTAGAGGATACTTATTCTTCACCGTAACCTGATTCAACTTCCGGTAATCTATACACAATCTCAACGAACCATCTTTCTTCCGCACGAATAAAACCGGTGCTCCCCACGGGGAAACACTAGGGCGGATAAACCCTCGATCAAGCAACTCTTGCAACTGAACCTTTAATTCCTTCAACTCTGCGGGAGCTAACCTATAAGGTGCTTTCGAAATTGGAGCCGTACCCGGCAAAAGGTCTATACAAAACTCAATCTCACGATCGGGAGGCATATCATACTCGGTAGAGAAAACATCGGGAAATTCCCGAACTACACGAACACTATCCAAACTAGGGGATTCTTTCCTAGTATCAAAAACACTAGCCAAATACCCCTCACAACCACTATGCAATAATTTTCTCGCTTTCATAAAAGAAATTAAGCGAACCTTTCTACTCAGAGGACAAGCCTCAAACACAAATTTAGGCACATCGGGAATAGAAAAAGTAACAGTTTTCCTATGGCAATCAACAGAAGCATGAAACTTGCTCAACCAATCCATACCCAAAATGACATCAAAGTCTTGGATAGGAAGAATTACCAAATCCGCACAAAGGACACGACCACAAATAACCACGTCACAAGCACGAAAGACTCGATCAGAAATCAAGCATTCTCCTATAGGGGTCGACACCTCTAGAACGAACGGTAAAGACTCGAATGCAGCATTTAACATGGAAGCAAATTGCACAGAAATGTATGAATGAGATGATCCTGGATCTACTAACGCTCGTGCGCTCACATTAGACACAGAAACAATACCTCTAATAACGGATGGATCATCGGTAGCTTGTTGTTGATTCATGGCATAAACCTTCCCTTGAACTTTGGGCTTCCCTGCGGCATCCCTTTTCTGACCTTGATTATTACAAACTCCTGACCCGGATGCTTGACCTCGGTATCTCGTGCACTCTCTCGCAAAGTGCCCCATTTCACCACAATTGATACACTTGCCTTGCTTTTTCCAACACCTATCCTCCGAATGGCCTACCTTCTGACAAAAGGTACAAGGCTTCCTAATTTGGCTCCCTTGGTTCCCGGAAGTGGTACCCGGGTTCCTTGGGATCGGTTGCCCTCGGGACTGAGATTGTCCCCCAAAGTTACCTCGATTTTTGATCCTTGGTTGTGACTTGCTCTGCGCTCCTGGCTTACTCGGGTTGACCACCTCGGTCTTCCTCTTATGCTCCCCAATATCTTGCTCTATTAAGTAGGCTCGGTCCACCGCATCTTGGAATGTCACAATCCGTTGAGCAATAAGTTGAGTACGGATGGAGGTCTTCAATCCCCGAATGAATCTCATAGCCTTTTGTTCCTCGGTCCTCACCAAATAGTCACAATACCGGGCTAATTCTATGAACTTAGCCGAGTATTGTGCTATAGACAACACACCTTGCTCCAAGTTGAGTAGCTCGATCTCCTTTCGGTTTTGATCAACAACCGGAATGAAATGCTCCTTGAATTTGCGCACAAACAACTCCCACGCATAGACCGTATGAGTGTCATCCCAAGTAGCTTTAATACCTTTCCACCAATGTTCGGCGGCTCCCACAAGCTTATAAGCCGTGAACCGGACCTTGTCCTCATCCGAACACCCAAATACATCATAAATCTTCTCCATAGACTCAATCCACAACTCAGCCTTCCTAACATCGGGTTCCCCATTGAATTCAACCGGTTTCAGTTTCAGAAATTGCTCCAGTCCATAGCGGGGTGGAGCTTGTTCTGCCCTCGGACCTTGATCATGTATGGCCTTCATGGCCGCCTCGAACATGCCTTGAAACATGGCACGTGCTTCTTCCCTTGTATCATTCTGATTCTGTGACCCACTAGTACCTCATCTGTTTCTTCTTCCAGACATTTTGAGTAATTACCTGCATAAGACATCAACCGTTAATCACTCCGCACACTACTACCCACCTAGGTCATACTAATCCACCTAGACTTATACTTAGAGCTAATGCCATAGCTCTGATACCAACTGTCGCGACCCCGGACCCCGTGGGCCCCGAGACCGCGAGCTGGACGTCGACTCTAAAACCAAAACTGACAAATACCGAAGTTAAAAATTCCATTTGACACCAAAAGGTAATGATCCAAAGTTTTACAAATCAAAGTTTGATAAAAATCAAATACAACTATCATAAACTTCCACAAGTTTATGCCCAACAAAATACAAATATACAATTCTTAAAGACGTCATTGTTTGGTACAACTACCCCAAAATGGTTACACATTTACATAATGGAAACCAACCTATATCAACCTTCCCCAAAAGAACGGATCCACACACGACGTCCTATTTCTCGTGATCAGCGAGACTAATCCTTAGCACCTGGGGGGGGTTAAGGAAAAACAAAGATAAAAGAAAAGGGGGTGAGATAAATCTCAATAAGTTACTAATGCAACTACATGACATGCTATGATGCATGAAGCAATAAGCAATAAGCAATAATAAATATCACATAGCACATAGCATTTATCACATAACAGATAGCAGCGAAAATAAACACATAACAAAGGATATAGCCAAGGTTTTCCAAATCGGAACATCCAAATAAAGGATCGCTGCGCAGCTTCAATAATCAACCATCATCATCTTTATCATAGCATGAAAGCCGAAGAGAAAACCCCGGTACCGGAACCAATAACATAAAAGTGTCACAAGGGACGAGGACCATGACACAAAGTCATGCCCGTTAGCTAGATACATTCACAAAGGAACGCTAACTTAACCTTTCCAAGGCCAATCTGGAGAAGGGGTATAGTAAGGGCAAAACAATGGTCAACATTATAATGGACTTGGCTTTGCCATTATAATCCTTCCCATCGCCCGATGCAACAAATATGCCAGCTGGGCTTCCAAATAAATGCTAAGTAATAATAATTTAGCATGAATAAACAACTTAAGGTTCCAAAGTAGGGAACCAATCCAATTAAATCACCACAAAGGTAAACCAATGCAAACCGCACATCAAAGATGAACCACATTCTCAAAATGGTACTTAATCAAATTCCATATCGTATTTATTCACAAAAGAATCAAATCCATACAATAAAGTGTTCCACGGTGTTATCTTAAGTTAATTAGAAGGATTAAACCTAAACTAGTTAAGCCATTTAGTTTAAACAAGCAAAAGGGCAATTTTCCAAGCAGGCGGGTGGGCGGGCGCCTGGCCTGGGGCGGGCGGGCGCTTGTTTGGCCAGTAGGTTTGAGTCGCTGGAAAATAAGGGGCAGGCGGGTGCTCGGTCAAGGCGGGCGGGCGCCTGGTCTACGGTTTGGCCAAGAACACAGCTGGGTAAATGCCATTTTCGACCAAAACACAATCCTTCACTTAAGTCATCAAAATCAAAGCTTCCCAATACATTTCTAAAGCTCCTAAACAACAATCCAACCTAAAGGGAACCTAAATAACACCCTTTAATCATCCAAACCAACACCAAATCCCCACATTCAATATTTCACGATTTTTACCCAAAAACTCAAATAAATTTAAAATAAATTCTAAACTCAACCAAACTTCAAATATAACACATCAAACCTCATATAAACATGATATGAACATTTTAGCATCAAAATGGGGGAAAAGTAACTTACTTGAAAATAATGAAAGTTGACGGAATTCGATTCTTTTTGGTTCTACGCGATCCTATCGACGATCTAAACAAGGTTCACGTTTTAAGAAATGAGAGAAGATGATAGGAAGAAGGAGAAAATGAAGAGAGATGTAAGGAGAAGAAAACTTACCACAATGGAGGAGAGAGGGAGGGAGATTGCTGGAAGGAGAGGGGAGAGTGAGGGAGAAGGTGAGGGAGGAGAGGGGAGTAGGGAGGGAGTAGGGGAATGTTTAAAAGGTTTACACTTAGGCCCCCTCTCTCACACTACACACAACTACACTCCCAACTAACAATTAAGACCCAACACTTTCACACTAGCCCAAATAACTCGAATAAAATGCTAGGCATAAATATTATAACACATAAATTGCACACATAATTATTTAAATAAATAATAATTTAAATAAATAAGTAAGCAAATAATTAAATAAAAAATCATTTAATTACTGATAAAATAGAGCCTATATTTCGGGTCGTGACACAGATCACCGTAGTTCTTGAGGAAACTCCATTCTTCGAGATGATTTGTTGATGTCGCTTTGTCCTTGGAAAATGATGTTGATCTTGTGCACTTCTTTGATTGAGGGGGATTTTTTATATTTTTTTTTTTGTTTTTTTTGTGCTCTAACTTTTGCCTAGGTTGTTTTGAAGATTCAACCTAGCGAGTTCTTTTTTTTTTTTTTTTTTTTAATCCCCCTTTGAAACATTGCTTGATTCTTCTCCATGGTTGTAGGTCCACCTTGCTTTGGCGCTTGATGTCTTGGCTTAATCTTCTTGATGTTTAGCCCCTAGGCGTTCAAGTGATGGCCTTCATTCCAAAACTCGTTTAGACATCTTTTCATCATTTTGCCAAGAATTAAATTTAACAACTTAATAGAGTGTATGAGGACAAGAATGACTTTTATTTATTGAAGACCAACTCAAACTTTGACATTAATGAGAAGGAAGAAAACTTAATGCACACATTAGAGGACTTTGATTTTTTTTTTTTAACTGTCGCGACCCGAAAACCTCTATCTATTTTCTTAGTAGTAAATATTTATTTATGTATTTATTTATTTATGTGTGCATTTTGTGTTTTATAATATTTCATGCCTAGATTTTTAATTGATCAATTGTGCTAAGTGTGAAGTTAGGGGCTTTAGTTGAAAGAGGGTTATAAGGGTTTATGTGTTCAAGGTAGAAGTAGAGGGGTTAATTATGAAACTATATTTAAATATCTCTCCCTAACCTCCCTTCTCCCTCACTCTCTTCCTCACCACACACACACACACAGTAATCTCCTCTCTCTCTCTCCATTGTTGAGGTAAGAAACTCTCTCCCTTATTCCTTCATTTTGGTCATCTTTTATTCATCATTTCTTATTACTCCTTTTATATAAAATGTTTAGATCGTCGCTAGGATCGTTTATAGCCAAGAAAATCCAAATTCCATTTCCTTTCATAAATTTCCAAGTAAGTTACTTTCTCCCTTTTTATGCTAAAATGTTCATACTAAGCTTATATGATGCTATGTTTACTATATATTGTTTCTTGGTTTGATTTGGAGTGGATTGACATTTTATTCATTTTTGTGAGAATTTGATGTTTGAATCATTCTTTGATTTAGGTTGTTTAGATGTGATTATATGAGTCCTTTTAGGCTTATAAGTTGTTTTAGTACCTTAGTATACTAGTTAGAAGTGTTAGATTTTGGTTGATTGTGAATGGGTAAGAAATTTTAGAAGAACCCAGTTCATCTTGCCGATTTTCGGCAGAACAGGGGCGTGGGCGACCGCCCAAAATGGGGCGTGCGGCCGCACACCTTGCTGGAAGGTTTTTGTCTTGGTTGTAGGAATATTGGGCGACCGCACAGTGGTTCTGAAAGTTTATACTTGTTCTTTTTGTGTGATTTAAGAATGTGCTTTGGTCTAGGTTTTGTGCACGATCCTTGTTGACCTTATTGAACATCTTGGTACACTCTAGTGTTGGAATTGGGTCCTTTGTGATAAAAAATGTGATGAAATTTGATTAAGTGTTAATTGGGAGTTTGGAACATCTTATTGATGCATTTGTGGTTTGACTTATCTTTATGATGACTATTTGGCATGGTTCCCTACTTTGGAATCATTGGTTGTTTATCGAGCTAGTACTTTATTACTTAGCCTTATTTGAAAGTCCAGCTGGTACTTGTGTTTTCTTTAGGCAATGGATAATATTATAAGGCACACGAGCCAAGTCCAGTATAGTATCGTCCATTAGTTCCTCTTTTCCCCTTCCAGATTGGCCTTGGTTGGGATGAGCTAGCTCCCTTTGGTGAGTATCCTAGCTAGTCGTTTGGGTTATGACTTTGTGTCATATTCCCCTTGTTACTTTATCGTTGTTGCATGGTTCCGGTACCGGGTTATTATCTTCAGCTGTTTATGCTTCTATGAAGATGGGTTGATTGGTCGATCGATTTAAGCTGCGCGGGGTTTTCTTATTATATCCGTTTGGTGGAAACCTTGGCTCAATATCCTTTGTTACTTGTTTATTTCCGCGGTTATCTGTTAACTGCTAATTGCTACGTGCTATGTGAGTTTTATTATTGTTTATTGCATCATAGCATGTCATGTAGTTGCATAAGTGGCTTATTGAGATTTATCTCACCCCCCTTTCTTTTTATCTTGGTTTTTCCTTAACCCCCCCAGGAGGAAAGTAATAGGACTCGCTGATCACGAGGAGGACGTCGAGAGGGTTCGTGGCTTTTGGGCAGGTTGTTGTTCGGTTTTCATTACTTAAATGTATAACCTTTGGGATAGTATTACCAAACTATGATGTCATTAAGAAGTTGTAATGTTTTGTATTTTGGTGTAAGCTAGTGGAGCTTATACTAGTGGTTTAGTAATGTTGTTAAGATTTGGATTTCTAAAACCGTGTATTATCATCTTTTGGTATCAAAGGGAATTTTTATCTTCAGTATTTTGGTGTTTTATTGTTTTAAGTCGACGTCCAGCTCGCGAGCTCCTGGCTCGCGTGGTCGGGGTCGCGACAGTTGGTATCAGAGCTATGGTTTAGCTCTAAGTTTAAGTATAGGTGGACTAGAATGACCTAGGAGGGTAGTTGTGTTCGGAGTGAGTAACGATTGGTGTTTTATGCAGGTACTTGTTCAAAATGGCTAGAAGAAGGGCTGGTGAAGGTCACATTGGGGCTTCGAATCATGAAGAGGTACGGGAAGAAAATCGTGCGATGTTTCAGGGTATGTTCGAAGTGGCTATGAAAGCCATTCATGATCAAGGGCCGAGAGAGGAACAAGCACCACCTCCACGGTATGGGTTGGAACAGTTCTTGAAATTGAAACCGATAGAGTATGATGGAGAGCCTGATGTGAAAAAGACTGAAATGTGGATAGAAGCAATGGAAGAGAGCTATGATGTCTTTGGTTGTACGGGTGAAAACAGAGTTCGGTTTGCGGCCTATAAGCTAGTGGGAGCTGCTGAACATTGGTGGAAGGCAATTAAGGCGAGTTGGGATGAGACTCACGTACCGTATACCTGGGAGCTGTTTGTGAGGAAATTCAAGGAGTACTTTATTCCTGTAGTTGATCAAAACAAGAAGGAGATCGAGTTCCTAAACTTGGAGCAGAACTTATTGACGGTAGCACAGTATTCGGCTAAGTTCACAGAATTAGCTAGGTATTGTGGCTATCTTGTAACAACTGAAGAGAAGAATGCAATGAGGTTTATCAGAGGCTTGAGGACAGCTATCAGAACTCAGCTAATAGCTCAGAGGATTTAGACTTTTCAGGATGCTGTAGACCGTGCCTACTTGGTAGAGCAAGACATTGGAGAGCACAAGAGGAAAACAGAGGTAATTAACACGGGTAAACAAGGAGGTCAGAACAGATCACAACCACAACAACGTTTGGATAACCGAGGAAATTCAGGAGGACAGTCTCAGTTCAGAGGACAACCAATCCTAAGGAATCCTGGCACTACTCCGGGAAACCAAGGGAATCAGAATAGAAGACTTTGTTCTTATTGTCAGAGGGAAGGACATTCTGAGGATCGATGTTGGAAGAAGCAAGGAAAGTGTATTAATTGCGGTCAGTTGGGGCACTTCGTGAAAGATTGTCCTAGATCCAAATATCAGCCATCGGGGACAGGAGCTGGCACTTCACAGGGCCAGAAGAGAGATGCAACAAGGAAGCCTAAGGTTCAAGGAAGAGTTTTTGCTATGAACCAGCAGCAGGCTACTGATGATCCTTCAGTGATAGGAGGTATTATTTATGTGTCTAGTGTGAGCGCCCGTGCATTAGTAGATCCAGGATCATCGCATTCATATATATCTGTGCACTTTGCTTCTTTACTAAATGCTTCATCCGAGTCCTTACCTTATGTGTTAGAGGTGTCAACTCCTATGGGAGAGTGTCTGGTGACTGAAAAAGTGTTTCGTGCTTGTGATGTGCTTATTTGTGGTCATGTTTTGTGTGCGGATTTGGTAGTTCTTCCGATACAAGACCTTGACATCATTTTGGGTATGAATTGGCTGAGCAAATATCATGCTTCAGTTGATTGTCATAAGAATGTTGTTACTTTTTCTATTCCTAATGTGCCTAAGTTTGTTTTTGAGGCTATTCCTTTGGGTAAAAATTTTCGTATAATTTCTTATGTGAAAGAGAGGAAGTTGTTGCATCGTGGTTGTGAGGGTTATTTGGCTAGTGTGCTAGATACCAAGAAAGAATCACCTGGGTTAGAGAGTGTTCGGGTAGTTAGAGAATTTCCTGATGTTTTCTCTTCAGAGTACAGTATGCCGCCCGATCGAGCGATAGAGTTCTGTATATATCTATTGTCGCGACCCCGACCCCGCGGGCCGGGAGCTCGCGAGCTGGACGTCGACTTAATAATTAAAACACCAAAATACAGAAGATAAAAATTCCTCATTAACCCAAGAGATGTAACACAAGGTTTTAGAGATCTATTTTTAACAACAATAAAATACAACTAGTATAAGCTCCACAAGCTTACACCAAAATACAAAAGATTACAAATCTAAATGACGTCATAGTTTGGTAATACTATCCCAAAAGGTTATACATTTAAGTAATGTAAACCGACAACAACTTGCCCAAAAGTCATGATCACTCTCGACGTCCTCCTCGTGATCAGCGAGTCCTATTACTTTCCTCCTGGGGGGGGTTAAGGAAAAACAAAGATGAAAGAAAGGGGGTGAGATAAATCTCAATAAGTTTCTAATGCAACTGCACGACATGCTATGATGCAATAACAGTAATAAATCTCATATAGCACGTAGCAAACAACAGTTAACATATAGCAGCGGAAATAAACAAGTAACAAAGGATATTAGCCAAGGTTTCCCAAACTGATAGAACAATTGCTGCGCAGCTTCAACCAATCAACCAATCAAACCATCTTCATAGTATCATAAACAGCTGAAGATAACAACCCCGGTACCGGAACCATAACAATGTAACATGTCACAAAGGACAGGGGAAATGACACAGAGTCATACCCAAAACGACTAGCTAGAATACTCACCAAAGGAGCTAGCTCATGCCAACCAAGGCCAATCTGGATGAGGAAAGAAGGACCAATGGGCGATGCTATACTGGACTTGGCGTGTGACATTATAGCATTATCCATTGCCTGACTCGAACACAAGTAACCAGCTGAACTTTCAAATAAATTCTAAGTAATAAATACTAGCTTAAATAAACAACCAATAATTCCAAAGTAGGGAACCATTCCAAATAAATCACCATAAAGATGAACCAATCCAAACAACACATCAAAGATGTTCAACATTCCCAAAACGATACTTAATCAAATTCCATAACATATTTGTTCACAAAGGAACCATTTTACCAACCTAGAGTGTTCCACAATGACCATCTAAGTCAACTAGAATAGTACCCAAAACCTAGACCAATTTTAAACGTTTTTGTGTTATGAAACACTTACAGAGAGCTCGACCTAATATGAACCTGAAACTCAATTAAATAAACCCACTCATCTCGAAGTACTCAAGGAGATTTTTAAAACGATAGTTTACACGTCTAAGACGGAGTCCAGATGAAGAAGTTATGGCCTCCGGAAGATTTCACGTAAAACGGACAACCTGGGGAAAAGAGAGGGGGGGGGGGTGCGCACGCCTCCCTTAAAAGGGTGCGTGCGCCTCCTTTGATCAGAAGGTGGAGTTTTGAAACACACGAGGGAGCGCACGCCTCCTTAAAAAGGGTGCGCGCGCCTCCTTAGATCAGAAGGTCTGAGTTTTGAAGCATAAGAGGGAGCGCACGCCTCCCTAGAAAGGGTGCGCGCGCCTCCTTGCCCGGAGGAGCAAAATCCGGCCATTTTTCTGGGTTTGATCTACTTTTCTTACCAAAACACAACTTTCTCAAAATAAATCCTTTCAACAAGCCTAACAATGAACCCAAACAACTTATAAACTTATAAGGGACCTAAATAACAACATCTATCAACCGAAACTAAGATTTAACCCCAACATTCATATTATCATAAATTTAACCAAAAATCCAAATAAATTCTAAACTCAACCAAAACATCATATATATCAATAAAGAATCATTCAAACAAGTGATGAACATTTTAGCATAAAAATGGGGGAAAAGTAACTTACTTGGAATTTATCAAAGATGACGGAATTCGAAATTTCTTAGATCTACACGATCCTATCGACGATCTAAACATTTTTCATAAAATGAGCAATAAGAAATAGAGAGAGAAAGATGATCAAAATGAAGGAAGAGGGAGAGAGTTCTTACATTTCACCAATGGAGGAGAGAGAGAGAAAAAGAGTGTGTGTGTGTGTGTGCAGGAGAGAGTGAGGGAGAGGGAGGGAGTAAGTAGAATTATTTCAAAATTTTACACCTAGGCCCCCTCTACTACTACTACTACCACTACTACTACTACCCCTAATATCCTCTTCTCTAATAATTTCCTTACTTCATACTAGCACAAATGACTAATTAAAAATTGCTAGGCATAAAAATATTTTGAGATATAAATGCACACATAAATATTTAAATAGATAAATAAATAAGCATATAAATAAATAAATATTTACGACTAAGAAAATAGACGGGATTTCGGGTTGTGACATTCACTCATCCTTAAAGAAAATTCGACCCGAATTTTAAACATACTTACCCGAAACAAAAAGCCACGGATACTTCCTCTCTATCTCTTCTCGAAGCTCCCACATTGATTCTTCAAAATTGTGATTCCTCCATAGCACTCTAACCAACGCAATGCTTTTATTCCTTAATTCTTGCACTTTGGTATCAAGAATCTGAAACGGACGTTCCTCATATGACATGTCAGGCTCTATATCCTCCGGTACCCTCGGTAACACGTGAGATGGATCATGCAAATACTTTTGAAGCATAGAAACATGAAAGACGTTATGCAACTGGTCTAGAGAAGATGGCAACGCAAGTCGATAAGCAAGAAGCCCCACTTTTCCCAAAATCTCAAACGGTCCAATAAACCTCGGAGCCAATTTACCCTTCTTCCCAAACCTTCGAATACCCACCTTCAGGGATACCTTCAAGAATATAAAGTCTCCGGTCTGAAAATTAAGATCCCGTCTTCGATGATCGGCATAGCTCTTCTGTCTACTCTGGGCCGTCTTCAATCGATCCCGAATAACTCTGACTTTCTCAACTGAATCCTGAATCAAATCAATACCCCATATCTTCACTTCCCCGATCTCATCCCAACAGATAGGTGATCGACACTTTCTTCCATACAACGCCTCATAAGGAGCCATCTCGATGCTAGCCTGATAACTGTTATTATAAGATAATTCCACTAAAGGTAAATGCGTATCCCAAGAATCAGAAAAGTCTACCGAACAAGCTCGAAGCATATCCTCTAGAATCTGAATAGTTCTCTCGGATTGACCGTCAGTCTGAGGGTGAAAAGCTGTACTGAATCTCAAATCTGTACCCAAAGCTACCTGTAGTGCTTTCCAGAATCTGGAAGTAAACCTCAGATCTCGATCTAATACAATGCTAACCGGAACCCCATGCAATTTCACAATCTCATTAATATAAAGGGTCGCAAGTTTTTCCATCGAGTATCTAATATCAGTCGGTACGAAATGAGCAGACTTGGTCAGTCTATCCACGATCACCCAAACACTGTCATACTACCTACGGGTACGAGGCAGTCCCGTAACAAAATCCATAGTCACATGTTCCCATTTCCACTCCGGAATCTCTAATGGATGAAGTAGTCCTGCGGGTCTCTGATGCTCAGCTTTGACCTGCTGACAAGTTAAACACTTCGATACATACTCAGCTATTTCCCTCTTCATGTTGTTCCACCAAAAATGTTGTTTCAGATTTTGGTACATCTTCGTACTACCGGGATGAATAGTATATCTCGATTTATGACCCTCATCTAAAACTTGCCTCTTTATACCACCAACATCGGGCACACACAAACGTCCACGAAAAGTTAACACTCCAACCGGACTGATAGAAAAATCCTCGAAGTTATTCTCCTTCATTTTACCCATTATTTTTACTAACTCTGGATCTTCTTTCTGAGCTTCCTTTATTCTTTGGATTAGGGTCGGAGATACCCTAATATTCGCAAAAATATCCCCATGTGTCGATTCACGAGGACATCAATCTCGAACATCCTCTAGCATTTTCCACTCTCGAACCATCATCGAAGCCACATAAGATTTTCTACTAATCGCATCAGCTACAACATTCGCTTTCCCCGGATGATAAGATATTTTACAATCATAATCCTTCAAAAGTTTCATCCATCTGCGCTGTCGGTTATTCAGTTCCTTCTGGGAGAAGATATACTTCAAACTCTTGTGATCCGTGAAAATCTCAAACTTTACCCCGTAAAGGTAATGCTTCCACTTATGAAGAGCAAATATAATAGCTGCCAATTCCATGTCGTGAGTAGGATAATTCTGTTCACTCGGGCTCAACTTCCTCGAAGCATACGCGATAACTTTCCCATTCTGCATTAAAACACAACCCAAGCCTTCCTTCGATGCATCACTATAAATCACTAGGTCATCGTTCCCATTAGGTAATGCTAATATCGGTGCAGTAGTCAACTTCTTCTTCAACTCTTCAAAACTGTTGTTACATTTTTCGGTTCACTCAAACGGAACATTCTTTCGGGTCAACTGAGTCATCGGTGTAGCAATCCGTGAAAACCCTTCTATAAACCTTCTGTAATACCCTGCTAACCCCAGAAAACTTCTGATCTCTGTCACTGTTTCTAGTCTCTTCCAATCAACAATAGCTTCTATCTTCGAAGGATCCACAGAAATCCCATCTTTAGAAATAACATGTCCCAGAAATGAAACTTTCTCGAGCCAAAATTCACACTTACTAAACTTCGCGAATAACTGCTCTTTTGCGAGTACTGATAAAACTGTCCTCAAATGTCGCTCGTGCTCTTCTCGAGATTTGGAATAAACAAATATATCATCAATGAAGACCACTACGAACATATCAAGATAAGGATGGAAAATCCTGTTCATCAAGTCCATAAATGCGGCAGGCGCGTTAGTCAACCCAAACGGCATAACCAAGAACTCATAATGACCATATCGGGTGCGAAAAGGAGTCTTCGGAATGTCTTCCGATCGAATTCTCAACTGATGGTACCCACTTCTCAAATCAAGTTTAGAGAATACCACTGACCCTTGAAGTTGATCGAACAAATCATCAATATGCGGTAGAGGATATTTGTTCTTCACCGTTACCTGATTCAACTTCCTGTAATCAATACACAACCTCAACGAACCGTCTTTCTTCCTTACAAACAAAACCGGTGCTCCCCACGGTGAAACACTAGGTCGAATAAATCCTCTATCAAGCAACTCCTGTAACTGGACCTTCAATTCCTTCAACTCTGCTGGAGCCATTCTATAAGGTGCTTTCGAAATCGGAGCTGTACCTGGTAATAGATCTATACAGAACTCTATCTCTCGATCGGGTATACTGTACTCTGAAAAGAAAACATCAGGAAATTCTCTAACTACCCGAACACTCTCTAACCCAGGTGATTCTCTCTTGGTATCTAGCACACTAGCCAAATAACGCTCACAACCACGATGCAACAATTTCCTAGCTTTCATATAAGAAATTATACGAATATTTTTACTCAAAGGAGTAGCCTCAAACACAAACTTAGGCACATTAGGAATAGAAAAAGTAACAACCTTCCTACGATAGTCAACTGAAGCATGATGTTTGCTCAGCCAATCCATACCCAAAATAACGTCAAAGTCTTGTATCGGAAGAACTACCAAATCCGCACACAAAACATGACCACAAATAAGCACATCACAAGCACGAAACACTTTATCAGTCACCAGACACTCTCCCATAGGAGTTGACACCTCTAACACATAAGGTAAGGACTCAGATGAAGCATTTAGCAAAGAAGCAAAGTGCACAGATATATATGAATGCGATGATCCTGGATCTATTAATGCACGGGCGCTCATACTAGACACAGAAATAATATCTCCTATCACTGAAGGATCATCAGTAGCCTGCTACTGGTTCATAGCAAAAACTCTTCCTTGAACCTTAGGCTTCCCTGTTGCATCTCTCTTTTGACCTTGAGCAGTACCAGCTCCACTTCCCGATGGCTGACCCTTAAACTTCGGACAATCCTTCACAAAGTGCCCCAACTAACCGCAATTAATACATTTCCCTTGCTTCTTCCAACACCGATCCTCAGAATGTCCTTCCCTCTGGCAATAAGAACAAAGTCTCCTATTCTGATTCCCTTGGTTCCCCGGAGTAGTACCCAGATTCCTTTGTAGTGGTTGTCCCCTGAACTGAGACTGCCTTCCTGAGTTACCTCCTCTGTTATCAACACGTGGAGGTGGTTGTGATCTGATCTGACCTCCTTGTTTACCCGTATTAACTGCCTCAGTCTTTCTCTTATGCTCTCCGATATCTTGCTCTATCAAGTAGGCACGGTCCACCGCATCCTGAAAAAGTTGAATTCTCTGGGCTATAACTTGAGTTCTGATAGCCGTCCTCAAGCCCCTGATAAACCTCATTTCCTTTTGTTCTTCGGTTCTTACAAGATAGTCACAATACCTAGCTAATTCTGTGAACTTAGCCGAGTATTGAGCTACCGTCAACAAGCCCTGCTCCAAGTTTAGGAACTCAATCTCCTTCCTATTCTGATCAACCAAAGGAACGAAGTGTTCCTTGAATTTCCTCACAAACAATTCCTAGGCATAAGGTACAAGAGTCGCATCCCAACTGGCCTTAAGTGTCTTCCACCAATGTTCAGCAGCCCCAACTAGCTTATAAGCCGCAAACCGAACCCTATCCTCGTCCGTGCAACCAAAGACATCATAGATCTTCTCCATTGACTCAACCCACATTTCAGCCTTTTTCACATCAGGCTCACCATCGTACTCAATCAGTTTCAACTTCAAGAACAGCTCCAACCCATATCGTGGTGGTGCTACATGTTCCTCTCTCGGCCCTTGGTCATGAATTGCTTTCATAGCCGCTTCAAACATACCCTGAAACATCGCACGATTTTCTTCCCGTAGATCGTTATGATTCGGAGTCCCACTGTGTAGACACCCCGCCTTGGACCTCTCACCCCGATTGCATACAAAGTATTTTTATTTAACTTATTTTCGTTAATTTCTGTTACTTCGGTTAAGTTCCTAACTGATTCCGTTAGTTTTGGACTAAACTGGATAACAGAGTTAACTTTTAGGGTCATTCTGTCCTTTTCTGCCGCGGGCGCTTCCGGAACTGTTAACGGGCTGCGCGCGCGTCTCGCCCCAAAAGCGGGACTCGCGCGCTTCCCATTTTGGCAGTAACGGATTCTACCTTATTTCCCTCCCTTTTCTTATTTGCAACATCTCTTTCTTGATCACAAAAGACTTCTTTTCTCATCCACATTCATCCCCCCTAGTTTTTTAACCTTCAATCCCATTATTCTAGCCATCTCTTTAAAACAAAATAATTCACTTTTATTTTATTTGATTTTCTTTTATTTCTTTTATTTATTATTTTATTTATCTTATTTTCTATTGGTCAATTCCATCTCACATGGATTGACCAATTTCCCTCCAACCTTTCCCTCTATTTTTTACCTATAAAAACCATCATCTTCTACCTTAGAAAGGGACTCTTTTTGGACTCTTTTTACACTCTTTGGACCTTAATCTCACATTTTCACTACACCTACAATATACACAATTCTCTACACAAATTCTCCAACAAGAGTTTCTATACAACAAATTGTTCTACAACAATTTCATTACAAGAACAACACTTTCAAGTCAAGGTTCCAAGTCCTCTTTCTCAAGGTACAACTCCATTTTCTTCCTTTGTTTTCTTCTTCTTGATGTATGCAATCCCCATTAATGGGATATGACCAACATGACTACTTCACATATTGAAGTTAGTTAAGGTTATCTCCCTATATTTTAATCTTAACTTTAATTCACCATGTTAATTTCTCTTCATCTCTTAATGTAATTCTTTAACATTACTTGTTACATGTAATCTTTATCATTAAATAAATAAAACAATTCTATTTTATTTTCCCTTTATTTCCCCTTTTCTTCTCATCACAATTGTTAGCACATTTCTATCTAATTAATTGAAGGACATATAAATATTAGAACACCAATAGTAGCAAGACCCGCGTAAGCGGGGCGGAGTGGGTTTTTAAGTACTTCCCACTCCATCACCTAACCCCCGAACCCTTCTCTCCCGAATCTCTGGTTTTGTACATAAATTAGGCTATTTCTAGGTTTTTCTTATGTTCCTTTAAAAACATAGGTGGCGACTCTAAACAATCTAAAATCAAGTTAGACATCCTAGGATAATTCACCGCTCTCGCCAAGTTGTGGTTTCCCGGGGTATCTACACACTGGGACCTTCACCAGCTCTTTTTCTAGCCATTTTGAACAATTACCTGCATAAAACATCAACCGTTACTCACTCCGAACACAACTACCCTCCTAGGTCATTCTAGTCCACCTACACTTAAACTTAGAGCTAAACCATAGCTCTGATACCAACTGTCGCGATCCCGACCCCGCGGGTCGGGAGCTCGCGAGCTGGATATCGACTTAATAATTAAAACACCAAAATACAGAAGATAAAAATTCCTCATTAACCCAAGAGATGTAACACAAGGTTTTAGAGATCCATTTTTAACAACAATAAAATACAACTAGTATAAGCTCCACAAGCTTACACCAAAATACAAAAGATTACAAATCTAAATGACGTCATAGTTTGGTAATACTATCCCAAAAGGTTATACATTTAAGTAATCTAAACCGACAACAACCTGCCCAAAAGTCACGATCACTCTCGACGTCCTCCTCGTGATCAGCGAGTCCTATTACTTTCCTCCTGGGGGGGGGGGTTAAGGAAAAAAAAAAGATGAAAGAAAGGGGGTGAGATAAATCTCAATAAGTTTCTAATGCAACTACATGACATGCTATGATGCAATAACAGTAATAAATCTCATATAGCACGTAGCAAATAACAGTTAACATATAGCAGCGGAAATAAACAAGTAACAAAGGATATTAGCCAAGGTTTCCCAAACTGATAGAACAATTGCTGCGCAGCTTCAACCAATCAACCAATCAAACCATCTTCATAGTAGCATAAACAGCTGAAGATAACAACCCCGGTACCGGAACCATAACAATGTAACATGTCACAAAGGACAGGGGAAATGACACAGAGTCATACCCAAAACGACTAGCTAGAATACTCACCAAAGGAGCTAGCTCATCCCAACCAAGGCCGATCTGGATGAGGAAAGAAGGACCAATGGGCGATACTATACTGGACTTGGCTTATGCCATTATAGCATAAGCCAATGATTCCAAAGTAGGGAACCATTCCAAATAAATCACCATAAAGATGAACCAATCCAAACAACACATCAAAGATGTTCAACATTCCCAAAACGATACTTAATCAAATTCCATAACATATTTGTTCACAAAGGAACCATTTTACCAACCTAGAGTGTTCCACAATGACCACCTAAGTCAACTAGAATAGTACCCAAAACCTAGACCAATTTTAAACGTTTTTGTGTTATAAAACACTTACAGAGAGCTCGACCTAATCTGAACCTAAAACTCAATTAAATAAACCCACTTATCTCGAAGTACTCAAGGAGATCTTTAAAACGATAGTTACACGTCTAAAACGGAGTCCGGATGAAGAAGTTATGGCCTCCGGAAGATTTCACGTAAAACGGACAACCTGGGGAAAAGAGAAGGGGGGGGGGGGGGGTGCGCACGCCTCCCTTAAAAGGGTGCGCGCACCTCCTTTGATCAGAAGGTGGAGTTTTGAAACACACGAGGGAGTGCACGCCTCCTTAAAAAGGGTGCGCGCGCCTCCTTGCCCGGAGGAGCAAAATCCGGCCATTTTTCTGGGTTTGAGCTACTTTTCTTACCAAAACACAACTTTCTAAAAATCAATCCTTCCAACAAGCCTAACAATGAACCCAAACAACTTATAAACTTATAAGGGACCTAAATAACAACATCTATCAACCCAAACTAAGATTTAACCCCAACATTCATATTATCATAAATTTAACCAAAAATCCAAATAAATTCTAAACTCAACCAAAACATCATATATATATCAATAAATCATCATTCAAACAAGTGATGAACATTTTAGCATAAAAATGGGGGAAAAGTAACTTACTTTGAATTTATCAAAGATGACGGAATTCGAAATTTCTTAGATCTACACGATCCTATCGACGATCTAAACATTTTTCATAAAATGAGCAATAAGAAATAGAGAGAGAGAGATGATCAAAATGAAGGAAGAGGGAGAGAGTTCTTACATTTCACCAATGGAGGAGAGAGAGAGAAAAAGAGTGTGTGTGTGTGTGTGCAGGAGAGAGTGAGGGAGAGGGAGGGAGTAAGTAGAATTATTTCAAAATTTTACACCTAGGCCCCCTCTACTACTACTACTACCACTACTACTACTACCCCTAATATCCTCTTCTCTAATAATTTCCTTACTTCATACTAGCACAAATGACTAATTAAAAATTGCTAGGCATAAAAATATTTTGAGATATAAATGCACACATAAATATTTAAATAGATAAATAAATAAGCACATAAATAAATAAATAAATATTTACGACTAAGAAAATAGAGACGGGATTTCTGGTCGTGACATCTATTACCAGGTACAACTCCGATCTCGAAAGCACCTTATAGAATGGCTCTAGCAGAGTTCAAAGAACTGAAGGTTCAGTTACAGGAGTTGCTTGATAGAGGATTTATTCGACCTAGTGTTTCACCGTGGGGAGCACCGGTTTTGTTTGTAAGGAAGAAAAACGGTTTGTTGAGGTTGTGCATTGATTACAGAAAGTTGAATCAGGTAACGTTGAAGAAAAAATATCCTCTACCGCATATTGATGATTTATTCGATCAACTTCAGGGGTCAGTGGTATTTTCTTAACTTGATTTGAGGAGTGGATACCATTAGTTGAAAATTCGATCGGAAGATATTCCGAAGACTGCTTTTCGCACCCGATATGGTCATTATGAGTTCTTGGTTATGCCGTTTGGGTTGACTAATGCACCAGCCGTGTTTATGGACTTGATGAACAGAATTTTCTATCCTTATCTTGATGCGTTCGTAGTGATCTTCATTGATGATATACTTGTCTATTCTAAATCTCGAGAGGAGCACGATCAACATCTGAGGACAGTTTTATCAGTACTCGCAAAAGAACAGCTATTCGTGAAGTTTAGTAAGTGTGAATTTTGGCTCGAAAAAGTTTCATTTCTGGGTCATGTTATTTCTAAAGATGGGATTTCTGTGGATCCTTCGAAGATAGAAGCTATTGTTGATTGGAAGTGACCAGAAACAGTGACTGAGATCAGGAGTTTTCTGGGGTTAGCAGGGTATTACAGGAGGTTTATAGAAGGGTTTTCACGAATTGCTACACCGATGACTCAGTTCCGAAAGAATGTTCTGTTTGAGTGGACCGAGAAGTGTAACAACAGTTTTGAAGAGTTGAAGAAGAGGTTGACTACTGCACCAATTTTAGCATTGCCTAATGGGAGCGATGACTTAGTGATTTATAGTAATGAATCGAAGGAAGGCTTGGGTTGCATCTTAATGCAGAATGAGAAAGTTATCGCGTATGCTTCGAGGAAGTTGAGTCCGAGTGAACAGAATTATCCTACGCACGACTTGGAATTGACAGCTATTGTATTTTCTCTTCATAAGTGGAAGCACTACCTTTACGGGGCAAAATTTGAGATTTTCACGGATCACAAGAGTTTGAATTATCTTTTCTCCCAGAAGGAACTAAATAACCAACAGCGCAGATGGATGGAACTTTTGAAGGACTATGATTGTAAAATATCTTATCATCCGGGAAAGGCGAATGTTGTAGCTGATGCAATTAGTAGAAAATCTTATGTGGCTTCGATAATGGTTCGAGAGTGGAAAATGCTTGAGGATGTTCGAGACTGGTGTCCTCGTAAATCGAGACATAGGGCTATTTTTTCGAACATTAGGGTATCTCCAACCCTAATTCAGAGAATAAAGGAAGCTCAGAAACAAGATCCAGAGTTAGTGAAAATAATGGGTAAAATGAAGGAGAAGAACTTTGAGGATTTTTCTATCAGTTCGAATGGACTGTTAACCTTTCGTGGATGTTTGTGTGTTCCCGATGTTGATGGTATAAATAGGCAAGTTTTGGATGAGGGTCATAAATCGAGATATACTATTCATCCCGATAGTATGAAGATGTACTAAAATCTGAAGCAACATTTCTGGTGGAACAACATGAAGAGGGAAATAGCTGAGTATGTATCAAAGTGTTTAACTTGTCAGCAGGTCAAAGCTGAGCATCAGAGACCCGCAGGACTACTTCAACCATTAGAGATTCCGGAGTGGAAATGGGAACATGTGACTATGGATTTTGTTTTAGGACTACCTCGTACCCGTAGGAGTTATGATAGTGTTTGGGTAATCGTGGATAGACTGACCAAGTCTGCACATTTCTTACCGATTGATATTAGATACTCGATAGAAAAGCTTGCGACCCTTTATATTAATGAGATTGTGAAATTACATGGGGTTCCGGTTAGCATTGTATCAGATCGTGATCCGAGATTTACTTCTAGATTTTGGAAGGCATTACAGAAAGCTTTGGGTACCGATTTGAGGTTCAGTACGGCTTTTCACCCTCAGACTGACGGTCAATCCGAGAGGACTATTCAGATTCTAGAAGATATGTTACGAGCTTGTTCGGTAGACTTTTCTGATTCTTGGGATACGCATTTACCTTTAGTGGAATTCTCTTATAATAACAGTTATCAGGCTAGCATCGAGATGGCTTCTTATGAGGCTTTGTATGGAAGAAAGTGTAGATCACCTATCTGTTGGGATGAGATCGGGGAAGCGAAGATATGGGGTATTGATTTGATTCAGGATTCAGTTGAGAAAGTCAGAGTTATTCGGGATCGATTGAAGACAGCCCAGAGTAGACATAAGAGCTATGCCGATCATCGAAGACGGGAGCTTAATTTTCAGACCAGAGACTTTGTATTCTTGAAGGTATCTCCAAAGGTGGGTATTCGAAGGTTCGGGAAGAAGGGTAAATTGGCTCCGAGGTATATAGGACCGTTTGAGATTTTGGAAAAAGTGGGGCTTCTTGCTTATCGACTTGCGTTGCCATCTTCTTTAGACCGGTTGCATAACGTCTTCCATGTTTCTATGCTTCGGAAGTATTTGCATGATTCATCTCACGTGTTACCGAGGGTTGTCGACACCCCGCCTTGGACCGCTCACCCCGATTGCACATTTGATCTTGTGTTTCTCCCCATTTTAAGTGTTTCTCGTTAGTTTCTGTCACTTCCGTTAAGTTCCTGACTGACTTCGTTAAGTCCAGGGACTAAACTGAATAACAGAGCTGACTTTCTAGTCCATTCTGTCAAAATTGCCTTCTCTGAGTCGCGTGCCTCCGACAGGAGGATCCAGACGCGCGCGCCTCTGGGCGTCAGTTACTGATTTCTGGCCAGGATTCTCTCCCTTGCTCAATTTACAGGATTTTGCCCGAGAAAGATTTCTTGGTGACTGAGTTTTGGCACCAAAAACATCTCTCTTTCACCTATAAAAACCCCCCTTTACCTCCATTTTCAAGGACCTTGCACAAAAAAGACCTTGACCTTGGACCTTTGGCTCTCAATCTCATATTACAATAAACCAAATTTCCTACTTTCAAAGCATTTTCCAAAAGATTTCTCCAAGTAATTCAACAAGAAGTGTTTGAAGTCTCTTGAAGTCTAGGTAAAGCTATTTCTTTCCCATTCTCAACTTCATCTCTTTTCTCTCTCGTTTTGTATTATCAAAGTGCAATCACTCAAATCATTTTGGGATATGACTCTAATGATCACCTCATCTCATTGAGGTCGGTTAAAGAGTTATCTCCTACATTCCAAACTCTATTTTACAACCCCTTTTTATGATTTAAAGAAGAAGAAGAAGAACGTTCATCATTCATGTAGATTTTGATCAAGCAAGACTAACTTTAGTTGGGCGAGATGGGTGTTTCGGTACTTCCCATCTCGTAATCTAACCCCCGAACCTCAAAACAAGGAATCTCTGTTTTCGTAATCAAACTTAGGCTATTATCAATAGGTTTTTCTTATGTTCCTCAAAACATAGGTGGCGACTCTAAAAACAAGTTAGACATCCTAGGATAACTCCGCGCGCTCTAGCCTAAAGCCGTGGTTCCTCCCGGGGTATCTACAGTGGCGACTCCGCTGGGGAGTTAATTTGAGGGTTAAACTTGCATTCTGATCAAAATCTATATCTTTTCTGGGCATTCTGACTCCTGATGGGGGAGGCGCGCGCTTCCGGCCTCTTCAGCCTAAGGCGCGCGCATCCCGCATCAAGGACCAGAATCGCCCGCTTCTTCATGTTCTTCATTTTCTTCTTCTGCTATTCTCCACTAATCATTTCTGCAGGGGTTACAATATACATATAGGACCAGGGCAATCCCCTGAGTCCAAAATCTGACAATCTGACAGGTATACCCAGAAGCGCGCGCCTCCCAATAGCATTGCGCCAGGCGCGTGCGTCTCGTATCAACACTCAGAGGTGCACGCTTCTGGGTTGGTTCCCAGAACAGAAACAAGTCTCAGAACAGAGTAGTATGATGGGGGTGTGGGCACAGTTGCCGGCATCAGTGGTTATTCTGAACTTCGGACTATTTTAATTTTATGATCTATTTTATCGGTCACACGGGTGATTCGAAAGTTGTAATTATGTGCTTATTTGTTTTTTATTTCTAAAAAAAAAATATAAAAAATATTTTGTCACTTGTTAGACCTCACACTACATGAACATATTCTTATGAACTGCTCACTATCGAGTCGCACAAGTCCAACCCCAAACCCGTCGAGGCCCATCCTAGAAAGTTTCAAGCTCCACTCGACCTTGGCTCTTTCGAAGCGGTAAACCTCAGCCCGTGGCGTAGTTCATGACTACATGCCGGGGGTGACCTTTGAGCCTCATGTTCAAGCCGAGCACAAGCCACACAATTCTAGTTAGGGTCTAACACTCCGTGACTCAAGTTGGTTTCCATGTACCGAGATTTCCCTAAACTAATGTCTTCAAATCATACATGCCAACTTGTTGAAATGGACGCAATAAAAATCCGTCCCCAAAAGTGGTTGAAAGCAGGAATTTGAAATTGCGAGAGATAGTGGGGCGCTCCCTGTGTGAGCGGCTTTTATTGATAGAGGGGGTGGAATGATCCGTTAGGTGAACCTACCAGCTGAATATGTTGAATGAGGCCATTAGTGAACCTTTGAATGAGGCCGTTAGTGAGCCTTTTGGAGAGGTCGTTAGTGAACCTTTGAAGAGGCCGTTAGTGAACCCTTGTAGAGGCCGTTGGTGAACCTTTGGAGAGGCCGTTGGTGAACCTTTGAGGAGGCCGTTAGTGAACCTTTGGAGAGGCCGTTGGTGAACCTTTGAGGAGGCCGTTAGTAAACCATTGGAGAGGCCGTTAGTGAACCTGTGAAGAGGCCGTTAGTGAACCTTTGAGGACGAATCCGTTAGTGAAATCCGTTGATGAGGCCGTTAGTGAACCCTTGAATGAGGCCATTAGTGAACCTTTGAGGAGGCCGTTAGTGAACCTTTGTTGACGAATCCGTTAGTGAAATTCGTTGATGAAATATTGCTTTGAGGTCGCGTGCCACTTACAGTCACACTTGACTTTTTGACTTGTGGGGTGCGGGCACAGTTAACCGCGACCAGAAGAATGTTCCTGCTGGGGATGAAATGTTGAGATTGACTCTTGAGGGGGGTATGGCACCCGTGACAGAACTTAGGGAGTTCGGAATCTGGAGAAGGACAGCCTACTTTTGAGTGGGAGTTTCTATCCTACTTTCAATCTTTGACATGCCTTAAGGGCGGACCAGAAGAAGGTGTGCCCAACTGGGTGTCCGAGGACCGGGGCTGTGTCTTGATTTAGGCTGGAGATCTCTGACAAGGCCTTTTCTGAAGTGATCTAGACTTGGGAGGCGCGCGCTTTCCTTTGTAGGCTTAGGACGCGTGAGCATTTTAGACCGCTGGCGGGTGGCACGCGCTTCTGGGAGGCGGAATTCCGGGCTTGACATTTGCTGGCCAAAAAAACCCCAACAGCTATAATATCATCTTCTGTTCGACCACTTGATTCTCACAGCTCCTTTCTGCCATTTTTGAACATCATATTATTGCTCAACTTTGCTTGTGATCAACATTTTCCATGGCTTCCAATTCTTTTGTTCTTGATGCAAAGGTTGTTAGTGGGTATGAAAAGGACTTGGAAACTTTTGTGTATTCTTTCAAGACCCATCCCAAGAAGGCGTTCATTAAAGACTTCGGGTTCCGAATTCTTTTCACTTTGCGGACGTTGAAGCCGGATTGGGATTTGTTGAGAGCTGCCGCGGCTTTCTGGGATTGCGATAGCCATACCTTCAACTTTTCAGCTAATGAAATGGTGCCGACTGTTGATGATTTCGGGGCCATCCTTGGCATGCCTTTGGCTGGTCGGATTGCTGTCTCTAAATATCACCGTGGTGCCATTGACTCTTGGGTTGAGTTACTGAATCTCCCCGTTGAGGACGTGAGGAAGATGTTGCACGGTACTGTGATTGACATAACTGAGTTGCCGATGTTCTTCAGTTTACACTCGGAGGATCCGGTGGTTCAATCTTTCAAGAGGAATGCCATGGCCGCTTGTCTATTTAGTGAAGTACTGTTTATCACACCCTTCGGGACTGCGGATGTGCAATTGGCTGAGATTATTTTGCAAGCCAAGGAGCAACAATTTAGTATAATCCTTCTTATTGTAGGGGAGACGTTGCACGGCCTTGATGAGTTACATAGGATGGACAAGATGTGTCGGGGAAGCCCTTTGCTCTTGACCATATGGCTCCGAGAACACTTCAAGATTTATTCCCCGGATGGTGATTTGTCTCCTTTTGCTGTTCATAGGAGGAAGCTGTTGATCCGGGATTTATCTGAAGACGGTTGGAAGAAATTCTTTGCCTCTCGGGTAACCGTCGATATTGAGTGGTGCCCTTCTTCTTGGGGTCTTCGTCCTTTTGTGGAATGGACTCTTGGTTTTCAGCACGTGGTTGTGCCTGGCTTGAGAGATTCTTCATTTTACTTGCCAGAGCGGGTTCTGCAGCAGTTTGGTCGCCAACAGATAATTCCTTTTCCGAGAGACGGAATGCTTCGTCCAGTTGCTTACATGGGTCCGGACTTCTTGAGTGAGCTTCAGTCGGCTTGGGGGGATGATCGCAACCGTTGGGCTTTTGCTCCTCTGCATCGGGGAGTGTCTTCCTTCCCGAGAGCTACTTGGATTATTTGTTCGGCACCCTTTACCGTGGCATCACTTGGGTCGATGTGCTTCGTACCGAGTTGATGGGAAAGGGTTTTGAGCCTAGCAGCGTCTTGAGATATAGGGAGGCTGCTGCTGATTCGAGTAACATTCTTGCTGACCCTTTCGGTACTTCTTTAGATGACTTTTATGCTAGGAGACGTGCCGCAACACAGAAGGTTTCGGTGCGTATTAGTGTTCCTCCGTTATCCAAGAAGAAAAGGATTGAGAGACGATCGGGTGGTCCTTTAAAGGCTAAGAGAAAATTGGACTTTTCGTAGTACCCTAAGAGATTGCAATAAAGTTAGACCACTTTGTTTTAGGATTTAATGTTTTGATGTCTTTTGTTGCTCAATAAATCCGTTGTAATGGCTTGAATAATTCATTGAATGAATAAAAATTGCATCTTGTTATTTGAAGTGAATTGGGTATTTTTGATATGTTTTAGACCGCACCCGAAGGTTGCCTACGTTCCTCCATTTGGGAGGCTCAGGTCTCCGTAGTTCAAACAAACAAAGACCATTTATTTTTATTTTATTATTTTTTTTTGTATGTGTGCACCCTGTTTTTTTACCTAGACTGCCCTTTCGGGTTTTCAATCTAGCGGGCTTCTTTTTTGCACGTGCTCTAATTTTTACCTAGGCCGCCCTCGCGGGTTTTCAACCTAGCGAGCGATTTTTTTTTTTTTTTTTTTTTTATGGTCTTTGTTTATTAAGCATAGAACCTCTTGAGCTTGTCGAGGTTGACCTCCTTTGGCAGCTGCTCACCATCTAAATCCACGAGTCGGACTGCACCGCCGCTTAGTATCTTTTTTACCACGTACGGACCGATCCATCGGGGTCCCCATTTCCCCAGGGGATTCATGGCATTAGGAGGATGTTGTCTTAAGACCAAATCTCCCAAATTGATGTTTCGAGGCTTCACCTTTTTGATGAAAGCTCTTGCCATCCTTTGCTGATACGCCCTTATGCGTTCGAGTGCTCTTAGCCTTTTCTCGTCGAGTAAGGCTAGCTGTTCATATCAACTTTGCATCCAGTCGACCTCGTTGACTTGATTCTCGAGGAGGACCCGTAGAGATGGGACTTCAAGTTCGATTGGGAGTACGGCTTCAGAACCATAGACTAATGCATACGGAGTTTATCCTGTTGTTGACCGTATTGATGTGCGGTAGCCCCACAATGCTAACGGTAGCTTCTCGGGCCAGTCCCTTCCTGTTGAGGCCATTTTCTTGACGATGGTCTCGATGGTCTTATTTGCTGCTTCAACCGCGCCATTTGCTTGGGGACGGTAAGGAGATGACTTGTGTTTGGTGATCTTGTATTCTACCAAAAGTGCATCCATTTCCTTCTCAAAGTGAGAGCCGTTGTCGGAAATGATTTCATGAGGCACGCCGTATCGGCACATGATATTAATCTTTACAAATTCGGCCACTTTCTTGGCATTGAGGGTCCGATAGGCTTGTGCTTCGACCCACTTTGTGAAGTAGTCGATGGCCACTAGGACGAATGACTGCCCATTGCTTCCGGCAGGATGGACTTTACCGATGATGTCTATCCCCCAACAAGAGAAAGGCCAAGGTGTGACCATGTTGTAATGTTGCGAGGGTGGACCGTGTTGCAGATTAGCATGGAATTGGTACTTGGCACACCTTTTGACTTTCTCGATACAGTCTCGTTCCATAGTGCTCCAATAGTAACCAATGTGGAGTATCTTCTTGACTAGCATAAACCCATTCATGTGGGGTCCACACTCTCCTTCGTGCACTTCACACATTATCTCTTGAGCTTCGGCCTCATTGGCGCATAAGAGATTGATCCCGTCGTGGTGCCTTTTGTAGACTCGGTCCCCAATCAGTACGTACCGAGAGGCTAGCCTTTGCAGAGCCGCTTGAGACTTCTTATTGCTATTCTCGGTATAAGTGCCATCTTTGAGGAAATTCATGATATCCGAATACCACGGGGAGTTTGTTTGAACCTCGTTGATCTCGATACTCATGCAGTACGCCGGACTGTTCCTTCGGGCAATTTTGAAAGGCTTCACCATTTTTCCTTTGGGCATTTCGACTAATGAAGCTATAGTGGCCAGTGCATCGGCGAAGCGATTTTTATCCCTTGGCAGGTAGTTGAAAGCGATCTCTTGGAATTGTTCAACCAATTCTTCAAGGAGTTGACCATACTGTTGGAGGGTCGGGTCTTGGATTCGCCATTTACCCGATTGCTGATTGATAAGGAGCAAAGAGTCGCCGAATACTTCTAGTTCCGTGACGTTTCTTTCGAGAGCTGCTTCGAGCCCTGCTATGCATGCTTCGTACTCGGCAATGTTGTTGGTAGCTTCGAATTCCAGACGGATGGCAATGGGAGTGTAGATGTCTTTTGGATCGACAAGCAATACTCCTATACCAAAACCGTATTTATTGGCGGCGCCATCGAAAAAAAGTTGCCACTTATTTTCCTCGGTTTCAGTACAAATTAAATGCTCGTCGGGGAACTGTACGTCTTCCCCCTTCACTTCGTCACACGGGAATTCGGCAAGCTGGTCACTGAACACTTTCCCCCTGACGGATTTTAGTGTGACGTAAGTGATATCATAGCCGGCGAGCATGAAGTACCATTTGGCTATTCTTGTTGACATGAAAGGCTTCTCGAAGATGTAGCGGAGCGGGTCCACCTTTGCTACTAGCTTGATTGGGAAAGCTTCCCTATAGTGTTTGAGCTTTTGAGTAACCTAAACCAATGCTGCACATGACTTCTCTAAGACAGAGTAGTTCTTTTCGCCTCCTTAGAATCGGCGACTGACAAAATAAATGGCATTCTCCTTTGTGGACTCTTGTTGCTCTTGTGCTAACATAGCCCCTAGGGCTTCATCATTGACAGTGAGATAGAGCAAAAGAGGCTTCTCTTTGTGTGGCGGAACTAGAACAAGAGGGCACGTCAAGTAATGCTTCACTTGGTCGAAGGCTTCTTGGAACGCGTTGGTCCATTCTAAAGCCACATTCTTCTTGAGTAGCTTGAAGATTGGCTCGCACATGGAAGTGAGTTGGTGCACAAACCGACTGATGTATTGCAGTCTGCCCATGAAGCCTTTGATCTATTTCTGCGTCTTTGGTGGAGGCATGTCAATGATTGCCTTGATTTTGGAAGGATCTACTTCAATTCCCCTTTCAGTGACCATATAACCAAGGACTTTGCCTCGGATAACCCCAAACGTGCACTTTGCAGGGTTGAGCCTCATCTTGTGTTGACGAAGCCTTTCGAAGAACTTGCGGAGATCGATTAAATGTTGACCATCGGTCCCTTTGGAGTGAATGATCATGTCGTCCACATAGACCTCGATTTCTTTGTGAATCATATCGTGGAACAAGTCTGTCACGGCTCTTTGGTAGGAAGCCCCAGCGTTTCTTAACCCAAATGGCATGACTGTGTAGCAAAAGGTACCCCACGGTGTTGTGCAGGCTATATTATGTTGATCTTCCTCGGCCATGAGAATCTGATTGTACCCAGCGAACCCATCCACGAATGAGCGAACCTCGTAGGCAGCAGTGGAGTCGACCAGCATGTCGATGTTAGGTATTGGAAAATCATCTTTTGGGGAAGCTTTGTTCAAATCCCGGAAGTCCACACAAACTCGAACCTTGCCGTTTGCCTTTCTGACTGTCACGATGTTGGGTAACCATGTCGGATACTTGATAACCTTGATGAAACCCACACTGAGGAGCTTCTCGATCTCTTCTTTGACTTGCAGAGACCATTCTGGCTTGATCTTTCTGAGCTTCTGCTTTACTGGCTTAGCATCTTCTCTGATCGGAATTCTGTGCTCCGCTACCTTTTTGTCCAAACCCGGCATGTCTTTATATGACCATGCGAACACATCCACGAACTCCTATCGAGTCTTTGCCTTTTCTTGGTGATGTCCTCGGCGGGTGTTTTTAACTTTCGTCGACGCGTTTTGCTTTGCAATCCACGTCACAGAGGGGCTCTGTAGACACCTCGTCTTGGACCGCTCACCCCGATTGCACATTTGATCTTGTGTTTCTCCCCATTTTAAGTGTTTCTCGTTAGTTTCTGTCACTTCCGTTAAGTTCCTGACTGACTTCGTTAAGTCCAGGGACTAAACTGAATAACAGGGCTGACTTTCTAGTCCATTCTGTCAAAATTGCCTTCTCTGAGTCGCGCGCCTCCGACAGGAGGATCCAGACGCGCGCGCCTCCCACCCCCAAAGCAGGAAGCGCGTGCCTCTGGGCGTCAGTTACAGATTTCTGGCCAGGATTCTCTTCCTTGCTCAATTTACAGGATTTTTCCCAGGAAAGATTTCTTGGTGACTGAGTTTTGGCACCAAAAACATCTCTCTTTCACCTATAAAAACCCCCATTTACCTCCATTTTCAAGGACCTTGGACAAAAAAGACCTTGACCTTGGACCTTTGGCTCTGAATCTCATATTACAATAAACCAAATTTCCTACTTTCAAAGAATTTTCCAAAGGACTTCTCCAAGTAATTCAACAAGAAGTGTTTGAAGTCTCTTGAAGTCTAGGTAAAGCTATTTCTTTCCCATTCTCAACTTCATCTCTTTTCTCTCTCTTTTTGTATTATCAAAGTGCAATCACTCAAATCATTTTGGGACATGACTCGAATGATCACCTCATCTCATTGAGGTCGGTTAAAGAGTTATCTCCTACATTCCAAACTCTATTTTACAACCCCTTTTTATGATTTAAAGAAGAAGAAGAAGAACGTTCATCATTCATGTAGATTTTGATCAAGCAAGACCAACTTTAGTTGGGCGAGATGGGTGTTTCGGTACTTCCTGTAGACACCCCGCCTTGGACCTCTCACCCCGATTGCATACATAGTATTTTTATTTAACTTATTTTTATTAATTTCTGTTACTTCGGTTAAGTTCCTAACTGATTCCGTTAGTTTTGGACTAAACTGCATAACAGAATTAACTTTTAGGGTCATTCTGTCATTCTGTCATTTTTCACCCGCGGGCGCTTCCGGCACCGCCAGTGAGCCGCGCGCGCGTCCCGCCCCAAAAGCCGGACCCGCGCGCTTCCCACTTTGGCAGTAACGGATTGCACCTTATTTCCCTCCCTTTTCTTATTTACAAACATCTTTTCTTGATCACAAAAACCATCCTTTTACATCCACATTTATCCCCCATTTTCTCATTAACTCCCAATCCCAAATTCTAAGCCTTTTCCCAAAAACTAATATTTATTTCATTTATTATTTGATTTCTTTTATTTCTTTTTTTTTTTTTTATTCATTTATCTTATTTGTGATTGGCCCATTCCATTTCATATGGATGACCAATTTCCCTCCATCATTTCCCTCTCTTTCTTACCTATAAAAACCATCATCTTTTACCTTGGAAAGGGACTTCTTTTTGGACTCCAACATTGATTCACCAACTACATTATACACAAATTCTCCCAACAAGAGTTCTTAGTAACAAGACTCTACACAAATTGTTCTACAACAATTTCATTACAACAATAACACTTTCAAGTCAAGGTTCCAAGTCCTCTTTCTCAAGGTACAACTCCATTTTCTTCCTTTGTTTTCTTCTTCTTGATGTATGCAATCCCCATTAATGGGACATGACCAACATGACTACTTCACATATTGAAGTTAGTTAATGTTATCTCCCTACATTTTAATCTTAACTTTAATTCACTATGTTAATTTCTCTTCATCTCTTAATGTAATTCTTTAACATTACTTGTTACATGTAATCTTTATCATTAAATAAATAAAACAATTCTATTTTATTTCCCCTTTATTTCCCCTTTTCTTCTCACCACAATTATTAGCACATTTCTATTTAATTAATTGAAGGACATGTAAATATTAGAACACCAATTGTAGCAAGACCCGCGTAAGCGGGGCGGAGTGGGTGTTTAAATACTTCCCACTCCGTCACCTAACCCCCGAACCCTTCTCTCCCGAATCTCTGGTTTTGTACATAAATTAGGCTATTTCTAGGTTTTTCTTATGTTCCTTTAAAAACATAGGTGGCGACTCTAAACAATCTAAAACAAGTTAGACATCCTAGGATAATTCACCGCTCTAGCCAAGCCGTGGTTCCCCGGGGTATCTACAGTGGCGACTCCGCTGGGGACGATAGAGGGTTAAACTTGCGTTTTCATTTTTGGTGTTCTTTTATTCTGTTTTCTGGGCATTCTGGTAAAAAGGGTAGGAAGCGCGCGCCTCCGGCCTTCTTGGCCTAAAGCGCGCGCGTCCGACCCTTATTACCAGAATCGCCCGCCTCCTTTCTTGTCCTTCAATTCCATGTTTCTGTGCTAACAAATTCTGCAGGGGAAAGTTTTCTTAATTAAGGGTCAAGGCAATCCCTTGAACCCACTGATTTGCAGGTTCTCACCCAGAAGCGGGCGCCTCGGCCCTGCTTCCTCTCACGCGCGCGCCTTACGCATAGGCAACCCAATGCGCGCGCTTCTGGTCGCATTCCCGGAACAGAACAGTGCACAGAAACAGAACAGAGTGACAGTGTGTGGGCACCGGGCCTGCATACAATTTCTTTTACTTTCTATTTATTTTTATCGGTCACACGGGTGATTCGAAAGTTGTAATTATGTGCTTATTTGTTTTTTTTATTTATTTCTTTTGAAAAAAAAAAAAAATGTTTTGTCACATGTTAGACCTCACACTACATGCACATATTCTTATCAACTGCTCACTATCGAGTCGCACAAGTCCAACCCCAAACCCGTCGAGGCCCGTTCTAGAAAGTTTCAATCTCCACTCGACCTTGGCTCTTTCGAAGCGGTAAACCTCAGCCCGTGGCGTAGTTCATGACTACATGCCGGGGGTGACCTTTGAGCCTCATATTCAAGCCAAGCACAAGCCACACAATTCTAGTCTAGGGTCTAACACTCCGTGACCAAGTCGATTTTTCATGTGCCGAGATTTCCCTAAACTAATGTCTTCAAATCATACATGCCAACTGGTTACAATGGACGAAATAAAACTCCGTCCCCAAAAGTGGTTATTTTGGACGAAAATAAAAATCCGTCCCCGCATGTATGATTTACTACATTAATTTAGTTTAATCCCGACACATGTAGGATTCACAAGCGTGGTGGAATCCGATGAGTATATGGGACCGCGAGATGGTCTATATACTAGTGTGACGATTCCACTATTTTTCTAGAAACCCCAAAAAGGACCACGTCCTTCCGACTTTGTAAATAAATAAAATAAAAAAAAAGAATCGTTTTTCCTTATGTCGTTGAGTCTTTTTCTTTGTTTGTGGGTTAATTTATTTTATCCAAGAGGTGTTTGTGGGGCCAATCTAAGATCAACCGTGCTCTTTCAATAGGTCCAATGGCTTCCAACGGTAACAACAACAACGGTGGAAATGATTTCGTGTCCAACGAAAGGTTACTCAACATAATGAAATCAATGGGGGAACAAATGGATAGGATTGTCGAGGATGCCCACCGTAAAGACAATTTGTGGCAAGCCCGTTTCGATATCAACAAGAGGATTCACAAAGAAGAGGTTTTCGAACTCAAAGCCCGTCTTGATTATGAAAGAAGAATTCACGAGGAAGAGATTTCCGAGCTCAAAGCCCATTTGCAAGAGCTCACCTACAGCAAAGCAAAGTTCAATGATAAAGCATGCTCAAGTGGCCCGACCCTCAAAAGCTACAAAGGTACCACCAACAACCGAGTTTTCACTCCTCTCCTAGGAGTAACCCAAGCCGAAGCATTTGAAACTTTGGTGGCAAGTGGAAAGGTCAAGCCTTTGGAGGGGTACAAGCCGAAGGCGATACTGAAAAATCATGCTCATGGTGAATGGTGCGGCTACCGCAAGCATAGTGGCCACACTACCGAAGGGTGCTTCCTTCTCCGAAACATCATCCAAGATTTGATCGACAACGGCGAATTTACCGTGGGTGAAGAGCAACTCATCAAAGAAGTGGCTTGGTTTTGAAATGGGGCTTCAACATAGAGGACGACGACAACAATCTCCGTTTCTCTTTCTCTACCTAGTAGTAGGAATAAAAAAAAAAAAGAGTCAAAAGTCCTCTTTTGTGTGCATTAATGTTTTCTCTCGTCCCATGTTAAGTGTCGAATACACTCTTCCAAGTTGTTCAATCTAATTCTTGGCAAAATGATGAAAAGATGCCTAAACAAGTTTTAGAACAAGGCCATCACTTGAACGCCTAGGGGCTAAACATCGACGCCAACATCAACGACGAAGCCAAGACAAACAAGATGGAGCAACAACCATGGAGAAAAATCAAGCAATGTTTCAAAGGGGGGATTAAAAAAAAAAAAAAAAAAAAACTCGCTAGGTTGAAATCATCAAATCAACCTAGGCAAAAGTTTGAGCACCAAAAAAAAAAAAAAAAAAAAAAATCCCCCTCAATCAAAGAAGATCAACATCATCATCCACCAACAAAGGACGAAGCTACGAAGCAACAATTCCATCACGAAGAATGGAGAATCCACAAGAACTACGGTGACCTGAGCCTCTACACTGGAGGAACGTAGGCAACCTGCGGGTCCGGTCTCATGCAAGAAAGAAGATATGTTTAGCCCTAGCGCGTTATGGTGATTGGCCTTCATCTCGAACTTGTCAAGACATCTTTGTACGATTCATTTTCCAATGAATTAATCACCAAAAAGATTGAACAACTTTCTTAGATTTGAAATCATTTCGCGCTCCTTGTCGAGTCTAGGGACTTCTATTCTTTCTGCATACTCCCAATTTCTTGCAATCAAATTGGGGCTTTCCTTCTCTTCTCTCTTAATGACTTACTTGCCTTCGCGAGTCATTCAATTCAATAAAAAAAACACGTCAATACTAGGGACACTTCCCTAGTCAAGTCAATGTCACTCATCATTAGTGACAAAAGGTCTCCACCGCAAAATCACATGTCTTATCTCCTCAGCTAGAGTCAATGCACACTTCCTCATCAATTGAGTCAAAAAAAAATGATGAAGACGCAAAAGAAATGCCCACTAGATTGAAAACCCGAAAGGGCTGTCTAGGCAAAAAACAGGGTGCGTCATAAAAAAAAATGAGAGAGTGAGAGAGAGAAGGGAAAGAGAAATGGAGATCCCCGGCCTCTAAAGAAGATAAGTTCTACATTGAATCTCCTCAGCAAGTCAATTCACCACCGAGTCAGCTTTGGGATTGCAAAAGGCTCGACAAGATATAGCACCATCAAAGGTTGTCTTGGGTTATCGGCATCATTCTCCAGCAGTGTGCATTTTTTGGGTTCATGAAAAGAAGGCCCGTGGTAACCAAGATCCATCCGAGAACAAGCCCATCATAAAAGGGCACGAGATTGCACAAATAATCCCTAGCTAGTCAATTGGCTTGGGCAGCAAATAGCAACAACATGTGTCTCAGTTTTCAAGGCTTCTTCAAGTATGTGCTTCTAAAGTACGCCGAAAGGCTCCCGAGAAAAGTAGCTCTTGCCATATCCTCTCATGTTTACTCCCTCACACGAGGACGAGTCACTCTTGCTTTGCTCAATATATGGTGACGCCCTAGGGGCTATGTGACTCAAGAACAAGGGATTATTTTGCTTCATTTGGAAATCAATACGCCCTAGGGGCTATGCTCAAGAAAGATGTATGAAACTATCCTCAAAGTCCCTCAAAAGGGATGTCAAAAAGCCCTCTTGTCATGTGTGCCCGTGCTCGTTTCCCCAATCAAGGGTGGACCTTTCTCGCAATCAATGATGGCACTCTAGGGGCTACGGTCAAGTCTTAAATGCTCCCTCGGCAAAGAGCAATTAACTCCCCAGCAGTATCCCTAGCCGAGTCATGTGCAACATTGGAAGCTTCCTCAATTCGGCACCGAAGGTCTCAACGGGCTTCGCAATCTACAATCTTTTGGGCTACGGCATTACAATAATTCAAGCAAAGGGCAATATTGGGGCTTCGCAACCGACAGTCTTTTGGGGACAACAATGCTCAAGCAAATGCAATGTGGAGTAGTCTTATGGCTCCATGAAAGAGATCAAGCTTCAAAGGTCTCTCAACACCTCAAGTCAAAGGCCTCTTGGTTTTAAATGAAGACTCCGATGTTATGAATGAAGTTGATGATTTTTGTTAGAACTCACAGCGAGATTTTGAAGGAAGTCTTAGAGAAAAGGAAAAAGATTCAATATGCTAAACTCTAATCAAAACAGGGTTATAGCGGGAAATGCCACGGCCAATCCCAATGTTTCTGCAATTCAGCACCCCCTTCTCCAAGATCAAAAGCACAAGGTGCAACTCAGATAAAGTTGGGCCACAGCACTAGTTGCATCCGAAGATCCGTCATTAGTTCAACTCAAGAAGAGTCAAGCAAGCATACTCATTTGAGACTTTATCATGCCAAGACCTTATCCTCCGCGACCTCGACGGCACCGCAAGACATTACTGCATCCTTTGACATAAGCCCTCGGCCATTTGGGTATCGACCACAATGAGGCCATTCATCTCCCCAGTAAGAGCAAGAAGGAGATCCCTATCAAGAATTCTACCAAACGGTACATCCGCTCTCAATGCCGAGCCAATCACGAGATAATTTGGGGCTTTACAATGAAAGGTCTTCACATCCCACCATCTACAAGCCCACGACACTTGGGGCTTTGCAATCTCTCGAAGCTTGGCATCAACGATCTCCTCTTGGGGCTTGCTCACTACAACAACAAAGGGCGATTTACTCGAATGGGCCAAGAGCTGATTTATCTTGGAGCTATGCAAGTCCCTCAAAATTTGGCATCAAAGGCATTCTAGGGGCTTTACAATCAGCAACCCCTCATCTCGGCATCAAAAGCCTTTTGAAGCCCCATAATCGGCAAATCTCTTGGGGCTAGACATCAATCTTCGTTGGGCACACCGGCGACAACAGAATTCAAGCGAGGCAATCCGGACTTCGACTGAACATGACTTGATCTTGGGTTGGCTTCACAAACACACAATGGCTAAAATGGTTCACCCACGAACTAAAAAAAAAAAAAAAATAAAAAAAATTCTTTTTCTCCTTCTATGTGCAAAAGTATGTGCTTTACTTTGCTTTGCTCCTAGCCTCTCCTCCAGCGTTCTCCATCATCCTTGAACTACGCTGGTCTGATTCTCTTAAAGGGATATGTAGGCAGCCTTTGGCACGACCAACCCATCATCCAGAGTACCATCTCGCCAACCCAACATCAAGGGCATTCTCTCATCAACATCTAAAGAATGGACATTCTCCATCAAAGCATCCTCCGCGGACATCAAGAATCCATCTCCACTCAAGCGGCAATGGTAAGTGAAGGTATGAATACATCCAATGCTTTCCTCAAAATCACACCGCACACAAGATCACTTTCTACATTCTTACTTCTCTCTCATTACAAAGGTTCTTTCAAATCACATATCACACCACAATCACAATTTTCTCTCGCAATTCTTATTTCACATCTCACACAAGCACATATATCTGCAAAGCATACACATAACAGGTGCCGCACAGAGCACCAGGTGCCGTACAGAGCACCAGAATCAATAGGTGCCGCACAGAGCACCAGAATCAACAGGTGCCGCACAGAGCACCAGGTGCCGCACAGAGCACCAGAATCAACAGGTACCGCACAGAGCACCAGAATCAACAGGTGCCACACAGAGCACCAGGTACCGCACAGAGTACCAGAATCAACAGGTGCCGCACAGAGCACCAGGTACCGCACAGAGTACCAGAATCAACAGGTGCCGCACAGAGCACCAGGTACCGCACAGAGTACCAGAATCAACAGGTGCCGCACAGAGCACCAGGTGCCGCACAGAGTACCAGAATCAACAGGTGCCGTACAGAGCACCAGAATCAGCAGGTGCCGCACAGAGCACCAGGTGCCGCACAGAGCACCAATTTTGGTCCATGGTGAACCACTAAAATCACCATACCTCTTCCATCAGCAAAAGTCGCTCACACAGGGAGCGCATTTCTATCCCTTGCAATTTCAAATTCCTGCTTTACCGAGTCTTTGTTTTCTCTTGTCGATGTCCTCGGCGGTTGTCTTTACTTTCGTCGACGCGTTTTGATTTGCAATCCACGTCGCCGAGGGGCTCTGTAGACACCCCGCCTTGGACCTCTCACCCCGATTGCATACATAGTATTTTTATTTAACTTATTTTTATTAATTTCTGTTACTTCGGTTAAGTTCCTAACTGATTCCGTTAGTTTTGGACTAAACTGCATAACAGAATTAACTTTTAGGGTCATTTTGTCATTCTGTCATTTTTCACCCGCGGGCGCTTCCGGCACCGCCAGTGAGCTGCTCGCGCGTCCCGCCCCAAAAGCCGGACCCGCGCGCTTCCCACTTTGGCAGTAACGGATTGCACCTTATTTCCCTCCCTTTTCTTATTTACAAACATCTTTTCTTGATCACAAAAACCATCCTTTTACATCCACATTCATCCCCCATTTTCTCATTAACTCCCAATCCCAAATTCTAAGCCTTTTCCCAAAAACTAATATTTCTTTCATTTATTATTTGATTTCTTTTATTTCTTTTATTTTTCTTTTATTCATTTATCTTATTTGTGATTGGCCCATTCCATTTCACATGGATGACCAATTTCCCTCCATCATTTCCCTCTCTTTCTTACCTATAAAAACCATCATCTTTTACCTTGGAAAGGGACTTCTTTTTGGACTCCAACCTTGATTCACCAACTACATTATACACAAATTCTCCCAACAAGAGTTCTTAGTAACAAGACTCTACACAAATTGTTCTACAACAATTTCATTACAACAATAACACTTTCAAGTCAAGGTTCCAAGTCCTCTTTCTCAAGGTACAACTCCATTTTCTTCCTTTGTTTTCTTCTTCTTGATGTATGCAATCCCCATTAATGGGACATGACCAACATGACTACTTCACATATTGAAGTTAGTTAAGGTTATCTCCCTACATTTTAATCTTAACTTTAATTCACTATGTTAATTTCTCTTCATCTCTTAATGTAATTCTTTAACATTACTTGTTACATGTAATCTTTATCATTAAATAAATAAAACAATTCTATTTTATTTCCCCTTTATTTCCCTTTTTCTTCTCATCACAATTATTAGCACATTTCTATTTAATTAATTGAAGGACATGTAAATATTGGAACACCAATAGTAGCAAGACCCGCGTAAGCGGGGCGGAGTGGGTGTTTAAATACTTCCCACTCCGTCACCTAACCCCCGAACCCTTCTCTCCCGAATCTCTGGTTTTGTACATAAATTAGGCTATTTCTAGGTTTTTCTTATGTTCCTTTAAAAACATAGGTGGCGACTCTAAACAATCTAAAACAAGTTAGACATCCTAGGATAATTCACCGCTCTAGCCAAGCCGTGCTTCCCCGGGGTATCTACACTTCCCATCTCGTAATCTAACCCCCGAACCTCAAAACAAGGAATCTCTATTTTCGTAATCAAACTTAGGCTATTATCAATAGGTTTTTCTTATGTTCCTCAAAACATAGGTGGCGACTCTAAACACAAGTTAGACATCCTAGGATAACTCCGCGCGCTCTAGCCTAAAGCCGTGGTTCCTCCCGGGGTATCTACAAGGGTACCTGAGGATATAGAGCCTGACATGTCATACGAGGAACGACCAGTTCAGATACTTGATACCAAAGTTCAAGAGTTGAGGAATAAAAGCATAGCATTGGTGAGAGTACTATGGAGGAATCACAATGTCGAAGAATCAACGTGCGAGATTCGAGAAGAGATGGAACGGAAATATCCGTGGCTTTTTGATTCGGGTAAGTATTTCTAAAATTCGGGACGAATTTTCTTTTAAGGTGGAGTGAATGTCGCGACCCGAAAACCCGTATCTATTTTCTTAGTAGTAAATATTTATTTATGTATTTATTTATTTATGTGTGCATTTTGTGTTTTATAATATTTCATGCCTAGCTTTTTAATTGATCAATTGTGCTATGAGTGAAGTTAGGGGCTTTAGTTGAAAGAGGGTTATAAGGGTTTATGTGTTCAAGGTAGAAGTAGAGGGGTTAATTGTGAAACTATTTTTAAATATCTCTCCCTAACCTCCCTTCTCCCTCACTATCTTCCTCACCACACACACACACACAGTAATCTCCCCTCTCTCTCTCTCTCTCTCTCTCTCTCTCCATTGTTGAGGTAAGAAACTCTCTCCCTTATTCCTTCATTTTGGTCATCTTTTATTCATCATTTCTTATTACTCCTTTTATATAAAATGTTTAGATCGTCGCTAGGATTGTTTATAGCCAAGAAAATCCAAATTCCATTTCCTTTCATAAATTTCCAAGTAAGTTACTTTCCCCCTTTTTATGCTAAAATGTTCATACTAAGCTTATATGATGCTATGTTTACTATATATTGTTTCTTGGTTTGATTTGGAGTGGATTGACATTTTATTCATTTTTGTGAGAATTTGATGTTTGAATCATTCTTTGATTTGGGTTGTTTAGATGTGATTATATGAGTCCTTTTAGGCTTATAAGTTGTTTTAGTACCTTAGTATACTAGTTAGAAGTGTTAGATTTTGGTTGATTGTGAATGGGTAAGAAATTTTAGAAGAACCCAGTTCATCTTGCCGATTTTCGGCAGAACAGGGGCGTGGGCGACCGCCCAAAATGGGGCGTGCGACCGCACACCTTGCTGGAAGGTTTTTGTCTTGGTTGTAGGAATATTGGGTGACCGCACAACCATTTATGGGCGGCCACACAGTGGTTCTGAAAGTTATACTTGTTCTTTTTATGTGATTTAAGAATGTGCTTTGGTCTAGGTTTTGTGCACTATCCTTGTTGACCTTATTGAACATCTTGGTACACTCTAGTATTGGAATTGGGTCCTTTATGATAAAAAAAATGTGATGAAATTTGATTAAGTGTTAATTGGGAGTTTGGAACATCTTTTTGATGCATTTGTGGTTTGACTTATCTTTATGATGACTATTTGGCATGGTTCCCTACTTTAGAATCATTGGTTGTTTATCGAGCTAGTACTTTATTACTTAGCCTTATTTGAAAGTCCAGCTGGTACTTGTGTTTTCTTTAGGTAATGGATAATATTATAATGGCACACGAGCCAAGTCCAGTATAGTATCGTCCATTGGTTCCTCTTTTCCCCTTCCAGATTGGCCTTGGTTGGGATGAGCTAGCTCCCTTTGGTGAGTATTCTAGCTAGTCGTTTGGGTTATGACTTTGTGTCATATTCCCCTTGTTACTTTAACGTTGTTTCATGGTTCTGGTACCGGGTTATTATCTTCAGCTGTTTATGCTTCTATGAAGATGGGTTGATTGGTCGATCGATTTAAGCTGCGTAGGGTTTTCTTATTATATCCGTTTGGTGGAAACCTTGGCTCAATATCCTTTGTTACTTGTTTATTTCCGCTGCTATCTGTTAACTGCTAATTGCTACGTGCTATGTGAGTTTTATTATTGTTTATTGCATCATAGCATGTCATGTAGTTGCATAAGTGGCTTATTGAGATTTATCTCACCCCCCTTTCTTTTTATCTTGGTTTTTCCTTAACCCCCCCCAGGAGGAAATTAATAGGACTCGCTGATCACGAGGAGGACGTCGAGAGGGTTCGTGGCTTTTGGGCAGGTTGTTGTTCGGTTTGCATTACTTAAATGTATAACCTTTGGGATAGTATTACCAAACTATGACGTCATTAAGAAGTTGTAATGTTTTGTATTTTGGTGTAAGCTTGTGGAGCTCATACTAGTGGTTTAGTAATATTGTTAAGATTTGGATTTCTAAAACCGTGTATTATCATATTTTGGTATCAAAGGGAATTTTTATCTTCAGTATTTTGGTGTTTTATTATTTTAAGTCGACGTCCAGCTCGCGAGCTCCCGGCCCGCAGGGTCGGGGTCGCGACATTAATCCTATTTCTAGGTAGAGAAAGAGAAGCGGAGATTGCTGTCGTCATCCTTGTCGTTGTAGTTATCCTTGTGGCATGATCTCTTGTTGAAGCCCCATTTCAAAACCAAGCCTCTTCTTTGATGAGTTCTTGCATGTTGTCACTCTCTAAAGGTTTCTCTTCACCCACAGTAAATTCATCATTGTCGATCAAATCTTGGATGATGTTTTGGAGAGTGAAGCATTTCTCGGTAGTGTGGCCGCTACGCTTGTGGTAGTTGCACCATTCACTATGTGCATGATTCTTTGGTTTCATCTTAGGCTTGTATCCTTCTAAAGGCTTGACCTTTCCACTTTCTACCAAAACGTCAAGTTCTTCGGCTCGGGTCATTCCTAGGAGAGGAGTGAAAACTCGGTTTTTGGCGGCACCTTTTTGACTTTTGAGGGGAGGGCCACTTGAGCATGTTTTACCGTTAAACTTTGCCTTGTTTTTGGTGAACTCTTGCAGACGGGCCTTGAGTTCGGAAACCTCTTCCTCGTGAATTCTCCTCTCGAGATCAAAACGCGCTTGCCACAAATCGTCTTTTCGGCGGGCATTCTCGGCAAGTCTATCCATATGTTCCCCCATGGCTCTCATTATTTTGAAAAGCCTTTCATTGGACACGGAAATGTTCTCACCCTTGTTGTTGTTGCCGTTCGAAGCCATTGGACCTATTGGAAGAACACGGTTGATCTTAGATTGGCCCACAAACACCTTTTAAGTAAAATAATTTCACCCACAAACAATAAAAATGACTCAACCACATAAAGAAAAGTTTTTTTTTTTTTTTTTACAAAAAGTCGGAAGGACATAGCCCTTTTTGGGGTTTCTAGAAAAAATAGTGGAATCGTCACACCAGTATATGGACCTTCTCGCGGTCCCATATACTCATCGGATTCCACCATGCTTGTGATACCTATTTGTGACGGGATTAAACTATATTAATGTCATAAAGCATACATGTGGGGACAAAGTTTTATTTCGTCCATAATAACCACTTGGGGACGGTGTTTTATTTTGTCCATGATAACCACTTGTTTCTCTTGGAAATGGCATGTATGATTTGAAAACATTAGTTTAGGCAAATCTCGGCACATGAAAACCGACTTGGTCACGGAGTGTTAGATCCTAACTAGAATTGTGTTGGCTTGTGCTCAGCTAAAGAGAGGCTTAAAGGTCACCCCCAGCATGTAGTCATGAACGACACCACGGGCTGAGGTTTACCGCTTCGAGAGAGTCAAGGTCGGGTGGATCTTGAAACTCTCTAGGGCGGGCCTCAACGGGTTTAGGGTTAGACTTGTACGACTCGATTGTGAGAAATTCATAGGAATATGTGCATGTAGTGTGAGGTCAAGCCAAGTGACAATTTTTTATTAACAAAAATAAAAGCAAATAAGCACATATTTATAACTTTCGAATCACCCGTGTGACCGATAAAATAATCAGAAAGTAAAAAACTGTTTTGTGCAGGCCCGGTGCCCACACACTGTCAATCAATCTGTTCTGTGTACTGTTTTGTTTCTGGGAATGCGTCCAAAAGCGCGCGCATTGGGATGCCTATACGGGAGGCACGTGCGTTAGGAGGAAGCGGGCAGAGGCGCCTGATTTTGGGTAAAAACCTGCAAACTGATGGGTTCAAGGGATTGCATTGACCCTAAATAAAGATGCTTTCCCCTGCAGACATTGTTAGCACAGAAACATGGAATTGAAGGACAAGATGAGAGGCGGGAGATTCTGGTGGTTGGAGTCGGACGCGCGCACTTTAGGCCAAGAAGGCCAGAGGCGCGCGCTTCCAACCTTTTTTTACCAGAATGCCCATAAAACAGAATAAAAGAACCCCAAAAGCAGAAACACAAGTTTAACCCTCTATGATGTCCCCAGCAGAGTCGCCACTATAGATACCCCGGGAAAGCCCACTGCTTGGCTATAGCGGTGGAAGGATCCTAGGATGTCTATTTGGTTTTAATTGTTAGAGTCGCCACCTATGTTATTAAGGGAACATAAGAAAAACCTAAGAATATCCTAATTTATATACAAAACCTATATTCAGGAGAGAAGGGTTCGGGGGTTAGGTGACGGAGTGGGAAGTACTTAAACACCCACTCCGCCCCATTTACGCGGGTCTTGCTACTAAAGGTGTTCTAATGCTAAAAAGTCTTTCTTTAATTGATATTAAAAATGTGCTAACAATTACAATGTAAAGAAAAAGGGAATTGCAAAGGGAAATAAAAGAGAATTGTTTTATTGATTAATTTATGCTAAAGATTACATGAAGAGAAGAATAGTAAATTAAACTAGAGTTTAGAATGTAGGGAGATAACCTTTAACCAACTTTAAGGTAATAAAGTGGTCATTTGGTCATGTCCCATTTTATGGGGATTGCATACACTAAAGGAAGCACATAAATAAAATGAAGACAAGTTGTACCTTGTTGAGAAAAGAAAGAAGACTCCAATCTTGATGAAGAAAATAGTGTTGTTTTAAAGAAATTGTTATGGAACAATTTGTGTAGAGTTTTTGTAGAGAGAAGCCTTCTTTGTGGAGAAATTGGTGTAAAGAGAATTTTATAGAGTTTTTGTGTGTAAGAAGTGGTCAAGTTGAAGTCCTTTTCTAAGGTAAAAAAGAGGGGTTTAAATAGGTGGAGAAAGGAGGGAAAGATGGCTTTTCAACCAATAGGAAAATAAAGAAAGATAAATAATAAAAAGAAAATCAAATAAGAATGAAATAAAATATTTTGTTTTTATGGAGAATGGCTAGAATAAAGGATTTGGATTTATAAAATAAAGGGGTTTAATGCTAGAATAAAACATGTGACAAAAAGATGGTTTTTGACTCTAAAAATGGAGGGAAAAGGCTGCAATCCGTACAGTCAATATGGGAGGCACACGGGTACGGCGCGCGCGCGACAAGTGGTTATTACGGGAGGCGCCCACAGGTAAAAATGACAGAATGACAGAATGACCCTAAAAATTAACTCTGTTATGCAGTTTAGTCCAAAACTATCGGAATCAGTTAGGAACTTAACCGAAGTAACATAAATTAACAAAAATAAGTTAAATAAAAATACTATGTACGCAATCGGGGTTAGAGGTCCAAGGCTGGGTGTCTACAGAGCCCCTCAGCAACGTGGATTGCAAAGAAAAACGCGTTGACGAAAGAAAGACAACCGCCGAGGACATCAACAAAAAAAAAGAAAGAAAAGAAAGAAAAGACTCAATGAAAGAAGGAACTTGAAATTGCGAGAGGTAGAGGCGCACTCCCTGTGTGAGCGACTTTTTTTTATAGAAAAGGTACGGTGGCATGAATCCGTTTGTGAATCCATTGGTCGAATCCGTTAGACGAATCCGTTTGTGAATCCATTGGTAAAATCCGTTTGTGAATCCGTTGGTCGAATCCGTTTGTGAATCCGTGGGTTGAATCCGTTTGTGAATCTGTTTGCTGAACCCATTTGTGAGTCCGTTGGTCAAATCCATTTGTGAATCCGTTTATGAATCCATTTGCTGAACCCGTTTGTGAGTCCGTTGGTCGAATCCGTTTGTGAATCCGTTGGCTGAATCCATTTGTGAATCCATTTGCTTAACCCATTTGTGAGTCAGTTGGTCGAATCTGTTTGCTGAATCCGTTTGTGAATCCATTTGTTGAACTCGTTTGTGAGTCTGTTGGTCAAATCCGTTTGCTGAATCCGTTTGTGAATCCATTTGCTGAACCCGTTTATGTGTCCGTTGGTCGAATCCGTTTGTTAATCCGTTGGCTGAATCCGTTTGTGAATCCATTTGTGAGTCCGTTGGTCGAATCCGTTTGTGAATCCGTTGGCTGAATCCGTTTGTGAATCCATTTGCTGAACCTGTTTATGAGTCTGTTGGTCGAATCCATTTATGAATCCGTTTGTAAATCCATTTATAGAACTCGTTTGTGAGTCCGTTGAATGGGTCCGTTTGTGAACCCGTTTGACGAATCCGTTTGTGAATCCGCTTGATGAATCCGTTTGTGAATCCATTGGATGAGTCCGTTTGTGAACCAGCTTGACGAATCCATTTGTGAATCCATTGGATGAGTCCGTTTGTGAACTCATTGCTGAATGCTTGTACCTGTCATGTGTATGCTTTGCAGATATATGTGTTTGTGTGAGATGTGAAATAGAAATTGAAAGAAAATTGTGATTGTGGTGTGATGTGATTTGGAAAGCAGAGATTGTATGAGAGAGATTTTGCAAGAATGAAGAAATTACTTTTGTATGCGATGTGATTTGCAGAAAGCTTAATGATGTTCATACCTTCACTTACATGGCCGCTTGATTCAGGATGGATTTCGATGCTGTGGCTTTGATGTCGACACTTTTGATGAAGATGAGTCACTTGTACTTTTGATGGAGGCATGGTTACTCTTGATGATGGGTTGGTCGTGCCCAAGGGCTGCCTACGTATCCCTTTGAAGAGAATCAGACCAGCTTAGTTCAAGGACGGTGGAGAGTGCTAGGGAAGAAGCTAGGAGCAAAGCAAAATGAAGCACATACTTTTTACACAAGTAAGGAGACAAGAAAAAGATAAAATAAAAATCTTTTTGTCGTTTTATTTTTTTTTTTAGAAGAAAGAATATATACGCTTGCGAGAGAAAGTTTTTTTTTTTTTTTTTTAGTTCATGGGTGAACCATTTTAATCATTGTGTGTTTGTAAAGCCAACCCAAAATCAAATCATGTTCGATCGAAGTCCGGATATTTTTCGTTGATGGGGCCTTAAAAGACTTTCGATGCCGAGATAAGGGGTTGCTGATTGTAAAGCCCCTAGTACGCCTTTGATGTCAAACTTTGAGTGACTCGTGAAGCCCCAAGATTAATAAGCTCTTGGCCCATTCAAATGAATCGCCTTTTGTTGTTGACGTGAGCAAGCCCCAAGAGAAGATTATTGATATCAAGCTTTGAGAGATTGTTAAGCCCATAGTTTTTGAGAAATTATTTGATTCGTGCGTCCCGTAAGATGGCTTCTTCACAAAACGTGTGTCTCATATTTTTTGGCATAGGTTGCTGGTTTCTCTGGACATAATTTCCGTTGCCGTTTCTAAGTGTCCTCAGACATGTTTGGTTACTTTTTATTTGCGCGTCCCGTAAGATGGCTTCTTCATCTCATATCTTTGGCATAAGTGGCTGGTGTCTCTGGACATAATTTCAGTTACTGTTGCTAGTGTCTTCGGACACATTTGGTTACTTTTGATTCACGCTCTCCGTAAGATGGCTTCTTCATAACCCGCATGTCTCATGTTCTTTTGCATAGGTTGCTGGTGTCTCTGGACATAATACGCGCGCTCCATAAGAGGTCAGAATCTATCCATAATTTTGTTCTTGATTCTTGAGTCTTCTTCTCGCGCCGTGCGTATGGCTTTGCCTTCTTTCCCCAGTAGAGTCCGAACAACGATTCTATTGTCCTTAAACGAATGTTCAGTTTTATGCAGGATGTTATCCCCAGCATGAGCTGATGTCTCATTTCTTTCTTCTCTCTCTCCCCGTATGAATGTTTAGTCTTTATAAAGGATAGTGTCCATAGGATAGTTATCCCCAGCAGGAGCTGATGTCTCATTTTTTTTTGCTTTATTTCCCTAGTAGAGTCCGAACAACGATTCTATAGTCCTTAAACGAATGTCCAGTTTTATGCAAGATGTTATCCCCAGCATGAGCTGATGTCTCGTTTCTTTCTTCTCTCTCTCCCCCTACGAATGTTAGTCTTCATACAGGATTGTGTCCGTAGGATAGTTATCCCCAGCAGGAGCTGATGTCTCGTTTCTACCACCAGAGTGCAAACTACGACGGGCTTGATTCCCCTTAGGATACGTAGGTAGCCTGACAAAGGTTCAGCCGCTTGAACAACCTGGTCACCTTTTTTTCTTACTTCTCTCCCTCGATTTGGAACTCATGTTTCAGATTGGTTCTTTTCTTAATCAACGACTCTCCATGCCTTGCAAGAAGCATCGCCGAGGGGCTACTGTTAGTACCCGACCTGAAAATTACGCCAGATTTCAGTCGTATGAGCGCAGATTCGGAAATCATCATAACTTTTGACTCCAGATGAATCAAGAAATGCACCACATATTAAATCGAATGGGAGAACGAGACGAACACGACTAAAATGCTTAAACATACTAAATTCTTGATTTGGACGCGCGGCCACTTCTTCCAAAATGGGCCACGCGGGCCGTTTTTATCCCTATGCGCGTTTCCTGATCTAAAAACATGCCTTCCACGCCAAGTTACCACAATGGCCAGGCGGCCAGTCTTTCCGTCTCCAAAAATATATAAATACGGGTCCTCCCCTCCCCAATTCGATCACACAATTCATTCTGCGAGTTTCAGAGTCTAGACAGATGAGAAAACTCCAAGTTTAAGCATTTTCGGCACCCTCGAAGCCTCTTTGAATCTTCAAGAAGCTTCAATCATAGTTCTTGCCGATTAAGGTAAGTCTTCTTACTTTTATTATTATGTTCTTATTATATTCTTAGGCTAGATCTGTTTTGTGCATGTTTTCATTATGTTTATTCATTCATATTCATATGTTCTTCATGCGTTCTTCATGTTGGTAGTCTAAACTCATAGTATATGATATATTTAGGGTAGCGATCTTCATATTTACATGTTCATTCATATTGTTTCATGATGATCTTATTATTATGCTAGATCTACGACTTATACATGCGTAATATACTAGATCTAGGGTTTTAATCCCTAAATATATGCACATCCGATGATGATCTCCAAGATCTAGGAACTAATTCGAAACCCTAAACTTTAGGCGAATATTCCCATTATCATTAACTCTCCTGTGATGAATGTGATGACTACACATTGATCCTATAAATGGTATAATCATTATTCTAGGATGTGATCATCTTGTATGATTCTTTATCCTCCCCCATCATTATGCATGATTCCGCTTCATCTTCCTATTCTTAATTCATCAATGAAATACGTTGACCTGAGCTTCTCACGTTGAGAAGAACGTAGGCAATCTTCGGATTCGGTCTTAAACACTAACATACACACACACACACACACACACATATTTATCATGATAGAAAGACCGATTCATTGGGCAATAAGAGTAATCACATGAATATTCTTCTCTTATTGTAATTTGATCCCCGAACTCAATTATTCTCATAAATGGGTTTTCTCAATGTTTTAACTACAAATAAAACAACGTGGCGACTCTCAATTTCAATAGGACATATTCACACCATCACTCATCTTACATGAGGTCAGAGCAGCTATGGTGTCCAACCTTTCTTGCCTTGCTTGCTCTTGAAACATGTCTTTCAACTCAATGTTCAAGTCATAAGCTTCCAAGTGTTCCAGAGTCTTCTGAAGAGCTGAACACATGGCAGCAAGCATGATACAACCGACCTCACGAGAATCACTTTTGTGCTTCTTGTAGGCGTCTCTCTCTACCCTAAGGGCAGTGGCAGCAAGTTCCTCTTCAGGAACAGGCTCATCGAGAATGTACAGCTTATCTTCATGCTTTAGAACAATTGTAAGGCTTTGGATCCAATCCGTGAAGTTAGCACCATTCTCTTGAAGCTTTTCCTTCTCAAGGATAGATCACAATGATAGGGATTGATTATTTTGAGCCATTTACCTACATTTTATGTAAACATATAAATATGTATTAGAACCAATTTTCATAAAGAGATTTACAATTATTGTATTTCATAAATACTCCAACTAAATTATATAACCTTCAAATACAAAAAAATGTATCATATAATTTTCATGGGCTAAGATCAAACATTAATTTAATTTCAAGTCCGCTTTGGCGATACTGCTCAAAATTAAATTAATTAGGTAGATAACTTTTATCAATCATATCATGTATGACTCTTTTATGAGATTCTTCATGACATCACATGTCAAGAAGAATGTTTTAATCTCATCTCGTGCCTTAATCCCAAAACCCTTTTGATAGCTTAATTAAGTCAAACCATGATAGACGCATAGGAACCACTCTTTCACTCATCTTGTTCATACAAGGATAGAATTAATGCACCTACGCTTTGGCGTAACCCACACAAAACTACCCGTGTAATCCCAAGTGTCTATCATGGGTTGGCACGTGACTTAAAATTTTCAAAGAAGGTTCATCACATATAGCATATAACACGCTTATGAGCACATAAGATGAACATGTAAAGCATCAAGTTTAGTCATTAAATTAATCTCCATTAATTTAAGCATGATATTTATGTGTCATTAGTTTCTCTATAATTATGAGGATGAGACTCTTTGAACTGTGGTTATCATCTCCAAATCAAGACAACAAGAAGTGCGGCCGAAACTAAGCCATAGGCATCCATAATTCCGCATTGATTCAAGAAACCAAGAATGTAGTCCATGTGGCCGAAACTAAGCAATAGATGGTCTCGATGAACGTAGGCCAATTGCATTCACAATTCCACATGGATCTCCAAACTTGAATCAAGAAATTTGTTTCTCAATTTTAGCAATTATGAACTCTTCATAATTCTAACTTCGTTTTATCTTTGAATCTTGATTGCGATCAAGTTTGGGAAACACAATCTCGAGAACGTAGGCTAGCCATCAAAACCTTGATCCAATCTTAGAATTCGCAAGACTAAAACAAATAGGAGTTTCAAACAAAAAAATCCACCCCAAACCCTAGGCCCCCGCCCGCAGCAGAACCAGGGGTTTGGCCGGGTCAGTGCCTAGGTCCGGTCGGACCTTCTGTCAAAAAATCAAAAAATTTTAAATTCAAAATTCATCTCAAAATTGTTTTCCCCGATTCAATTAGCACTTGGTGTTCTTGGTGATCAAATCACAATGATCATCAATACCTTGAATAAACCATTTATTCATGAATCTCTAGATTATCAAAACTTTGATCCAATCAAAAATTGATAACCCAAACAAATTTTAAATCCACCATAATTTTTATTGCGATTGAGTAGTGCGATTAATGTTACAAAAACAATAAACCACATAAAACTCATATATCACATAAACACCATGAATCTAAATTCAAATAGAATGCCAACACATATAATCGAATTATATTATCAACATGATATTATTAAAATAACCATGATGAACGGCGCTCTGATACCACTACTGGGTTCTGAGCAAACGTGCGCAGCGGAATAAAACCCAAAAGCCTAGATCCGATCAAGATGATTATATTAATACGGAGTTGAATTTAGAATACTAACCGTGATGGAGCGTTAAAATTTTTCGGTTCTTGAAAACTTCATTCTTCAAGAATTGATCTTCTCCAAGCTTTCTTCAAGTCTTGATCACAGGAATACGAACTAGAAGATGATTAAGCAACACCCTCTATTGATATCCACAAGCGAACTAATATTAAGAACTCCTTCTTAATCTTGACTGCTAGATCCAAAAGGGGCTATATAAATTTATGAATTATTGATCTTGATTCTCAATCTTGATTAATGAAATTGTTTCTCCAAACAACTAGATTCATCATCTTCAATGGATGGTGAAAATATATTTATATAGGTCTTAGTCCTTTACCCTTAAAGACTTAGGAAACCTAAATCCCGTCACTTAATTACGCCGCAAGTTTTCTGGCCAAACAGCACTAGCACGGACGTGCCCTAAAACCGGCACAGTCGTGCCAAATGGTGCGCCAGTCTCTTGCCTTTGGCCGATTTATGGAACGGTCATGCTTTATATTTGGCACGGCTATGCCGATTGGCACGGTAGTGCTTTATATTTGGCACGGTCGTGCCAGACCGAAATTCTGCCGTTTTGCCCTTTTAACAATCCGTTCTCTTGTGTGTGACCCCAAAGGACTATATCAGGTTGGCAATGAGTCCAAACACATTTTGTCCTCATAAATCATGAGCGGACCCTAGCAGGCCATCATGATTACCTAAATTATATAACTTGTCAAAGTTCATGAATCCTTTATAGAACATATCACAATCCTTTTTTCCTACGATGTCATTGGACATAAGCCATGGTCAATAGTCAACTTACAATGTCCAATACTTTCTCGATCCCGAATAGTTTGATAGTACAAATGATATCGATCTCATCAATTCATTTTGAGCATGGCCATGCATTTCATCACAACTATTCATCGAGGGGCCCAAGCCTGACATCTCTCATAAAGAGGGACAAATCCTATCTTGACTTATTACACTTCCCTACATAGCTTCGATCATGCCAATTATATCCTTTATAATTTCTTGGTTAAGAGCAACATTTGAATATGTCAAACATGATCTCCATTATGTGGAAGATCGCAATAATCTCAAGTCTAAGGATTCTAATGATATAACTATTAGAGGCTTAATTATGACATTATGACCATGACATAAACCACATCTTTGGGTCATGTCGAGTATATGTTCACCAACATATACCCATAAGTTTAACTTATATCCAATACACATAATCATCATATGATTATCTAATTAAACTTATACTAGTTCTTCATAAGTACTAGGGATGGGGATTATCATAACAAAACATGTAACAACAAATAATAATCCAAAAAATCTCTTTATATAAATTGAAAAAGTGATAACAAAAATTGTCAAACAACGTGCCAAATAACATGCCTAGGGCATATACACCAACAGGTTTTGGGTGTGGATCTTGGGGTTTAAATTTCCTATTTGTTTTAGTATTGTGAATTCTAAGATTGGATCAATGTTTGGATGGCTAGCCTACGTTCTCGAGACTGTGTTTCCCAAAATTGATCGCAATCAAAGATTCAAAGATAAAATGAAGTTAGAATTATGAAGAGTTCATAATTGCTAAAATTGAGAAACAAAGTTCTTGATTCAAGTTTGGAGATCCATGTGGAATTGTGAATGCATTTGGCCTACGTTCATCGAGACCATCTATTGCTTAGTTTCGGCCACATGGACTACTTTCTTGGTTTCTTGAATTAGTGCGGTATTATGGTTGCCTATGGCTTTGTTTGGCCGCTCTTCTTGTTGTCTTGATTTGGAGATGATAACCAAAGTTCAAATAGTCTCATCCTCATGATTATAGAGAAACTAATGACACATAAATATTATGCTTAAATTAATGGAGATTAATTTAGTGACTAAACTTGATGCTCAACATGTTTATTTTATGTGCTCATAAATGTGTTGCATGCTATATGGTGATGAACCTTCTTTGAAATTTTAAGTCCTTTTGCCATGCCATGATTAAAACACTTGTAAGTACATGTGTAATTTTGTGTAGGCTCGCCAAAGCGAGGTGCATTGATTTTATTCATGTATGAGCAAGATGAGTGAATAAGAGTTTCCTATGCATTTAAAATGGTTGGACTTAATTAGGCGTCAAAACAGTTTTTGGCCTAAGGCAAAGATGAGATTAAATATGTTTTTTGAAATTGGATTTCTTAAAGAATCTCAGAAAGGATCTAAGAGTCATATGGGATATGATTGACATGTTTGTCTACCTAATTAATTTGATTTTGAGCGGTCTGCCAAAGCGGACTTGAAATTAAATTAAAGTTAGATCTTCGCCCATTTAAATTATATTATACATTGGATGTATAAGAAGGTTATATAATTTAGTGGGAGTATTTTTGGAAAAATACATTATTTATCTCTTTAATGAAATTGGTACTTATAAAATTTTGGAAATTTTTGCATAATTGTAGATAATGACAACCAACACTCAATCTATTTCGTTGCGATCGATCCTTGAGAAGGATAAGCTTCAAGAGAATGGTACAAACTTCATGGATTGGATCCAAAACCTAAGAATAGTTCTAAGGCAAGAAGATAAATTGTACATTCTTGATGGGCCTATTCCTAATGAACCCGAAGCCAATGCCCCTAGGGCAGAGAGAGACAATCACAAGAAGCATCGTAATGATTCTAGAGATGTGAGTTGTCTCATGCTCGCGACTATGTGCTTAAAACTTCAACAAAGTTTGGAACATTTGGAAGCCTATGAGATAGGAGTGGAGTTGAGAGACATGTTTCAAGATCAAGGTATAAAACCATTAATGAATTCACTTCTTGCAAAATGAGTGAAGGACAACAAGTGGGATCTCACATGCTTAAAATGAAAGGCTACGTGGAGCATCTTGAGAAACTTGGCTATCCGATTTCATTGGAGCTAGCCACAGATCTCATTCTTAATTCATTGCCTAAGAGTTATAATCATTTTGTGATGAACTATAACATGAATGGAATGGATAAGAATCTCTCCGAGTTGCATAACATGCTAAAAACTACGGAGATGAAGATAGTGGAGAAAGGTTCTCCAGTGCTCATGGTTCATGATGGAAAGGGGCCAAATGCCAAAGGGAGGGTTAAGGCAATGGTTTCCAAACCCAAGATCAGCAAGGCAAAGGTTTCCAAGGCTATAGATGCAAAACACGATGCACAAAAGGATGTAATTTGTTTCTATTGTTAAGAAATTGGTCATAAGAAATGTAATTGCAAGGCTTTTAAGGAAGAGAAAAACAAGAAGAAGAGCAGTGGGACTGCGTCGACTTTAGGTATCTATATGATAGATATACTTCTTTTTACCACTAGTTCCTGGGTATTGGATACCGGATGTGGTTCTCACATTTGTTTAAATGTGCAGGGACTAAAGAATAGGAGACTACTTAAAGAGGGTGAAGTAGACCTGCGTGTGGGGAATGGAGCAAGAGTTGCTGCATTAGCCGTAAGGACTTATTAACTTTACCTTCCGGTTTAATTCTTGTTTTGAACAATTGCTATTATGTACCGGATTTAAGTAGGAATATTATTTCAATTTCTTGTTTGGATAATGAAGGTTTTAAATTTTTTATTGAGAATAAGAGATTTTCTAGTTATTTAAATGATGTGCTTTATGGTATTGCAAATTCATTTAATGACCTTTATGTCCTTGATGTCAAGAATGAAAATAATGAGAATGTCTATCATATAAATAAGAAATCTAAACCTAATGATGTAAATCATACTTATTTGTGGCATTCCCGTCTTGATCATATTAATGAGAAGCGTTTCTCAAAACTCCATGGGGACGGTCTTTTGGGTTCATGTGACCTTGAGTCATATGACACCTACGAGTCGTGTCTTCTTAGAAAAATGACCAAGACACCTTTTACCAAGTTGGGTGAAAGGGCGAGCGACTTATTGGGGTTGATACATTCCGATATATGCGGACCACTAAGTAGCAATGCTAGGGGAGGATTTCAATACTTCATAACCTTCACCGATTATTATACTAGTGTGATTATGTCCGATTGAAATTTAGAGTCACCATATTGTTTTATTTGCTGTTAAAACATTACAAAAACCATTTATGAGAATAATAGGGTTTGGGGGTCAAATTATAATAAGAGAAGAATATTCATGTGATCACTCCTATTTCCTGACGAATCGGTATTTCTATCATGATCAATGTGTGTGTGTTTGAGTTTGAGACTGGATCCAAGGATTGTCTATGTTCTTCTCAACGTGAGAAGCTCAGGTCAGGGTAGTTCATTTATGAATTTAGAATAGAATGATGAAGCGGGGTCATGCATAAAGAGGGGGAAGATTAGGGTTAGAAGTAGTTCCTAGATCATATTAGGGTTTGATGAAACCCTAGGATCATCATCGGCTATGTTATATGCACATAATAGGGATTAAAACCCTAGATCTCGTATGTTACGGATGGATAAGTCTTAGATCTAGCATAATAATAAGAACATCATGAAACAATATGAAGGAATATGTAAACATGAAGATCGCTACCCTAAATATAGCATTATGTAAGTAATATATGACCTAGATCTAGTGCGGGTTTCGTGGAAACCCTAGATCATCATCGGTCAAGAATACGAACGATGAACAAAACCCTAGTTCTGACAATATATGAATGAATACAATAGATCTAAGTAATTAAAGTAGTGAAAAAGCGTTACCAAACCGATTAAAGAGGCTTCAAAGGTTGATGGCGGTGTTGAATCTCTTTGATGATTAAAGAGATATCAAAGAAAGGGCTTGAGAGGGTTTTAAAAGGGGGAGAGAGAGGGTAGGAATAGCTTCTGTGAGGTTTTTCCAGTAGGTGTTAGTTGTGATCAAATGGCTGAGGGGAGAGCTCTATTTATAGAGAACAGACTGGGAATTGCCAAAGTGGCTGCACGGGCATTACCACGCCGTACGGTGGTTGTTGAGGCATACGGTCGCCTTATCTCGAATTCCGTGATGATAAAGATCTCAGCGAATCCTTACCAGTTTATTCTCGGGATCAGGTCAAAATCTTGATGGATTTTGACCTAGAACTGATTTCGTCTATCAGGAACTCTGGATAACTGCCGGATAAGTCTATGTCAGGTTATAATTTCCTAAATGGTACTTAGAGGTTTCTAAAGGTCTAGGAAGTCCTAAATCTTCCGATCGGGTACTAATAGTAGCCCCTCGGCGACACTTCTTGCAAGGCATGGAGGGTCGTCGATTTAAGAAAGGAACCGATCTGAAACATGAGTTCCAAATCGGAGGAAGAGAAATAAGAAAGTGACCAAGTTGGTCAAGCGGCTGAACCTTCATTAGGCTACCTACGTATCCTAAGGGGAATCAAGTCAGTCGTAGTTTGAACTTCAGTGGTAGAAACGAGACATCATCTTTCGCTAGGGATAGGATCCTGTACAAAGACAAACATTCATAGAGGGGAGAGAGAGAAGAAAGAAATGAGACATCAGCTCCTGCTGGGGATAACACCCCGCATAAAACTGAACATTCGTTTAAGGACAATAGAATCATTGTTGGACTCTACTGGGGAAAGAAAGCAAAACCATACACGTAACTCGAGAAGAAGACTCAAGAATCGATAAAAAAAAATAGGGATGGATCCTGACTTCTTATAGAGCGCGCGTATTTAAAAAGATCATCAATATTTGTGTCCGGGGACACTAGCAACCATTATTGAATCCATGTCCGGAGACATCAGTAACTTATGCCAAAAATAACCAAACGTGTCCGGGGACACTAGCAACCATTACTGAATCCATGTCCGGAGACAACAGTAATTATGCCAAAAGTAACCAAACGTGTCCAGGGACACTAGCAACCATTACTGAATCAATGTCTGGAGACATCAGTAACTTATGCCAAAACATAAGACATACGGGTTATCCTATGGGGGGCGTGAATCAAGTAATTTCTCGAATACTAAGATATATAGAGACGTTAAAACCTCAGGATCGCAGAATTAGGTAAAGCGGTAACGCAGATGGTATATCGGGATGCAGGTGCCTCAGGATCATACGGGTTATGCCATTTCTCGAAAACCTATGGTATATAGAGATGCTAAAACCTCAGGATTGCAGGATTCGGTAAAACGCTAACGTAGACGGTTTCTCGGGACGCAGGTGCCTCGGGATCGTATGAGTTACGCCAATAACACTTTCGATTATATCAGGATGCAGGTATCTCGGGATCGATTCGGTTATTAATAAAGGATTTATGACGGTTTCCTTGATCCGCATTAGGGTTTATGGTTGTTCCCAACCTTCATTTTTTATAATTTAGGGTTTATGGCAGTTCCCAACCTCCATTTATTATCTCTCGCCGGGGAAATAGATTGATTTGGTAATTTATAGTGGTCTTCCGGACCGGAGTTGATTAATTTTGGAATTTTTAGTGGCCTTCCAGGCCAAAGAAACGGACTAAGGACAAGTCCTAGAGATCACATTGTTTCGCAATACATTTTAGTATAAGTGTATGAATGTAACACTTTTTTAGAGTTTAGCATGATATGATTATTTGTTGTATCTCGAAGGAAAGTGTTTGGAAGATAACAAGTTTGTAGAGTTTGGCGGTTTGTAGATGTAATGTACCTTTGTTTATTGAGCAATGTTATTGGAGAAGTTAGAGTGTAAATTACCTATAGCCTAGGGTTTGAGCATTGATTGTTGATGTTTGAAGGGATTTTGAATGTAAATTTTCCAATGTTCGGGGTTAAATGTGTTAACATTTATTTGATTGTAATTTACCCAAGGTTTGGGGTTTAAGTGAATTTTATGTTGGTTGTAAAGATTTTGATTTGTAAATTACCCAAGTTTGGGGTTTGAGTATGTTGTTATTAACCTTGGAGGGTTTTGATTGTAAATTACTTCGAATGAGAAGGTTTGATTGTAAGTTACTCAAAGTTTGAGGTTTAAGTGTAAATTTCCCAAAGTATAGGACTTGGGTTTGAATAATGTTAAGTGGAGGTACTTTATTGTAAATTACCCAAGATATGGGGCTTAGCTATGATTTCTTAGAAATCCAGGGGCTAAAGTGTAAAATAATTTGAAAATTTGAAGGGGGCGCCGTACGGTGGGTCGACAGGCGAACGGATTCTTGCGTAGCCAGGGGCAGTTTGGTAATTTCCCTCTTAGCGCTAAGGGGTATTTAAGGAATTTTGCGCTTAAGGGCTGTATGGTGGTCTTGAGGGCGGACGAACGTCTTGGCTGAGTTACGCATAACAAGAAGGTTCAGGCATGTCTTTTACGCAGAAACATCACACCCACCGTGTGACGACCCGAAAACTAGGCTCTATTTTATTAGTAATAAATAATTATTATTTATTTATTTGCTTATTTATTTATTTAAATTATTATTTATTTAAATATTTATGTGTGCATTTTATGTGTTATAATAATTTATGCCTAGCATTTTATTTGTGTTAGTGTGGTATTGTTGGGTCTTAATTGTTAGTAGAGAGTGTAAGTATTTGTGTGTAGTGTAGAGGAGGGGGCCTAAGTGTAAAATCTTTTAAATCATTTCCCCTACTCCCTCCCTACTCCTCCTCTTCTCCCTCACTCTCCATCTCTTCCCAGCAACTCTCTCCCTCTTTCATTGGTTTTGGGTAAGTTTCTTTCTTTCCTTCTCTCTTCATTTTCTTCATCTTCCTCTCATAATCTACAATTTCTTAAAACGTGAAATGTGTTTAGATCGTCGATAGGATCGCGTAGAACCAAAAAGAATTGAATTCTGTCATCTTTGAGAAATCTCAAGTAAGTTGCTTTTCCCCTATTTTTATGCTAAAATGCTCATAACATGTTTCTACAATGCTTTAGTTGTTATCTTTGAAGTTTGGTTGAGTTTGGAATTGATTTGGAATTTATTTGAGTTTTTGGCTAAAATGGTGATTGGATGAATGTCATGATTCAATCTTGGTTTTAGGTTGATAAATGGTGTTAGTTAGGTTCCTTTAAACCTAAATGTTGTTTGGGCACCTTAGCAAACTTGTTGGTTGTGTTTGATTTTGAGTATTTGTGTGAATTGGGTAAGAAAATGAAGAACCCATTTCTTCCTTCTCGAATTCCGGCAGTTCAGAAGATTGGGCGACCGCCCAAAAATGTCTGGGCGACCGCACATCTATCTGAAAGCTTTTGTTCTTGTTTGAGGGCTTTGTGGACGACCGCACAGTCCCTGGTGGGCGGCCGCACAGAACCTCTGAAAGTTTACATTTGTTAATTTGTGTGATTGAAGAATGAGTTTTGGTCTAAGTCTTGGGTATCCTTCTAGTTGACGTTAGTGATCATTGTAGTTCACTCTAGTGATAGAATTGGGTCCTTTGTGATCAATTTTGCGTTTGAAATTAATTAAGTGTTAATTGAGATTATTGGAACACTTTAATTGTGCGTTGTGGGTACCTTTCACTTTCTTGGTGACTTCTTGGTATGATTCCCTACTTTGGAATCCTTTGTTGTTTATCGTGCTAATATATTATTACTTAGCATTTATTTGGAAGCCCAGCTGGCATATTTGTTGCATCGGGCGATGGGAGAGATTATAATGGCAAAGCCAAGTCCATTATAATGTTGACCATTGTTTTGCCCATACTATACCCCTTTTCCAGATTGGCCTTGGAAAAGATAAGTTAGCTTCCTTTGTGAATGTATCTAGCTACCGAGCATGACTTTGTGGCATGGCTCTTGTCCTTTGTGACACTCTTATGGTTATTGTTCCAGTACCAGGGATTTCTCTTCAGCTTTCATGCTATTATGAAGATGATGATTTGTTGATTATTGAAGCTGCGCAGCGATCCTTTATTTGGATGTATCGGTTTGGAAACCTTGGCTAATATCCTTTGTTATGTGTTTATTTTCGCTGCTATCTGTTATGTGATAAATGCTACGTGCTACCTATGATTTATTACTGTATATTGCATCATAGCATGGCATGTAGTTGCATTAGTAACTTATTGAGATTTATCTCACCCCCTTTCTTTTATCTTTGTTTTTCCTTAACCCCCCCCAGGTGCTAAGGATTAGTCTCGTTGATCACGAGAAAGAGGACGTCGAGTGTGGATACATTCTTTTGGGGAAAGTTGTTATAGGTTGGTTTACATTATATCAATGTGTAACCCTTTGGGGATATTTGTACCAAACATTGACGTCACAAGGATTTGTGTATTTTGTAACTTTGGTGTATAAGCTTATGGAGTTTATACTAGTTTTACCTTGTTGTTCAAGTTGATTTACAAAACCTTGTGTTATCATCTTTTGGGTATAAAAGGAAATTTTTATCTCCATTATTTTAGATTTTATTGTTTAAGTCGACGTCCAGCTCGCGATCTCGGGCCCGCGGGGTTCGGGGCCGCGACAGTTGGTATCAGAGCCTAGGTTTGGCTCTAAGTATAAGTCTAGGTGGACTAGTATGACCTAGGAGGGTAGTTGTGTTCGGAGTGAGTAACGGTTGATGTTTTATGCAGGTAATTGTTTCCAATGGCCAGAAGGAGAACAGGTGAAGGCTCTAGTGGAGCGCAGAATCAGAATGACACAAGGGAAGAAGCACGTGCTATGTTTCAAGGCATGTTCGAGGCGCCCATGAAGGCCATAGATGATCAAGGTCCCAGGGTAGAACAAGCACCACCCCGCTATGGTTTGGAGCAATTCTTGAAACTGAAGCCGGTTGAATTCAATGGGGAACCCGATGTTCGGAAATCTGAGTTGTGGATTGAGTCGACGGAGAAGATTTATGAGGTATTTGGTTGCACGGATGAGGACAAGGTCCGGTTCGCGGCTTACAAACTTGTGGGAGCCGCCGAGCATTGGTGGAAGGGTGTTAAAGCTAGTTGGGATGATACTCACACGGTGTATGCGTGGGAGTTGTTTGTGCGCAAATTCAAGGAACATTTCATTCCGGTTGTTGACCAGAACAGAAAGGAGATAGAGCTGCTCAACCTGGAGCAAGGTTTGTTGTCTATAGCTCAATACTCGGCTAAGTTCATATAATTAGCCCGGTATTGCGACTCTTTGGTGAGGACCGAGGAACAAAAAGCTATGAGATTCATTCGGGGATTGAAGACCTCCATCCGTACTCAACTTATTGCCCAACGGATTGTGACCTTCCAAGATGCGGTAGACCGAGCCTACTTGATAGAGAAAGATATTGGGGAGCACAAAAGGAAAACCGAGGTTGTGGGTACGGGTAAACCGGGAAGCCATGCTAAATCTCAACCTCAACACCGTTCCGACAACCGAGGTAACCCAGGAGCATCATCTCAGTTTAAGGGGCAAACCACACCGAGGAATCCGGGTACTACTCCGGGGATTCAGAATAGGAAGCCTTGTACCTTTTGTCTGAAGGTAGGCCATACGGAGGATAGGTGTTGGAAAAAGCAAGGCAAGTGTACCAATTGTGGTGAAATGGGGAACTTTGCGAGAGATTGCACGAGGTACCGAGGTCAGTCATCCGTGTCAGGGGTTGGTACTAATCAGGGTCAGAAAAGGGATGCCGCTGGGAAGCCCAAAGTTCAAGGAAATATATATGCCATGAATCAACAACAGGCGACCGATGATCCTTCGGTTATTGGAGGTATTGTTTCTGTGTCTAATGTGAGCGCACGAGCGTTAGTAGATCCAGGATCATCTCATTCATACATTTCTGTGCAATTTGCTTCCATGTTAAATGCTGCATTCGAGTCTTTACCGTACGTGCTAGAGGTGTCGACCCCTATAGGAGAATGCTTGATTTCTGATCGAGTCTTTCGTGCTTGTGATGTGGTTATTTGTGGTCGTGTTCTTTGTGTCGCGACCCCGGACCCCGCGGGCCTCGGGACCGCGAGCTGGACGTCGACTCTAAAACCAAAACTCAAAATACCGAAGTAAAAAAAATTCCATTTGATACCAAAAGGGTAATGATCCAATGTTTACAATTCCAAGTTTGAAAATAACCAATTATAACTAACATAAACTTCCACAAGTTTATGCCCAACAAAAGATAAATAATCAAATCCTAATGACGTCAATGTTTGGTACAACTACCCCAAAATGGTTACACATTTACATAATGGAAACCAACCTATATCAACCTTCCCCAAAAGAACGGATCCACACTCGACGTCCTCTATCTCGTGATCAGCGAGACTAATCCTTAGCACCTGAGGGGGGGGTTAAGGAAAAAAACAAAGATAAAAGAAAGGGGGTGAGATAAATCTCAATAAGTTACTAATGCAACTACATGACATGCTATGATGCAATATACAATAAGCAATAACAATTATCACATATCACATAGCATTTATCACATAACAGATAGCAGCGGAAATAAACACATAACAAAGGATATAGCCAAGGTTTTCCAAACCGAAACATCCAAATAAAGGATCGCTGCGCAGCTTCAATAATCAACAAATCATCATCTTCATAATAGCATGAAAGCCGAAGAGAAAACCCCGGTACCGGAACCAATAACCAAAAGAAGTGTCACAAGGGACGGGAGACATGCCACAAAGTCATGCTCCAAGAAGCTAAAATGCACACGAAGGAGCTAGCTCTTCTCACATCCAAGGCCAATCTGGAGGAGGGTAATAATGGGGCAAAACAATGGTCAACATCACAATGGACTTGGCCGTGCCATCATAATGTTTCGCATCGCCCGAACACACACAAAATACCAGCTGGACTTTCACGTAAAGGCTAAGTAATAAAATACTAGCACGATAAACAACAAAGGATTCCAAAGTAGGGAATCATGCCAAGTAATCACCAAGAAGATGAAATGAACCAACAATACACAATAAAGGTGCTTCGAAGTCCAAAATAACAATCAATGAATTTCAAACACAAACTTGATCACAAAGGACCCAATTCTATCACTAAAGTGTACTACAATGTTCACTAAGGTCAACTAGAAGGACACCCAAGACTTAGACCAAAGCACGTTCTTCAATTACACAATTTAACAAAATGTAAAGTTTCAGGGGTTCTGTGCGGCCGCCCAAAGTGGGTTGTGCGGTCGCCCAAAAAGTCTCAAAACAAGAACAAAATCTTTCAGAAAGATGCGCGGCCGCCCAGGAAGTTTTGTGCGGTCGCACAATGCTCTGGATTTGCAGAAATCGGGAAGAAGAACATGGGTTCTTCCATTTTCAAACCCAAAACACATTCAACCCAAAATCCAACATTCCAACTCATATACTAAAGTGCCAAAACAACTTATAAGTCTAAAAAAACTCCTAAAACAACATTTAACAACCGAAATCAAGAATCAAACCCAACATTCAAGATTTCACCATTTTTTGATCAAAAACTCAAATAAATTCCAAACAAATTCAAAACTCATCCAAACTTCAAATGGAACACATCAAACAATATCTAAACATGATATGAACATTTTAGCATTAAAATGGGGGAAAAGTAACTTACTTGCAAATTCTCAAAGTTGATGGATTTCAAATCTTTTTGATTCTACGCGATCCTATCGACGATCTAAACAATGTTCATGATTTAAGAAATGAACAATAATGGGAGGAAGATGGAGTAAATGAAGAGAGAAGAAGGAGAAGAAAACTTACCCCAAAAGCTAGAGAGAGAGGGAGAAGATGCTGGGAGAAGAATGGGGGTGGAGTGAGAGGATGGTGAGGGAGGTGAGGGGAGTAGGGAGGGAGTATGAAAAATGTTTAAAATATTTACACTTAGGCCCCCTCTCTCACACTACACACAAACTACACTCCCAACTAACAATTAAGACCCAACATTCATATACTAACACAATGACCCAAATAAAATGCTAGGCATAATTATTATAACACATAAATATTTAAATAAATAATAATTTAAATAAATAAATAAATAAGAAAATAATTAAATAATAATCATTTAATTACTAATAAAATAGAGCCTATATTTTGGGTCGTGACATTCACTCCCCCTTAAAGAAAATTCGACCCGAATTTTAACGAGACTTACCTTAAACAAAAAGCCACGGAAATTTCCTCTCGATCTCATCACGAAGCTCCCACGTCGACTCCTCGATGTCATGATTCCTCCACAGAACTCGAACCAACGCGATGCTTTTGCTCCTCAACTCTTGGACTTTAGAATCTAAAATCCGAACCGGTCGTTCCTCATAAGTCATATCGGGCTCAATATCTTCCGGTATCCTCGGTAACACGTGAGACGGATCATGAACATACTTCCGAAGCATAGAAACGTGGAACACATCGTGCAATCGGTCCAAAGATGGCGGTAACGCGAGACGATACGCAAGAAGTCCAACCTTTCCCAAAATCTCAAACGGACCAATAAACCTCGGAGCCAATTTGCCTTTCTTCCCAAACCTACGAATACCCACCTTCGGAGACACTTTCAAGAACACCAAATCACCGGTCTGAAAGCTAAGATCTCGCCTTCGGTTATCTGCATAGCTCTTATGTCGACTCTGGGCTGTCTTCAATCTATCCCGGATAACCTTAACTTTCTCAACCGAATCCCGAAGCAAATCAATACCCAAAACTTTCGCTTCACCGACCTCATCCCAACAAATAGGCGATCTACACTTTCTTCCATACAAAGCCTCAAACGGCGCCATCTCGATACTAGCCTGATAACTGTTGTTGTAAGAGAATTCCACTAACGGTAGGTGCGAATCCCAAGAATCGGAAAAGTCTATCGAACACGCTCGCAACATATCCTCAAGAATCTGAATAGTCCTCTCAGATTGACCGTCGGTCTGAGGATGAAAAGCTGTACTGAATCGCAAATCTGTACCCAAAGCTTCCTGAAATGCCTTCCAGAATCTAGAAGTGAACCTCGGGTCTCGATCTGACACAATGCTAACCGGAACTCCATGCAATCTAACAATCTCATCAACGTAAAGGGTTGCAAGCTTCTCCATCGAATATCTGATATCAATAGGCAAGAAATGGGCACTCTTGGTCAATCTATCCACTATTACCCAAACACTGTCATACTTCCTACGGGTACGAGGCAGTCCCGTAACGAAATCCATAGTCACATGCTCCCATTTCCACTCGGGAATCTCTAACGGCTGAAGCAATCCCGCGGGTCTCTGATGCTCGGCTTTGACCTGCTGACAAGTTAAACACCTCGAAACATACTCGGCTATTTCCCTTTTCATATTAATCCACCAAAATTGTTGCTTCAAATCCTGATACATCTTCGTACTACCCGGATGAATAGTATACCTCGATTTGTGACCCTCATCTAAAACTTGCCTCTTTAATCCACCAATATCGGGTACACACAAACGACCACGGAAAGTCAACACTCCACTCGAGCTAATAGAAAAATCCTCGAAGTTCTTCTCTTTCAGTTTACCCATTATCTTCACCAACTCGGGATCTTCTTTCTGAGCTTCCTTTATCCTCTGAATTAGGGTCAGAGACACCCTAAGATTCGCAAAAATAGCCCCATGTCTCGATTCACGAGGAGACCAATCTCGAACATCCTCTAGCATTTTCCATTCACGGACCATCATCGAAGCCACATAAGACTTTCTACTAATCGCATCGGCTACCACATTCGCCTTCCCCGGATGATAAGAAATCGTGCAATCATAATCCTTCAACAATTCCATCCATCGGCGCTGCCTATTATTCAATTCCTTCTGAGAGAATAGGTACTTCAAACTCTTGTGATCCGTAAAAATCTCAAACTTCGCCCCGTAAAGGTAGTGCTTCCACTTGTGCAACGCAAATACTATCGCAGCCAACTCCATATCATGAGTCGGGTAATTCTGTTCACTCGGGGTCAACTTCCTCGAAGCATACGCAATCACTTTCCCATTCTGCATCAACACACAACCCAAACCCTCTTTCGAAGCATCACTATAAATTACTAGGCCATCGCTCCCATTAGGCAAAGTCAAGATCGGTGGGGTAGTCAACCTTTTCTTCAATTCCTCAAAACTCTTGTCACATTTCTCGGTCCACACAAACGGAACATTCTTCCGGGTCAACTGAGTCATCGGAGTAGCAATCCTTGAAAACCCTTCAATAAACCTTCGGTAATACCCGGCTAAACCAAGAAAGCTTCTAATCTCTGTCACTGACTCGGGTCTCTTCCAATCCACTATAGCTTCAATCTTTGACGGATCCACAGAAATCCCATCTTTCGAAACAACATGACCCAGAAATGACACCTTCTCGAGCCAAAATTCGCATTTACTAAACTTCGCAAATAATTTCTCCCTCGCAAGAACGGATAAAACTGTCCTCAAGTGCTGCTCATGCTCCTCTCGAGATTTCGAATAAACAAGAATGTCGTCGATGAAAACCACCACAAACGAATACAGATAAGGATGGAAAACTCGGTTCATCAAATCCATAAACACGGCCGGCGCGTTAGTCAACCCAAACGGCATAACCAAGAACTCATAATGACCATAACGAGTGCGAAAAGCAGTCTTCGGAATATCCTCCGATCTAACCTTCAACTGATGGTACCCACTCCTCAAATCAAGCTTGGAAAACACAACGGACCCTTGAAGCTGATCAAATAAATCATCGATGCGCGGTAGAGGATACTTATTCTTCACCGTAACCTGATTCAACTTCCGGTAATCTATACACAATCTCAACGAACCATCATTCTTCCGCACGAACAAAACCGGTGCTCCCCACGGGGAAACACTAGGGCGGATAAACCCTCGATCAAGCAACTCTTGCAACTGAACCTTCAATTCCTTCAACTCGGCGGGAGCTAACCTATAAGGCGCTTTCGAAATTGGAGCCGTACCCGGTAAAAGATCTATACAAAACTCAATCTCACGATCGGGAGGCATATCATACTCGGTAGAGAAAACATCGGGAAATTCCCGGACTACCCGAACACTATCAAAACTAAGGGATTCTTTCCTAGTATCAAGAACACTAGCCAAATACCCCTCACAACCACTATGCAATAATTTTCTCGCTTTCATAAAAGAAATTAAGCGAACCTTTCTACTCAGAGGACTAGCCTCAAACACAAATTTAGGCACATCGGGAATAGAAAAAGTAACAGTTTTCTTACGGCAATCAACAGAAGCATGAAACTTGCTCAACCAATCCATACCCAAAATGACATCAAAGTCTTGGATAGGAAGAACCACCAAATCCGCACAAAGGACTCGACCACAAATAACCACATCACAAGCACGAAAGACTCGATCAGAAATCAAGCATTCTCCTATAGGGGTCGACACCTCTAGCACGTACGGTAAAGACTCGAATGCAGCATTTAACATAGAAGCAAATTTCACAGAAATGTATGAATGAGATGATCCTGGATCTACTAACGCTCGTGCGCTCACATTAGACACAGAAACAATACCTCCAATAACGGATGGATCATCGGTAGCTTGTTGTTGATTCATGGCATAAACCTTCCCTTGAACCTTGGGTTTCCCGGCGGCATCCCGCTTCTGACCCTGATTAAAACCAACTCCTGACCAGGATGCTTGTCCTTTGCCTCTAGTACAATCCCTTGCGAAGTGACCCATTTGACCACAATTGGTGCACCTTCCTTGCTTCTTCCAACAACGGTCTTCAGAATGACCTTCCTTTTGACAATACGAACAAAGCCTCCTAATTTGGCTCCCTTGGTTCCCGGAAGTGGTACCCGGGTTCCTTGGGTTTTATTGCCCTCGGGACTGAGATTGTCCCCCAAAGTTACCTCGGTTATCGATCCTTGGTTGTGACTTGCTCTGCGCTCCTTGCTTACTCGGGTTAGCTACCTCGGTCTTTCTTTTATGCTCCCCAATATCCTGCTCTATCAAATAGGCTTGGTCCACCGCATCTTGAAAAGTCACTATCCGTTGAGCAATCAGTTGAGTACGGATGGAGGTCTTCAATCCCCGAATAAATCTCATAGCTTTTTGTTCCTCGGTCCTCACCAAATAGTCGCAATACCGGGCTAATTCTATGAACTTAGCCGAGTATTGTGCTATAGACAACACACCTTGCTCCAAGTTGAGTAGCTCGATCTCCTTTCGGTTCTGATCAATAACCGGAATGAAATGCTCTCTGAACTTACGCACACATTCATAGGTCTAACTTTACTATAAGTAGTCTTTCAATACACTAATTATTGCACATTTTTACAAATGTGGGATCCATATCCGGTATCCAATACCCAATAATTAAATTTAGAAATATTATTTAATAACATAAATATTGTCACGACCCGAAATATAGGCTCTATTTTATTAGTAATTAAATGATTTTTATTTAATTATTTGCTTATTTATTTATTTAAATTATTATTTATTTAAATAATTATGTGTGCAATTTATGTGTTATAATAATTATACCTAGCATTTTATTCGAGTTATTTGGGCTAGTGTGGAAGTGTTGAGTCTTAATTGTTAGTAGGGAGTGTAGTGTTTGTGTGTGTAGTGTGAGAGAGGGGGCCTAAGTGTAAGTTTTTAAAATAAACCCCCTACTCCCTCCCTACTCCTCCCCTTCTCCCTCATACACTCAACCTCCCCATTCCCCATCCCATTCCCAGCCATCTTCTCTCTCTCTCCTCCAAGTTTGGGTAAGTTTTCTTCATCTTCATCTCTCTTCATTTTCTCCTTCTTCCTCTCATCTTCTCTCATTTCTTAAAACGTAAACGTTGTTTAGATCGTCGCTAGGATCGCGTAGAGTCAAAAAGATTTGAAATCCATCAACTTTGAGAAATTGCAAGTAAGTTACTTTTCCCCCATTTTGCTAAAAATGTTCATTCCATGCTTAGTTGATACTATGATTACCATTTCTTGCTTCTTGGGTTGATTTTGAGATGATTTGCATTTTATCCCATTTTGTGAAGTTTTGGTGTTGAATCATCCCTTGGATTGAGTAGATTAAATGATGTTTTATGAGTTGTTTTAGGTATATAGGGTGTTTGGGTATCTTAGTATACCTATTAGAAGCATTTGGGTTTGATTTATGTTGTTGGGTGGAAAATTTGGGAGAAACCCAGTTGGTTTTGGCCGTTTTCCGGCGACCTGGGTGCGTGGGCGACCGTCCATGATGGGTTTGGGCGACCGCCCATGAGATCAGTTAATCCAGAGAATCTGAGCAAAGTGAGTAGGCGACCGCCCACTTTTGGGTTGGGCGACCGCCCAGGAAGTCAGTGGGTTTTGGGCTTGGGGTTGGGTTTTGGGCGACCGCCCAGACTGGCTATGGGCGACCGCCCATACCAGCTGTTCTGAGCCTCTTTGTTATTGAATTGTTTTAAGGTCCAAGCCCGATCTAGGCTCGAAGTATCACCCTAGTTGACTTAAGTTAATGTTGTGGAACACTTTATTGTTCGAGAATGATCCCCTTGTGATCGATTGTGATATGGAATTTGATTAAGTATCATTTTGGGAATGTGGTCATCTTTGATGCACGGTTTGTATTGGTTTACCTTTGTGGTGATTTAATTGGAATGATTCCCTACTTTGGAATCCTTTGTTGTTTATCGTGCTAGTATTTTATTACTTAGCAGTTATTTGAAAGTCCAGCTGGTATTTGTGGTTGTGTCGGGCGATGTGAGATATTGTGATGGCACCGGCCAAGTCCATTATGGTGTCGACCATTGTTTTGCCCTTATTTTCCTCTTCCAGATTGGCCTTGGTTGAGACGTTTGGAGCATGACTTTGTGGCATGGCTTCCGCCCTTTGTGGCACATTATTTTGTTATTGGTTCCGGTACCGGGGTTTCTCTTCGGCTTTCATGCCATTATGAAGATGTTGATTTGTTGATTATGAAGCTGCGCAGCGATCCTTTATTTGGATGTTCCGGTTTGGAAAACCTTGGCTATATCCTTTGTTATGTGTTTATTTCCGCTGCTATCTGATACATGCTAAATGCTATGTGCTATGTGATATTATTATTGCTTATTGCTTATTGCATCATAGCATGTCATGTAGTTGCATTAGTAACTTATTGAGATTTATCTCACCCCGTTTCTTTTATCTTTGTTTTTCCTTAACCCCCCCCAGGTGCGAAGGATTAGTCTCGCTGATCACGAGATAGAGGACGTCGAGTGTGGATCCGTTCTTTTGGGGAAGGTTGATATAGGTTGGTTTCCATTATGTAAATGTGTAACCATTTTGGGGTAATAGTACCAAACAATGACGTCACTAAGATTTGTATATTTCTATTTTGTTGGGCATAAACTCGTGGGAGTTTATGATAGTTGTAATTGGTTTTATTAAACTTTGATTTGGAAAACTTTGGATTACCCTTTGGTGTTAAATGAAATTTTTAAATTCAGTATTTCAGAGTTTTGGTTTTAGAGTCGACGTCCAGATCGCGGTCCCGGGGCCCGCGGGGTCCGGGGTCGCGACAGTTGGTATCAGAGCTATGGCATTAGCTCTATGTATAAGTCTAGGTGGATTAGTATGACCTAGGTGGGTAGTAGAGTGCGGAGTGATTAATGGTTGATGTCTTATGCAGGTAATTGTTCTCAATGTCTGGAAGAAGAAACAGAGGAGGTGCTAGTGGTGCACAGAATCCGAATGATACAAGGGATGAAGCCCGTGCTATGTTTCAAGGCATGTTCGAGGCGGCCATGAAGGCCATACATGATCAAGGTCCGAGGGTAGAGCAAGCACCACCCCGTTATGGTTTGGAGCAATTCTTGAAACTTAAACCGGTTGAATTCAATGGGGAACCCGATGTTCGGAAAGCTGAGTTATGGATTGAGTCTATGGAGAAGATTTACGATGTGTTTGGGTGTTCGGATGAGGACAAGGTCCGGTTTGCGGCTTACAAGCTTGTGGGAGCCGCCGAGCATTGGTGGAAGGGCGTTAAAGCTACTTGGGATGATACTCACACAGTGTATGCGTGGGAGTTGTTCGTGCGTAAGTTCAGAGAGCATTTTATTCCGGTTGTTGATCAGAATCGCAAGGAGATCGAGCTACTCAACTTGGAGCAAGGTGTGTTGTCTATAGCACAATACTCGGCTAAGTTCATAGAATTAGCCCGGTATTGCGACTATTTGGTGAGGACCGAGGAACAAAAGGCTATGAGGTTTATTCGGGGATTGAAGACCTCCATCCGTACTCAACTGATTGCTCAACGGATAGTGACTTTTCAAGATGCGGTGGACTGAGCCTATTTGATAGAGCAAGACATTGGGGAGCATAAAAGGAAGACTGAGGTAGCTAATCCGATTAAGCAAGGAGCTCAAGGCAAGCCACAACACCGTTCCGATAATCGAGGTAACTTTGGGGGACAATCTCAGTTCCGAGGGCAACCGACCCCAAGGAACCCGGGTACCACTTCCGGGAACCAAGGGAGCCAAGTTAGGAGGCTTTGTTCGTATTGTCAAAAAGAAGGTCATTCTGAAGACCGTTGTTGGAAGAAGCAAGGAAGGTGCACCAATTGTGGTCAAATGGGTCATTTTGCAAGGGATTGTCCGAGGAATAGGATTCAACCATCGGGGGTAGGAGCTTGGGCTCCTCAGGGTCAGAAAAGGGATGCCGCCGGGAAGCCCAAGGTCCAAGGGAAAGTGTTTGCAATGAATCAGCAACAAGCGACCGATGATCCATCCGTTATTGGAGGTATTGTTTCTGTGTCTAATGTGAGCGCACGAGCGTTAGTAGATCCAGGATCATCTCATTCATACATTTCTGTGCAATTTGCTTCTATGTTAAATGCTGCATTCGAGTCTTTACCGTATGTGCTAGAGGTGTCGACCCCTATAGGAGAATGCTTGATTTCTGATCGAGTCTTTCGTGCTTGTGATGTGGTTATTTGTGGTCGAGTCCTTTGTGCGGATTTGGTGGTTCTTCCTATCCAAGACTTTGATGTCATTTTGGGTATGGATTGGTTGAGCAAGTTTCATGCTTCCGTTGATTGCCGTAAGAAAACTGTTACTTTTTCTATTCCCGATGTGCCTAAGTTTGTTTTTGAGGCTAGTCCTCTGAGTAGAAAGGTTCGCTTAATTTCTTTTATGAAAGCGAGAAGATTGTTGCATAGTGGTTGTGAGGGGTTTTTGGCTAGTGTTCTTGATACTAGGAAAGAATCCCCTAGTCTTGATAGTGTTCGGGTAGTTCGGGAATTTCCCGATGTTTCTCTACCGAGTATGAGATGCCTCCCGATCGTGAGATAGAATTTTGTGTAGACCTTTTGCCGAGTACGGCTCCGATTTCGAAAGCGCCTTATAGGTTAGCTCCCGCTGAATTGAAGGAACTGAAGGTTCAGTTGCAAGAGTTGCTTGATCGAGGATTTATCCGCCCTAGTGTTTCCCCGTGGGGAGCACCGGTTTTATTCGTGCGGAAGAAAGATGGTTCGTTGAGATTGTGTATAGATTACCGGAAGTTGAATCAAGTTACGGTGAAGAATAAATACCCTCTGCCCCATATTGATGATTTGTTTGATCAGCTTCAAGGGTCCGTGGTTTTCTCTAAGCTTGATTTGAGGAGTGGGTACCATCAGTTGAAGGTTCGATCGGAGGATATTCCGAAGACTGCTTTTCGCACTCGTTATGGTCATTACGAGTTCTTGGTTATGCCGTTTGGGTTGACGAACGCGTCGGCCGTGTTTATGGATTTGATGAACCAAGTTTTCCATCCTTATCTTGATTCGTTCGTGGTGGTTTTCATCGACGACATTCTTGTTTATTCGAAATCTCGAGAGGAGCATGAGCAGCACTTGAGGACAGTTTTATCCGTTCTTGCGAGGGAGCAACTATTTGCGAAGTTCAGTAAATACGAATTTTGGCTCGAGAAGGTGTCATTTCTGGGTCATGTGATTTCGAAAGATGGGATTTCTGTGGATCCGTCTAAGATTGAAGCTATAGTGGATTGGAAGAGACCCGAGTCAGTGACCGAGATTCGTAGTTTTCTTGGTTTAGCCGGTTATTACTGAAGGTTTATTGAGGGATTTTCGAGGATTGCTACTCCGATGACTCAGTTGACCCGGAAGAATGTTCCGTTTGTGTGGACCGAGAAGTGTGGCAAGAGTTTCGAGGAATTGAAGAAGAGGTTGACTACAGCACCGATCTTGACTTTGCCTAATGGGAGCGATGGCCTAGTGATTTATAGTGATGCTTCGAAAGAGGGTTTGGGTTGTGTGTTGATGCAGAATGGGAAAGTAATTGCTTATGCTTCGAGGAAGTTGACCCCGAGTGAGCAGAATTACCCCACTCATGATATGGAGTTGGCCGCGATAGTATTTGCGTTGCACAAATGGAAGCACTACCTTTATGGAGCGAAGTTTGAGATTTTTACGGATCACAAGAGTTTGAAGTACCTTTTCTCCCAGAAAGAGTTGAACAACCGACAGCGCCGATGGATGGAATTGTTGAAGGATTATGATTGTACGATTTCTTATCATCCGGGAAAGGCGAATGTAGTAGCCGATGCAATTAGTAGAAAGTCTTATGTGGCTTCGATGATGGTTCGAGAGTGGAAAATGCTTGAGGATGTTCGAGATTGGTCTCCTCATGAATCGAGACATGGGGCTATTTTTGCGAATATTAGGGTGTCTCCGACCCTAATCCAGAGAATAAAGGAAGCTCAGAAAGAAGATCCCGAGTTGGTGAAGATAATGGGTAAACTGAAGGAAAAGAACTTCGAGGATTTTTTTGTTAGCCCGATTGGAGTGTTGACTTTTCGTGGTCGTTTGTGTGTTCCGGATGTTGATGGAATTAAACAGAGAGTTCTTGATGAGGGTCACAAATCGAGGTATACTATTCATCCGGGCAGTACGAAGATGTATCAGGATTTGAAGCAACAATTTTGGTGGATTAATATGAAAAGGGAAATAGCCGAGTATGTATCGAGGTGTTTAACTTGTCAGCAGGTCAAAGCCGAGCATCAGAGACCCGCGGGATTACTTCAGCCATTAGAGATTCCCGAGTGGAAATGGGAGCATGTGACTATGGATTTCGTTACGGGACTGCCTCGTACTCGTAGGAAGTATGACAGTGTTTGGGTAATCGTGGATAGATTGACCAAGAGCCCCCATTTCTTGCCTATTGATATCAGATATACGATGGAGAAGCTTGCGACCCTTTATATCGACGAGATTGTTAGATTGCATGGGGTTCCGGTTAGTATTGTGTCAGATCGAGACCCGAGGTTCACTTCTAGATTCTGGAAGGCGTTTCAGGAAGCTTTGGGTACAGATTTGCGATTCAGTACTGCTTTTCATCCTCAGACCGACGGTCAATCCAAGAGGACTATTCAGATTTTGGAGGATATGTTGCGAGCTTGTGCGATAGATTTTTCCGATTCTTGGGATTCGCATCTACCGTTAGTGGAATTCTCCTACAACAACAGTTATCAGGCTAGTATCGAGATGGCACCGTATGAGGCCTTGTATGGAAGGAAATTTAGATCGCCTATTTGTTGGGATGAGGTCGGTGAAGCGAAGGTTTTGGGTATTGATTTGCTTCGGGATTCAGTTGAAAAGGTTAAAGTTATCCGGGATAGGTTGAAGACAACTCAGAGTCGTCATAAGAGCTACGCAGATAACCGAAGGCGAGATCTTAGTTTTCAGGTTGGTGATTTAGTATTCCTGAAGGTATCTCCAAAAGTGGGTATTCGTAGGTTTGGGAAGAAAGGCAAGTTGGCTCCGAGGTTTATTGGCCCGTTTGAGGTTTTGGGAAAGGTTGGACTTCTTGCGTATCGTCTTGCGTTACCGCCGTCTTTGGACCGGTTGCACAACGTTTTCCACGTTTCTATGCTTCGGAAGTACGACCATGATCCGTCTCACGTGTTACCGAGGATACCGGAGGATATTGAGCCCGATATGACGTATGAGGAACGACCGGTTCGGATCTTAGATTTTAAAGTCCAAGAGTTGAGGAGCAAGAGAATTGCATTGGTTCGAGTCCTTTGGAGAAATCATAACATCGAGGAGTCGACGTGGGAGCTTCGCGATGAGATCGAGAGGAAATTTCCGTGGCTTTTTGTTTAAGGTAAGTCTCGTTAAAATTCGGGTCGAATTTTCTTTAAGGGGGAGTGAATGTCACGACCCGAAATATAGGCTCTATTTTATTAGTAATTAAATGATTTTTATTTAATTATTTGCTTATTTATTTATTTAAATTATTATTTATTTAAATAATTATGTGTGCAATTTATGTGTTATAATAATTATACCTAGCATTTTATTCGAGTTATTTGGGCTAGTGTGGAAGTGTTGAGTCTTAATTGTTAGTAGGGAGTGTAGTGTTTGTGTGTGTAGTGTGAGAGAGGGGGCCTAAGTGTAAGTTTTTAAAATAAACCCCCTACTCCCTCCCTACTCCTCCCCTTCTCCCTCATACACTCAACCTCCCCATTCCCCATCCCATTCCCAGCCATCTTCTCTCTCTCTCCTCCAAGTTTGGGTAAGTTTTCTTCATCTTCATCTCTCTTCATTTTCTCCTTCTTCCTCTCATCTTCTCTCATTTCTTAAAACGTAAACGTTGTTTAGATCGTCGCTAGGATCGCGTAGAGTCAAAAAGATTTGAAATCCATCAACTTTGAGAAATTGCAAGTAAGTTACTTTTCCCCCATTTTGCTAAAAATGTTCATTCCATGCTTAGTTGATACTATGATTACCATTTCTTGCTTCTTGGGTTGATTTTGAGATGATTTGCATTTTATCCCATTTTGTGAAGTTTTGGTGTTGAATCATCCCTTGGATTGAGTAGATTAAATGATGTTTTATGAGTTGTTTTAGGTATATAGGGTGTTTGGGTATCTTAGTATACCTATTAGAAGCATTTGGGTTTGATTTATGTTGTTGGGTGGAAAATTTGGGAGAAACCCAGTTGGTTTTGGCCGTTTTCCGGCGACCTGGGTGCGTGGGCGACCGCCCATGATGGGTTTGGGCGACCGCCCATAAGATCAGTTAATCCAGAGAATCTGAGCAAAGTGAGTAGGCGACCGCCCACTTTTGGGTTGGGCGACCGCCCAGGAAGTCAGTGGGTTTTGGGCTTGGGGTTGGGTTTTGGGCGACCGCCCAGACTGGCTATGGGCGACCGCCCATACCAGCTGTTCTGATCCTCTTTGTTATTGAATTGTTTTAAGGTCCAAGCCCGATCTAGGCTCGAAGTATCACCCTAGTTGACTTAAGTTAATGTTGTGGAACACTTTATTGTTCGAGAATGATCCCCTTGTGATCGATTGTGATATGGAATTTGATTAAGTATCATTTTGGGAATGTGGTCATCTTTGATGCACGGTTTGTATTGGTTTACCTTTGTGGTGATTTAATTGGAATGATTCCCTACTTTGGAATCCTTTGTTGTTTATCGTGCTAGTGTTTTATTACTTAGCAGTTATTTGAAAGTCCAGCTGGTATTTGTGGTTGTGTCGGGCGATGTGAGATATTGTGATGGCACCGGCCAAGTCCATTATGGTGTCGACCATTGTTTTGCCCTTATTTTCCTCTTCCAGATTGGCCTTGGTTGAGACGTTTGGAGCATGACTTTGTGGCATGGCTTCCGCCCTTTGTGGCACATTATTTTGTTATTGGTTCCGGTACCGGGGTTTCTCTTCGGCTTTCATGCCATTATGAAGATGTTGATTTGTTGATTATGAAGCTGCGCAGCGATCCTTTATTTGGATGTTCCGGTTTGGAAAACCTTGGCTATATCCTTTGTTATGTGTTTATTTCCGCTGCTATCTGATACATGCTAAATGCTATGTGCTATGTGATATTATTATTGCTTATTGCTTATTGCATCATAGCATGTCATGTAGTTGCATTAGTAACTTATTGAGATTTATCTCACCCCGTTTCTTTTATCTTTGTTTTTCCTTAACCCCCCCCCCAGGTGCTAAGGATTAGTCTCGCTGATCACGAGATAGAGGACGTCGAGTGTGGATTCGTTCTTTTGGGGAAGGTTGATATAGGTTGGTTTCCATTATGTAAATGTGTAACCATTTTGGGGTAATAGTACCAAACAATGACGTCACTAAGATTTGTATATTTCTATTTTGTTGGGCATAAACTCGTGGGAGTTTATGATAGTTGTAATTGGTTTTATTAAACTTTGATTTGGAAAACTTTGGATTACCCTTTGGTGTTAAATGAAATTTTTAAATTCAGTATTTCAGAGTTTTGGTTTTAGAGTCGACGTCCAGATCGCGGTCCTGGGGCCCGCGGGGTCCGGGGTCGCGACAAATATCCCAAGTGGTAGTCCCACTACCATTCTAATTTATTGATCATCCAGAATTTTGATTACAATTTTAAATGGTCAATCCAATTCGCACGTTACAAATTGAATCAATTCGAGTTATAATCTTAGCCACAATTATTTCCTTTAGACAATGTCTGTCTTGCCTTTCCTTTGGCATTTTCCCTTTCCCTTCATGAACCATGAACACAGGAGAACCTTTCTCCACCATCTTCATCTCCGCAGTTTTAAGCATGTCATGCAACTCAGAGAGATTCTTTATCCATTCCAAGAATGTTATAGTTCATCACAAAGTGATTATAACTCTTAGGCAATGAATTTAAGAATGAGATCCGTGGATTGCTCCAATCCAATTGGACAACCAAGTTTCTCAAGATGCTTCACGTAGCCTTTCGTTTAAGCATGTGAGGTTCCACTTGTTGCCCTTCACTCATTTTGCAATAAGTGAATGAAACAATGGTTTTATACCTTTCTTGCTTAGATTGCTCTTAAAACATGTCTCTTAACTCCATGCTTATCTAATAAGCTTCCACAAGCTCCAAATTTTGTTGGAGTTTATAGCACATAATCGCGAGCATGAGACAATTCACATCCCTAGAATCAGACTCATGTTTCTTGTGATTGTCTCCTCCGCCCTAGGGGAATTGGCTTTGGGTTCCTTTAGGAATAAGCCTATCAAGAATGTACAACCCTTATTTTTCCTTAGAACGATTCTTAGGCTCAGGATCCAATCCATGAAGTTTGTACCATTCTCTTGAAGCTTATCCTTATCAAGGATTGATCGCAATGAAGTTAGTTGTCATAATCTACAACTCATGCAAAATTTCCAAAATTTTTACATGTACCAATCTCATTAAAGAGATTAATAATGTATTTTTCCAAAAAATACTCTCACTAAATTATATAACCTTCTTTATACATCCAATGTATATTATAATTTAAATGGGCTAAGATCCAACTTTAATTTAATTTCAAGTCCGCTAAGGCGGATTACACAAAATCAAATTAATTAGGTAGACAACCCTATCAATCATATCACATATGACTCTTAGATCCTTTTTCTGAGATTCTTTTGAGATTGGGCTAAGATCCAACTTTAATTTAATTTCAAGTCCGCTAAGGCGGATTACACAAAATCAAATTAATTAGGTAGACAATCATGTCAATCATATCCCATATGATTCTTAGAGATCCAATTTCAAAAGCATGTTTAATCTCATCTTTGCCTAGGCCCAAAACTATTTTGACGCCTAATTAAGTCCAACCATTTTAAACGTATAGTTAATGTGCCTCGCTAGGGCGTGCCCACATTATCTATCTTTCTCATACATGAATAAAGTCAATGTACCTCGCTAGGGTGATCCCACATTAAAATTACTCATGCACTAACAAGTGTTTTAATCATGGCATGGCAAAAATGGCTTAAAACTTTTTTGAAGGTTTATCACATATAGCATACAACACATTTATGAGCACATAATATAAACATGTTACGCATCAAGTTTAGCCACTAAATTAATCATCATTAATTTAAGCATAATATTTATGTGTCATTAGTTTCAATATAATTGTGATTGAATAGTGCGATTAAAGTTTATGAAACAATAAACCACAAAAAACTCATATAACACATAAACATCATAATCCCAATATTCAAATCATGCTAGACACATAAACAAACAATTTATATACACACAACATGATTATGTATTGAAATAATCAACATGAATGGGGCTCTGATACCACTGTTGGGTTTCGGAGTAACATGCGCAGCGGAATTAAGTATTTAAATTTTCGTGAAACCCAAAGCCCATAGATCCATTCATATGATTAAGTCAAATACATGCATAATGAATACTAGAATACTAACCTTTGAAGCTTTTGATTTTGCAACCTTGAATCTTGGTGGAGATTGGAAACTTGATCACGAATCAAAACAGGAACACGAACTTTGAAGATGATAAGTTTCACCCTCTAGCGGTATCCACACCACGAACGAATATCAAGAACACTTGATCTTCGATGCTAGACCAAATTATGAAACACGCTTTCACAATGTATAGAACTATATGGAATTATTATGTGTGTGATATTCTTGTTCTTCAATCTAGGGATTTCTTAGAACAAGAAAAACATCCTCTCAAACCCTTGGAGGCAGTCACAAACATATCATAATACTTAGGACTGATTAGGGCAACTAGAGGGGAGTTTTAGACTTGTTTCACCTATTCCAAATAGGTAACAAGTGACCAAACCCGCAAGAAAACAGAACAGGAAAGTTCTAGACAGAAACCCTAGAGGTCCGCCTGGGTCTTATTGGAGGTCCGCCCGGACCCTCAAAAGGTCCGCCCGGGTCCTTTATGAGGTCCGCTCGGACCACACATTTTTTCCTGTTTTCTCCTCTAAATTCCTAATATTCCTCAAAGGCCATTGGACCTATAATTCCAATTAAGTCATTTTAAGATTCATTCTATTGTGTGTGACCCTCTAGGATTACACTAAGTTGGCAATGGGTTCAAACATAAATCTATAAGATATGATTAGGTTCTAGAAAACCGTCATACCTACCCAAATAGTGTAACTAGATACAAGTTCGCATTCCTTTAGAATATGTCATAATCCCTTTGTCCTCGATGTCATTAAACATAAGTCATGGTCAACAAGTCAACTTGTATTGTTCAATACTTTTCTCAATCCAGAATATGTTGATAATCCAAATGACATTAATCCAATCAATCCATTTAAGTTTGGCCAAACATTTCATCAACATCATCCCTCCGAGGGACCGAAGATTGACATCTCTTCGAAGAGGGACAAATCCATTTAGCTTATTATTATTCCCTACGTGAATCCGTTTATGCCAATCATACCCTTTATAACTACCTGGTTAAAGGTTGCGTTTGAATATGTCAAACATAATCTTCATCAAGTGGAAGACTATAATAACTTCATGTCTAAGGATTCAAATTACATAACTAATATGAGATTTATATATGACATTGACCATGACATAAAAATCCTACCGCGGGTCATGTCCAGTACCTTGTTCTAAACAAGTACCCATAAATCTAACATGATCATCTCATGATCATTTAGCCTTTATGCTAGTGCTTAACAAGCTTTAGGGACAGAGATTATTATAAGAAAATATGAGCATTCATAATAACCTAAATATCTCTTTATTAATATGAATATAATGATAACACATACAACGTTTAACAAACGTGCCTAGGTCACTAACACCAATAGATCCGGGTTCTTGCCTTTGATGAGACCACCTATTACTATGCAGTACGGGTGTGCCGTTAGTACGGGATGCCTCAGATTATACCTCCTTTATGGGATGAGACTTTTGGAGCGGTGTTGGTCTTATGCTCTTATGCCTAGCACTCTCTGTATACAGCAACCTTATGACACACTTCTATCTTGAGAATACTTGGACTAGTACCAGACGACTTTGGGTGACATGAGACCAACTCTGAGACGACTGAGATGCAGGGTAGTGATCCCTTATATCTCGAGTAGACGCTTAAGGGAGGAGGAGACTCTACAACGTGAGGTGAAGGTCGAGTTGGTTCAGCTAGCACCTATTGAGAGGAAAAGAAGGAGAGGAGGCCTAAGGGGGGTGACTTAGTTTAGGAAGGCTTTATTTGAGGATCCTACTAGACAGGCTAGATGCAGACGAAGAGACAAGAAACCAAAAAAAGAAGAAGAGGATGAGGAGGAGGAGTGACTTCTAGTATCCAACCACAGCCGTTGCAGACACATAGTTTAGATTTTAGTTTGTTTTAGTTTCTTTAAATTTCACAGCAGGTTATTTATTTGTAGGTTCCTTTGAGCTTAGACTCATCAAATAAATGTTAACGTGTAGTGACTTGTGGAAATAGAGATTTTTCTTTAGTTATAAACATATTGTTTGCTTTATTGAATTTGCTCAAACCAGATTTGGATTTTTATTTATTTTTGAGACCGCACCTTTGAAGGCTGCCTACGTTCCCCTTTTATAAGTAGGGCTAAGGGGCTCAGGTCACCATAGTTTATTTCTGATTGTAGAAAGGGAAGTTAGAAGGGGGGAAGTAAAGAGAATAATAATTTTTTTTATTTTTTTTATTTGTTTACAAAGGGGATGGCCGTTGTAGAAGACCGTTTGATGGAGAGTATGCTGATGGAGAAGGACCATAGTGGTTAGTTGTAGTAGCAGCGAATATTGTAAACCTTGACTGGGAGGAGGCCGTTGTCATCCGTATATACCCAATCTTTATTTTGTTTGATTAATCGTCCCATCTTGATGAGTAGTCAAATCTTTTCTTTCAATTCTTGACAGTCGTCAGTACTATGCCCTTCATTCTGGTGATAGGAACACGTTCTATTTGGCTCGGACGTCTGCAATATCGGAGTAGGACCAAGTACTTGTATCGGCTGTAGTCGACCGATCTTTACCAGTGCCTTGAACATAAGACCCAAAGGTAGGTCAGAGCTTGTGCAGTGTCGGAAAAGGATGGGGGCTCCATTCTGTGATTCGAACCTCCCGTGCATCGGTCGTAAGGATGGGGTATTCACTAAGTGGCTCTTTAGTTGGGTTAGAGCCAATTCACATTTCTGATTCTAAACTTCGTCTGAGCAATTCTGTAATTCTTTAAGGACTGGGTCTCCTGCCATCGTGAGGCGACTGATGTAGTGAAGCAGACCTATCAGTTTGGTCCTTTCATTTTCTTGACGAGGGGATGATGTCATTATTAACTCTCTGATCTTCTCTGGGTCGGCCTTGAACTTCTGTCCCAATCTGTACCCTAGAGCTTTTTTCTGAATTGTATCGAATCTGCATCTCGATGGATCAAGGAGAATTTTCTGACCTCTCAAGTTTTTGAAGACATTCCGCAGGTCCTCGATGTGTCGGCCGTAAGGTCTCTTGGAGTGTATCACCGAGTCATCTAGGTAGACGTCTGAGTCTGATGGTACGGCTACTGGCAGATGGTAAGAGATACCAACGCCTTTCTATTCTATGAATTGATTGGCGTGACAATAAGTACCCTATGGAGTTTGAAAGAGTAACTTCTCGTCTATCTGTGCCGCGGTGGGCATCCGATTTTTACTGGGGAAGCTTTCGAGAAATGATCGAACTTCTCTATCTTCGGTAGTTTCTAGCAATGAGTCTATATCAAATGTAGGGAATCTATGCCTAGGGATCATCTCGTCGATACTCGTGACATCTATGTGAATTGTCACCTTCCCTTTGTACTTCTTTGCGGAGATAACGTTGAGTAACCACTTTGGCCAATATACGGATTTGACTGACCATTCGGGCTTAACTGACCCAATGTCTGGTGTTGTCACTTGTTCCCATTCTCTGTCTGCCATGTCATCATAGGACCATGCAAAGATGCCTTCATATTCTCTGAGAAGTTTGATCAGTGTCTCCTGCTCTTCGCCTTGAAAGAAGCTCCCAATCTGAGTCCACTTCGGCTTGTTTTGTCTTCCCAGATTCACACATGTTAACACCTCATCAGCAGCTTGGGCTCGATTTTCCCTTTGATTAATAACATGCTCTGAGATTTCTCAGATGTATTTGTCATTTATTTCGTTTGTGTCTGCATCTTTTAATGAATTGTTATTAACTATTTGTATATCATTAAGTTGATTAGTTAATTTATCATTTATTAGAGTGGCTATAGCGGGATACTCGGAAAGATCGAGACTTTTAATTAATGCATGAGGAAAGACAGTGTTTGCGATTACATTGTAGTCTTTTGACTTAAGGTCATTAGACTTAGACATAGACACGAACTCCTAAGTGAGAAAGGGAGAAGATTTCAAAGCCCTTTTGTAGTTTTCCATTGTGGTCGAACCATGGCTTTGCGAACATGAAGTTTGAGAAATCTTCACCTTCTTTGACATAGTAACTGTTGAGGGAAAGGTGGTAGGGTTTCATGTCTGACTTCTTGTAAGGAAGTTGCTTCTTCTTGAGTACCTCTATCAGAGTCTGCTCTGCCTTGTCAGCGGGAGTAAGTACGTACCCTAGCCCGAACAGGCCTCTGTGGTCTACATCTTCAGTCAAGTGTGTGGGACCTGGTAAGTTCTTACCTAGCCCCAGCCCTAGTATGAAGCCCATGTTTTGAAGTATCTTGTAGACGGGTAGCACTTTATCAGAAGTTCTGGTGAGGTCATCATAACATATCTGAGCTTGTGCCACTATTTTGAACCCACTGAAGAGTCTGCGGTCTTCCTCATGCTGAATCTGTAATAGTGGTACCCCCTTCGTATCGGTGCCTTGTGCTGTTACCAGGTCGCTGTAGATAATTGTCACCTCATTCCCTGACTGGAACTTAACACACTGATGTAAAGAGGATGGGACGCCAGTGTGTCATATGGAGACTGTGGTATTTTGGTGGATTCTGCGAAGATTTCGGCTGTAGATAGTAGTGGAGATTTAAGTGGACCGGAGTCGCAATCTCCTAAGAGAGAAGCTTCTAAAGATAGTTCATCTAATGTCAGCATATAACAAGAAGAATTACTATCAATAATGAATTTTGAAGTACAACCTATCTCATCATCACTATAAAACTCGGAGTTTGCCACAATAGGTTCGGCCAGATCACCGATGTTTGTTGCTATACTATCTTCGTCTAAAGAAAATCTAGGATCTTCTAATGAGCCTTCATGGATGAGCTTTATTATGTCCTTCTTCAAAGCAAAGCATTCCCTTGTTCTATGACCGGTGGCTTGGTGATAATGGCAATACTTCCATACATTACTACCCATGTGTGTGGAGTATCCCTTGAGTTGTTTGAGGAGTCCTTGGTTTATAAGGTCACGGAGAAACTTCTTCATGGAAATTTTTTGTCGCTCAATGCAATCCTCAAGATCTAGCATGGTGATTTGATCAGTCTCTACCACATTAACATCCATGGCGATGATCTTTCTTAGATCTGCAATGACATTGTCATTGATGAGCTTTTGTACGACTTGCTTGATGGTGAAGCACTCGTTTTTGGTGTGTCCAGACACTCTATGGTAGTAGTAGAATTTTGACATGTCACAACCGTGCTTGGGCCATTGGAATCTGCGTTCCAAGGGAGTTATCACCCCAATCCTGAATTGTCCTCCGAATATATCATTCATGTCTAGCCCTAGTTCGGTGAAGGCATATACCATTTTGAGGATACCAATGTCCCCTCCAATGAGCTCGACCATGTTGACGCTACCATTGTTTAGGAGCGGTTTGCTACGGTGTTCAGACCTTTAGGCTTCTCGATATTTCCATCGTCTATGAGCTTTTGGATGACATGTTTGAGTTGTATGCAGTTGTCGGTGGTGTGGCCAATGTACTTGTGATACTTACAGAACTTGGTTGCATCAAGATTAACCTTTCTGTTTAATGGTTCGAAGTTCTCGATTGACTTGATCAAACCCTTCTTCATCAACACTTCAAACACTCGGCTAATAGGCATACCGAAGTCATTGAAGTGGTCTTCTTTTTGGGGGAAGCTGCTAGTAACTGCTTGAACATCAAAGATGGAGTTGTCTTGGACCATACTTACGTGACCGGCCACTTCTTAGCTTTAGGAGCGGTAGTTGTCGGAGCTTTGTAGCGGAATGAGGTGTTTCCACTTTTAGCAGTTTCTTTAACAACACCAGTAATACCGGCTTCGTGTCTAAGCCTAGCATTAACCATTTCCCGCAGATAAGGAAAGTAACCATTTCAAATTGCCACCCTAAGCTTAGGCAACAAGCACTTGTAGAAGATTCCTTTGCCTTAGGAGGGTATTTCACCTCTACTAGCTTGTGATTCCATCTTTTGTAGAAGTCATAGATAGGCTCGCCGGGCTTTTGCATGATGTTTTCTAGATCAGTATGATTGACATGCCAGTCGAGGTTTGACTGGTACTTATCGCAGAAAGTAATGGTGATTTTATCCCATGTTTCTCTTTCAGAGGGGTCCAAACTCAAGAACCATCGGAGAGCAATTCCGTCTAAGGTGGTGTGAAAGACTCAGGCCATTTCTTCGTTGGTGCAGTCTCGGGCTCTCATGGCTAGCACGTAACTGTCGAGATGAGTCTTGTGACATGTAATACCATGGAATGTTGAGACCTTCAGCATCTTGAAGTCTCTAGGTAGGGCACCCACATTGCTTGGGTTGATGGTTATGACTATCGGAGCGGATTGCTTGGAGACCGTGTCGGAGAGCTTGCGAATCTATTCTTTCATTGCAACCACTAGAGGGTGGTTGGAGAAGTCAAGGCTACCATAGGCTTGAGTAGGGGGAGGAGCAGTAGAGACTGTAGGTACAGAGGCACTGATGCTTAGTGGCAATGACGGCGGAGGTAACTTGGTAGAGGACAAGTAGCTACCCATCAATTCTAGTGACAGCTCATATAGACCCTTGCTGGAGCTTGCTCTAGTACCATAATCATGAGGATGGGCCCTTTGGTAGTTGGGAACCTTGAGAGGGATAGCATCATCATTGGCGGGTGTAGATACCCCCGCCGGAGCCCGCTCGCTTGGCTAGAGCGGCGGGTTGTCCTAGGATGTCTATTTGTGTTTTAATTGTAGAGTCGCCACCTATGTTTTAGAGGAACATAAGAAAAACCTAATATATAGCCTAAGTTTGATTACGAAAACAAAGATTCTTGTTATGAGGTTCGTGGGTTAGGTTACGAGATGGGAAGTACTTAAACACCCATCTCTCCCAACTAATGTTGGCCTTGCTTGTTCAAAGTCTACATAATATAAAATGTTCTTCCTATTCTTGATTGTAATAAAAGGGGGTTTAAAAAAGGTATTTTGAATATGGGGAGATAACTCCTTAACCAACTTCAATAGAGTGAAGTGATCGTTGGTGTCATCTCTCAAAATGGTTTGGGTGATTGCACGTTTGATCAAAATAAAAGAAAGAGAGAAGAGATGAAGTAGAAAGGGATAAAAGAATAGTCTTTTTACCTAGACTCAAAATGACTTCAAGTACTTCTTGGGAGATTGCCTTTGGAAATGCCTTGAGTGTATTTTGTGTATAGTTTTCTCGCTTCAAAAAGGGAGTCCTTTGAAATGGAGGAGAAGAGGGGTTTTTATAGTTGAAAAAGACATGTTTTTTGTGCCAAAACGAGGTCACCAAGAAATCTTTCCCGGAAAAATCATGCAAAATGAGCAAGGGCGAGATTCTTGGACAGAAATCTGTCACTGACGCCCAGAGGCACGCACCTCCTGCCTTGGTGGCGGGACGCGCGCGCTTTTGACCCCTACAGGCGCAGGACTTTAAGATGGCTTTTTGACATAATGGACTAGAAAGTCAGCTCTGTTATTCAGTTTAGCCCCTGGACTTAACTAAGTCAGTCAGGAACTTAACAAAAGTAACAGAAACTAAGGAGAAACACTTAAAATAGGGAGAAACGCAAGATCAACCGTGCAATCGAGGTGACCGGTCCAAGGCGAGGTGTCTACAGAGCCCCTTGGCGACGTGGATTGCGAAGAAAAATGTGTCGACGAAAGAAACTACACCCGTCGAGGACATCACTAAGAAAAAGCAAAGACTCGATGAAAGAAGGAATTTGAAATTGCGAGAGATAGGGGCGTGCTCCCTGTATGAGTGGCTTTTATTGATAGAGGAGATGGCATCATCCGTTTGTAGATCCGCTGGTTGAATCCGTTAGTGAATCCATTGAATGAGTTCGTTTGTGAACCTTGTTGACGAATCCGTTAGTGAATCCGTTTGATGAATTCGTTGGTGAATCCATTGAATGAGTCCATTTGTGAACCCTTTTTGACGAATCCGTTAGTGAATCCGCTTGATGAATCCGTTGGTGAATCCATTGAATGAATCCGTTAGTGAACCCTGTTGACGAATCCGTTAGTGAATCCGCTTGATGAATCCGTTGGTGAATCCATTGAATGAGTCCGTTAGTGAACCCTGTTGATGAATCAGTTAATGAATCCGCTTGATGAATCCGTTGGTGAATCCATTGAATGAGTCCGTTAGTGAACCCTGTTGACGAATCCGTTAGTGAATCTGCTTGATGAATCCGTTGGTGAAGCCATTGAATTAGTTCGTTAGTGAACCCTGTTGATGAATCTGTTAGTGAATCTGTTTGATGAATTCGTTGGTAAATCCATTGAATGAGACCATTAGTGAACCCTGTAGACGAATCCGTTTGTGAATCCGCTTGATAAATCTGTTGGTGAATCCATTGAATGAGTCTGTTAGTGAACCCTATTGAAGAATCCATTAGTGAATCTGCTTGATGAATCCGTTGGTGAATCCATTGAATGAGTCCGTTAGTGAACCCTGTTAACGAATCCGTTAGTGAATCCGTTTGATGAATCCGTTGGTGAATCCATTGATTGAGTCCGTTAATGAACCCTTGTTGACGAATACGTTAGTGAATCCGCTTGATGAATCTGTTAGTGAATCCATTGAATGAGTGTAGACACCCTGCCTTGGACCTCTCACCCCGATTGCATACATAGTATGTTTATTTAACTTATTTTTGTTAATTTCTGTTACTTCGGTTAAGTTCTTAACTGATTTCGTTAGTTTTGGACTAAACTGCATAACAGAATTACCTTTAGAGTCATTTCTGTCATTTTTCTTTTCCACCCGTGGGCGCCTCCGGCACTGCTTGTGGGCTGCGCACGCATCTCGCCCCTAAAGCCGGGCTCGCGCGCGTCCCATTATGGCAGTTACGGATTGCAGTTGTCGCGACCCCGAACCCCGCGGGCCCGAGATCGCGTGCTGGACGTCGACTTAAAACCAAAACTGTGAAATACCGAAGTTAAAATTCCATTTGATACCAAAAGGTGATGATCCAAAGTTTTACAAATCCAATTTTGATAATAACCAAATACAACTATCATAAACTTCCATAAGTTTATGCCCAACAGAATATAAATGTACAATTCTTAATGACGTCATTGTTTGGTACAACTATCCCAAAAAGGTTACACATTTATATAATGTAAACCAACCTATAACAACTTTCCCCAAAAGAATGTATCCACACTCGACGTCCTCTTTCTCGTGATCAGCGAGACTAATCCTTAGCATCTCGGGGGGGGGGGGGCTAAGGAAAAACAAAGATAAAAGAAAGGGGGTGAGATAAATCTCAATAAGTTACTAATGCAACTACATGACATGCTATGATGCAATAACCCATAATAAATCACATAACACATAGCAATTATCATATGTCAGATAGCAGCGGAAATAAACACATAACAAAGGATATAGCCAAGGTTTTCCCAAACTGATAAACCAAATAAAGGTCGCTGCGCAACTTCAATAATCAACAAATCATCATCTTCATAATAGCATGAAAGCTGAAGAGAAATCCCCTGTACCGGAACCAATAACAAAGTAATGTGCCACAAGGGGCGTGAGCCATGCCACAAAGTCATGCTCCAAACGTCTCAACCAAGGCCGATCTGGAAGAGGAAAATAAGGGCAAAACAATGGTCGACACCATAATGGACTTGGCCGGTGCCATCACAATATCTCACATCGCCCGACACAACCACAAATACCAGCTGGACTTTCAAATAAATGCTAAGTAATAAATACTAGCTTAATTAAACAACTTAGGGTTCCAAAGTAGGGAACCATACCAAGAAGTCACCAAGAAAGTGAAATGAACCAACAACACACAATTAAAGTGTTCCAACAATCTTAACAATGATAACACAATTCCCATATTACATTTGACCACAAAGGATCCAGTTAATTCGAGCACTCAACCAAATTCACTCACTAATCTAGAAGAGCTTAAGGAGAGCTTTAAAACGATAATTTATACGCCTAAAACGGAGTCCGGATGAACAAGATATGGCCCTCGAAAATTGGACAAAAAGGGAAATAAATTTCTCAACAGGGGAGAGGGTGCGCGCGCCTGCTTAGATCAGAAGGAGAATGCACTCAAAGGTAAGTGAGGATGCGCGCGCCTCAAAGAAAGGGATGCGCGCGCCTCCCTTCTACAGATGGAAAATCAAGGTTGGAGGAGAGGAGGGTGCGCGCGCCTCCTATGGGAGGGTGCGCGCGCCTCCAAGGCTCACCAGCAAACCCAGAATTCCTTCCTGGGTTTTTCAACTCGGAAATGGGCACCACAAACCACCATTTTCACATTCAAATCAACAACCTCAAGGTTAATACGCTAGGCATCAGAATCAAGGTACTCTAGTAACTTGGAAACTTAAAAATGGCCCATAAGACATTATTTAGAACATCCAATCCAAGAGATTTCAACCCAATATCAATTTCTCACAAAATTTATCAAACAAAATGAACTAACTCAAAACTCATCCAAGATTGCAATAAACAACAATAATAACATCATACAACCATGGATGAACATTTCTAGAATAAAATGGGGGAAAAGCAACTTACTTGAATTTTCTCAAAGTTGATGGATTTCAAATATTTTTGGCTTCCAACGATCCTATCGACGATCTAAACATGTTTCAAGTTTTAAGAAATGAGAGATTATGAGAGGAAGATGAAGAAAATGAAGAGAGAAGGGAGGGAAGAAAAACTTACCCAAATTCCATGGAAAGAGAGAGAGAGAGTTGCTGGGAGAGTTGAGGTGAGGTGAGGGGGAAGTGAGGGAGGAGAGTAGGGAGGGAGTAGGAAGATGAATTATTTGAAATGTTGCACTTAGCCCCCTTCCCCCACTAACTAGCTCAACTATAATACTCCCACTAATTATTAAGACCCAACAATACTACACTAACACAAATGACCCAAATAAAATGCTAGGCATAAATTATTATAACACATAAAATGCACACATAATTATTTAAATAAATAATAATTTAAATAAATAAATAAGCAAATTAATAATTAATAATTATTTATTACCAATAAAATAGAGCCTAGATTTCGGGTCGTGACAGCAGTCTTTTCTCTCCTTTTTCTTGATCACAAAGAACTCTTTTTACATCCACATTCATCCCCCCTTATTTCATAACTCCCAAATCCCATATTCTAGCATTTTCATTAAAACAAAATATTTCTTTTATTCATTATTTGATTTTCTCTTTATTATTTGATTTTATTTATTTTCTTATTGGTTGAAAAGCCATCTTTTCCTCTCTTTTCTACGTATATAAACCTCTCAGTTCTACCTTAGAAAAGGACTTGAAATTTTTTCACAAAGAAAACTCTACACAAATTCTCTCAAACACATTTCTCTATAAAAACTCTACACAAATTGTTGCACAACAATTTCTCTACAAACAATTCCATCTCAAGTCAAAGTCTTCTTTCTCCTTTTAAAGGTACAACTTTTCTTCTTCTTATTTTACTTGTCTAGTCATTGTATGCAATCTCCATAAAAAGGAATACAACCAAAAGGCTACTTCACTATTGAAGTTTGGTCAAGGTTCCATTCCAACATTCTAAACTCCATTTTAATTTACCATTCATTTTTTAATGTAATTGTTTGATATGTAATCTTTAGCATGAATTAATCAATAAAATAAGTTTGTTTTATTTCTCTTTTGTAATTCCCCCTTTCTTTACATTATAATTGTTAGCACTTTTCTCATATTTAAAATAAGGACATTTAGCATTAGAACAACAATAGTAGCAAGACCCGCGTAAGCGGGGCGGAGTGGGTATTTAAGTACTTCCCACTCCTTCACCTATCCCCCGAACCTCTTAACAAGAATCTCTGTTTTCGTATCAAAACGTAGGCTAATTATTAGGTTTTTCTTATGTTCCTCTAAAACATAGGTGGCGAGTCTACAAATTAAAATAAGTTAGACATCCTAGGATAATCCACCGCTCTAACCAAGTAGTGTGCTTTCCCGGGGTATCTACAGTGGCGACTCTGCTGGGGACAATTTAGAGGGTTAAACTTGCATTTCTGCTTTTGGTATTCTTTTATTCTGTTTTCTGGGCATTCTGGTAAAAAGGGTTGGAAGCGCGCCTCTGGCCTTCTTGGCCTAAAGCGCGCGCGTCCGACCCCAATTACCATAATCGCCCGCCTCTCATCTCGTCCTTCAATTCCATATTTCTGTGCTAAGAAATTCTGCAGGGGAAAGAATTTTTATTTAGGGTCAATGCAATCCCTTAAACCCACTGATTTGCAGGTAGTGCCCAGAATCGGGCGCCTTGGCCTCTCTCGCTCGGAGGCGCGCACCTCCCACTCTCACTGCCCAATGTGCGCGCTTCTGGGCATTTTTCCCAGAAACAAAAAAGTGTACAGAACAGAATGATTGACAGTGTGTGGGCACCGGGCCTGCACAGAACAATTTTATTTTTCTATTTATTTTATCGGTCACACGGGTGATTCGAAAGTTGTAATTATGTGCTTATTTGTTTTTCTTTTCTTTCTTTGAAAAAAAAAAATATTTTTTCACTTGGATTGACCTCACACTACATGCACTTATTTCTATGAACTGCTCACTATCGAGTCGCACAAGTCCATAACCCCAAACCCGTCGAGGCCCGTCCTAGAGAGTTTCAAGCTCCACCCGACCTTGACTCTCTCAAAGCGGTAAACCTCAACCCGTGGCGTAGTTCACGACTACATGCCGGGGGTGACCTTAAGCCTCTCGTTAGCCGAGCACAAGCCAACACAATTCTAGTTAGGGTCTAACACTCCGTGACCAAGTCGGTTTTCGTGTGTCAAGATTTCCCTAAACTAATGTCATCAAATCATACATGCCGTTTCCAAAAGAAACAAGTGGTTACTATGGATGAAATAAAACTCCGTCCCCAAATGGTTATTATGGACGAAATAAAACTCCGTCCCCGCATGTATGATTTATGACATTAATTTAGTTTAATCCCGTCACATGTAGGTATCACAAGCGTGGTGGAATCCGATGAGTATATGGGACCGCGAGAAGGTCTATATACTAGTGTGTCGATTCCACTATTTTTCTAGAAAACCCAAAAAGGACTACGTCCTTCCGACTTTTGTAAATAAATAAATAAAAAAAAAAAGTCATTTTCTTATGTGGTTGAGTCTTTTTTGCTTGTTTGTGGGTTGAATAATTTTACTCAAAAAGTATTTGTGAGGCCAACCTAAGATCAACTGTGTTCTTCCAATAGGTCTAATGGCTTCCAACGGCAACAACAACAAGGGAGAGAACATTTCCATGTCCAACGAAAGGCTTTTCAACATAATAAGAGCCATCTTGTCTAGGATGCCCGCCATAAAGACAATTTGTGGCAAGCCCGCTTTGATCTTGAGATAAAAATTCACAAAGAAGAGATTTCCGAACTCAAAGCCGTCTGCAAGAGTTTACTGACAACAAGGCAAAGGTCAACGGTAAAACATGCTCAAATGGCCCATCCCTCAAAAGCCACAAAAGTACCGCCGACAACCGAGTTTTCACTCCTCTCCTAGGAGTAACCCAAGACGAAGCATTTGAAACTTTGGTGGCAAATGGAAAGATCAAGCCTTTAGAAGGGTACAAACCCAAGACGATGCGTCCCAACAATGCCCATCACAAATATTGTGGCTATCATCCACACAGTAGCCATCTTACCGAGGAATGCTTCCTTCTCCGAAACCTCATCCAAGATTTGATCGACAATGGTGAATTTACCTTGGGTGAAGAGAAACTCATCAAGGAAGAGGCTCAGATTTGAAATGGGGCTTCAACAAAAGATCATGCTACAAGGAGACTACAACGGCAAAGACGACGATAACAATCTCCGTTTCTGTTTCTCTACCTAGTAATAGGAATTAAAAAAAAAAAAAAGTCAAAAGTCCTCTTTTGTGTGCATTAAGTTTTCTTCCTTCTCGTCAATACTAAAGTTTGAGTCGGTCTTAATAAAAGTCGTTCTTAACCTCATACACTATTCCCATTTGTTCAATTTAATTCTTGGCAAAATGATGAAAAGATGTCTAAGCAAGTTTTAAAACGGAGGCCATCACTTGAACGCCTAGGTGCTAAACATCGTGACGAAGGCGACAACATCAACGACAAAGCCAAGAAGCAAAACAAGGTGGAACAACATCAAGCAAAGTTTTCAAAGGGGGATTAAAAAAAGGGGGGGTGGGGGGACTCACTAGGTTGACTCTTCAAAACAACATAGGAAAAAGTTATAGCATATAAAAAAAAAAAAAAAAAAATCCCCCTCATTCAAAGAAGTTCACATCAAGATCATCATCATCATCCTCCAACGAAGGACGAAGCGAAATCAACAATCATCACGACGAAGGAGCATTCACAAGAACTACGGTGACCAGAGCCTCTACACTGGAGGAACATAGGCAACCTTCGGGTCCGGCCTCATGCAAGAAAGAAGATATGTTTAGCCCTAGTGTGTTATGGTGATTGGCCTTCATCTCAAACTTGTCAAGACATCTTTGTACGAGTCATTTTCCAATGAATTAATCACCTCAAGATTGAACAACTTTCCTAGATTTAGAATCGCTTTGCGTTTTTTATCGAGTCTAGGGGCTTCTTATCTTTCAGCGACACTCCCAGTTTCTTGCAATCAAATTGGGGCTTTCTTTCTCTTCTCTCTTAATGACATACTTGCCTTCGTGAGTTATTCAATAAAAATAAATGGGACCACTTCCCTAGTAAAGTCAATGTCACTCATCATTAGTGACAAAAAGGTCTCCACCGCAAAATCACATGTCTCTCATCCTCAGCTAGAGTCAATGCACACTTCCTCATTAATCGAGTCAAAAGGAAGACGCAAAAGAGATGCCCGCTAGATTGAAAACCCGAAAGGGCGGTCTAGGCAAAAAACAGGGTGCGTCATAAAAAAAATGAGAGAGTGAGAGAGAGAGAAGGGACAGAGAAATGGAGATCTCTGGCCTCTAAAGAACACAAGTTTCATTGAATCTCCTCAGCAAGTCAATTCCCCACCGAGTCAAAGGCTCGACAAGATATGGCACAATCAAAGGTTGTCTTGGGTTATAGAGAGGTTGTTCTTGCAGTATCTATTTTTGGGTTCTTGTGAAAGAAGATCCATCTGAGAACGAGCCCATCATTGAAGGGTACGAGGTTGCACAAATGGTCCCCAGTGAGTCAATTGGTTTGGGCAGCAAATGGCAACAATGTGTGACTCAGTTTTCAAGCTTCTCCAAGCATGTGCCCTTACAGTATGCCGAAGGCTTCCCGAGAAATGGAATAGCTCTTTCCATGTCCTCTTATGATTGTTCCCCATACGAGGATGAGTCTCTTGCTTTGCTTTACAAATGATGACGCCCTAGGGGCTATGTGACTCAAGAACGAGAGCTTCTTTTACTTCATTTGACAGATAATGAGCCCTAGGGGCTACACTCAAGAAAGATATGTGAGACTATCCTCAAAGTCTCTCAAAAGGAATGTCAAAAAGCCTTCATGTTATGTGTGCTCGTGCCTGTTCCTCCAATCAAAGATATGCCTTTCTTGCTCCACCTATAATCAATGGTGGCACTCTAGGGGCTACACTCAAGTTTGAAAGTCTCCCTTGGCAAGAAGCAATTAACTTCACCTCCCAACAAGGGCCCCTACCAAAGTCATATGCAACATTAGAAGCTTTCTCAATTAGTTTGGCACCGAAGGTCTCAAGGGGCTTCGCAACCTACAATCTTTTGGGCTACGGCATTACAGTAATCCGAGCAAAGAGAAATATTGGGGCTTCACAATTGGCAATCTTTTTGGGGGATGATACCCGAGCAATACAATTTGGGGAGTAGTCTTACGGCTCCATGAAAGCGATCAAGCTTCAAGGGTCTCTTAGTACTTCACGTCAAAGGTATTCTGGTTTAAAAGGAGGGCTCCGATGTTATGAATGAATTTGATGATTCTTATGTTGTGACTTACGACGAGGTTATGAAGAATGTCTTAGAGAAAAGGAAAAAGATTCAATATGCTAAACTCTATCGAAATAGGGTTATAGCGGGAAATGCCATGGCCAATCCCAATGTTTCTGCAATTCAGCACCCCCTTCTCTGAAATCAAAAGCACAAGTTGCATCCGCACAAGTTGCATCCGCACGAGTTGCATCCAAAGATCCGTTATTAGTTCAACACAAGAAGACTCAAGCAAGCATATCCATTTGGGACCTTATCACACCAAGACCTTACCGTCCGCGATCTCGACGACACCACAAGGCATTACTGCATCTTTTGACATAAGCCCTCCGCCATTTGGGTACCGACCACAATGAGGCCATTCATCTCCCAAGTAAGAGTAAGAAGGAGATCTCTATCGTCCGCTCTCAATATAATGCCAAGCCTATTCCAAGATAATTTGGGGCTTCACATCTGTAATACCCCATCCCACATCGGAAAGATATGGGCTTTGAGTGTGATATATAAGCCTCCACTATACTACCATTGAGCACCAATAACATCCATAGATTTTTGGGTGGGCCTGTGGTAAGCCAAGTAGACCCAGTTGTTGTGCTTTGTGGGCCAGTTGTGTGGTGCTTATGTAGCGGGTCGGGCTTACAGGCTCGGGTCGTTACAAATGGTATCAGAGCAGACTCCCGGCCGTAAGGCTTGCGAGCTCGCCCGGGGGGATGATCTAGGTATTGTTTGGCCCTTGCCGGGGATGGAAAGGATTTAAGTGGGGGTGTTTGTAATACCCCATCCCAAATCAGAAAGATATGGGCTTTGAGTGTGATATATAATCCTCTACTATACTACCATTGAGCACCAATAACATCCATGGATTTTTGGGTGGGCCTGTGGTAAGCCAAGTGGACCCAGTTGTTGTGCTTAGTGGGCCACTTGTGTGGTGCTTATGTAGCGGGTCGGGCTTGCGGGCTCGGGTCGTTAAAACATCGAAAGGTCTTCACATTCCACCGTCTTGAAGCTCGCAAACAACAAGTACATGACATTTGGGGCATAGCAATGTCTCGAAGCTCGGTGTCAATAATCTTCTTTGGGGCTTGCTCATGCCAACAATAAAAGGCGATTTATTCGAATGGGCCAAGAGTTGATTTATCTTGGGGCTATGCAAGCCACTCAAAGTTTAGCATCAAAGGTGTTCTAGGGTCTTTACAATCAGCAACCCCTTGTTATCTCGACATCAAAAGTCTTTGGGGCCCCATAATCGACAAATCTCTTGGGGCTAGACAACAATCTTCGTTGGGCACAACAGCGATGACAGAATTCAAGCGAGGCAATCCGGACTTCGATCGAACATGACTTGATCTTGGGTTGGCTTTACAAACACACAATGGTTAAAATGGTTCACCCACGAACTTAAAAAAAAAGATTTTTATTTTTATTTTTATGGCAAATAAACTTTCTTTGTCTCCTTACTTGCGTAAAAGTATGTGTTTCATTTTGCTTTGCTCCTAACCTTCTTCCCCAGCGTTCTCCATCATCCTTGAACTACGCTAGTCTGATTCTCTTTATGGGATACGTAGGCAGCCTTTTAGCACGACCAACCCATCATCCAGAATATCATCTCACCGACACTCAACTCATCTTCATCAAAAGTGTCGGCATCCTTCATCAAATCCACGGCATCAGAAATCCATCCTAAATCAAGCGGCCATGGTAAGTGAAGGTATGAACATCATTCATCAAAACTCCTTTTAAATCACATCACACACAAAATCAATTTCTCCATCTTTGCAAAATCTCTCTCTCAAGCAATCTTTGCTTTTCAAATCACATTTCACACTACAAGCACAATTTTCTCTCATCTCACACGAGCACATGCATTTGCAAAGCATACGCATAATAGGTACAGGCAGACTTTCGAGTCCCTCTAAATCAGCACGCAGACTTTTGAGTCCCTCTACATCAGCAGGCAGACTTTCGAGTCCCTCTACATCAGCAGGCAGACTTTCGAGTCCCTCTACACCAGCAGGCAGACTTTCGAGTCCCTGTACATCAGCAGGCAGACTTTCGAGTCCCTGTACATCAGCAGGCAGACTTTCGAGTCCCTCTACATCAGTAGGCAGACTTTCGAGTCCCTCTATATCAGCAGGTAGACTTTCGAGTCCCTCTACATCAGCAAGCAAACTTTTGAGTCCCTCTACATCAGCAGGCAGACTTTCAAGTCCCTCTAAATCAGCAGGCAGACTTTCGAGACCCTCTACATCAGCAGGAAGACTTTCGAGTCCCTCTACATCGGCAGGCAGACTCTCGAAGTCCCTCCAAACGAGCAGGCAGACTCTCGAGTCCCTCTAAATCAGCAGGAAGACTTTCGAGTCCCTCTACATCAGCAGGCAGATCTCGAGTCCCTCTAAATCAGCAGGCAGACTTTCGAGTCCCTCCAGTCACCTATACAGACTTTAAATATTGGCCACGGTGGGCCGATTTCATGCCACCGCACCCCTTCTATCAGCAAAAGTCGCTTACACAGGAAGTGTCGCGACCCCGGACCCCGCGGGCCCCGGGACCGCGATCTGGACGTCGACTCTAACAAAAAAAACTCCAAAATACCGAAGTTAAAAATTCCATTTAACCCAAAAGGGGATGATCCAAAGTTACAAAACCAAGTTTTACAAATCATTTGAACAACCAAGAAGAACTAGTATAAACTCCACAAGTTTATACACCAAAGTTACAAAATACTCAAATCCTAATGACGTCAATGTTTGGTACAAATACCCCAAAATGGTTACACATTTACATAATGGAAACCAACCTATATCAACCTTCCCAAAAGAACGGATCCACACTTGACGTCCTCTTTCTCGTGATCAGCGAGACTAATCCTTAGCACCTGGGGGGGGGGGGGTTAAGGAAAAACAAAGATAAAAGAAACGGGGTGAGATAAATCTCAATAAGTTACTAATGCAACTACATGACATGCTATGATACAATAAGCAATAAACAATAATTATTATCACATAGCACATAGCAATTATCATATAACAGATAGCAGCGGAAATAAACACATAACAAAGGATATAGCCAAGGTTTTCCAAACCGGAACATCCAAATAAAGGATCGCTGCGCAGCTTCATAATCAACCAATCATCATCTTCATAATAGCATAAAAGCCGAAGAGAAAACCCCGGTACCGGAACCAATAATGATAACAGTGTCACAAAGGACAAGGACCATGACACAAAGTCATGCCCGCTAGCCAGATGCATTTACAAAGGAACGCTGACTTATCCTTTCCAAGGCCAATCTGGAGAAGGGGTATAGTAAGGGCAAAACAATGGTCAACATTATAATGGACTTGGCTTTGCCATTATAATCCTTCCCATCGCCCGATGCAACAAATATGCCAGCTGGGCTTCCAAATAAATGCTAAGTAATAATAATTTAGCATGAATGAACAACTTAAGGTTCCAAAGTAGGGAACCAATCCAATTAAATCACCACAAAGGTAAACCAATACAAATCGTGCATCAAAGATGAACCACATTCCCAAAATGATACTTAATCAAATTCCATCTCGTATTTATTCACAAAGGAATCAAACCCAATCAATAAAGTGTTCCAACAATGACACTTAACACTTACTTAATTTCAAACACAAACTTGATCACAAAGGACTCAATTCTATCACCAGAATGCACTACAATGTTCACTAAGGTCAACTAGGAGGACACCCAAGAATTGGATCACAACGCATTCTTCAATCACACAAAACAACAAAATGTAAACTTTCAGAGGTTGTGTGCGGCCGCCCAAACTGGACTGTGCGGTCGCACAAAAAGCCTCAAAACAAGAACAAAAGCCTTCAGATAGTTGTGCGGTCGCCCATACATTTTTGTGCGGCCGCCCAATGTTCTGAAAAACTGGAAATCGGGAAGAACAACATGGGTTCTTCCATTTTTATACCCAAAACACATTTCCACCCAAAATCCAACATTCCAACTCACATACTAATGTACCAAAACGACTTATAAGTCTAAAAGGACTCCTAAAACAACATTTAACAACCAAAACTCAAGAATCAAACCAACATTCAAGATTTCACCATTTTTTATCAAAAACCCAAATAAAATCCAAACAAATTCGAAACTCATCAAAACTTCAAATGGAACACATCAAACAATATCTAAGCATGATATGAACATTTTAGCATTAAAATGGGGGAAAAGTAACTTACTTGCAAATTCTCAAAGTTGATGGATTTCAAATCTTTTTGGCTTCCTACGATCCTATCGACGATCTAAACATGTTTCACGTTTTAAGAAATGAGAGAAGATGAGAGGAAGAAGGAGAAAATGAAGAGAGAAGGAAGAGAAAAGAAAGCTTACCTTAGCCAAGAGAGAGAGAGAGAGTGTCTGGGAGAGAGAAGAGAGTGAGGGAGGAGGTGAGGGAGGAGTAGGGAGGGAGTAGTTAAATTATTTTAAAAACTTACACTTAGGCCCCCTCTCTCACACTACACACAAACTACACTCCCAACTAACAATTAAGACCCAACACTTCTACACTAGCACAAATGACCAAAATAAAATGCTAGGCATAATTATTATAACACATAAATATTTAAATAAATAATAATTTAAATAAATAAATAAGCAAATAATTAAATAAAAATCATTTAATTACTAATAAAATAGAGCCTATATTTCGGGTCGTGACATTCACTCCCCCTTAAAGAAAATTCGACCCGAATTTTAACGAGACTTACCTTAAACAAAAAGCCACGGAAATTTCCTCTCGATCTCATCACGAAGCTCCCACGTCGACTCCTCGATGTTATGATTCCTCCAAAGAACTCGAACCAACGCGATGCTCTTGCTCCTCAACTCTTGAACTTTAGAATCTATGATCCGAACCGGTCGTTCCTCATAACTCATATCGGGCTCAATATCCTCCGGTATCCTCAGTAACACGTGCGACGGATCATGAACATACTTCCGAAGCATAGAAACGTGGAAAACGTTGTGCAACCGGTCCAAAGATGACGGCAACGCAAGACGATACGCAAGAAGTCCAACTTTTCCCAAAATCTCAAACGGGCCTATAAACCTCGGAGCCAACTTGCCTTTCTTCCCAAATCTACGAATACCCACCTTTGGAGATACCTTCAAGAATACCAAATCACCAATCTGAAAACTAAGATCTCGCCTTCGGTTGTCTGCGTAGCTCTTATGTCGACTCTGGGCTGTCTTCAATCGATCCCGGATAACCTTAACTTTCTCAACCGAATCTCGAAGCAAATCAATACCCAAAACTCTCGCTTCACCAACCTCATCCCAACAAATAGGCGATCTACACTTCCTTCCATACAAAGCCTCAAACGGTGCCATCTCGATACTAGCCTGATAACTGTTGTTGTAAGAGAACTCCACTAACGGTAGGTGCGAATCCCAAGAATCAGAAAAGTCTATCGAACAAGCTCGCAACATATCCTCAAGAATCTGAATAGTCCTCTCGGATTGACCATCGGTCTGAGGATGAAAAGCAGTACTGAATCGCAAATCTGTACCCAAAGCTTCCTGAAACGCCTTCCAGAATCTAGAAGTGAACCTCGGGTCTCGATCTGACACGATACTAACCGGAACTCCATGCAATCTAACAATCTCATCGATATAAAGGGTCGCAAGCTTCTCCATCGAATATCTGATGTCAATGGGCAAGAAATGGGCACTCTTGGTCAATCTATCCACTACTACCCAAACACTGTCAAACTTCCTACGGGTACGAGGCAGTCCCGTAACGAAATCCATAGTCACATGCTCCCATTTCCACTCGGGAATCTCTAACGGCTGAAGCAATCCCGCGGGTCTCTGATGCTCGGCTTTGACCTGCTGACACGTTAAACACTTCGAAACATACTCCGCTATTTCCCTTTTCATATTAATCCACCAAAATTGTTGCTTCAAATCCTGATACATCTTCGTACTACCCGGATGAATAGTATACCTCGATTTGTGACCCTCATCTAAAACTTGCCTCTTTATTCCACCAACATCGGGTACGCACAAACGACCACGGAAAGTCAAAACTCCACTCGAGCTCAATGAAAAATCCTCGAAATTCCTTTCCTTCAATTTACCCATTATCTTCACCAACTCGGGATCCTCTTTCTGAGCTTCCTTTATCCTCTGAATTAGGGTCGGAGACACCTTAAGATTCGCAAAAATAGCCCCATGTCTCGATTCACGAGGAGACCAATCTCGAACATCCTCAAGCATTTTCCATTCTCGAACCATCATCGAAGCCACATAAGATTTTCTACTAATCGCATCGGCTACCACATTCGCCTTCCCCGGATGATAAGAAATCGTGCAATCATAATCCTTCAACAATTCCATCCATCGGCGCTGTCGGTTGTTCAACTCTTTCTGAGAGAAAAGGTACTTCAAACTCTTGTGATCCGTAAAAATTTCAAACTTCGCCCCATAAAGGTAATGCTTCCATTTGTGCAACGCAAATACAATAGCCGCTAACTCCATATCATGAGTCGGGTAATTCTGTTCACTCGGGGTCAACTTCCTCGAAGCATAAGCAATTACTTTCCCATTCTGCATCAACACACAACCTAAACCCTCTTTCAAAGCATCACTATAAATCACTAGGCCATCGCTCCCATTAGGCAAAGTCAAGATCGGTGCGGTAGTCAACCTCTTCTTCAATTCCTCGAAACTTTTGTCACATTTCTCGGTCCACACAAACGGAACATTCTTTCGGGTCAACTGAGTCATCGGAGTAGCAATCCTCGAAAACCCTTCAATAAACCTTCTGTAATAACCGGCTAAACCGAGAAAGCTTCTAATCTTTGTCACTGACTCGGGTCTCTTCCAATCCACTATAGCTTCAATCTTTGACGGATCCACTGAAATCCCATCTTTAGAAATCACATGACCCAGAAATGACACCTTCTCAAGCCAAAATTCGCATTTACTGAACTTCGCAAATAATTTCTCCCTCGCAAGAACGGATAAAACTGTCCTCAAGTGCTGCTCGTGCACCTCTCGAGACTTCGAATAAACAAGAATGTCGTCGATGAAAACCACCACGAACGAATCAAGATAAGGATGGAAAATCCGGTTCATCAAATCCATAAATACGGCCGGCGCGTTCGTCAACCCAAACGGCATAACCAAGAACTCATAATGACCATACCGAGTGCGAAAAGCAGTCTTCGGAATATCCTCCGATCGAACCTTCAACTGATGGTACCCACTCCTCAAATCAAGCTTGGAAAACACAACGGACCCTTGAAGCTGATCAAACAAATCATCAATATGGGGTAGAGGATACTTATTCTTCACCGTAACCTGATTCAACTTCCGGTAATCTATACACAATCTCAACGAACCATCTTTCTTCCGCACGAACAAAACCGGTGCTCCCCACGGGGAAACACTAGGGCGAATAAACCCTCGATCAAGCAACTCTTGCAACTGAACCTTCAATTCCTTTAACTCGGCGGGAGCTAACCTATAAGGCGCTTTCGAAATCGGAGCCGTACCCGGCAAAAGATCTATACAAAACTCTATCTCACGATCGGGAGGCATCTCATACTCGGTAGAGAAAACATCGGGAAATTCCCGAACTACCCGAACACTATCCAAACTAAGGGATTCTTTCCTAGTATCAAGAACACTAGCCAAATACCCCTCACAACCACTATGCAATAATCTTCTCGCTTTCATAAAAGAAATTAAGCGAACCTTTCTACTCAGAGGACAAGCCTCAAAAACAAACTTAGGCACATCAGGAATAGAAAAAGTAACAGTTTTCTTACGGCAATCAACGGACGCATGAAACTTGCTCAACCAATCCATACCCAAAATGACATCAAAGTCTTGGATAGGAAGAACCACCAAATCCGCACAAAGGACTCGACCACAAATAACCACATCACAAGCACGAAAGACGAAAGACTCGATCAGAAATCAAGCATTCTCCTATAGGGGTCGACACCTCTAGCACGTACGGTAAAGACTCGAATGCAGCATTTAACATGGAAGCAAATTGCACAGAAATGTATGAATGAGATGATCCTGGATCTACTAACGCTCGTGCGCTCACATTAGACACAGAAATAATACCTCCAATAACGGATGGATCATCGGTAGCTTGTTGTTGATTCATGGCATAAACCTTCCCTTGGACCTTGGGCTTCCCGGCGGCATCCCTTTTCTGACCCTGATTAATACTAACCCCTGACCCGGATGACTGTCCTCGGTGCCTCGTGCAATCCCTCGCAAAGTGCCCCATTTCACCACAATTGGTACACTTGCCTTGCTTTTTCCAACACCTATCCTCCGCATGGCCTACCTTATGACAAAAGGTACAAGGCTTCCTTATTTGGCTCCCTTGGTTCCCGGAAGTGGTACCCGGGTTCCTTGGGGTCGGTTGCCCTCGGAACTGAGATTGTCCCCCAAAGTTACCTCGATTATCAGAACGGTGTTGTGGCTTGCCTTGAGCTCCTTGCTTAATCGGATTAGCTACCTCAGTCTTCCTCTTATGTTCCCCAATATCTTGCTCTATCAAATAGGCTCGGTCCACCGCATCTTGAAAAGTCACAATCCGTTGAGCAATCAGTTGAGTACGGATGGAGGTCTTCAATCCCCGAATAAATCTCATAGCCTTTTGTTCCTCGGTCCTCACCAAATAGTCGCAATACCGGGCTAATTCTATGAACTTAGCCGAATATTGTGCTATAGACAACACACCTTGCTCCAAGTTGAGTAGCTCGATCTCCTTTCGATTCTGATCAACAACCGGAATGAAATGCTCTCTGAACTTACGCACGAACAACTCCCACGCATACACTGTGTGAGTATCATCCCAAGTAGCTTTAATACCTTTCCACCAATGCTCGGCGGCACCCACAAGCTTGTAAGCCGCGAACCGGACCTTGTCCTCATCCGAACACCCAAATACATCATAAATCTTTTCCATGGACTCAATCCACAACTCAGCTTTCCTTACATCGGGTTCCCCATTGAATTCGACCGGTTTAAGTTTCAAGAATTGCTCCAATCCATAACGGGGTGGTGCTTGTTCTACCCTCGGACCTTGATCATGTATGGCCTTCATGGCCGCCTCGAACATGCCTTGAAACATGGCACAGGCTTCATCCCTTGTATCATTCTGATTCTGTGCCCCACTAGCACCTCCTCTGTTTCTTCTTCCAGACATTGAGAACAATTATCTGCATAAAACATTAACCGTTAATCACTCCGCACACCACTACCCACCTAGGTCATACTAATCCACCTAGACTTATACTTAAAGCTAATGCCATAGCTCTGATACCAACTGTCGCGACCCCGGACCCCGCGGGCCCCGGGACCACGATCTGGACGTCGACTCTAACAAAAAAAACTCCAAGTTACAAAACCAAGTTTTACAAATCATTTGAACAACCAAGAAGAACTAGTATAAACTCCACAAGTTTATACACCAAAGTTACAAAATACTCAAATCCTAATGACGTCAATGTTTGGTACAAATACCCCAAAATGGTTACACATTTACATAATGGAAACCAACCTATATCAACCTTCCCAAAAGAACGGATCCACACTCGACGTCCTCTTTCTCGTGATCAGCGAGACTAATCCTTACCACCTGGGGGGGGTTAAGGAAAAACAAAGATAAAAGAAACGTGGTGAGATAAATCTCAATAAGTTACTAATGCAACTACATGACATGCTATGATGCAATAAGCAATAAACAATAATTATTATCACATAGCACATAGCAATTATCATATAACAGATAGCAGCGGAAATAAACACATAACAAAGGATATAGCCAAGGTTTTCCAAACCGGAACATCCAAATAAAGGATCGCTGCGCAGCTTCATAATCAACCAATCATCATCTTCATAATAGCATAAAAGCCGAAGAGAAAACCCCGGTACCGGAACCAATAATCATAACAGTGTCACAAAGGACAAGGACCATGACACAAAGTCATGCCCGCTAGCCAGATGCATTTACAAAGGAACGCTGACTTATCCTTTCCAAGGCCAATCTGGAGAAGGGGTATAGTAAGGGCAAAACAATGGTCAACATTATAATGGACTTGGCTTTGCCATTATAATCCTTCCCATCGCCCGATGCAACAAATATGCCAGCTGGGCTTCCAAATAAATGCTAAGTAATAATAATTTAGCATGAATGAACAACTTAAGGTTCCAAAGTAGGGAACCAATCCAATTAAATCACCACAAAGGTAAACCAATACAAATCGTGCATCAAAGATGAACCACATTCCCAAAATGATACTTAATCAAATTCCATCTCGTATTTATTCACAAAGGAATCAAACCCAATCAATAAAGTGTTCCAACAATGACACTTAACACTTACTTAATTTCAAACACAAACTTGATTACAAAGGACTCAATTCTATCACTAGAATGCACTACAATGTTCACTAAGGTCAACTAGGAGGACACCCAAGAATTGGATCACAACGCATTCTTCAATCACACAAAACAACAAAATGTAAACTTTCAGAGGTTGTGTGCGGCCGCCCAAACTGGACTGTGCGGTCGCACAAAAAGCCTCAAAACAAGAACAAAAGCCTTCAGATAGTTGTGCGGTCGCCCATACATTTTTGTGCGGCCGCCCAATGTTCTGAAAAACTGGAAATCGGGAAGAACAACATGGGTTCTTCCATTTTTATACCCAAAACACATTTCCACCCAAAATCCAACATTCCAACTCACACACTAATGTACCAAAACGACTTATAAGTCTAAAAGGACTCCTAAAACAACATTTAACAACCAAAAATCAAGAATCAAACCAACATTCAAGATTTCACCATTTTTTATCAAAAACCCAAATAAAATCCAAACAAATTCGAAACTCATCCAAACTTCAAATGAAACACATCAAACAATATCTAAGCATGATATGAACATTTTAGCATTAAAATGGGGGAAAAGTAACTTACTTGCAAATTCTCAAAGTTGATGGATTTCAAATCTTTTTGGCTTCCTACGATCCTATCGACGATCTAAACATGTTTCACGTTTTAAGAAATGAGAGAAGATGAGAGGAAGAAGGAGAAAATGAAGAGAGAAGGAAGAGAAAAGAAAGCTTACCTTAGCCAAGAGAGAGAGAGAGAGTGTCTGGGAGAGAGAAGAGAGTGAGGGAGGAGGTGAGGGAGGAGTAGGGAGGGAGTAGTTAAATTATTTTAAAAACTTACACTTAGGCCCCCTCTCTCACACTACACACAAACTACACTCCCAACTAACAATTAAGACCCAACACTTCTACACTAGCACAAATGACCAAAATAAAATGCTAGGCATAATTATTATAACACATAAATATTTAAATAAATAATAATTTAAATAAATAAATAAGCAAATAATTAAATAAAAATCATTTAATTACTAATAAAATAGAGCCTATATTTCGGGTCGTGACAGGAAGCGCACCTCTACCCCTCATAATTTCAAATTCTTGCTTTCATCGAGTCTTTGCTTTTTTCTTGTCGATGTCCTCGGCGGATGTTTTGTTCTTTCGCTGACGCGTTTTTCTTTTCAATCCACATCGCCGAGGGGCTCTGTAGACACCCCGCCTTGGACCTCTCACTCCGATTGCATACATAGTAATTTTATTTAACTTATTTTTGTTAATTTATGTTACTTCGGTTAAGTTCCAAACTGATTCCGTTAGTTTTGGACTAAACTGCATAACAGAATTAACTTTAGAGTCATTTCTGTCATTTTGTCTTTTCCACCCACGGGCGCCTCCGGTACTGCTTGTGGGCTGCGCGCGCGTCTCGCCCCTAAAGCCGGGCCCGCGCGCGTCCCATTATGGCAGTTACGGATTGCAGTCTTTTCCCTCCTTTTTCTTGATCACAAAGAACTCTTTTTACATCCACATTCATCCCCCCTTATTTCATAACTCCCAAATCCCATATTCTTGCATTTTCATTAAAACAAAATATTTCTTTAATTCATTATTTGATTTTCTCTTTATTATTTGATTTTATTTATTTTCTTATTGGTTGAAAATCCATCTTTTCCTCTCTTTTCTACCTATATAAACCTCTCAGTTCTACCTTAGAAAAGGACTTGAAATTTCTTCACAAAGAAAACTCTACACAAATTCTCTCAAACACATTTCTCTACAAAAACTCTACACAAATTGTTGCACAACAATTTCTCTACAAACAATTCCATCTCAAGTCAAAGTTCAAGTCTTCTTTCTCCTTTTAAAGGTACAACTTTTCTTCTTCTTATTTTACTTGTCTAGTCATTGTATGCAATCTCCATAAAAAGGAAAACAACCAAAAGGCCACTTCACTATTGATGTTTGGTCAAGGTTCCATTCCAACATTCTAAACTCCATTTTAATTTACCATTCATTTATTAATGTAATTGTTTGATATGTAATCTTTAGCATGAATTAATCAATAAAATAAGTTTCTTTTATTTCTCTTTTGTAATTCCCCCTTTCTTTACATTATAATTGTTAGCACTTTTCTCATATTTAAAATAAGGACATTTACCATTAGAATACCAATAGTAGCAAGACCCGCGTAAGCGGGGCGGAGTGGGTGTTTAAGTACTTCCCACTCCGTCACATAACCCCCGAACCTCTTAACAAGAATCTCTGTTTCGTATCAAAACGTAGGCTAATTATTAGGTTTTTCTTATGTTCCTCTAAAATATAGGTGGCGACTCCACAAATTTTTAAAAAACTTAGACATCCTAGGATAATCCACTGCTCTAGCCAAGTAGTGGGCTTTCCCGGGGTATCTACAATGAGTCCGTTAGTGAACCTTGCTGACGAATCCGTTAGTGAATCCGCTTGATGAATCCGTTGGTGAATCCATTGAATAAATCCGTTAGTGAACCCTTGTTGACGAATCAATTAGTGAATCCTCTTGATGAATTCGTTAGTGAATCCATTGAACGATTCTGTTAGTGAACCCTGTGGACGAATCCGTTAGTGAATCCGGTTGATGTTGACTTTATGACTTTTGTGGGGTGCGGGCACAGTTGATTGCGGACCGAAAAGAAATGTTTTCCCATTAGAGAGGAAAATGTTGAGATTGACCTTGGCTGTTGTAACCGTCGGATTAATAATGTTTGTTGCAAAACTTATTGCTTGAAATGCCCCAAGGTGGAGCTAAAAACTCATATGGGAGTTGGAGGAATTGATGTGATGTATTTATTCCTGCATGGGAACTTGTACCTGGGCCTTACACGGCACGGGAGGCGCCAGCATCCAAGAATGGATGTGGGACGCGCCCGCGTCTCGAAAGGGTTGCGGGAGGCGCGCGTATTGCGCATAAGTTCAGCATAAGTGCAGAAACTGTCCATTCTGTTCGGACTGATTTCAAAAATTGCGCAAACTCTCTGCATTCTAAGTCGAATTTTCACGAGGAAAACATCCCGAAATGTTTCCTTTGTTCATTTGAGACCAATCTAGCGTGAGATCATGTCGAGTTTTCATTAAACTCCTCCTTTCGAGATGCCCATGGGCGAAGAAGCCGAGGTCAGGGTCGAAGCTATGGACCCAAGACAGCTTACTTATGAGTCCCATACTCATATCTCCCACTTTGTGTCTACGGGATTGGTAAGAATTCTTCATCTTCTTTGACAATTTTGCATTCTAGGGTCATACCATTTTGTTTGTGATACTGCTGCAGTAACCCTTTTGATCATGGTTGCATGTTGTTGTTATTGTTGATTTGTTGTGAAGAGGATGTTTGGGTACCCATTTGCATGTTCACACACTTATTTGCACGTCATGATGTTTCCATGTTGAATTTCTTCATGTTGGGTTTGACCATTTTCTAGCCATTATGCTGACGAATTTTTCTTTGTTTCTTGTTTCCTTTCAGAGGTGGAACCGCTTGACCGAAATCTGAGGCGAGGCCTAGGCACCCATTTCTGTGTAGAGGAAATTGCCCGAGAATGTACGGGCAAGGGTTGCGGCTACATGCTTCGGCCCTTTCATTACCAGTCTGCCTTCGCTGAAGAACGATCCTGATGTGATTCAGGCTTTGAGGGAGAGATGGTGGGATACCACCCACACCTATCATTTACCGATGGGCGAGGTGACCATGACACCTACCGACTTTACTGCCTTGACTGGCTTGTTTTTTCATAGAGTGCCCGTCCCTTATGGTGTGAGGGGGACTGCTCGAACACCTGCTGAGCTGTTGGATTTGGTTGATTGTGAGTTCGTGGTGAAGAACTCCCGAGCTGAGTCTCGAGGTGTTACCGCTGATAGGGTCGAGGTGGTGGCCCAGTGCTTTATTTAGTTTGCTTTGTCCCACACCCTGTTCGCAAATGGGGGAAGTTCTACTTCTTTGTCCCTGCTGGACCTTCTGATTGACTTGGACCAGGCTGCTCAGTATAACTGGGCTGCAGTGGGCTTGGCTGCTTGTTACCATGGCATGGATTTGACTAGTCGTTCGACTAGGAGCTCGGTCATGGGCTTTTCTCTCGCTTGGGAGGTATATCTGCCACTTTGCCTTTTCAGATTTTTGCCTTTGTCTGTATTCTTGACTGTCATTAATCTTGCCATTGCTTCTGTTTGCAGCTGTAGGCTTTTGCCTTTCTGGGCATGAGAGACTTCAGGATTGAGAGAGAGTATACTGGCAGCATGGGAGCCAGGTGGTAGATTATTTTAACCCGCCCAGGCCGGCGGTTCCGGATTTTCCTCCTTTTTACCCTCACAATTGGGGGGGTGGGCTGTCTGAGGATGATAGGGCCATGTATATGGCAGGGATTGAGGCTTCCTTCTTCATCTTTCTTCAAAAGGACTACGGCCTTTTCCGGGGGAACCATCTGATGCCGGGCTTCATGTATGCCGACCCTCGGGGAATACAGCCTGCCCCCTTGACTTCTGCTCAGTTTTATCCTACCGGTGCCGGTTATTGCTTCTATCATCCCTTGCCTCCTTCATATTACACCTACTCCAACTTTAGGGTTGTTGAGGAGAAGAGGGAGATTATCCCTGAGGATATATCACCGGAGAGAGAGCCTCCTACTCAGACCGCTGTGGTATGGCTTTATGCTTTCTATGCCTTTGATTCTGGTCTACTTGCTGTCCCAATTTCTCTTAGCCCAGTATTCTGATGTAGTTTCCTGTTTCTATTGTGAAAGGTACCCGTGCCTGCTTATAGGCATATAGGCCACCAGAACAAAGGGATGCGGAGGAGGCTGCGCCAGTTAGAGGAGAAAGTGTTGGATATCTGTAGAGACATAGTGAACCTGACTAGGGAGGCTGTAGGGACAGTGTCTGGAGCTGCTAGGCGCATTTCTAGAGGAGCTCGCGGAATGGGACGTGGTTGCAGAGATGTTGTTCTGGATGTTGATGATGCTGTCAATGATGTTGTCACCTCAGCAAGGTGGTCACTGAGTCGGAGCCTTAGCCGTGGCGGTGCTAGTTCCTCGGTGCCGGTGCCATAGAGACGCCGTCATGAGATCACGGTTGAGGAATCTGAAGATGAGACTGATGATGACGAAGAGACTGAGAGCGGTGATGAGGGTGAGCACAGTGCCGCTGATGATGATTCAGAGTAGAGAGGATGAGTGCCTGAAAACAATTTTTTTTATTTAACAAATAAAAAGTACTTACAATCTTAGTTATTTATCTACATTTTTTATGTTTATTTAGACTTGATCTTAGGTGTCGACCTTTACAAACAAATGTGTGCCCAAAGTGTTCCATTTGTTGCTGTTGAATGTTGTCTTGTTGCTGCGGATTCTGAACTGTTTGCAGGTTGAAGGCGTTGAAACGCCTGGGCTGTTGCTGAACTGGAAAGGCATATCTGTTCTTCCGTCTGTCAAAGGCGCGCGCGCCAGGGCATGGGATGCGCGCACGTTTCATGTCCAATGGCGGAGGCACCTGCATCTGGGCTGCTGATTTACAGCCCCTTTCTTTCTGTGCAGGATTCTCCAACGGCTATAAATTTGAACCCATTTCGACCAGTTTGGTCACACAGCAATATTCTGCACTACTTCTTATCATTTTAAGCCCCAAATTCTTGTCAAGAATGGCCCCCATGACTTTTTCCTTCAAGGTAAAAGTGTCTGTCCCCGAAGGTGAACAAATGAAGTTCGTCCCCATTGTGAAGGCACGTCCTAGTGTCTTTGACTACTTGGGAAGACCAAATGAAGTTGCCGTTGAGCCTTTGAGGCCGGCGGTTCGTGTTGAACTCCCTAGGCCATGCTATTTCCCAGAGAATAAGAGAGTCAAGGGCAAAGGTAAAGGCCAAGGCAATTCCCCTTATGTGTGGAAACGCCCATCCAAAGCCGCAGTCAAGGCTTCTTTGGACAAAGGCAAAGGGAAGGGGAAGATTGTTGAATCTCCGTCCTGTCCTAGCGTCTTCTCCCATCTTGGTGGCTCCGGGAGTGCTCCGCCCCCATCAAAGAAGGTCAAGGGCCCTAGTCGAAAGCAATGGGTTCCCAAACCGAAGAAAGATTAGACATTTATTAGTACCCCAATATTGCAATTAAATAGACCACTTGTTAGGATTTAATGTTTTATGTCTTTTATTGCTCAACAATGTCCATTGTCATGATCAAAAATGATTTGAGAGATGAATAAAGAATTGCATTTTTTTTATGACATGATTGGGTAAAAATTATTGTTTTAGACCGCACCCGAAGGTTTCCTACGTTCCTCTCGTAAAGACGCTCAGGTCTCCGTAGTTCAAACAAATGAAGACCATTTTTTTTGTGCACCCTGTTTTTTGTCTACACCGCCCTTTCGGGTTTTCAATCTAGCGGGCTTCTTTTTTGAACGTGCTCTAATTTTTGCCTAGGCCGCCCTTCCGGGTTTTCAACCTAGCGAGCATTTTTTTTTTTATATGGTCCTCATTTGTTAAGCGTAGAACTTCTTGAGCTTGTCGAGGTTGACCTCCTTTGGTAATTGATCACCATCCAAGTCTATGAGTCGGACTGTACAGTCGCTTAGTATCTTCTTGACCACGTAAGGACCGATCCATTGGGATCCCCATTTCCCAAGGGGATTCATAGCATTGGGAGGATGTTTTCTTAGGACAAAGTCTCCCACTTTGATGTTTCGAGGCTTCACCTTCTTGTTGAAAGCCCTTGCCATTCTTTGTTGATAAGCCCTTGTGCGCTCAAATGCTTTTAAACTCTTTTCATCGAGTAGGGCTAGTTGCTCGTATCGACTTTGCATCCAATCAACCTCGTTGACATGGTTCTCGAGTAAGACCCGTAGAGAGGGAACTTCAAGTTCGACTGGGAGTACGGCTTTAGAACTATAAACCAATAAATATGGGGTTTCCCCCGTTGGTGACCAGATTGATGTGCAATAGCCCCACAATGCTATCGGTAACTTCTCGGGCCAATCCCTTCCTGTTGAAGCCATTTTTCGTATGATGACCTCGATTGTTTTGTTTGCTGCTTCGACCGCTACATTAGCTTGGGGACGGTATGGGGATGACTTGTGTTTGGTAATTTTGTAGTTAACCAAAAGTGCATCCATTTCCTTCTCAAAGTGAGAACCATTATCGGAGATGGTCTCATGAGGAATACCGTATCGGCACATGATGTTATTCTTCACGAATTCGGCCACTTTCTTGGCGTTAAGAACTCGGTAAGCTTGTGCTTCGACCCACTTTGTGAAATAATCCACGGCCACAAGAATGAATGACTGTCCCTTGCTTCCCGTAGGATGGACCTTGCCGATGATATCTATGCCCTAACAAGAGAACGGCCAAGATGTGGTCATGTTGTACAATTGTGAGGGTGGAGCATGTTGGAAATTAGCATGGAAATGGCACTTGGTGCATTTCTTGACTTTTTCGATGCAGTTTCTTTCCATTGTAGTCCAATAGTATCCAATACGAAGTATCTTCTTGGCTAACATAATCCCATTCGTGTGGGTTCCACACTCACCTTCGTGGACTTCGTTCATTATTTATTAAGCTTCGGGCTCATTTGCACATAAGAGATTGATCCCTTGATGATGTCTTTTATAGACTCAGTTCCCAATCAGTACATATCTGGCTGCTAGCTTCTGTAATGCTACTCGAGACTTCCCATTGATGTTCTCGGGGAAAGTGCCGTTTTCGAGAAAGTTCATGATTTATGTGTACCACGGGGGGTTATCTTGGACTTCATTAATCTCAATACTCATACAGTATGCCAGACTAGTCCTTCTTGAAATTTTGAAGGGCTTCACCATTTTTCCTTTGGGAATCTCAACCAGTAAGGCTATGGTGGCTAAAGCATCGGCAAAGCGGTTCTTGTCTCTCGGCAAATAATTGAACTTGATGTCTTGGAACTGGAACTAATTCCTCGAGGTGTTGACCATACTGTTGGAGGGTCGGGTCTTGGATTCGCCATTTACCCGATGTCTGATTGATAAGGAGCAAGGAGTCAACGAATATTTCTAGCTCTGTGACATTTCTTTCTAGTGCTGCTTCTAGCCCCGCTATACATGCCTCATATTCAACAATGTTGTTGGTAGCTTCGAATTCAAGACGGATTGCAATTGGAGTGTAGATGTCATTTAGATCGACAAGCAACATTCCTATCCCATAACAGTGCTTATTGGCTGCGCCATCGAAAAAGTTGCCACTTATTTTCCTCGGTTGTAGTGCAAATCAAGTGCTCGTCGGGAAATTGTATGTCTTCCCCCTTCACTTCATCACAAAGAAATTCAGTAAGCTGATCACTGAACACTTTCCCCCTGATGGATTTGAGTATGACGTAAGTGATATCATAGCCGGCGAGCATGAAGTACCACATGGCTATCCTTATTGACATGAAAGGATTCTCAAAGATGTAGCGGAGCGGGTCCACCTTTGCTACTAGCTTGATCGGAAAGGCTTCCATATAATGTTTGAGCTTTTGAGTGACCCAAACCAATGCCGCACATGACTTCTCTAAGACTGAGTAGTTCTTTTCGCCTCCTTGAAATCGGCGACTAACAAAATAAATGGCATTCTCCTTTGTGGAGTCCCTAGGGCTTCATCATTCACTGTGAGGTAGAGAAATAGAGGCTTCTTTTTATGTGATGGAACCAAAACTGGAGGGCATGTCAAGTAATGCTTCAGTTGGTCGAAGGCTTCTTGGCAGGCGTCGGTCCATTCTAGAGCCACATTATTCTTGAGTAGCTTGAAGATTGGCTCACATATGGAAGTGAGTTGGTGCACAAACTGACTGATATACTGAAGTCTACCCATAAAACCTTTGATTTCTTTTTGTGTCTTTGGAGGATGCATGTCAATGATTGCCTTGATTTTTGAGGGATCCGCTTCAATTCCCCTTTCAGTGACCATGTAGCCAAGAACTTTGCCTCGGATAACCCCAAAAGTGCACTTTGCGGGGTTGAGTCTCATCTTGTGTTGTCAAATCCGTTCAAAGAACTTGCGGAGGTCGATCAAATATTGACCGTCGGTCCCCTTCGAGTGGACAATCATGTCGTCCACATAGACTTCAATTTCCTTGTGAATCATGTCATGGAAAAAGTCTATCACAACCCTTTGATAGGTAGCCCCAGCGTTTCTCAACCCAAATGGCATGACTGTGTAGCAAAAGGTGCCCACGGTATTGTGAAAGCAGTCTTGTGTTGATCCTCCTCGGCCATGAGAATCTGATTATACCCGGCGAAACCATCCACAAACGAGCGGACCTCGTAGGAAGCAGTGGATTCGACTATCATGTCGATGTTGGGTAGTGGAAAGTCATCCTTTGGAGAAGCTTTGTTCAAATCCTGGAAATCCACACAAACACGGACCTTGCCATTAGCCTTTCTAACTGTCACGACATTTGCAAGCCATATTGGATACTCAATAGCTTTGATGAAGCCCAAGCTGAGAAGCTACTCTATATCTTCTTTGACTTGTAAAAACCATTCTGGCTTGATCTTTCTGAGTTTCTGCTTTGTCGGCTTAGCGTCATCTTTGATCGAAATCCTGTGCTCAGCGACCTTTCAGTCTAAACTCGGCATGTCTTTGTATGACCATGCAAATACATCCACAAAATCTCTGAGCAGTGCAGTCAATCTGTCTTTCTTTTCCCCCTTGAAGAAGCTTCTGTTCTTGGTTTCTTTTGGCTCTTCATCGGTACCCAGATTAACAACATACAATTCTTCATCAGCCCCTGGACCATTTTGACCACGACTACAGACCTCTTGAGCAAGTTCATTTAAGTATGTTTTGTTTTCGTGGTCTATTTCATCATTATTTAAATCTTTATTAACTAGTTCATTAGATTCGTTATTAGTTAATTCATCATTCATGATGTTTGCAATCTTGGGGTACTCATAAAGATCAAACTTTTCATTAACAAAGAAAGGGAACACACGCTCGGCTATGGCCTCCATATCCTCTTGGGTTAGGGTATCGGAAACTGTAGACACCCCGCCTTGGACCTCTCACCCCGATTGCATACAAAGTATTTTTATTTAACTTATTTTGTTGATTTCTGTTACTTCGGTTATGTTCCTAACAGATTCCGTTAGTTTTGGACTAAACTGCATAACAGAGTTAACTTTTAGGGTCATTCTGTCATTTTCACCCGCGGGCGCTTCCGGCACTGCCAGTGAGCCGCGCGCGCGTCTCGCCCCAAAAGCCGGACCCGCGCGCTTCCCACTTTGGCAGTAACGGATTGCACCTTATTTCCCTCCCTTTTCTTATTTACAAACATCTTTTCTTAATCACAAAAAACCATCTTTTTACATCCACATTCATCCCCCCTTTTTTCTCATTAACTCCCAATCCCACACTTCTAGCCTTTTCATTAAAACAAAATATTTCCTTTTTATTTTATTTGATTTTCTTTTATTTCTTTTATTTATTATTTTATTTATCTTATTTTTGATTGGTCAATTCCATTTCACATGGATGATCATCTTTTCCCTCCAACCTTTCCCTCTCTTCTTTTACCTATAAAAACCATCATCTTCTACCTTAGAGGAGGACCTTGGACTTCTTTTTTGACTTCTTTTTTTGGACTCCAACCTTGATTCACCAACTACATTATACACAAATTCTCCCAACAAGAGTTCTTAGTAACAAGACTCTACACAAATTGTTCTACAACAATTTCATTACAACAACAACACTTTCAAGTCAAGGTTCCAAGTCCTCTTTCTCAAGGTACAACTCCATTTTCTTCCTTTGTTTTCTTCTTCTTGATGTATGCAATCCCCATTAATGGGACATGACCAACATGACTACTTCACATATTGAAGTTAGTTAAGGTTATCTCCCTACATTTTAATCTTAACTTTAATTCACCATGTTAATTTCTCTTCATCTCTTAGTGTAATTCTTTAACATTACTTGTTATATGTAATCTTTATCATTAAATAAATAAAACAATTCTATTTTATTTCCCCTTTATTTCCCCTTTTCTTCTCATCACAATTGTTAGCACATTTCTATTTAATTAATTGAAGGACATGTAAATATTAGAATACCAATAGTAGCAAGACCCGTATAAGCGGGGCGGAGTGGGTGTTTAAGTACTTCCCACTCCGTCACCTAACCCCCGAACCCTTCTCTCCCGAATCTCTGGTTTTGTACATAAATTAGGCTATTTTTAGGTTTTTCTTATGTTCCTTTAAAAACATAGGTGGCGACTCTAAACAATCTAAAACAAGTTAGACATCCTAGGATAATTCACCGCTCTAGCCAAGCCGCGGTTCCCCGGGGTATCTACAGAAACACACTCGGACTCGAAGGTGAATGTGAACAAGTCTTCCTTTGTAACCTTACGCGGTATGCAACCCATCTTCTTGACCAATAATTCCTCGGATACCACGGGCCCCTTTGTAGAATACCAATTATTGATCGGCTTGGAGATCGGCTTGATTTCGATGATAGGCCCACTTCCCTTGTCGGTGTCGTCGGAGATGGCATTTATTTGGCACTCGTCCATGATGGCAAGTTCCTCGAACATGGAGGCTAGATCAGTTAACTCCTCCCCCACGGTAATTTATGTCTCGGACTCTAGAGTCACTTTCTTACCCCCACCATTCTCGGGGTGACATGGGAGTTGGTTCCTCTTCGTGCTTCTGAATCTCACAGTCGGAAAATATTTCAAGAGCGGGCTTTCTGATGCCTTTACTGTTGATCCATGGCTCGGGAAAGATTAGGTACGGGACGTCTGCCCCCTGACGGACAAAGTAGCCATTCAGTGTCTTGCGGTAAGGCCTCAAGTTAGGAATTTCATAGTGACGGCATTCTCTACGAGCTCGGGCCTTCTCATTCTTGATGGCTTGCTCATATTTCAATTCGGCCTCAGAAGGCTCATATCCCAAACTGAACTTGTTCTTGACGAATGGGACCTCTATGGGTTGCATTCTCCCTTGTTGGTGCTTCCCTAGGCCTAAACCGGGGAAGTAATTCATGCTCCTTATCATGCAGAGGACTTTGTGGTTTCCGAGGGTCCATGATCCGTTTCCCCCTTGTTCGTCGATGGCATTGATTGAGACGCCGAAGAGGGTGGAGTCTTTTAACCCATGCTGTACTTGATGAATGGTTTCCCCATTCCTATGGATAGTGACATTTTCTGCCATAACAGTCACTATTTCATCTCCATTTCTGAACTAGACACATTAATGGAGAGTTGAGGGGACGGCGTTGGAACTGTGTATCCATGGTCGTCCCAAGAGCAATTTGAATGAAGAGGGGACATCGAGCACTTGAAATGGGAAGGACATAACCATGCTCCCAAACTCAATGTCTATTCCCACCATACCCATGACTGTGCGGGCGGTGTTGTCCTAACCTCTGATTACTTGAGTAGAAGGCTTTAGATCTGAACTCTTAAGCCCCAGTATGCCCATGATTCGGCCGGGCATCAAGTTGAGTACGGAACCACTGTCAACAAAGACTCTTGAAATAGGTCTCCCACTTGCTCTTACTTTGAGATAGATGGCCTCATTGTGATCGGACCCAAATGGTGGAAGGTCCATATCAGCAAATGTGATGACATTGCCAAAATGTATATGGCCTATGATTGCAGTAAGGTCCTCAGGAGTTGTATTGGGAGAGACTGATGTGTCGTCAAGATTGCTGATGACAAGATCTCGGTGCTTCTTTGAAGATGCAATGAGGTCCCAAATGGAGATGTTGGCTTGATTTTTCTTGAGTTGAACTAGTAAAGGATCTTCGGGAGTGTCGCGAGTTTGCGATATTTTAGAAGAGGTGCTTGGTGTAGAAGTAGTGGGGTTACTTTCTATGACTCGTCCGGATCGAGTTAGCATGTTGACGTTCCCCTCATTACCTCATCATAAGTCACAACGTAACAAGAATTATCAATCTTATTTATAACATTGGAGCCCTCATTCACAATGGGAATTGAATGAGTGGTTTCCACATGCTCTCCTATCTCTATTACATTGACATCACCCCCATTAGGAATTATGAATTCCTTCTTGTCGATGAGGTCTTGGATGACGTTGCGAAGAAAAAAGCATTCCTCAGTGAGATGGCCACTATGTTAGTGGTAGCCAAAATATTTGTGATGAGCATGGTTGGCATTGATCGCCTTGGGTTGGAACCCTTGTATAGGTGTGATTTGCCCTTTTGCTTTGAGATCTTCGAAGGCCTCGGTTTGAGTCATGCCTTGGAGAGGAGTGTAGACACGATCATTTTGAGGTCTCTTGCCTTGAGGTGGAGGAACCCTTTTGTAATTCCCCTTGTCAGTAGTGACGGCATTGACTGAAGCCTCTTTTGTTGAGTTAGAGGCAGCCTTGTAACGGCAGCTAGGAGCACTTTTCTTAATCTCCTTGAGAAAATCATACATTCGGACGCCCGCCTCATACATTTGAGAGAAATCTTCATAGCAAGCCCCACTTAGGTGGGTGTGGAGATCAATCATTAGACACTTGAGAAAGATCTCCATTTGCTCTTTGGTGTTGGCCTCTCAACATTTTCGGCAAGCTTGTCATTCCACCTCCTTGTAAAATCAATAAAGGACTCATTGTCCCTTTGGGTGGTATTCTCGAGCTCTTTCTTGGTAGGGCGATAAGTGGTGTTGCCTTGGTATTGACTCTTGAAGGAAAGCATGGCGGCGTCCCAATCAAGACGGATTGTGAGCGAGAGAGTAGCATACCAATATTTTGCAGCCCCCAGAGAGTAATAGGGAAGCATTGTTCCATCACTTTAGGAGAGGCCTTCTTTGGAACCATAGCCCATATGTAAGTCTCAATGTAAGCCATGGGACAAGAGTTTCCCTTAAACTTGCTGATGTCGGGCATCTTGAACTTGTCGGGGAGAGCGGCCATTGTGCTCATGAATATGGATGACTGATAAAGGCCTGTGTCGGAGCCTTTCCCCATGTTGAGACCGTTGAAACATTGATCTATGTAGGCCATAATTGAATTAACCATCTTGTGATCTTGGTTGTCGGTTCTCGGTTCCTCTATTTTCCTAGTGCGGGCACTAACATAAGGGCTTTCAAACAAGCACTTGGTCCACTCGGACTCTTCATTGTATTCCTTGCCTTTACCACTGGAATTCTTAGAGAGTTTAGCTTTCATTTGTTCCATCTCGGCTTCGAGAGCCTCCCTTTGATTATCGAGATGGGATTTCCAAAGGTCATCTTTGTTTTGGACCTCCTTGTTGAGAGTGGATACTTGCTCTTGGAGAAGTTGGACCATAGATGAGAGTTGCTCAAGAGACATGGTGTTGTCGGTGTTGGAGCCGCCGGCCATTGATGTTGTTGGTGCTGCTGGAGTGATCAATTCACGAACTAGCCGGTTTGCTGAATATCGGTAGACTCTTTAAGTACCAATTTGACCTAAATTGCAGAAGAGGCCCTTATCAGTCTTGAGTAACACTTTCGGTCCATGAAGAGGCTTAGAACACACAGTGGGCACACGACTCAAAACCACATAAAGAAAAAGACTTTTTTTTATATAAGTCGGAGGGACGGAGTCCCTTTTGGGGTTTCTGTGAGAGCCCACGCTCGAAGACAAACCGCACCGAAATGATCGCTCGTGAAAGCGATTCGGGTCCGTTTCGTTGCTGATGCGCTTTTGGAAATGCGCTCGGTTCTCACACAATTGTTTCCTCTCGATGGAATCAAAACAGTCAAGAGTCGCCACCTCATTTTATTTTAGGAAAAACGAAGATAAAACCTTTTTTAGAGAAAGTGAGTTTGGGGGCTAAGTTACGAGAAGAGAAAGGGTTAGGCACTCTCCTCGCCCGTGATGGTCTCTAGCATGCATGCCACGTAGATTCATTTTATGCCTTTTACCTTGATTTTATGCCCTAACAAAAATGGTGATTTGATATAAGAGGAAGTCTTCCTATTCTAGGAATGTTTGCTTTAATTCACAAATGAGAGTCGGTTTGGGTGGACTCACACTTTGTTTTGAAAATGGTTTAACATTCATATCCAGTAAAGGAGATCACAAAGAGAGGGTGAGGGATTAATATTTACAATGGTGAACAAAAAGGGAAACAAATCCCATAAAAAAGAATGTCCAAAACTCCGTCCCCAAGCATATTAGGGACTGCTGCGCTCTTCTTCTTTGTGTACCTGCTCTTATGCTTGCAAAATCTGGAAAGTGAAAGTTAGGAAAAGTCCCTAACACATCAAGTATCAACAATGAATTTTCCTCTGATTTTAGGAGCATGTTATGGTGTCCAAATAAGGCATGCAAGATCATACTTTCAACAGCCTAATCTGACAGATATTCATACTTCCACAAAAGATCCACTTTTTGCATCATGAAAACGGGGGGATCATGGGAAACACTAAACATGATCCCCCCGTTTCGATATGGAAAGTTTCAAGGCTATTTAGAAAGTTTAAGTCACACAAAACACCTCTGACATTTTGGTGTCAGAACAGGAAGTAGGCTAATCTGAGAACAGAGAGTTGAAACAAAAAATGGAAAGAACCTCTTCCACTCAGGGTAAAAATAAGATATTTATATTCTAGTATTCCTATGTTTGTTTAGTAAAAAATCCTTTTTATGGTTTAAGACCAAAACCCAAGTTTGCTATGCACAAAGAGAGCAACAAGACAGAAAGGTGCAGATGGACAGTCTGCTGAACATTTACAAAAGGGGTGAAAACACCCATGAAAACTCACTCAAATGAAATGCTATGAACATGAAACTTTGGATGCACATAGATATATATATATATATATATATATATATTAAAAACACAAAACAACACCCATTTGAGCATTTAATCATAGTATGTCATCACTTAGAGAGAAGAACAACAAGAGTATCAACATTACATCTTTTGGACATCAAATGGAGGTCTAGTCTAACAAGTGGCTAGACCCTTTTTCCAAATCACATAAGGATATACATTTTACATGGATGAACTTTACAAGAACAAATATTACCTAGGTGTTCTTCCTTTACTTCCAAGGGAAGACTTTTTTGTTGCTTTTCTTAAGGTGTTTGCCTTAGATTGAGAGAGTGTTTAAGTGAGTTGTTTTGGTTTGTTTTTGGTGATTGTTTATGGTGGTGCTATGGTGGTGTGGTGGTGGTTTAGTGACTGAGATTTTGGGAGTATTTTTGTTGCTTGAGAGAGAGCAAAAAGGGCTGAATATGGAGTGGAGTGAGTTGGAGAGTTGTGTATGAAGTGTGTGTGTTCTTCTTTGAATAATGGATGAGGGAGGTAAGTATATGGATGAGGGAGGTAGAAATCTTTCATTTAGGCCCTCTAGGGGGGTTTAGGGATCAGTTTAGGGGGTGGCTACCCCGTCCATTTGCAGCTGGGAATGATCAAAATCAAGACTTTTGTGGCCAAGTTGTTGAAGAACAAACTGCTGTCTGAACCACCCAAACCAGCCGTACGGCTCATTTCTTCGTCCCTTCTTCCCAAAGTGCCACTTGTCGCATTCTGATTGGATCCTTCTTTATTAATTTGGCCAGCCAACTTGGGACACTTGTCTGGATCTTTTAGGCGTGAATGATCACAATTTTTGCTCAGGTATTGGTTCCGCAACAGTCCAAGTTTTGTCTGAGTGTGCGCAGAACGGTACCCCGGTTGTCCGCGGTCCCAACATGAAAGTTGCTTGAAATAGTCTTATGGTCACGTACGTCTATCTGAAATATGTTAATGAGCAAGGGATGACAATAATATATTTTTAATGCACGGAATGGACGGTAACGAGCAGTTCTAAGGGTGCGGGCCCATTTTCGGGTCTCGCCACTCAAAAATTGAAGTACATGCATGTTTACTCGTTTTTTCGCCCTGATCATGAATTTGAAGTCTGTTAATCCATTCAATGCACCGATAAGGCTCACGGCACTCCTGCATAGCCAAATCGAGGGCTTAGGTCAATTTTAGGGTTTAAACCGATTAAAAGGGTTTGATGAGAGGTGCGAGATCGGGCTATCTACAGAGCCCCTCGTCGAATCTCCTTGTAATGTAAAGGGGATTCTACGATTCACTAAGAGACACACGATCTCGTCTAGGGTGTAACGGCTGGGTCCAAAGTAGGACTTCCTACGTATCTCTTTCAAGAATCAAGCCTACGTAGTTCTAACTCAAACAAACAATCAAACTAGCACAAACAATGGTCGGTACTGGGTTTCCGGTTTACCTACGTATCTCTTTCGAGAATCAGACCAATCGTAGTTCAGGTTTATTAAAAAACAAGAAATTTGAGGGGGGAACATTGAGATGTGTTGTCTCTTTGCTGGGGACTGCATTGAGATGTGTGGTCTCTTTGCTGGGGAGAAAATCGACATGAGAAAATATTTATGAGAACGGGCGACTGAGTTCACCGGGGTGAACTGCCTACGTATCCCTCCATGGGAAACAAGTCAAAACGTAGTTCGGGGAAGGTACAACTCGGGCAGGCGAGAAGACCAAGGTGGAATAACAATGCTTAAGGATTGACGCAAGGTACAATCGAAGCGGGGGGTACATCTCAGAATCCGGGAGATGACCCAATTCAACAATACTCAAGGATTGACGCAAGGTATAATCGGAGCGCGGGGTACATCTCAGAATCCGGGAGATGACCTAATTCAGCAATACTCAAGGATTGACGCAAGGTACAATCGGAGCGGGGGGTACATCTCAGAATCCGGGAGATGACCTAAATCAACAATACTCAAGGATTGACTCAAGGTACAATCGGAGCGGGGGGTACATCTCAAAATCTGAGAGATGACCTAATTCAACAATACTCAAGGATTGACGCAAGGTACAATCAGAGCAGGGGGTACATCTCAGAATCCGAGAGATGACCTAATTCAATAATACTCAAGGATTGACGCAAGGTACAATCGGAGCGGGGGGTACATATCAGAATCCGGGAGATGACCTAATTCAACAATACTCAAGGATTGACGCAAGGTACAATCGGAGCGGGGGGTACATCTCATAATCCGGGAGATGACCTAATTCAACATCCAGATGAGTCGCATTTATGACTCTGGGGATTGGAACTGACCAATATTTTAAGAGAACGAGCGACTGAGTTTACCGGGGTAAACTGCCTACGTATCCCTCCATGGGAATCAATTCGAGTTGTAGTTCTAACTCAAACCAACTCAATCAATCAAGAGAAGGCTTAAGATCAACATTACTCAAGGATTGACGTAAGGTACAATCCGAGTGGAGGTACATCTCAAAATCCGGGAGATGACCTAAGTTCGACATCAAGATGAGTCGCATCTGACTCTGGGGATTGGTATTTGACTAACAAACTGCAAAAACGGGCGACTGAGTTCACCGGGGCGAACTGCCTACGTATCCCTCCATGGGAATCAAGTCGAGTCGTAGTTCTAACTCGAACCAACTCAATCAATCAAGAGAAGGCTTAAGATCAACATTACTTGAGGATTGACGCAAGGTACAATCCGAGTGGAGGTACATCTCAAAATCCGGGAGATGACCTAAGTTCAACATCGAGACGAGTCGCATCTGACTCTTCGGGGGAGGACACTTCGAAAACTAGGAGGTGACCAAATTCAACATCAAGTCGAGTCGCATCTGACTCTAGGGGAAGGAACAACATAATTTTGATGGCGAGATCTAAATTTTCTCAAACCAAAATTGACTTTGAGAGCTTTAAGAGGCGTCTCGGCCTAGAATGATTTTGATAATGAGAACTTCAAGACTACTATCATGAAGATAATTTCAAGGATACGTTGCATTCTAAGCCATGCCCAAATTCTTCGGCTTTTGAATTACTGTGTGATGAGATTTTTGTGCTTTATCAAGCAATAAACCATCACTTCACGTGATCCATCGGTACTGTTTTGAGTGCTGCAACCTCATTTTGGATTCCCGTTCACCCTAAAAAGGGTTTTTTTTTATTTTTTCACAATCCAGCTTCTCCGCTTTTGGATTCGCTGAAACATTACTTTGTGTGGTCCATCGGCACCGTTTTGAGTGCTGCAACCTCATTCTGGATCCCTGTTCACCCAAAAAGGGTTTTTTATTCTTTCACAATCAAGCTACTCCGCTTTTGGAGAAGCTGCGACTCTTGGCAATTGATACCGGGTTCGAATCATTCAATTTTGACTGAAGTCTCAGGTATATCAGGAGAAATGACACGATCAACATTGTCTGTTGTGACCTGCAAGTTAGCTCTTTGGTTTTGCCATTGTTTTGGGATTTTGATCGCTTGCAATGAGCAACCTCTTTGTGAAACCAAGATGTGATTCGTTGTGTGGTTCCAACTTCGTACCTGCATAAGATTTTTTGCAAGTATGTGGTCGTGCCTGAAAATTCAAGCTGCCTACGTATCTCTTTCGAGAATCAGACCAACGTAGTTTGACTTTATCAACTCGAACAAGTTATTTTCAAAAAGCCATTGGGATTTCTCATTTCCTGAGCATTACTGTTGACGACGAACTTTTTGTGAAGACCATGATGTGGTTCGTTGTGATGTCAACTTCGTACCTGCATAAGATTTTTTGCAAGTATGTGGTAGTGCCTGAAAATTCAAGCTGCCTACGTATCTTTTTCGAGAATCAGACCAGCGTAGTTCGAATTTGGCAACTCGAACTGATTTTGCAGAAAGGGCATTAGGAAATTTCATTCCCTATGCAGAAACATGAGCGTCGACTTTGTCGAGGATCCTTCTTGTGAGGACCATGATGTGGCAGAATGGATGATGCATACCTACAAGCGATTTTCACAAGCAAGCAACATATATCTTGATATTGATGAGGACCCTCTTGTGAGGACCATGATGCGGCAGGGTGGATGACATGTACCTGCAAGAGATTTTCAAGAGCAAGCAGAATATATCTTCGACATTAATGTGCCCGAGAGTGTCATTCATGTGCAACAAAAGTTTTAGAACACATACATGGATTGAAATCTTTAAGATCGAGAGATTCGGAGAAAGATTGGGACAAGAATACATTCCCTCTTCATTTTGCAACCATTTTTCTTTTGAAGGGTGAAAGCCAAATTTCTCCTTTGCATGATGATTTTTTTTAACACATGTGCATTGCTCGCATCTCAAACTTTATTTTTTATCAATTAATGACTGAAAGTTTATGAATGAATAAAGGGAGAATCATGGATGAAATGAATTGCACTTTATTGTGAATTTTGCATTTTTGTGAAAATGAGGAGTATGGAGATGTGTATGGTGAAGCAAAGCCGAAAGCCTAGCGCGATCACTCAAAAGGTCAATTCCGAACACCTATTTGATCAATACTACTCAATGGTATATCTCCGGATGCTATGGTTGGGTCAGCCCCAGTCGTCGTCTGAAGAAACCCCATTTGTTCTTTCTGACATCATTCCCCCAACATTCTTGCAGGTGAGGCCCCAGTATCTCGCAGGATCGACCTCAGGATGTTGGCCACGGAGGCCCCAGTATCTCTTAAGGATCAACCTCAGATGTTGACTATGGAAGCCCCTGTCATGTTTAGGACAAGCCCCTGAATCTGGCATATGAAGCTCTTGTTTCACTTGAAGGGTGAATCTCATGTTGATCCAAACTGTCGTATCGAGACCACTTCATGTTTTGGCATTTCAACCTTTGGGGGATCTAACTGTCATTGAGAGTTATTCAAATGTTCGATGTCTCGCTGTTGGAGGCAATTCACAATTTATGACATGCAATACCCAATCGGTAGGGAGTCAACTGTCTTTGAGAGTTGTCTTGTCATTCGATGCTTCTCTGTTGGAGGCAATTCACAATTCCTGACATGCGATACCCAATCAGTAGGGAGTCAACTGTCTTTGAGAGTTGTCTTGTCATTCGATGCTTCTCTGTCGGAGGCAATTCATAATTTCTGACATGCGATACCCAATCGGTAGGGAGTCAACTGTCTTTGAGAGTTGTCTTGTCATTCGATGCTTCTCTGTCGGAGGCAATTCACAATTTCTGACATGCGATACCCAATCGGTAGGGAGTCAACTGTCTTTGTGAGTTGTTCAATCATTCGATGCTTCTCTGTCGGAGGCAATTCACAATTTCTGACATGCGATACCCAATCGGTAGGGAGTCAACTGTCTTTGAGAGTTGTTCGTCGGGACACAATCCTAATGTTGCCGAAGAATGAGCCTTGGGCTTGGTGGGCCATACTGTCAATTCGAGATGGCGCTGCGTTCTGATGATCCTTACATAAGGGACCGACTGTCTATGAGAGTCATCCCGCATTCGATGCTTTGTTGTTGACCGCTATCCACGGGTTCTGACATTCGATACTCCTTCTTTGAGGAATCAACTGTCTTTGAGAGTTGTTCAGCGGGACACAATCCTGATATTGCCGAAGAGCGAGCTTTGAGCTTTGCGGGCCATACTGTCAATCCGAGATGGCGCTATGTTCTGATGATCCACACATTAAGGGACCTAACTGTCTATGAGAGTTGTCCCACATCCTTGATATTCTCAATCTTGAGAGTTACTGAAACTGATGATGATTCTCAAAAGTCAATGTTTGCATTTCTGAGTCCCTTCAAAAGATCAACTGTCAATGAGAGTTGTCTTGTACCCTGGCATTTTGCCATCTGAATTTTCGTGTTACCCGGAGCAAACCATTCTCAACGAATCGTATTGTCATGAAGCCACATCATTGCTTTTGAAACTGACCCAAGACTCTGATATGCAGCCCCAGTTCGTGTTCATTAATTCAAGATCAATTGCCGACATTGAGAGTTTGAAATCTAAGGAATAGCATTCCTTTGTCTCTTTTGCTGTGACAACTTGCAGGAGTTGGCAGGGGAAGGCACGAGGCCAGTGTTTTGGGAAGCAAAGGGAAATCCCAGTGGGATCTCCGACATCGTGTTTGCGCAGAAGTGAAATGATGGAAGGACGAGAGTAGGGGGAAGCCCCTAGACTCGGGAAAATATGCATACTCACACATTGAAATCAAAGACTCAAGACTTAAACTTACGTTATCTTTCAAATGCCTTTAAATCAATAATTATGGACAAATCATTTGGACTTAAATTAGACCGCAACAAATTGACATGAGAACATCGTTGGGCAAACGTTGTGATTCGCGCCGTTGTTTGACCTCATTTAGTGAAAGGCCTTCGTCGTTGTCTCTTCTTCTTGATAGTGATCACACCATTGGAGGCTGCACGATTTTTTTTGGTTCTTGGGCCCCCTCAGTGTAAGGGGGTGGTAGAGCACATTGGTCTCCAACATAAGTCACCAGTTGTCGTCGTTGATGGTACTTTGCCAAAAGTTAAAAGATCGAGATCTTCTTTAGTGCCGATTGGCCTCGCATGCGCGGTGCTCCTTGAAATTGATGATGTCACATGAGATTGTTGGAACCTCGGTCCTTGTCTTGTCTTTGTGCAACGAGCGGTGAAGTCTTCAGTATGAATTGTCAACTGCCGTTGTTGAAGGCACACACATGAAATTGAAGTGTCGGGATATCCTTTCTAAAACAATTGAATTAAACAATAAAGCGAATGAAATATATGCAAGAATAAATAACTGATGTTTCTTCTTCTTTTTTTTTTTTTTTTTTTGATCTCCCTTTTTTGCTCTCAATTTTTTTTTCTTTGTTTTTTATTTTTTTTGCACTGAAGAAGAAACATCATAGCGTGCAGAATACAATAATTTTTACAAAAACATGAACTTACAATACGCGAGAATTTGCAATGCATCCTACATTAAAGGAAAATCGCCGACACTTGCACTTGCATCAGTGTGATAGTTTTCAGCCTTTGCCATTTGATTGGCCTCTCTGATCATGCCCTTGATTGCACCCTGAAATCTTCGTTCGTCGTTGACTTTGTCGATCGCCTTCGTGAACTTCGTTGGTTGCCTTCGGCCCTAGTTCCCATCTCAATTAATCACAGTCTAATTTTTGTTCAGATTTCATTGATTGCTTTTAATTAAGTGAGATTCATTTTAAGCTTTATGATTCAAAAGGCATTTGATAATAACGCAAATTCATTCACTGAAACAACTATTTTACAGGACAAGCAATAAAATAAAAGCACGAAGACAACACACTCTTAGACTTAGAAGACAAAGAAGATGTGTGAGCACATTACTAAGCGATAAGCAAAAGGGACAGGATTAGGAGTAGGGGCGGTGAGCCCAGTCACAAGCAAAAAGAGATCTAGGCACTGGAAGCTAGAAATCTCCAAAAGTGAGCAAAAGTGTTGCAGCCTTGCAAGCTAGCAAACCAAAAGTCTGTCCGTTTATTACCTACGCCGTCAGAGTGAAAAGCAGTGGTCTCAGGAGTCAATGAGCCTCAAGGAAAAAACATTCCCATATAAAAATCAGGTCTGAGGTTTTACTAACCGCCTCGTTGTCAATGAGGTTCTGAATTGCATTCTTAAGAGACCAGCATGAATCTGTATCATGTCCCGGATATCGGTGGTATTTGCAGTACTCCCGGATATCCCAATCTTTAGGCAATGGCTGGGGTGATTGATATTTCTCCATTGGTTTCAAAAGTCCGTGAGCAACCAAAACACGCAAGATTTTAGACATGGGGGCACCGAAGTTATCAAACACTCGATTTGCTGCTGATGTGGGCTTCTCTATGACCTCTTCATCGATGAGGCTTTGGATGGCATGCCGAAGAGAGAAACAATTTTTAGTGTCATGGCCATTTGATTGATGATGCTGGCAGTAGGCAGTAGACTCCCAGCGCTTGGGTATGTTGTTCGGTGGCTTGTATCCTTCCATCGGTTTCAGAAAGCCTTTGTTCATGAGGTCATGGAAAACCGTAATCATTGGAGCATCAAGCTCATCAAAATGCCTATCATGGTGGCTAAACCTCCTCAAACTAAACTTATCCCTCCTTGGAGTAAATGCCAGAATCTGGGGAGTATTCTTGAAAGTTAAGTTTTGGTTGCGAGACCATGAGAACCAAGACTTTGTATCATGTTCAAACTCGGTCGTAAACATTGCACCTTCCATTGAGGATTTCCCGAAACCAAGGTACGAGGAGTGGGTTTTGGTATCAACGTGTTGGGCCATCTCAAGGAAAGAGGTAAAAGTTGGGATGGCCTCTTGAGTGGGGTTTGGACAAGTGTATGGTACTTGGTGAGAGGCTCCATCTTTGGGCAAGTTGGCTATTTCTTGTGGTTGAACACGGGATTCTATGGCTTTTGGAACAACAAGTGAATGGGAGTCCTTGAGTCCCATGTGGCCTTCATTCTGCAAGAGGGTTGTCACACGGTCTATCATTTCCTCTTGATGCCCTTGGAAGATACTCTTCATGTATTCTGTCTGGGCTGTCATTTGCATCCCTAACCATTGCTCCATTGCATAACCCGGCTCAAAGTCGGACGAGCCCTCAGTTGAGTTTGATGATGTATGTCCTTTGTTGGCCATGATTGATGGTGAAGACCGGAGTAGAGCTTTGATCAAATTGATGCTTGAAACGGACCTTGAATGTCGCGCTAGAGAACAAGAAGAATTCTCCCTTTACAAGACGGATGAAAAAGAAAACCTATTTTAGATTTTCTGGGAAATGAAGCTTTATGAACTAAAGAAGCAATTTTTTTTTTAATTCGAAGCGCAAGCAACGCACAAACCTATGAATGCCGGACAAGCACCTTGCTTTGTTTTGACACATTTTCGCATGAAATCTTGGAATAGTGGATATCATCTCCAAAGTATAGGACCAACGTTTTTCACCTGTACTATTGGCCGTCCAAGCCTCTAGCGAAGGGCCTATACTCTTTCGGGGATCAACCATTCGGTTACGGTCTAAGGGAGGGTCTTGACAATTTAAAGTCAATCCGAGCATTTCAATGAATTTCCACAATGTAGGTTGTTTATGACCATTTGGGAAATGCATAGGATTGAGGTGAAATTGCTAGATAAAAACCGGCATGAAGTCTGGACGTGTCATTTTTTTTGAAAATATGGACATCATGGCTTGGTAACAGGGAAGATTCGCTTACACCCATCGCAACGACTAATAGGCGCGCTTTGGGGTGAGAATGTACACCGCGGTCCCTATAGGGAAGTCGATGAGCTCCCTTATACCCTCGGGTTACCTTCTCGGGTTTGTACGGTTCTACGAGATGTTATTTTCAAAAACGTGCATGTGTGTGAGGTATCTATAAGTTCAAAAATGATTTTGAAAGCAAGTAAAGAAAATCTTTTCCCCCTTTTTACTCTTTCCATTTTTTTCTTTTTTGTTTTTTAGGGAATCACCCACCACGCATATATATACAAATAAGAGGGTGAGGGAAAAAAGAATGTCCCTACAAAATCAAGGTTAGGGCATAAATATATACACAGCCTAATTAAGGCAAGTAAAGCATGGCACACACAAAGTTTAGAGTCTAGCCCACTTTTAAAATATCTTCCCCAGTAGAGTCGCCACTGTGAGAGCCCACGGTCGAAGACAAACCGCACCGAAATGATCGCTCGTGAAAGCGATTCGGGTCCATTTCGTTGCTGATGTGCTTTGGAAATGCGCTCGGTTCTCACACAATGTTTTCTTCTCGATGGAATCAAAACAGTCAAAAGTCGCCACCTCATTTTATTTTAGGAAAAACGAAGATAAAACCTTTTTTAGAGAAAGTGGGTTCGGGGGCTAAGTTACGAGAAGAGAAGGGGTTAGGCACTCTCCTCGCCCGTGATGGTCTCTAGCATGCATGCCACGTAGATTCATTTTATAACTTTTACCTTGATTTTATGCCCTAACAAAAATGGTGATTTGATATAAGAGGAAGTCTTCCTATTTTAGGAATGTTTCCTTTAATTCACAAATGAGAGTCGGTTTGGGTGGACTCACACTTGGTTTTGAAAATGGTTTAACATTCATATCCTGTAAAGGAGATCACAAAGAGGGGGTGGGGGATTAATATTTACAATGGTGAACAAAAAGGGAAACAAATCCCATAAAAAAGAATGTCCAAAACTCCGTCCCCAAGCATTTTAGGGACTGCTGCGCTCTTCTTCTTTGTATACCTGCTCTTATGCTTGCACAATATGGAAAGTGAAAGTTAGGAAAAGTCCCTAACACATCAAGTATCAACCATGAATTTTCCTCTGATTTTAGGAGCATGTTATGGTGTCCAAATAAGGCATGCAAGATCATACTTCCACAAAAGATCCACTTTTTGCATTATGAAAACGGGGGGATCATGGGAAACACTAAACATCAAAGTTATTCCTAGCATGTCAAAGTTTATATCTGGAAAGTTTCAAGGACATTGAGCAAGTTTAAGTAACACAAAACACCTCTGACATTTTGGTGTCAGAACAGGAAGTATGTTAATCTGAGAACAGAGAGTTGAAACAAAAAATAGAAAGAACCTCTTCCACTCAGGGTAAAAATAATATATTTACATTCTAGTATTCCTATGTTTGTTTAGAACAAAATCCTATTTATGGTCTAAGACCAAAACACAAGTTTGCTATGCACAAAGAGAGCAACAAGACAGAAAGGTGCAGATGGACAGTCTGCTGAACATTTACAAAAGGGGTGAAAACACCCATGAAAACTCACTCAAATGAGATACTATGAACATGAAACTTTGGATACACATATATATATATGAAAAAAAAAAAAACAACAGCCATTTGAGCATTTAATCATAGTATGTCATCACTTAGAGAGAAGAACAACAAGAGTATCAACATTACATCTTTTGGACATCAAATGGAGGTCAAGTCTAACAAGTGGCTAGACCCTTTTTCCAAATTACATAAGGATATACATTTTACATGGATGAACTTAACAAGAACAAAGATTGCCTAGGTGTGCTTCCTTTGCTTCCAAGGGAAGACTTTTTTGTTGCTTTTCTTAAGGTGTTTGCCTTAGATTGAGAGAGTGTTTAAGTGAGTTGTTTTGGTTTGTTTTTGGTGATTGTTTATGGTGGTGCTATGGTGGTGTGGTGGTGGCTTAGTGACTGAGATTTTGGGAGTATTTTTGTTGCTTGAGAGAGAGCAAAAAGGGATGAATATGGAGTGGAGTGAGTTGGAGAGTTGTGTATGAAGTGTGTGTGTTCTTCTTTGAATAATGGATGAGGGAGGTGAGTATATGGATGAGGGAGGTGGAAATCTTTCATTTAGGCCCTCTAGGGGGGTTTAGGGATCAGTTTAGGGGGTGGCTACCCCATCCATTTGCAGCTGGGAATGATCAAAATCAAGACATTTGTGGCCAAGTTGCTGAAGAACAAACTGCTGTCTGAACCTCCCAAACCAGCCGTACGGCTCATGTCTCCGTCCCTTCTTCCCAAAGTGCCACTTGTCACATTCTGATTGGATCCTTCTTTATTAATTTGGCCAGCCAACTTGGGCCACTTGTTTGGCTCCTTTAGGCATGAATGATCACAATTTTTGCTCAGGTATTGGTTCCGCAACAGTCCAAGTTTTGTTTGAGTGTGCGCACAACGGTACCCCGGTTGTCCGGTGCCCAACATGAAAGTTGCTTGAAATAGTCTTGTGGTCACGTACGTCTATCTGAAATATGTTAATGAGCAAGTGATGACAATAATATATTTTTAATGCACGGAATGGACGGTAACGAGCAGTTCTAAGGGTGCGGGCCCCATTTTCGGGTCCCGCCACTCAAAAATTGAAGTACATGCCTGTTTACTCGTTTTTTTGCTCTGATCATGAATTTGAAGTCCGTTAATCCATTCGATGCACCGATAAGGCTCATGACACTCCCGCATAGCCAAATCGAGGGCTTAGGTCAATTTTAGGGTTTAGACCGAGTAAAAGGGTTTGATGAGAGGTGCGAGATCGGGGTATCTACAGTTTCTAAGAAAATAGTGGAATCGTCACACTAGTATATAGACCTTCTCGCGGTCCCATATACTCATCGTATTCCACAACGCTTGTGATTCCTACATGTGTCGGGATTAAACTAAATTAATGTAGTAAAGCATACATGCGGGGACGGGTTTTTTTTATTTTCGTCCATAATAACCACTTGGGGACCGAGTTTTATTTCGTCCATGATAACCACTTGGCATGTATGTTTTGAAACATTAGTTTAGGGAAATCTCGGCACATGAAAACCAACTTGGTCATGGAGTGTTAGACCCTAACTAGAATTGTGTTGGCTTGTTCTCGGCTAAAGAGAGGCTTAAAGGTCACCCCCGGCATGTAGTCATGAACTATGCCATGAGCTGAGGTTTACTGCTTCGAGAGAGTCAAGGTCGGGTGGAGCTTGAAACTCTCTAGGATGGGCCTTGACGGGTTTGGGGTTATGAACTTGTGTGACTCGATAGTGAGCAATTTATAAGAATTTGTGCACGTAGTGTGAGGTCCAACATGTGACAAAAAAAAAATTTACTTTTTTTTTCATGGAAGAAAAGCAAATAAGCACATAATTTACAACTCTCGAATCACCAGTGTGACCGATAAAAAACACAAAAATAAAACAGTTAAATGGTCTAAGTCAGTCCTGATGCAGACAACTGTGCCCATACCCCAATCATTCTGCTCTGTTCTGGAACCTGTTACTGTCCTGAAAAACCACCCAAAAGCGCGTGCCTCTGGCTTGTGTCATGGCATGCGCGCGCGGGGCGCAGAGTATATGGGAGGCGCCCGCTTCTGGGCAAACCTGTCAGATTGTCAGACTTTGGACTCAGGGGATTGCCCTGGTCCTGAATATACATTATGACCCTGCAGAAATTATTAGTGTAGAAGAAAGAAGAAGAATAGGAAGAACATTAAGAAGCGGGAGACTCTGGTCCTTGATGAGGGCCACGCGCGCCTTAGGCCAAGAAGGCCAGAGGCGCACGCTTCCCCCATCAGAGACCAGAATTCCCAGAAAAATGTAGACTTTGAACAGAAATGCAAGTTTAATCCTCAAACGTCCCCAGCGGAGTCGCCACTGTAGATACCCCAGGCGGAGCCCGCTCTCTTGGCTAGAGCAGCGGGTTGTCCTTGGATGTCTATTTGTCTTTTAATTGTAGAGTGGCCACCTATGTTTAAGAGAAACATAAGAAAAACCTAATATTTAGCCTAAGCTTGATTACGAAAACAGAGATTCTTGTTATGAGGTTCGGGGGTTAAGTTACGAGATGGGAAGTACTTAAAAACCCATCTCGTCCAACTAATGTTGGTCTTGCTTGTTTAAAGTCTACAAAATATAAAATGTTATTCCTATTCTTGATTGTAATAAAAGGGGGTTTAAAAAGGGTATTTTGAATATGTGGAGATAACTCCTTAACCAACTTTAATAGAGTGAAGTGATTGTTGGTTTCATGTCCCAAAATGGTTTGGGTGATTGCACGTTTTATCAAAATAAAAGAAAGAGAGAAGAGATGAAGTAGAAATGGATAAAAGAATAGTCTTTTTACCTAGACTCAAAATGACTTCAAGTACTTCTTGGGAGATTGCCTTTGGAAATGCCTTGAGTGTATTTTATGTATAGTTTTCTTGCTTCAAAAAGGGAATCCTTTGAAATGGAGGAGAAGAGGGGTTTTTGTAGTTGAAAAAGACATGTTTTTGGTTCCAAAACAAGGTCACCAAGAAATCTTTCCCGGGCAAAATCATGCAAAATGAGCAAGGGAGAGATTCTTGGACAGAAATATGTAACTGACGCCCAGAGGCGCGAGCCTCCTGCCTTGGTGGCGGGACGCGCGCGCTTCTGACCCCTACGGGCGGAGGCGCGCGACTTCAAGATGGCTTTTTTTGACAGAATGGACTTGAAAGTCAGCCCTGTTATTCAGTTTAGCCCCTAGACTTAACGAAGTCAGTCAGGAACTTAACGAAAGTAATAGAAACTAACGAGAAACACTTAAAATAGGGAGAAAAGAAAGATCAAGTGTGCAATCGGAGTGAGCGGTCCAGGGCGGGGTGTCTACAGCGGGATAGGTGATAGGTACTGTTTCGTCTTCGACCAGAATAGCCTCTCCATTGTGGAAACTAGTTGCCATACCTTTCTTCTTCATCTCAGTATGAAGATGATCTTTGAGCTCTTCGTTGAACCTTTCTAGAGACTTGCTTTGATCCTCAAGCTTGGAGATTTATAGCATGAGGTTGGTGAAGAAAGCATGGAGAGGTGGCGGAATGTCCGAGGGCTTGATGCTGGCGGTGATTTCGGGATCGGCAGAGGCGGAGACTGGCAGAGTGGAGACATTAGGAATAGTAGGCTCTGATATGACGGAGACATTGTTGGTGCTGAGACTGAAGACTGAGCTTGCGGAAGGCTTGAACATTGAAGACGACCGCCGGAACGGACCCAAACTTTCTTCTCTGTAGAGGTAGTGGATATGAGGTTTAGGACGGGACAAGGCTCATGCAATATATTTTGTTATTTACAAAACAGTACATTATTAGTCCTAATGGTTGGAAGGGGTACCCCTTTTTGGGTTACTATCTACAAAACCTGGATCAGTGGAGGTCATCACTACGTCTATAGACCCCTCGTTTTTCACTTGTATTGAACATCCCAAACGGACAATTTGGGCGAGGGTCCTATAGGGCAAGTGACTTCTACCGACCTAATGGATCCTAGCAACTAACCCTTGTTTAAAGGCATTTAACGTAACATTTATGTTACTTCCGTTAAGTTTTTAACGAGTTGAGATCCGTGTACAAAGTATCACTTGGCTTACCATATGCACACCCTTGTAGGGAAATTAATTTTTTGTGCTTTTCTCTCTCGAAGGATCTCGACTCATTAAAGACTTAACGGATGACGGCATGAACGACACGTTAATTGTCTATAAAGAAAAGCTAGTCAAACCAACCGGTTAACTTTGGAGTGTCCTAGACTCTATGAGTGCATGGTTTAGAAATGAACAAGGATAAACCTTGACCACTTCACAAGTGAAAACGACGAGTTAGATATCCCGGGTGCCACAAAGATAGAGGCGACAGGATCACCAAAATCTGTGCACTCAGCAGAGTATCCAGTAGGGTGTGTAGTGTGACACGGACCTAGTGGTAGTGTGCGGACAACAACTAGTTATTTTTAGGGAGAAAACAGAGAGTTTTTTGTATTTACATGTATGCAATGCAAAACAGTTAGGAAAGTACAAGGGGAACAGTTAAGAAGTTAACGCTTTACAGTTACAAGGGAAGCAGATATGCACAAGAGATAAAGTACAAGGGGAAAAAGAACAAGTAAGTGCAATCAAGATATTGACGAAAGTTTGACCCTCTATGTTTGAAGATGTTCAAAGCTAGTCCCCAGCAGAGTCGCCACTGTGAATACCCCTTTCCGAATGAGGGCGACGCACGGGAAGTCTTTTTATTATTTATCTTGTTTTATCTTTTCTATGGGATTAGGATATTCAAGTTGGCATTTAACCTTATTAAGAGTCGCCATGTTGTTTTTATTGAGCTAAAACACTGAGAAAAGCTAACAGAGAGGGTTCGGGGGTCAAGTTACGATAAGAGAAGAATAACAAGTTATCACTCCTATCGCCCGATAGATCGGACTTTCTATCATGATGAATGTGTTAGTAGTGTGTTAGTGATTGAGACCGAATCCGAAGATTGCCTACGTTCCTCTCGTATGAGAAGCTCAGGTCGACGTAGTTCGCACATAATCGGAATAGAGAGAAGAAGTGGGGATCATGCATAATGAAGGGGGAGGAGAAAGAAACATACAAGATGATCACATCCTAGAATAATGATTCTACAATTGATAAGATCAATGTGTAGTCATCATCATAGGAGAGTTATTGATCATGGGAATAATTACCTAAAGTTTAAGGGTTTAGAAGTAGTGTCACGACCCGAAATATAGGCTCTATTTTTATTAGTAATTAAATGATTTTTATTTAATTATTTGCTTATTTATGTATTTAGATTATTATTTATTTAAATAATTATGTGTGCATTTTATGTGTTATAATAATTATGCCTAGCATTTTATTCGAGTTGTTTGGCTAGTGAGGAAGTGTTGAGTCTTAATTGTTAGCCGGGAGTGTAAGTAATTGTGTTAGTATGGGGAGGGGGTTTAGTTGTAACATTTCAAAATAATTTCCCCCTACTCCCTTCACCTCCCTACACCTCCTTCTCCCTCATACACTCCACCCCTCCTCCCATTCTCCTCTCCCAGACACTCTCTCTCTCTCTCTCAAAAAGGTAAACATTTTCTTCTCTTTCCTTCTCTCCTCATTTACTCCTTCTTCCTCTCATTATTATTCATTTCTTAAAACGTGAACATTGTTTAGATCGTCGATAGGATCGCGTAGAATCAAAAAGATTTGAAATCCATCAACTTTGAGAAAATTCAAGTAAGTTACTTTTCCCCCATTTTAATGCTAAAATGTTCATATCATGCTTAGATAATGTTTGATGTGTTGTATTTGAAGTTTGGTTGGGTTTTGAATTTATTGGGAATTTATTTGGAGTTTTGATCAAAAATGGTGAAATCTTGAATGTTGGTTTGATTCTTGATTTTGGTTGTTAAATGTTGTTATATGAGTCTTTTTAGACTTATTAGTTGTTTTGGCACATTAGTACATGAGTTGGAAGTTGGGATTTTGGTTAAATGTGTTTTGGGTTGAAAATGGAAGAACCCATGTTGTTCTTCCCGATTTCTGGCAATCCGGAAGGTTGGGCAGCCGCACAAAACTTCCTGGGCGACCGCGCATCTTTCTGAAAGCTTTTGTTCTGGTTTTGAGGATTTTTGGGCGACCGCACAACCCACTTTGGGCGGCCGCACAGAACCCCTGAAACTTTACATTTTGTTAATTTGTGAGATTGAAGAACGTGCTTTGGTCTAAGTCTTGGGTGTCCTTTTAGTTGACCTTAGTGAACATTGTAGTACACCTTAGTGTTAGAATTGGGTCCTTGTGATCAAATTTGTGTTTGAAATTCATTGATTGTTAATTGGAATTTTGGAGTACCCTTATTGTGTATTGTTGGTTCATGTCATCTTCTTGGTGATTATTTGGCTTGATTCCCTACTTTGGAATCCTTTGTTGTTTATCGTGCTAGTATTTTATTACTTAGCCTTTACGTGAAAACCCAGCTGGTATTTTGTGTGTGTTTCGGCGATGCGAAACGTTATGATGGCAAGGCCAAGTCCATTGTGATGTTGACCATTGTTTTGCCCCATTATTACCCTCCTCCAGATTGGCCTTGGATGTGAGAAGAGCTAGCTCCTTTGTGTGCATTTTAGTTTCTTGGAGCATGACTTTGTGGCATGTCTCCCGTCCTTTGTGACACTTCATTGGTTATTGGTTCCGGTACCGGGGTTTTCTCTTCGGCTTTCATGCTATTATGAAGATGATGATTTGTTGATTATTGAAGCTGCGCAGCGATCCTTTATTTGGATGTTCCGGTTTGGAAAACCTTGGCTATATCCTTTGTTATGTGTTTATTTCCGCTGCTATCTGTTATGTGATAATTGCTATGTGCTATGTGATATTTATCATTGCTTATTGCTTCTTGCATCATAGCATGTCATGTAGTTGCATTAGTAACTTATTGAGATTTATCTCACCCCCTTTTCTTTTATCTTTGTTTTTCCTTAACCCCCCCCCCCAGGTGCTAAGGAATAGTCTCGCTGATCACGAGATAGAGGACGTCGAGTGTGGAAACATTCTTTTGGGGAAAGTTGTATAGGTTGGTTTACATTATATAAATGTGTAACCTTTTGGGGTATTTGTACCAAACAATAACGTCACTAAGAATTGTGTATTTTTATTTTGTTGGGAATAAACTTGTGGAAGTTTATGATAAAAATATTTGCCTTTTTTTTGCATCATTTATCAAAGACAATGTTTCAAACAAAATGTTTTTGATCTCCCCTCAAAATGATTTTCCCAAAGTCTTGGACTTTTTAGTCCACAATGTGTCTTAAAGGTCGCCCCTAGGCTCTCTCCCGGTGTCAAGAAAATGTGTCAACCATCCCATAGTGTAGAGTTGACTAAGTCCAAGCTTTAACCAAGAAAAGTTAAGTTAAAGTTTCCCAGCAGTCCGAAGCGACATAAGACCAGTCTCCCTGTCAACTCCCCAAAGATGGAGTTAACCCAAGCCAAGCCTTGACCCAAAGTGGTCATTTTAGGTTAAAACCTTCAACCTCGACAGTCCACCAACCGGACGTAAGGCCAATCTTTTAAGTCGATGACCTAATGTGGTCACTTTAAGTCAAAGTCAAATGTAGGTTAAAAAAAACCTTCAACTCTGGCAATCCAAATGTGACGTAAGCCCATTCTCATAAATCAAATGTTTCCCGGTAGTACAAATGTGACCTAAGCCCATTCCTTTTAAATCAAATGTTTCCTGGCAGTCGAAATGTGACGTAAGCCCATTCCTTTTAAATCAAATGTTTCCCGGCAGTCCAAATGTGATGTATGCCCATTCCTTTTAAATCAAATGTTTCCCGGCAGTCCAAATGTGATGTAAGCCCATTCTTTTAGTCAACCCTCCCATAGAGTAGTGTTGACCAAATCCAAATTTTGACCAGAAAGGTCAAGTTAAAGTTTCCCGGCAGCCCAAATGTGACGTAAGCCCATTCTTTTAGTCAACCATCCCGTAGATTAGTGTTGATCAAGTCCTAGTTTTGACAAAAGAGGGCAAGTCAAAATTTCCCAGCAGTCCTAACTGGGCGTAAGGCCAAAGACTCCGATAGAAACCTAGGAAAACCACTAAGGTGAGAATTTTAGGAGAGGATAAAAGATATCCACCTATCAAAAGGTCTTAGGAGAGGATAAAAGATATCCACCTACCAAAACATCTTAGGAGAGGATAAAAAATATCCACCTACCAAAACATCTTAGGAGAGGATAAAAGATATACGCCTTTCGGTTAGACTACCGTGACAAAAGGTCTTAGGAGAGGATAAAATATATCCACCTACCAAAACATCTTAGGAGAGTGTAGACACCCCGCCTTGGACCGCTCAGCCCAATTACACACTTGGTTTTATGTTTCACCCTCTACTAAGTGTTTTCTGTTAGTTTCTGTTACTTTGGTTAAGTTCCAGATGGACTCCGTTAAGTCCTGGGACTAAACTGAATAACAGTTCTAACTTTCTAGTCCATTCTGTCAAAAATTGCTTCTCAGAGTCGCGCGCCTCCGCCCCTTGAGGCTAGACGCACGCGCCTTCCGCCGCCTAGGTGGGATGCGCGCGCTTCTGGGGCGTGTCAGTTACAGATTCTGCCCAAGAATCTCTCCCTTGCTCATTATACATGATTTTTACCCAGAAAGATTTCTTGGAGACTCTGTTTGGCTCCAAAAACAGTCCTTTTTCTACTATAAAAACCCCTCCAATCCATCATTTGAGGGGGACCTTGGACATCATTATTTTTAGACCTTTTACTCACTTCTTTCCTAGACTTTCTCTTGGGATTTCTTCAACAAAGTATTCAACCTCTTCTTCAAGGCTTTACAAGAGGTTCTCTTTGAAGGATACTATTGGTAAATGTCTTAAGCATTACTCTTCTTCTTCTTCTTCTTCTTCTTCTTCTTCTTCTTCTTCTTCTTCTTCTTCTTCTTATTCAATCAAATGTACAATCACCCAGAACCATTGAGGACATGACACCAACGGTCCTTTCATTACATTGAATTGGCCTAGGAGTCATCTCCCTACATTTTAACTCCAAAACCCCTTTTTTATCATCATTTTAATAGGAAGAACACATTTATCTTTAAAAGTGAATTATGAACAAAAAAGACCGACTTTGCTCGGGCGAAATGGGTGTTTAAGTACTTCCCATTTCGTAACCTAACCCCCCCTCATCCCAAAGAATCTCTGTTTTTGTAAATCAAACTTAGGCTCACAAACATTAGGTTTTCTTACGTTCCTCAAAAATGTGGGTGGCGACTCTAAAACACAATTAGACATCCTAGGGTAATTCACGCGCTCTAGCCAAGCCGTCGTCCCCCCGGGGTATCTACAGTGGCGACTCCGCTGGGGACTGCTTGAGGGTTAAACTTGTGTTTCTGTTCATAATTCACTTTTCTGGGCATTCTGGAAATTGACATGGGAAGCGCGCGCCTCGGACCTTCATGGTCCAAAGCGCGCGCGTCCCGCGTCAAATTCCAGAATCGCCCGCCTTCCATGTGTTCTTCCTATTTCTCCTATTATTTCGTGCTAACAAACATTGCAGGGGTTCCATCACACAATCAGGACCAGGGCAATCCCCTGAGTCCATAAGTTTCTGATAATCTGACAGGTGAGCCCAGAAGCGGGCGCCTCCCAGATACAATGCGCCAGGCGCGCGCTTCCCACAACACTAGCCCGAGGCGCGCGCTTCTGGGCAAATTTCTAGGGAAAGAACAGGTTTCAGTGACTGAACAGAACAGTGGGGTGTGGGCACAGTTGCCTGCATCAGAACAGAATTGAACCCTTGGACTGTTTAATTTTATGTTTATTTACCGGTCACATGGGTGATTCGGGAGTTGTAATTTACGTGCTTATGTGTTTTTATCTTTTCTTTTCAAAAAAAAAAATAAAAAAAAATTGTCACGTAATAGACCTCACACTACATGCACATTACTCCTATAAATTGCTCACTATCGAGTCGCACAAGTCCAACCCCAAACCCGTCGAGGCCCGTCCTCCACTCGACCTTGGCTCTTTCGAAGCGGTAAACCTCAGCCCGTGGCGTAGTTTATGACTACATGCCGGGGGTGACCTTTAAGCCTCTCCTTAGCCGAGCACAAACCACACAATTCTAGTTAGGGTCTAACACTCTGTGACCAAGTCGGTTTCTATGTACCGAGATTTCCCTAAACTAATGTTTTCAAATCATACATGCCAACTTGTTGAAACGGACGCAATAAAAATCCGTCCCCAAAAGTGGTTATTTTGGACGAAAATAAAAAAATCGGTCCCCGCATGTATGCTTTACTACATTAATTTAGTTTAATCCCGACACATGTAGGATTCACAAACGCGATGGAATCCGATGAGTATATGGGACCGCGAGATGGTCTATATACTAGTGTGACGATTCCATTATCTTCTTAGAAACCCCAAAAGGGACCCATTCCCTCCGACTTATAAAATAAAAAAATAAGAGTTTTTTTTTCTTACGTGGTTTGAGTCGTATGCCCAACTGTGTGTTCTCAACCTCTTCATGGATCGAAAGTGTAAACCGAGACTGACAAGGGCTAATTCTCCAATTATAGCTCCGATTGGTACTCTCCCTATCTACAGGGATTCATCTAACAGGCTTGTCCGTGAACCGATCACTCCAACAGCTTCTACATCATCAATGGCCGGCGACTCCAGCACCAACAACGCCATGACTCTCGAACAGCTTTCTGCCATGGTTCAAGCACTCCAAAAACAAGTCTCTACCCTTAACCAAGAGGCTCAAACTAAAGAAGCCTTGTGGCAAGCTCATGTCGACAGTCAAAGGGAGGCCCACGAGCCCGAGGTTGACCAACTGAAAGCCAAGCTCCTCAAGCTCTCCAAGAACAAGGGGGTTAATGACAATGAGGAATCCGAGTGGACCGAGGGTTTGTTTGAAAGCCCATATGTCAGTGCCCGCACCAAAAAGGTGGGAAAACCAAGCACCGACAACAACGACCCCAAAATGGTCGATTCCATCATGGCTTACATTGATCAGAAATTCGACGGCCTCAACATGGGAAAAGGCTCCAACACAAGCCTTTATCAGTCATCCATCCTCATGAGCACGATGGCCGCTCTCCCCGACAAATTCAAGATGCCCGACATTAGCAAGTTTAAGGGCAACTCATGCCCGATGGCTCACATCGAGACTTATATTTAGGCTATGGTTCCGAAGAAGGTCTCCCCAAAAGTTATGGCTCAATGCTTTCCTCTCACTCTCGAGGGGGCGGCAAAGGATTGGTATGCAACTCTCCCGCTCACTGTCCGTCTTGATTGGGATGCCGCTATGCTTGCCTTCAAAAATCAGTATCAAGGCAACACCACTCACCGGCCCACAAGGAAAGAGCTCGAGAACACCACTCAAAGAGACAACGAGTCCTTCATTGACTTCACAAGGAGATGGAATGACAAGCTCTCTGAAATTGTTGAGAGGCCAAACACAAAAGAGCAAATGGACATCTTTCTCAAATGTCTCAAGAGTGATCTCCTCACCCACCTAAGTGGGGCTTGCTACTCCGACTTCTCCCAAATGTATGAGGCCGGGGTACGCATGGATGACTTGCTCAAGGAGATTAAAAAGGCCACTCCTACTTACCGATACAAGGCCGCTCTAGTTCAAACAAGGAGGCTTCTGTTAATACCATTACTACTGACAAGGGGAATTACAAGAAGGTCCCTCCACCACAAGGCAAGCGGTTCCAAAACGACCGCGTCTACACTCCTCTCAATGGCATGACCATCACCGAAGCCTATGAAGCTCTAAAGGCCAAGGGGCAAATCACTCCTCTTCAAGGGTACAAGCAACCACAACCTCTCCGTCCCAATCATGCCCACCACAAATGGTGTGACTACCATCAATGCACCGGCCACCTCACCGAGGATTGTTTCTCCATCCGCAACACCATCCAAGACCTCATAGACAAGAAGGAATTCATAATCCCTAATGAGGGTGGTGTCAATGTAATAGAGGTAGGAGAGTTTGAAGGAACCACTCATTCGATCCCAATTATGAATGAGGGCTCCGATGATATGAATAAACTTGATAATTCTTGTTATGTTGTGACTTATGATGAGATTATGAGGGAAGTCTTAGAGAATAGGAAGAAGAAGCTACAAGGGACCGTGAACGTGCTCACTCGCAGTGGCCGAGTAACAACGAGCATAATCCCTCCCAATACCGCAGCATCCAACACCTCTTCTCAAAGATCGCAAGCACGCGACATACCCGAAGATCCTTTGTTAACACAGCTCAAGAAGACGCAAGCCAACATATCCATCTGGGACCTTATTGCATCATCAAAGAAATACCGAGACCTCGTCATCAAGAACTTGGATGACACATCAGTCTCTCCTGACACGACACCCGAGGACCTCACATCAATGATAGGTCACATTCACTTCGGCAATGTCATCACTTTTGCCGACATGGACCTCCCGCCATTTGGGTCCGAACACAATGAAGCCATCTACCTCAAAGTAAGGGCAAGGGGGAGACCCATCTCAAGAGTTCTAGTAGACGGTGGTTCTGCACTCAACTTAATGCCGAGCCGAGTCATTGGCATACTGGGGCTCAAAAGCTCTGATTTACAACCCTCCGCACAAGTCATTAGAGGGTACGACAGCACTGCCCGTACAGTCATGGGAATGATAGAAGTTGATATCGAATTTGGAAGCATGATCATGTCCGTCCCATTCTAAGTACTTGATGTCCCAGCTTCGTTCAACTTACTTTTGGGCCGACCATGGATCCATAGTTCCAATGCTGTCCCTTCCACTCTCCATCAGTGTGTCAAGATCAGAAATGGGGACAAGATAGTCACTGTCATGGCCGAGAATGTCACCAAATACAGAAAAGGGGGACAACCCGTCCACCAAGTTCAACACATGATAGAAGATTCCACTCTCTCCGGCATCAACGCCATCGACAAAGAAGGGGGAAGTGGACAATGGACCCTCGGTAATCCTAAAATCCTCCGCATGATGAGGAACATGAATCACTTTCCCGGTCTTGGCCTAGGGAAGCATCAACAAGGGATATTGCACCCCGTAGAAGTTCCTTTTGGCAAGAACAAGTTTGGTCTGGGATACGAGCCTACCAAAGATGACTTGAAGTACGAGCAAGCAGTTAAGAATCAAAAGACCCGAGCTCGCAAAGAAGGGCGACAATATGAAATCCCCAACTTGAGGCCTTACCGCAACACACTAAACGGTTATTTTGTTAGCCAAGGGGAAGATGTCCCGTACATGATCTTTCTTGAACCATGGGTTAATGACAAGGGTGTCAGAAAGCCCGGTCTTGAGATCTTCACTGATTGTGAAATACCGACACAAGAAAGGGAGCCTACTCCAATGTCACCCCGAGAGTGGTGGGTCAATAAAGTGACTATAGAGTCCGAGGTAGAGATTACCGTGGGGGAAGAACTATCCGATCTAGCCTCCATGTTTGAAGAATTTGCCATCATGGACGATTGTCAAGTCAACGCCATCTACGACACCGTCGTCAGAAAAGAAACCATCAGTGAGATTCCGCCAAGTTCCGAGCCAATCAACAACTGGTATTCAACGAAGGGGCCCATAGTATCCGAGGATTTCTTGATCCGAGAAATGGGTTGCATACCCCGTACAGCAACAAAGGAAGAGCGGCTCACACTTACTTTCGAGTCCGAGAGTGTTTCTAATGCCCTCACCCAAGAGGATATGGAGGCAATAGCCGAGCGTGTGTTTCCTTTCTTTGCTAAAGAAAAATTTGATATTTCTGAGTACCCCGAGATTACAAACATCATAAATGATGAATTAACTAATAACGAACATAATGAACAAGTTAATAACGATTCAAATTATGATGAAATAGACCACGAAAACATAACATACCTAAATGAACTAGCTCAACAGGTTCGTTGTCGTGGTGAAAATGGTCCAGGGGCTGATGAGGACTTGCATGTTGTTAATCTGGGTACCGACGAAGAGCCGAAAGAAACAAAGATTGACAGCTTCTTCAAGGGGGAAGACAAAGACAGATCGACTGCACTGCTTAGAGAATTTGTGGATGTATTCGCATGGTCGTACAAAGACATGCCGGGTTTGGACAGAAAGGTCGCAGAGCACAGAATTCCGATCAGAGAGGACGCCAAGCCTGTAAAGCAGAAGCTTAGAAAGATCAAGCCAGAATGGTCCCTACAAGTCAAAGAAGAGATTGAAAAGCTCTTCAGTGTGGGTTTCATCAAAGTCATTGAGTATCCGACTTGGCTAGCCAACATTGTGACAGTCAGAAAGGCAAACGGCAAAGTTCGAGTTTGTGTGGACTTCCGGGATTTGAACAAAGCTTCCCCGAAAGATGATTTTCCACTACCAAACATTGACATGCTCGTCGATTCAACTGCCAACTATGAAGTCCGCTCATTTGTGGACGGTTTTGCCGGTTACAATCAGATTCTCATGTCCGAAGAGGATCAACACAAGACAGCTTTCACAACACCGTGGGGCACTTTTTGCTACACAGTCATGCCATTCGGACTAAGGAACGCTGGGGCTACCTACCAGAGGGATGTTACGGATCTATTCCACGACATGATTCATAAAGAGATCGAGGTCTATGTAGACGACATGATCATCCATTCGAAGGGAACCAACAGTCAACATTTGATCGATCTTCGAAAATTCTTTGAAAGACTTCGACAACACAACATGAGACTCAACCCCGCAAAGTGCACTTTTGGGGTCATCAGAGGAAAGGTTCTCGGTTACATGGTCACGGAGAGGGAAATTTAAGCTGATCAAGATCAAGGCAATCATTGACATGCCTCCCCCAAAGACGTAGAAGAAAATCAAAGGTTTTATGGGCAGACTTCAATACATCAGTCGATTTGTGCACCAACTCACTTCCATGTGTGAGCCGATATTCAAGCTGCTCAAGAAGAATGTGGCTCTAGAATGGACCGATGCATGCCAAGAAGCCTTTGACCAAGTGAAGCATTACTTGACATGCCCTCCAGTTTTGGTTCCACCACACAAAGAGAAGCCTCTCTTGCTCTATCTCACTGTCAATGATGAAGCCCTAGGGGCTATCTTAGCACAAGAACAGCGAGACTCCACAAAAGAAAATGCTATCTAGTTTGTCAGCCGCTGGTTTCAAGGAGCTAAAAAGAACTACTCTGTCTTAGAGAAGTCTAGTGCTGCATTGGTCTGGGTGACTCAAAAGCTCAAACATTATATGGAGGCCTTCCCAATCAAGTTGGTAGCAAAAGTGGACCCGCTCCGCTACATCTTTGAGAAGCCTTTCATGTCAACAAGAATAGCCAAATGGTATTTCATGCTCGCCGTCTACGATATCACTTACGTCACACTCAAATCCATCAGGGGGAAAGTGTTTAGTGATCAGCTTGCTGAATTTCTGTGTGACGAAGTGAAGGGGGAAGATGTACAGTTCCCCGACGAGCATTTAATTTGCTCTACAACAGAGGAAAATAAGTGGCAACTTTTTTTCGATGGCGCAGCCAATAAGCATGGATATGGCATAGGGATGTTACTTGTTGATCCAAAGGACATGTATACTCCAATCGCTATCTGCCTCGAATTTGAATCCACTAACAACACCGCTGAGTACGAAGCATGCATAGCGGGGCTCGAAGCATCCCTCGAGAGAAATGTCACAAGTTTAGAAGTATTCGGTGATTCCTTGCTCATCATCAATCAGACATCTGGAAAATGGAGGATTCAAGACTCGACTCTGCAACGGTATGGTCAACATCTCGAGGAGTTGGTTGAACAGTTTCAAGAAATCACCTTCAACTACCTACCAAGAGACAAAAACCATTTCGCTGATGCACTAGCTACCATCGCTTCACTGGTCGAAATACCTGAGGGTAAAATGGTGAAGCCCTTCAAAATTTCCCGACGAAATAGTCCGGCATACTGCATGAGTATTGAGATCAACGAGGTCCAAGCAAACTCCCCATGGTACGCAGATATCATGAATTTCCTCAAGGATGGTACTTATCCCGAGAATAGCAATAAGAAGTCTCAAATGGAATTCCAAAGACTAGCTTCCCGATATGTACTGATTGGGGACAAAGTCTACAAAAGGCACCACGAAGGGATCAATCTCCTATGCGCAAATGAGACTGAAGCTCAAGAAATAATGCATGAGATCCACGAAGGTCAATGCGGGCCCCACATGAACGGGTTTATATTGACCAAGAAGATACTCCACATGGGTTATTATTGGAGTACCATGGAAAGGGACTGCATCGAGAAAGTCAAGAGGTGCGCCAAATGCCAATTCCATGCCAATCTACAGTACGCTCCACCCTCACAGCTTTACAATATGACCACGCCTTGGCCTTTCTCTTGTTGGGGAATAGACATCATCGGAAAAGTTCACCCTACTGGAAGCAACGGACAATCATTCATCCTAGTATCCATGGACTATTTTACAAAATGGGTCGAAGCACAGGCTTACTGAGTTCTCAACGCCAAGAAACAGCCGAATTCGTGAAAACCCACATCATGTGCCGATCCGGCGTTCCTCATGATATTATCTCAGACAACGGGTCTCACTTTGAGAAAGAGATGGACGCACTCCTGGTAGAATACAAGATTACTAAGCACAAGTCATCTCCATACCGCCCTCAAGCAAATGGCGCGGTCGAGGCAAATAATAAGACAATCAAGACCATTGTGAAGAAAATGGCCTCCACTAGAAGGGATTGGCCCGAAAAGCTACCTCTAGCGTTATTGGTCTACCGCACGTCAATACGGACAGCGACTGGAGAAACTCCTTATGCACTGGTATATGGTTTCGAAGCTGTACTACCAATAGAGCTCGAAGTTCCATCCCTACGGGTCCTCCTCGAGAACCAAGTCAATGAAGTCGATTGGATGCAAAGTCGATATGAACTGCTAGCCCTACTCGACGAGAAAAGGCTAAGGGCAATCGAACGTACGAGGGCCTATCAACAAAGAATGGCTTGGGTTTTCAACAAAAAGGTGAAGCCCCAAAACATCAGTGTGGGAGATTTGGTCCTGAGACAACACCCTCCTAATGCCATGAACCCCCTCGGAAAATGGGGACCCCGATGGATCAGTCCGTACGTAGTCAAGAAGATACTAAGCGGCGGTGCTGTCCGACTCACGGATTTAGACGGAGATCAGCTGCCAAAGGAAATCAACCTCGACAAATTGAAGAGATTTTACGTCTAATAAACAAAGACCAAAAAAAAAAAAAAAGAAATAGCTCGCTAGGTTGAAAACCCGCAAGGGCGGCCTAGGCAAAAATTAGAGCACGTGCAAAAAAAAGAAGCCCGCTAGATTGAAAACTCGAAAGGGCGGTCTAGGAAAAAAACATGGTGCACACAAAAAAAAATAAAAATGGTCTTCGTTTGTTTGAACTACGGAGACCTGAGCCTCTACACTGGAGGAACGTAGGCAACCTTCGGGTGTGGTCTAAAACATAAACAAATACCCAACTCATTTCAAATTAACGAGATGCAATTTTTATTCATTCACTAAATCATCTTTATCATTACAACGGAAATGTTGAGCTATTAAAAGACATTAAAACATTAAATCCTAACAAGTGGTCTATTCTAATCGCAATCTCGGTGGTACAAAAGAAATATCTAATCTTTCTTCGGTTTGGGGACCCATCGCTTTTGGGGACGGCCTTTAGTCCTCTTGGATGGAGGCGGAGCATTCTCGAGACCACCAAGACGAGAAAAGTCACTCGGGCGAGACGGAGCTTCATCAATAACCTTCTCCTTGCCCTTGCTAGAAGGAGCTTTGACCGGAACAACCGCGGGATGCTTGCACACATGAGAAGAATTTCCCTTGCCTTTCTTCTTCTTAGGCAAATAACGAGGCCTATAATCCCTCACATGGACCACCGGCTTCACGGAATCCACAGCAATAACACCCTCACTTGGCCTTCCCAAACGATCAAAGATGCTAGGACGCGCATTCACAATTGGAGCAATGGGGACGGACTTCTCGCCTTCGGGGACGGAAACTTTGACTTCAAAAGTAAAGGTCATCGGGGCCATCTCTACAAGAATTTTGAGGTATAGAGTAAGGGAAAGGATGTAGAATATTGCTGTGTGATCATTCTGATCGAAAATGGTTTAAATTTATAGCTGTTGGAGTGCCCTGCTCAGAAAAGAAAGGGGCTGGAATTCAGCAAGCCAGAAGCGCCTCCAACAAGCGATTCCAGATGCACGCGCCTCCCGCGACCAAAGACAGACGCGCGCGCGTTTGACAGCAGACAGAAACAGAACATGCCCTTGTCAGTTCAAGAAGGAAGCCAAGGCACGTTCAAACGCCTTCAACCTGCAAGAAATCAGATCCCAGCACAGAAAAGGGAGTTCAAGCAACAATAATGAACACATTTGGGCACACATTTGTTTGTAAAGAGTCGGCACTTAGGAACGAGTCTAGACAGATAACTAAAAAAGCGTAGTAAATAGCTAGGATTGTAAATACATGCTAAATATTTATTACAGGTAAATAAAAGTGTTTTCAATCTCTCGTCCTCCCCAGAAGGCTACTCAGAATCATCATCATCGGCAGCACCGTGCCCACCCCCACTGCCGCTCTCTGTCTCCTCGTCATCATCATCATCATTATCAGCAGATTCTTCCTCCTCGGATGTCTCCACCACAACATCATGTCGGGTCCTCTTGGCAGCTCTCCCTGATGAACTAGCACCACCCTTGCTCTGGCTACCTCATCAATATCCAGTGTAGCATCCCTGCAGCCTCGTCCCATGCCCCGAGCACCTCGGGCAGCTCCTCTCGCAGCACCAAAGATAGCACCAGCAGCATCTCTAGTCATGGCAGCAATATCCCTGTACAGCCCTAGCACCCTCTCCTCTAGCTGACGGAGTCTCCTCCTCATCCCTTTATTCTGTGCCTATAAGAAGCTACAGGTACCTGTCGCAACAGAGGACAGAAAAAGGAAATTGCATCAATACAAACAACAGAGAAGCAAGACTGGAACTGAGAAATGCAAAGACAGTCAGGAAAGTATACCACAGCAGCCTGAACAGGAGGCTCTCTCTCCGGCGACATGTCCTCGAGAACAATCTCCCTCTGCTCCTCATACACCCCAAAGTTTGAATAAGTATAATATGAAGGAGGCAAAGGTGGATCAAAGCAATATCCAGCACCGGTGGGATAAAATCGAGCCGAAGTCTGTAGAGCAGCATGTGTCTCCCTCGGATCAGTAAACATGAAACCCTGCTGAAGGTTATGCTCCCGGAATAAACCATAATCCTGCTCTAGATGAATGAAAGGGGCAGCATCAACCCCCACAACGTAGACTGCCTGGTCTGCCTCTGAAAGAGCCCTCCAATTACGAGGACAAAAAGGAGGAACATCAGGAACCGCTGGCCTAGGAGGGTGGTGGAAGTCCGTCACCTGACCACCATGCTGCCAGAACATTCTCTCTCCAAGATACATCACCATACACTCCACTGAGCTCATCAGAAGCCTCGAGCGGGTGGGAATTAGAGTATGCTTAATAAATGCATAAATAGCTCTCCACGGGAACAAAGAAGAGGCGACAGCCTCTGGCCTCAAAGCATCCAAATGGCATCGGGCTGAAAGCAGGCTGATGGGAACAGTGCCAGTCCTCACGTTCCTCTCCCTATACGACCACCTCACACAGTCTGGATACTGGGGCTGACCCTCTCTGTTAATCTTGAAGTCCCTCAGCTCCAAGACAGCAAAGGCCCATAGCTGTAAAACAGAGGCAAGAGCAGAATTAAATTACAGTTCAAGGATACAGTAGAGCAATGACAAGAAAGCTGAAAAGAAAAGGAAAACCAGTATACCTCCCATAACAGGCTGAAGCCCGTGACCGAGATAGTGGTCGAACGGCTGGTCAGATCCATGCCGTGATAACAAGCAGCCAAGCCTGCTGCGCCCCAGTTATATTGACCGGTCTGGTCCAAGTCTACCAACAAATCAAGCAAATCCAAGGAAGCCGATGATCCTCCACTGGCAAACAGAGTATGGGACAACAGGTACCATATAAAACAACGGGCCATAACATCGACCCGCTCAGCAGTGACACCCAAAGGCTCGGCTGCAAGAATACTAAAATACCGACGGATGCTTCCCCAAGTGACTCGGTAATTCTTCATCGGGAAACAATAGTCAAGCAGGGCCAACAGCTCGCCAGCAGTCCGAAGGATCCTTCTCAAAACACAAGGGACAGGGTCCCCCGCAAACAGCAGACCAGTCAATGCCATGTAATCAGTGGGCGTCATCGTGACCTCTCCCATAGGCAAATGGAAAGTATGGGTAGTGTCCCACCATCTCTCTCCAGAGCCTGAATAACATCCGGATCATTCTTCAAAGCCGGCAGACTGGTAATAAAAAGGCCGAAATGGGTGGCCTGAACTCGAGCCCTGACATTCTCGGGCAGCTTACTCCAAATGGTGACCGGGCCATGAGCTCTACCTCGAATCTCCGACAGGCGGCTCCACTCCTGAAAAGAAACAAGAAACAACGAAAATTTCGTCTGCATAACGGCTAGAAAACGGACAAACCCGAAACAGAAATTCCAACATGCATGCGAGTGTGTGGGTATGAAAATGGGAATCCGAACATGTTTCTTGTAATAAATCAACAATAACGACAACAAACAGCGATAATCAACAAAAGAAGTTGCAGCAAAAAATACGGGTGAAACAGAGCAGCCCCAAAGCACGAAAATCGCAAAGAGAATGAAAGATTCTTACCAATCCCACTGTGAAAAAGTGGGAGATATGGGTATGCGGCTGATACGTGAGCAAACTCGGGTCCATCGCCTCAATTCCAACCTCGGGCTCCTCGCCCTGTGGCATCTCGAATGGAGGATATTGTTGACGATCCGACATCGTTTCTATGATAGAATCGCACCTAGAACAACAAGAAAGTGTTTTGGGGTGATTTCTCCGTGAAAATTTGGTTCAGAATTTGGAGGGCTCTTCGAAATTTTGAATACTCGCCGAAAAAGTGAACTGTCTGTTTATGTATGCTGAACTGGAATGGAATGCGCGCGCCCCCCGCTATGTCACTAAGACGCGCGCGCTTCCCATAGCAATGACCAGACGCACGTGCCTTTGCTCCTTGAGGAATTCAAACACAACTCCCCACGCGGGAATCAAGGTGTTACATCCATATTCATCTGAGTTTCAGCTCCACCACTACAAGCTGAGTGAGATTTGTAACAGACGCCGTTAATTCTCAAAAATCAGTTTTTACAATTCATCCCCAGCACAAAGCACTCCGCAGTCAACTGTGCTTGCACCCCATCAAAAGTCAAAGTCAAACAGTCAACATCAAAGTACAACTCATGACAACAACTTGGTCTGGGATGAGCCATAGAATCAGCGTTTCCTCATCAAGCAAGATCTACATCCATTCAAAGCAAACGGTCCTCTGGGTCCCGCACTTCAAAGCAAACGGTCCTCTGGGTCCTGCACTTCAGCAAACGGTCCTCCGGGTCCTGCACTCAAGCAAACCGTCCTCTAGGTCCCTCACTTCAACAAACGGTCCTCCGGGTCTCGTACTTCAGCAAACGGCCCTCCGGGTCCCGCACTTCAGTGAACGGTCCTCCGGGTCCGCCTCCAGCAAATGGATCTCGCTATCAGCAAACAGGTCCCGCTTCCAGCAAACGGATCTCGCCAGCAACAAAGAGGTCCCGCTTCCAGCAAAACGGATCTGGCTATCAGCAAACAGGTCCCGCTTCCAGTAAACGGATCTCGCTATCAGCAAACAGGTCCCGCTTCCAGCAAACAAGATCTAGCCTTCAGCAAACGGATCCCGCTATTGGCAAAGCTGCTCACACAGGGAGCCCACCTTTTTCTCTCAAAGCCGCTCACACAGGGAGCGCACCTCTATCCCCCGCAATTTCAAATTCCTGCTTTTATCGAGTCTTTTCCTTTTCTTGGTGATGTCCTAGGCGGATGTCTGTCTTTCGTCGGCGCGTTTGCTTCGCAATCCATGCTGCCGAGGGGCTCTGTAGACACCCCGCCTTGGACCGCTCACCCCGATTGCACACTTGGTTTTGTGTTTCTCCCTCTTCTAAGTGTTTTCTGTTAGTTTCTGTTACTTTGGTTAAGTTCCAGACGGACTCCGTTAAGTCCCGGGACTAAACTGAATAACAGTTCTAACTTTCTAGTCCATTCTGTCAAAAATTGCTTCTCAAAGTCACGCGCCTCCGCCCCTTGTGGCCAGACGCGCGCGCCTTCCGCCGCCTAAGTGGGATGCGCGCGCTTCTGGGGCGTGTCAGTTACAGATTCTGCCCAAGAATCTCTCCCTTGCTTATTATACATGATTTTGCTCGGGAAAGATTTCTTGGAGTCTCCGTTTGGCTCCAAAAACAGTCCTTTTTCAACTATAAAAACCCCTCCAATCCATCATTGGAGGGGGACCTTGGACATCATTATTTTTAGACCTTTTACTCACTTCTTTCCTAGAATTTCTCTTGGGATTTCTTCAACAAAGTATTCAACCTCTTCTTCAAGGCTTTACAAGAGGTTCTCTTTGAAGGATACTATAGGTAAATGTCTTAAGCATTTCTCTTCTTTTTCTTCTTCTTCTTCTTTCTTCTTCTTCTTCTTCTTCTTCTTCAATCAAATGTGCAATCACCCAAAACCATTTGGGACATGACACCAACGGTCCTTTCATTACATTGAATTGGCCTAGGAGTCATCTCCCTACAATTTAACTCTAAAACCCCTTTTTATCATCATTTTAATAGGAAGAACACATTTATCTTTAAAAGTGAATTATGAACAAACAAGACCGACTTTGCTCGGGAAAAATGGGTGTTTAAGTTCTTCTCATTTCGTAACCTAACCTCCGAACCCCTCATCCCAAAGAATCTATGTTTTCGTAAATCAAACTTAGGCTCACAAACATTAGGTTTTCTTACGTTCCTCAAAAACGTGGGTGGCGACTCTAAAACACAATTAGACATCCTAGGGTAATTCACGCGCTCTAGCCAAGCCGTGGTCCCCCTGGGGTATCTACAGAGAGGATAAAAGATATCCACCTTTTGGTTAGACTACCGTGACAAAAGGTCTTAGAAGAGGATAAAAGATATTCACATACCAAAACATCTGACGAGAGGATAAAAGATATCCACGTACAAAACATCTAACGAGAGGATAAAAGATATCCACCTTTCGGTTAGACTACCGTGACAAAAGGTCTTAGGAGAGGATAAAATATATCCGCCTTTCGGTTAGACTACCGTGACAAAAGGTCTTAGGAGAGGATAAAAGATATCCACCTACCAAAACATCTTAGGAGAGGGTAGAAGCTATCCGCCTTTTAGTTAGACTATCGTGAAAAAAGGGTCTTAGGAGAGGATAAAAGATATCTACCTACCAAAACATCTTAGGAGAAGATGACAGATGTCCACCTTCCGGGTAAGATCCTGCTAAAATAGCTCCCATGTCTCAAAAATTTCCTTCACTTAAACTACATTAGGCTTGATTCCCCGCAGATGGGATACGTAAGAATCCTATACCCCTAGGTCCAGCCATTTAACCTAATCGGTCAAACCGTCCTCCCATCATAGACAGATTGGGATGCTTTTTAAGTCGACAACCCCGCTTTCCTAAAGCAACGTTGCCGAGGGGCTCTGTAAGTACCCCAATCTGAATTAAAACCAACTTAGAGAAGTTCTTAGTATTATTTGAGGGTAAACCTGATAGGCTAGGACCTCACTAGAATAAACCAAAAACCTTAGGACTGTTCTGGAATAAAAAGTAGAAAGTTCCAGATATCGCCAGGATAAACTGTACGAATGGTTTGGCCCCCAAGAGTCACCAGACGTACGGATGGTTTAGGACCTCCCGGTCCCTAAAAATTAAAGCCCTTACTGTTCATTTCAGAAAAGGAGGGGGAGAAACACAATTTCAGAGGGAAAACTCTACAGAAATACCACCATACTTGAGTGAAAGAGAGGAAGATAGGTTAGAACCCAAGATAGGTGAGACCTCCTTCTCCCCATCTCCTCTTCATCTCATATCCCTTTTATTTATCTTGCTTACATTATTGTTCATTTACATTATTTTCTATTTCATTTCAAGTCTTTACCTTTATGTAACTTTATGAATTGGAACCAAGTCATGAGGTGATTCCAAGATGCCCTTCACATTTTATGTGTGATTTAAGGGTTAAAATCAAAGTATGATCATGACTTGTTATGTTTATATCATTTACATTTTTGCCTTTACTTTCATGTTTTTACTTTTGGCTTGGTGATCAATTGCACATATGGAGAGAGACTTGTATATTCATCTTACATTTATTCATCTATGGCCATGATAATCATGTTTGGGTGGTAAAGCTTCAATCTTTATCACCCAAACTTTGATTTAGCCCTAAAAATGTCACCTTTGGATGATAAAGACTCTATCTTTAACCATACAAAGGTTGATTTTGTTGTCCCAAAGGTTTAATTTTGATGAAAAGACTCATTTGGATGATAAAGTTTCATTCTTTATTCATCCAAATGGTTGTCTTGGCTCAAAGCCATGTTCATCACCTTTTGTGTTTCTTTCTCTAATGATTGTCTTGATCATACCCAAATCCTTGGTTTGGTGTTTAATCTAATGATCAAAGGCATAGGAATGAACATTTGAAATGTTTATGTACAATAATAAACTGAAAAAGTCACATTTTTGTCCAGTTTCAGCAGAATGCTCTGTTTCTGCCTGAAACTTGACTGTCTATGATAAATCTGTAAAAACCCAGGACGACCCTAACCATCTATACGGATGGTTTGTCCAGGGGATGCTTCTTATGTTTAAACCTGATTTTGTCATAATCTTTACAAATAAACCCATTTCTGTTAATTTTCCAACAGTTTCTGTTAAAAAGGCAGTTTCTCCCATTTTTAAAACACAAACACACACACTTGCACATTTTGGTAAACAAACATAGGGAGACCCAGATTTCCGGGGTGGATTAGGTGAACTATGTTCTTCCTAACACGTAACCTAACCTCCAAACTCATTTTCTCTAACCATTTTCGTTAACTTGGGTTTAAAATTAATTTAACGTGGCGACTCCATTAACTTGTAAAATAAAGTTCCGTGTTTGATCCCTCGCGCCCCCACGCGGGTATCTTACACTTAGCTACTCTGACCTCATGCAAGATGAGTGAAGGACAGTCGGTGGGTCCTCATGTTTTGAAGATGAAGGCTCATTTTGAGCATCTCAAAAGTCTTGGACATCCCATCTCTGTTGAGTTGGCTACTGATTTTATTCTTAATTCATTGCCTAAAAGCTATAATCAGTTCGTCATGAACTATAATATGCATGGTATGGATTAGACTTTGTCTGAGTTATATGGGGTGCTAAAGACAGCTGAAAAAAAAATCATTAAAGAAGCTTCTCCTGTTCTTGTGGTTTCAAAAGAAGGAAAGGGCTCTAAGGTCAAAGGAAATGGTAAGGCAAAAGTTGTCAAACCCAAGATAAGCAAGGCAATTGTTGCCAATGCTGTGGTGGCTAAACCAAATTCCCAAAAAAATGCAATTTGTTTCCACTGCAATTAGATTGGTCATTAGAAGCGTGATTGCAAGGTTTACAAGGAAGAAAAGAAGAAGCTGAAGGGCAATGCGATTGCTTCTATTTCAGGTATCTATGTTATAGATATACTCCTTTCTACCTCTAGTTCATGGGTATTAGATACCTGATAAATGACAATTTTATAGTCATTTATAGTATTTATTCTAGTAATTTTATATTAGTTTTAGCTATTTTCAGTCCTATTTTAGTTTGATTTATTTAACTACAGTTGATATAATGCACTTGGTAGTGTTTGTTATTTTAGACAGGAAATAGGTACACTTTTATGGCTTTAACATGATTTTTGGAGCTCTATGGAGCAAGGGATGGAAATAAGAGCACTTGGATAATAAAATTGAAGAAATGTTGATGAATAGTGTTTGCACAGGTGAGTCTTATGACTTGGACGGCCGTGCATTATGGATCGAAAAGACAAACATTCTGATACTCATGCTCGGCCGCTCCTGTTTCTTGACTCGCCCGAGTTGCTTGGCCGAGTGCTTTGATATGCACGGCCGAGCCCCCTGTTGCAGTCACAATTCTTCATTTTCAAAAAGGTGCCTTTTGAGGAAGCCATCTGGGAAATGATGCAACCCTTGATCCAAACATCATTTATACTCAGATTTTGTGAGAATCATTTGAGTGTTCTTGAGAGAAATATTCTGAGATTGAAGCAATAATACACCATGTTTATTTTCAGTCATTTGTCTCCATTCCCAATCTGAATAAGTATTTCTTATCACTTTATTATCTTGTATGTCTTTTTCATCTTTTATTATCATTTTAAAACAAATGGCTTGTGAGTAATCCTCATTTTTCTTGGGGTTGGAAACTCATTCACATGTCTTCATCACTTTAATTCATGCTCTTCTTTTCTACTCTTCATATTAAAACAATTTATTCATATCGTAACTAAAACGCCAATGACCATGATGACGTCCATGATTTGTATGAACTTCAGTTAGTCAAGAGAAGTACCTAGCGGAGAATCTTGACTAACGGATCCATATGAACTAAACTGGGTTTCTAATAATCAAGAGAGTAGATTAATGGCCTAGGGATGGTCCTTGAGTTGAATGTACGTGGAATTTTCATAAACATTAATGGGTTCTTACTAATTATGGTCCATCGAGAGATAGGGTATAATTAGTATGAGAATACAAATGCTACTTGCTTGATCGTGAGAAGTAGCATAGGCCTAATGTACCATCCTTGTTTTAAATGAAACTTTAATCTAAAAAGAGCATGATTATTCGATGAATATATGTTGTTTGAATCCCAATCCCGAGAATTCCTTAAATACAAGAGTTTTCAATCTAAAGTTAAAGTATTTGCATTTTATTTCTAACCAAGTGACAAACCATTTTACCCCCAATCAATCATTTTTTCTATATTTTTATTAAAGCAATTATTTTCTAAAGTAAACATTGTCTCTGTGGGATCGACCTGCATCTGCCGTAGTCTATACTATAACAACACTGTGCACTTGCAGTATTTATAACTAAGCCTTCGTTTAGGCCTAACAAATTTTTGGCGCCGTTGCCGGGGACAAACGGTTAATTTTTTTTATTTTTTGCTTTATTTTTTCTGTTTTTATTTTTTATTTTTGTTTATTTAACGTCCCTTCGAAGAATTCGTGTCTTTGAAAAATTTATTTAGGTACTCTCGAGAGTATATGAAAAGAACCCGGACCTTACTCCAAGAGTTTGATCCGGAACCAGAAAGAACCTTTCACGAAAGGTTAAGAAGATTTAGAGAATTCCTAGAAGAGGAAATGGCACAGAACGGAGAAGGAGATCCCGCTACTCCACCACCTAGAACCCTTCGGGACTTCATAAATCCGAGTACCCTGGGTACTATGTCACCAATCGTGGCACCAAACGCCGACGCAGCCCACTTTGAAATAAAGCCACAACTTCTATATATGGTTATGAACAACCAATTTGGGGGCTCGGTACTTGAAGATCCCCACCTTCACATCCAAACATTTATGGAGTACTGTGACACCACCCGAATACTAGGTATCACACTAGAAGCTATAAGGATGCGCCTTTTCCCATGCTCTTTTAGGGATGAGGCAAAGCAATGGTTGAACTCGGTCCCTCACAACTCATTAACAACATGGGACCAAGTTCAAGAGGTGTTCCTTGGGCGTTTCTTCCCTCCAAGCAAGACCGCTCAAATTCGGACTAAGATCACAAATTTTAGTCAAAGAGGAGACGAGTCGCTCTGTGATGCATGGGAGCGGTACAAGGAGCTCTTGAGGATGTGCCCATACCATGGACTATAGAAGTGGTTGATCGTGCACACATTTTGCAACGGTCTCATGTTCAAAACAAGGGAGACCATTGATGCCGCAGCAGGAGGAGCGCTAATGAACAAAGGGGTAGACGAAGCGCACGACTTGATCGAGAGCATCGCATTGAACCACTACCAGTGGTCAAATGAAAGGGAGCAATAACAAGGGACTCCAGGTAAGTATAATGTAGATGTTGTCTCTCTCCTCTCATCTAAAGGTTGATATGCTTCTAAAAAAGTTCGAAACTCTTTAATGTTAATCCCATTGCCAATGTTATTATTTTCTGTGAGTTATGTGGGTCAAACTCATATAATCCGAAGGTTGTGACTTGCTTGCCACTACTTCTAGTGAGCAAGCCAATTTCATTGCTTCTAATGGACAAAGAGGGGGTATGTATTAAAACACATACAATCTCGAGTGGAAAAATCACCCCAATTTCTCCTATAGAAGAAATAATATTTTAAACCCACAACCTTCTACACAACCACTGGGATTTTCACAAAAGACTTTAAACAATGATTTCCCTCCCCCAAAATCTAAATTAGATCTTCTTATGGACTATATTGTTGAACAAAATAAAAATCAAGAGAAGATTAATAATGAATTTAGGGAAAACTTTAATGTTTTGAATAATAGGTTTGATAATCTAGCCGCCCATAATAAGATGCTAGAGAATCAACAAGCCCAACAAGCTGGGACCTTGCATAGACCATAAGGGAGTTTTCCCGGTCAACTGCAAAGGCCCGATGAGCATGCTAAGGCGGTAGTACTTAGGAGCGGAAAAGAACTAGTAGATCCCCCTCCTAAAGAAATTATCAAACCTAGTGAGGAGAACGTTAGTCCAACCCCACCATTGGTTGAGACAAATGAAGAAGATGAAAAGGGGACGGAATCCTCTAAGATTTCTAGAAATTTTGATCCGCCAATACCTTACCCCCAATGGTTGGTGAAGGCAAAATTAGATAAACAATTTGCAAAATTTTTGGAAGTTTTAAAATCAATTTACATCAACATACATTTTACCGATGATTTGCAACAAATGCCATCTTATACTAAATTTTTAAAGGATATTCTTTCTAACAAAAGAAAACTAGAGGAATATGATACCATTGCATTAACAGAGGAGGTAAGTCCCATTTTACAAAGAAAAGCACCTCCAAAATTAGAAGATCCCCGGCACTTTCTCTATCCCTTGCAACATAGGTAAATTTGATGTTGATAATGCATTGTTAGATCTTGGGGCAAGCGTAAGCCTCATTCCGCTATCCGTTAGTAAAAAAATAGGTGTAGGGGAAATCAAACCGACCACAATATCTTTCAAATTAGCGGACCGTTCCATTAAGTACTCGGTGGGTATTATGGAATATATTCCTTGTCGAGTTGGGAAATTGATCATCCCCAGTCGACTTTGTTGTTCTCGAGATGGAGGAGGACCATCACATTCCCATTATCTTAGGTAGACCATTTCTTGCCACCGCTGGAGCAATTATAGATGTTAAAAATGGTAACCTTTCAGTGAATGTAGGGAATGAGAAGGTAGAATTTAATTTGACAAAATTAATGAAAGATCCCAATCTTGAGAACCCTTGCTCTGATATGAATATGCTAGAATCTATAAGCAAGGAACTAGAGTCACCCCAATCTAAAGACCCGCTAGAAAAAAATCTTATAGATTGGAAGCGTTTATTGCATGACGATGATGATGATGATGAAATAGAAAACTATACAAAATATTTAGATGCTAACCATGCAGGAAAGTTTAGTGGAAACACTAAATTTGAGAAGTTGGAGGCTAAAGCGGAGCCGTCTAACGAGAAAGTTTTTGAGTTAAGTAAAGCACCTCAAGTTGAATTGAAGCCTCTCCCTCAAAATTTAAGGTATGAATTTCTCGGACCTAATTCTACTTATCTGGTGATTATTAATACAAGTCTAAGTCCTCATGAGACTGAAAAGTTATTAAGAGAACTTAGATTGCATCAAAAAGCCATTGGATATTCTATTGAGGATTTAAAAGGAATTCACCCTAAAATTTGCATGCATAGGGTTGACTTAGAGGAAGATCATAAACCCTCTATAGATCATCAAAGAAGATTAAATCCTAATATGAAAGAGGTAGTAAAAAAGGAAGTCCATAAGTTACTTGAAGCGGGCATTATCTATCCAATGTCGGATAGTAAGTGGGTAAGTCCCGTGCAAGTTGTCCCTAAAAAGGGAGGAATGACGGTAATAAAAAATGATAAGGATGAATTAATCCCTACTAGAACCGTCACGGGGTGGAGAATGTGCATTGACTATAGAAAATTAAATAAAGCCACCCGAAAAGATCATTTCCCCCTTCCTTTCATTGACCAAATGCTTGAAAGGTTGGCGAAGCATTCACATTTTTGTTACATAGATGGTTACTCCGGATTTTTTCAAATTCCCATACATCTGAGTGATCAAGAAAAAACAACTTTTACTTGTCCTTATGGTACTTTCGCTTATAGGAGAATGCCATTTGGACTTTGTAATGTCCCGCCACCTTTCAACGTTGTATGATGGCAATATTTTCAGATTTTATAGAAAATATAATGGAAGTATTTATGGATGACTTTTCAGTTTATGGTTCCTCTTTCGATGAATGTTTGGAAAATTTGTCTAAAGTTTTACAAAGATGTGAAGAGGTAAACCTTGTTTTAAATTGGGAAAAATGCCATTTCATGGTCAATGAAGGGATTGTTCTTGGACACATGGTGTCCGAAAAGGGAATTGAAGTAGATAAAGCAAAGGTTGAAGTTATTGAAAAATTACCTCCACCCACCAATGTTAAGGGTGTGAGATGTTTTTTGGGACATGCCGGGTTTTACCGGCGATTTATAAAAGATTTTTCAAAAATTTCTAAACCACTAACCAATCTACTTTTGAAAGATGCTCCGTTTGTGTTCGATAGTCTTTGTCTTGAAGATTTCAACAGGTTAAAGGACGCTTTGGTGTACGCTCCTATAGTGCAATCACCTGATTGGGATCTCCCTTTTGAGATTATGTGTGATGCAAGTGACTATGCGGTGGGTGCAGTTTTGGGGCAACGTGTCGAGACCCCGGACCCCGCGGGCCCCGGGACCGCGATCTGGACGTCGACTCTAAAACCAAAACTCAGAAATACTGAAGTTAAAAATTCCATTTGATACAAAAAGGGTGATCCAAAGTTTTACAAATCAAAGTTTGATAAAGGCCAAAAACTACTATCATAAACTTCCACAAGTTTATGCCCAACAAATAAAAATATACAATTCTTAAAGACGTCATTGTTTGGTACAACTACCCCAAAATGGTTACACATTTACATAATGGAAACCAACCTATATCAACCTTCCCCAAAAGAACGGATCCACACTCGACGTCCTCTATCTCGTGATCAGCGAGACTAATCCTTAGCACCTGGGGGGGGGTTAAGGAAAAACAAAGATAAAAGAAAAGGGGTGAGATAAATCTCAATAAGTTACTAATGCAACTACATGACATGCTACGATGCAATATACAATAAGCAATAATAAATATCACATAGCACATAGCATTCATCACATAACTGATAGCAGCGGAAATAAACACATAACAAAGGATATAGCCAAGGTTTTCCAAACCGGAACATCCAAATAAAGGATCGCTGCGCGGCTTCAATAATCAACCAATCATCATCTTCATCAAAGCATAAAAGCCGAAGAGAAAACCCCAGTACCGGAACAATAACCATAACAGTGTCACAAAGGACAAGGACCATGACACAAAGTCATGCCCGCTAGCCAGATACATTCACAAAGGAACACTGACTTATCCTTTCCAAGGCCAATCTGGAGAAGGGGTAAAGAAGGGGGCAAAACAATGGTCAACATTATAATGGACTTGGCTTTGCCATTATAATCTTTCCCATCGCCCAAACACACACAAAATACCAGCTGGACGTTCAAATAAATGCTAAGTAATAAATACTAGCTTAAATAAACAACTTAAGGTTCCAAAGTAGGGAACCAATCCGAATAAATCACCACAAAGGTAAACCAATATAAACCGCAGATCAAAGATGAACCAACATTCCCAAAACGGTACTTAAATAAATTCCATATCATATTTATTCACAAAAGAATCAAATCCACACAATAAAGTGTTCCACGGTGTTATCTTAAGTTAATTAGAAGGATTAAACCTAAACTAGTTAAGCCATTTAGTTAAAACAAGCAAAAAGGGCAATTTTCCAAGCAGGCGGGCGGGCGGGCGCCTGGGCATAGGCAGGCGGGCGCCTGTTTGGCCAGTGAGTTTGGGTCGCTGGAAAACAAGGGGCAGGCGGGCGCTCGGGTCAAGGCAGGCGGGTGCCTGGTCTGGGTTCAAGGTCGGGAAACAGAGCTGGGCATCATCAGATGTCGACCCAAAACACCAAATTCTCTAAATCAAACACCAATAATCTCCCACCAAGCATAAATATGAACCATAACCACTTATAACTAGAATGGGAATCCAAATACAACATTTATCAACCCAAAACCAAGAATCAAACCCCACATTCATCAATCCACCATTTTTACCCAAAACTCAATTAAGTTCAAAATAAATTCTAAATTAATTCAAAACCCAACCAAACTTCAAATATAACACATCAAGCATTATCTAAACATGATATGAACATTTTAGCATCAAAATGGGGAAAAGTAACTTACTTGAAAATAATGAAAGTTGACGGAATTCGATTCTTTTTGGTTCTACGCGATCCTATCGACGATCTAAACAACGTTCAAGTTTTAAGAAATGAGAGAAGATGAGAGGAAGAAGGAGAAAATGAAGAGAGAAGGAAGAGAGAAAAAGCTTACCTCAATAGCTAGAGAGAGAGAGAAATGGCTGGAAATGATGGAGAGAGTGAGGGAGAAGGTGAGGGGAGTAGGGGGAAATAAGGGAATTATTCAAAAACTTGCACTTAGGCCCCCTCTCTCACACTACACTCAATACTACACTCCCTACTAACAACTAAGACCCAAATAGAATGCTAGGCATAATTATTATAACACTTAAGTTGCACACATAATTATTTAAATAAATAATAATTTAAATAAATAAATAAGCAAATAATTAAATAAAAATCATTTAATTACTAATAAAATAGAGCCTATATTTCGGGTCGTGACATTCACTCCCCCTTAAAGAAAATTCGACCCGAATTTTAACGAGACTCACCTTAAACAAAAAGCCACGGAAATTTCCTCTCTATCTCATCACGAAGCTCCCACGTCGACTCCTCGATGTTATGATTCCTCCAAAGAACTCGAACCAACGCAATGCTCTTGCTCCTCAACTCTTGGACTTTAGAATCTAGAATCCGAACCGGTCGTTCCTCATAAGTCATAACGGGCTCAATATCCTCCGGTATCCTTGGTAACACGTGAGATGGATCATGAACATACTTCCGAAGCATAGAAACGTGGAACACATCGTGCAATCGGTCCAAAGATGGCGGTAACGCGAGACGATACGCAAGAAGTCCAACCTTTCCCAAAATCTCAAACGGACCAATAAACCTTGGAGCCAATTTGCCTTTCTTCCCAAACCTACGAATACCCACCTTCGGAGATACTTTCAAGAATACCAAATCACCAACCTGAAAACTAAGATCTCGCCTTCGGTTATCTGCATAGCTCTTATGTCGACTCTGGGCTGTCTTCAATCAATCCCGGATAACTCTAACCTTCTCAACCGAATCCCGAAGCAAATCGATACTCACAATCTTCGCTTCACCAACCTCATCCCAACAAATAGGCGATCTACACTTTCTTCCATACAAAGCCTCAAACGGTGCCATCTCGATACTAGCCTGATAACTGTTGTTGTAAGAGAATTCCACTAATGGTAGGTGCGAATCCCAAGAATCAGAAAAGTCTATCGAACACGCTCGCAACATATCCTCCAAAATCTGAATAGTCCTCTCGGATTGACCATCGGTCTGAGGATGAAAAGCTGTACTGTATCGCAAATCTGTACCCAAAGCTTCCTGAAACGCATTCCAGAATCTCGAAGTAAACCTCGGGTCTTGATCTGACACAATACTAACCGGAACCCCATGCAATCTCACAATCCCATCAATATAAAGGGTCGCAAGCTTCTCCATCGAATATCTGATGTCAATAGGCAAGAAATGGGCACTCTTGGTCAATCTATCCACTATTACCCAAACACTGTCATACTTCCTACGGGTACGAGGCAGTCCCGTAACGAAATCCATAGTTACATGCTCCCATTTCCACTCGGGAATCTCTAACGGCTGAAGCAATCCCGCGGGTCTCTGATGCTCGGCTTTGACCTGCTGACAAGTTAAACACCTCGATACATACTCAGCTATTTCCCTTTTCAAATTAATCCACCAAAATTGTTGCTTCAAATCCTGATACATCTTCGTACTGCCCGGATGAATAGTATACCTCGATTTGTGACCCTCATCAAGAACTCTCTGTTTGATTCCATCGACATCCGGAACACACAAACGACCACGGAAAGTCAACACTCCACTCGAGCTAATAGAAAAATCCTCGAAGTTCTTTTCCTTCAATTTACCCATTATTTTCACCAACTCGGGATCTTCTTTCTGAGCTTCCTTTATCCTCTGAATTAGGGTCGGAGATACCCTAATATTCGCAAAAATAGCCCCATGTCTCGATTCACGAGGAGACCAATCTCGAACATACTCAAGCATTTTCCACTCCCGGACCATCATCGAAGCCACATAAGATTTTCTACTAATCGAATCGGCTACCACATTCGCCTTCCCCGGATGATAAGAAATCGTGGAATCATAATCCTTCAACAATTCCATCCATAGGCGCTGTCGGTTGTTCAACTCTTTCTGGGAGAAAAGGTACTTCAAACTCTTGTGATCGGTAAAAATCTCAAACTTCGCTCCATAAAGGTAGTGCTTCCATTTGTGCAACGCAAAAACAATAGCCGCTAACTCCATATCATGAGTCAGGTAATTCTGTTCACTAGGGGTCAACTTCCTCGAAGCATAAGCAATCACTTTCTCATTCTGCATCAACACACAACCCAAACCCTCTTTCGAAGCATCACTGTAAATCACTAGGCCATCGCTCCCATTAGGCAAAGTCAAGATCGGTGCGGTAGTCAACCTCTTCTTCAATTCCTCGAAACTCTTGTCACATTTCTCGGTCCACACAAACGGAACATTCTTCCTGGTCAACTGAGTCATCGGAGTAGCAATCCTCGAAAACCCTTCAATAAACCTTCTGTAATAACCGGCTAAACCAAGAAAGCTTCTAATCTCTGTCACTGACTCGGGTCTCTTCCAATCCACTGTAGCTTCAATCTTTGACGGATCCACAGAAATCCCATCTTTCGAAATAACATGACCCAGAAATGACACCTTCTCGAGCCAAAATTCGCATTTACTAAATTTCGCAAATAATTTCTCCCTCGCGAGAACGGATAAAACTGTCCTCAAATGTTGTTCATGCTCCTCTCGAGATTTCGAATAAACAAGAATGTCGTCGATGAAAACCACCACGAACGAGTCAAGATAAGGATGGAAAACTCGGTTCATCAAATCCATAAACACGGCCGGCGCGTTAGTCAACCCAAACGGCATAACCAAGAACTCATAATGACCATAACGAGTGCGAAACGCAGTCTTCGGAATATCCTCCGATCGAACCTTCAACTGATGGTACCCACTCCTCAAATCAAGTTTAGAGAAGACCACGGACCCTTGAAGCTGATCAAATAAATCATCAATATGCGGTAGAGGATATCTATTCTTCACCGTAACCTGATTCAACTTCCGGTAATCTATACACAGCCTCAACGAACCATCTTTCTTCCGCACAAACAAAACCGGTGCTCCCCACGGGGAAACACTAGGGCGGATAAACCCTCGATCAAGCAATTCTTGCAATTGAACCTTCAATTCCTTCAACTCGGCGGGAGCTAACCTATAAGGTGCTTTCGAAATCGGAGCCGTACCCGGCAAAAGGTCTATACAAAACTCAATCTCACGATCGGGAGGCATATCATACTCGGTAGAGAAAACATCGGGAAATTCCCGAACTACCCGAACACTATCAAAACTAGGGGATTCTTTCCTAGTATCAAGAACACTAGCCAAATACCCCTCGCAACCACTATGCAATAATTTTCTCGCTTTCATAAAAGAAATTAAGCGAACCTTTCCACCCAGAGGAAAAGCCTCAGACACAAATTTAGGCACATCGGGAATAGAAAAAGTAACAGTTTTCTTACGGCAATCAACAGACGCATGAAACTTGCTCAACCAATCCATACCCAAAATGACATCAAAGTCTTGGATAGGAAGAACTACCAAATCCGCACAAAGGACTCGACCACAAATAACCAGGTCACAAGCACGAAAGACTCGATCAGAAATCAAGCATTCTCCTATAGGGGTCGACACCTCTAGCACGTACGGTAAAGACTCGAATGCAGCATTTAACATAGAAGCAAATTGCACAGAAATGTATGAATTAGATGATCCTGGATCTACTAACGCTCGCGCGCTCACATTAGACACAGAAACAATACCTCCAATAACGGATGGATCATCGGTAGCTTGTTGTTGATTCATGGCATAAACCTTCCCTTGAACTTTGGGCTTCCCGGCGGCATCCCTTTTCTGACCCTGATTAACACCAACTCCTGACCCGGATGACTGTCCTCGGTGCCTCGTGCAATCTCTCGCAAAGTGCCCCATTTCACCACAATTTATACACTTGCCTTGCTTTTTCCAACACCTATCCTCCGAATGGCCTACCTTCTGACAAAAGGTACAAGGCTTCCTAATTTGGCTCCCTTGGTTCCCGGAAGTGGTACCCGGGTTCCTTGGAATCGGTTGCCCTCGAGACTGAGATTGTCCCCCAAAGTTACCTCGATTATCAATCCTTGGTTGTGACTTGCTCTGCGCTCCTTGCTTACTCGGGTTAGCTACCTCAGTCTTCCTTTTATGCTCCCCAATATCTTGCTCTATCAAATAGGCTCGGTCCACCGCATCTTGGAATGTCACTATCCGTTGAGCAATCAGTTGAGTACGGATGGAGGTCTTCAATCCCCGAATGAATCTCATAGCCTTTTGTTCCTCGGTCCTCACCAAATAGTCGCAATACCGGGCTAATTCTATGAACTTAGCCGAGTATTGTGCTATAGACAACACACCTTGCTCCAAGTTGAGTAGCTCGATCTCCTTTCGGTTTTGATCAACAACCGGAATGAAATGCTCCTTGAATTTGCGCACAAACAACTCCCACGCATACACCGTGCGAGTATCATCCCAAGTAGCTTTAACGCCCTTCCACCAATGCTCGGCGGCTCCCACAAGCTTGTAAGCCGCGAACCGGACCTTGTCCTCATCCGAACACCCAAATACATCATAAATATTTTCCATAGACTCAATCCACAACTCAGCCTTCCTCACATCGGGCTCCCCATTGAATTCAATCGGTTTCAACTTCAGAAATTGCTCCAATCCATAACGGGGTGGTGCTTGTTCTACCCTCGGACCTTGATCATGTATGGCCTTCATGGCCGCCTCGAACATGCCTTGAAACATGGCACGGGCTTCTTCCCTTGTATCATTCTGATTCTGTGCCCCACTAGTACCTCCTCTGTTTCTTCTTCCAGACATTGAGAACAATTACCTGCATAAAACATCAACCGTTAATCACTCCGCACACTACTACCCACCTAGGTCATACTAATCCACCTAGACTTATGCTTAGAGCTAATGCCATAGCTCTGATACCAACTGTCGAGACCCCGGACCCCGCGGGCCCCGGGACCGCGATCTGGACGTCGACTCTAAAACCAAAACTCAAAAATACTGAAGTTAAAAATTCCATTTGATACAAAAAGGGTGATCCAAAGTTTTACAAATCAAAGTTTGATAAAGGCCAAAAACTACTATCATAAACTTCCACAAGTTTATGCCCAACAAATAAAAATATACAATTCTTAAAGACGTCATTGTTTGGTACAACTACCCCAAAATGGTTACACATTTACATAATGGAAACCAACCTATATCAACCTTCCCCAAAAGAACGGATCCACACTCGACGTCCTCTATCTCGTGATCAGCGAGACTAATCCTTAGCACCTGGGGGGGGGGGTTAAGGAAAAACAAAGATAAAAGAAAAGGGGTGAGATAAATCTCAATAAGTTACTAATGCAACTACATGACATGCTACGATGCAATATACAATAAGCAATAATAAATATCACATAGCACATAGCATTCATCACATAACAGATAGCAGCGGAAATAAACACATAACAAAGGATATAGCCAAGGTTTTCCAAACCGGAACATCCAAATAAAGGATCGCTGCGCAGCTTCAATAATCAACCAATCATCATCTTCATCAAAGCATAAAAGCCGAAGAGAAAACCCCAGTACCGGAACAATAACCATAACAGTGTCACAAAGGACAAGGACCATGACACAAAGTCATGCCCGCTAGCCAGATACATTCACAAAGGAACACTGACTTATCCTTTCCAAGGCCAATCTGGAGAAGGGGTAAAGAAGGGGGCAAAACAATGGTCAACATTATAATGGACTTGGCTTTGCCATTATAATCTTTCCCATCGCCCAAACACACACAAAATACCAGCTGGACTTTCAAATAAATGCTAAGTAATAAATACTAGCTTAAATAAACAACTTAAGGTTCCAAAGTAGGGAACCAATCCGAATAAATCACCACAAAGGTAAACCAATATAAACCGCAGATCAAAGATGAACCAACATTCCCAAAACGGTACTTAAATAAATTCCATATCATATTTATTCACAAAAGAATCAAATCCACACAATAAAGTGTTCCACGGTGTTATCTTAAGTTAATTAGAAGGATTAAACCTAAACTAGTTAAGCCATTTAGTTAAAACAAGCAAAAAGGGCAATTTTCCAAGCAGGCGGGCGGGCGGGCGCCTGGGCATAGGCAGGCGGGCGCCTGTTTGGCCAGTGAGTTTGGGTCGCTGGAAAACAAGGGGCAGGCGGGCGCTCGGGTCAAGGCAGGCGGGCGCCTGGTCTGGGTTCAAGGTCGGGAAACAGAGCTGGGCATCATCAGATGTCGACCCAAAACACCAAATTCTCTAAATCAAACACCAATAATCTCCCACCAAGCATAAATATGAACCATAACCACTTATAACTAGAATGGGAATCCAAATACAACATTTATCAACCCAAAACCAAGAATCAAACCCCACATTCATCAATCCACCATTTTTACCCAAAACTCAATTAAGTTCAAAATAAATTCTAAATTAATTCAAAACCCAACCAAACTTCAAATATAACACATCAAGCATTATCTAAACATGATATGAACATTTTAGCATCAAAATGGGGGAAAAGTAACTTACTTGAAAATAATGAAAGTTGACGGAATTCGATTCTTTTTGGTTCTACGCGATCCTATCGACGATCTAAACAACGTTCAAGTTTTAAGAAATGAGAGAAGATGAGAGGAAGAAGGAGAAAATGAAGAGAGAAGGAAGAGAGAAAAAGCTTACCTCAATAGCTAGAGAGAGAGAGAAATGGCTGGAAATGATGGAGAGAGTGAGGGAGAAGGTGAGGGGAGTAGGGGGAAATAAGGGAATTATTCAAAAACTTGCACTTAGGCCCCCTCTCTCACACTACACTCAATACTACACTCCCTACTAACAACTAAGACCCAAATAGAATGCTAGGCATAATTATTATAACACTTAAGTTGCACACATAATTATTTAAATAAATAATAATTTAAATAAATAAATAAGCAAATAATTAAATAAAAATCATTTAATTACTAATAAAATAGAGCCTATATTTCGGGTCGTGACACAACGGAAAGACAAGAAGGTGCATGCCATTTACTATGCAAATCGAACACTTGATGAGGCACAAGTCAACTATCACACCACAGAAAAGGAATTATTGGCCGTGGTATTTGTAATCAACAAGTTCCGGTCATATTTGGTGGGTTCAAAGGTAATAGTATACACGGATCATGCGGCTCTAAGATATTTATTGGCAAAGAAGGATGCCAAACCAAGACTCATAAGATGGATCCTTCTTCTCCAAGAATTCGATATGGAGATCCGTGACAAGAAGGGGACGGAGAATTTAGTAGCGGACCATTTGTCCTGTCTTCCCAAAAATATTGATGAATCCGATGAAGAAGAAGTTCCAATTGATGATTCATTCCCGGATGAACATCTATTAGCCATAAACAATGTCGAAGCCCCTTGGTTTGCGGACATTGTTAATTATTTGGCTTGTAAAATTCTTCCTCCGGAAATGAGTGTTAGTACCCAACCCGAAAATGAGTTATTAAGAATTCTAGAACTCACAGTTCATTATTGAAAAAACACAATTCTCTCCCCCGAGTTCTACAGCCAAAACTGATGGCAGAACTCTCTCTCTAAGCCTTTCTAGCAATCCCGAAGGTCCGGCGAATCCACGCAAGAGATTCGACTTCGTTCTTGTCAAGATTGGTGAGATTTTTTCATGCTTTCTTAGTTTAGATCTGATTTTTGCTAGTTTCATTATGTTTATACATCTATATTCATATGATTCATAATGTGTTCTTCATGTTCTTGCTAGAATTCATAATATGCTCTATATCTAGGGTAGCGATCTTCATGTTTATGTGTTCATTCATATATGTTCATGATATTCTTATTATTATGCTAGATCTACGGGTTACCCCATACATAACATGCTAGATCTAATGTTTTAATCCCTGTTCATATTGTATAGCCGATGATGATCAACGAAATCTAGGAACTACTTCTAAAACCTAAACTTTAGGTAAATATTCCCATGACCAATAACTCTCCAAGGATGAATATGAGGACTACACGTTGATCTTAACAATGGTATAATCATTATTCTAGGATGTGATCATCTTGTATGATTCTTTCTCCTCCCCCTTCATTATGCATGATCCCGCTTCTTCTCTCTATTCTGATTATTTGAGAACTACGCTGACATGATCTTCTCATCACGAGAAGAACGTAGGCAATCTTCGGATCCAGTCTCAACCACTAACACACTACTAACACATTCATCATGATAGAAAGTCCGATCTATCAGGCGATAGGAGTGATAACTTGATATTATTCTCTTGTCGTAACTTGACCCCCGAACCCTCTCTGTTAGCTGTTTCGCAATGTTTTAGCTCAATAAAAAAAACGTGGCGACTCTTAATAAAGTTAAATGCCAACTTGAATATCCTAATCCCATAGAAAAGATAAATAAAGATAAATAAAAGAAAGACTTCCCGTGCGTCGCGCGCATTCGGAAAGGGGTATTCACAGTGGTGACTCTGTTGGGGACTAGCTTTGAACATCTTCAAACGTAGAGGATCAAACTTTCGTCAATATCATGATTGTACTTACTTGTTCTATTCCCCTTGTACTTTATCTCCTGTACATATTTGCTTCCCTTGTAATTTAGTGCGTTAATATCTTAACTGTTTCCTATTGTACCCTTTCTAACTGTTTTGCATTGCATACATGTAAATACAAAAAACTCTCTATTTTCTCCCTAAAAAATAACTACTTTTTGTCCGCACACTACCACTAGGTCTGTGTCACACTGCACACCCTAATGGATACTCTGCTGAGTGCACAGATTTTGGTGATTCTGTCGCCTCTATCTTCGTGGAACCCGGGCTATCTAACTCACTATTTTCACTTGTGAAACAGTCGAGGTTAATCCCTTGTTCATTTCGAAACCATGCACTCACAGAGTCTAGGACACTCCAAAGTTGACCAGTTGGTTTGACTAGCTTTTCTTTATAGACAATTAACGTGTCGTTCATGCTATCATCCGTTAAATCTTTAATGAGTCGAGATCCTTTGAGAGAAAAAAAAGCACAAAAAAATGAAATTCCCTACAAGGGTGTGCATTTGGTAAGCCGAGTGATACTTTATACAAGGATCTCAACTCGTTAAAAACTTAACGGAAATAACATAAACGTTCCGTTAAATTCCTTTAAACAAGGGTTAGTCGCTAGGATCCGTTAGGTCGGTGGAAGTCGCTTGCCCTATAGGACCCTCGCCCAAATTGTCCGTTTGGGAGGTGCAATACAAGTGAAAAACGAGGGGTCTATAGACGTAGTGATGACCTCCACTGATCCAGGTTTTGTAGATAGTAACCCAAAAAGGGGTACCCCTTCCAACCATTAGGACTAATAATACATTGTTTTTGTAAAATAACAAAATACATTGCATGAGCCTTGTCCCATCCTAAACCTCTCGTCTGCTACCTCTAAAGAGAAGAAAGTTTGGGTCCGTTCCGGTGGTCGTCTTCAACGGTCAAGTCTTCCGCAAGCTCAGTCTTCAGTCTCTGCATCAACAATGTCTCCATCATTAGAGCCTACTACTCCTAGTGTCCCCACTCCGCCGGTCTCCTCTTCTGCCGATCCATAGATCGCCGCCAGTATCAAGCCCTCCGACATTCCGCCACCTCTCCATGCTTTCTTCACCAACCTCATGCTACAAATCTCTAAGTTCGAGGATAGAAGCAAGTCTCTAGAAAGGGTCAACCAAGAGCTCAAAGATCATCTTCATACTGAGATGAAGAAGAAAGGTGTAGCAACTAGCTTCCATAATGAAGAAGCCATTTTGATCGAAGACGAGACAGTGCCTGCGACTTACCCTGCCAATGATGATGCTATCCCTCTCAAGGTGCCCAACTACCAAAGGGTTCCTCCTCCTGATTTTGGTACTAAATCAACCTCTAGCAAGGGTCCATATGATCCGTCACCAGAATTGATGGGTAGTTACTTGTCCTCTACCAAGTTTCCACCGCCTTCACTACCATTGAGCATCGGTACCGCCGTACCTACAATCTCCACTGCTCCTCTCGCTACTCAAGCCTATGGTAGCACAGACTTCTCCAATCACCCTTTAGTGATTGCCATGCAAGAACAGATCCGCAAGCTATCCGACACGGTCTCCAAGCAATCCGCTCCGATTGTTATGACCATAGACCCAAGTAATGTGGGTGCTCTACCTAGGGACTTCAAGATGGCGAAGGTCTCTATATTCCATGGTATTACTTGTCCCAAGACTCATCTCGACAGTTATGTACTAGCCATAAGAGCCCGTGACTACACCAATGAGCAAATGGCCAAAGTTTTCCACACCACTCTGGACGGAATCGCTCTCCGTTGGTTTTTGAGTTTGGATCCTTCCGAACGAGAGACATGGGAACAAATCACCACTATTTTCTGCGAGAAGTATCAGTCGAACCTAGATTGGCACGTCGACTGTACTGACTTAGAAAACACCATGTAAAGGCCCGGTGAGCCTATCTATGACTTCTACAAGAGGTGGAACCACAAGCTAGCAGAGGTACAATACCCTCCTAAGGTAAAGGAACAAAAGCAAATCTTCTTCAAATGCTTGTTGCCCGAGCTTAGGGTGGCGATTGGTAATGGGTACTTTCCCGATATGCGGGAAATGGTCGATGTTGGGGTCAGACACGAAGCCGGTATTACTGGTGTTGTTAAAAAAACTGCCAAAATAGGAAACTCTTCCTTCCGCTACATAGCTCTGACAATTACCACTCCTAGATCTAAAGAGGTCGCCAGTCAAGTGAGCAAGGTCCAAGACAACTCCGCCTTCGATGTCGAAGCAGTTACAAGCAGCTTTCCCCAAAAAGATCACTTCGATGACTTCGGCATGCCTACTAGCAAAGTGTTCGATGTTTTAATAAAGAAGGGTCTAATCCAGCCACTTGAGAACTACCAACCATTCAACAAGAAAACCATTCTTGATGCAACCAAGTTCTGCAAGTATCATAAGCACATCGGACATGTCACCGACGATTGCATCCATCTCAAGTGAGTCATCTAAAAGCTTATAGTCGATGGAAAGATAGAGAAGCCTAAAGGTCTGAACACCATAGCAGACCCGCTACCAAACAATGGAGGTGTGAATATGGTCGATGCCAACAAGATAGGCTTGCTAGAAATGATGGAGGCCTTCGAGCAATTACAAATCACCCTAGATCTCATGTACAACGGCCTGATAGCAATGAGGATGATTCAACCATTAGAAAGATATCATCCCCGCCCGGACGGCAATCAAGAAAGGTTTTGTGATTACCACCAAGTCACTGGTCATGACATTGAAGATTGTTTTGCTCTAAAGACTCTTATTCAAGAACTCATACATAATGGTCAAGTAGAGGACCCTAGAGAAGCTCTCATTAGAGTTAGAAACGAGATAGACCTCGCCAATATGACCGAAATTATTATGGCAGATGGCGAGGCACCCGATGTTGACTCGGATTGTGCTTCAGAAATTATTAATGATAGTGATTTTCCTTATTACTCTCTGTCATTATATAATCTATCTCCAAACACCACATGCTCATCATCCTCCGACAACTTCGTATCCATGATCGAAGACCAGCCAAACAATGTTGATCCAAGGACGTTGGTCTCACCAATGGTTGACGAATTGAAGAATTGGTGTACATACGGTGGGCCCATAGCAATGATAGACTTCATGATTGAGGAGTTTGGACTGACTACTCCCCCTATAACCTCCCCTATCGAGTCTCCTGTTATCTCATCAAAGTCATCTAAGTTGTCGAGGTCCGATATCTTTACCTATGAATTCGAGTCTTCTTCCAAGTCTAACGACCTCACGTCGGAAGACTATAAAATGGTCGCCAACACTATATTCCCCTTCGCTCTAAATGAAAATCTCGACCTCTCCGAGTATCCCGCTATAGCCGCTTTTATAAATGATAAATTAACTAATCAATCTAATGATACACAGATTGTTAATAACGATTCATTAAAAGAGGCAGACATAGAAGAACTAAATAACGAATACATCTGAGAAATCTCAGAGCAGGTTATGAATCAAAGGGAAAGTCGAGCCCAAGCTGCCGATGAGGTTTTAACATGTGTGAATCTGGGGACAGACGACGAGCCGAAGGAAATGCAGATTGGTAGTTTCATTCAATACTAAGAGCGTGAAGCACTGATTGGGTTGCTCAAGGAGTATGTTGACGTATTTTCATGGTCTTACAAAGATATGCTGGGGCTGGACAACTCTATCGTAGAGCACAGAATTCCGATAGCACCAGACACCAAGCCGGTAAAACAGAAACTTCGCCTCATCAGGCCAGAGTGGTCTCTACAAGTAAAAGAAGAAATCGAGAAGCTACTCTGAGTAGGTTTCATAAGGGTGATTGAGTATCCGATGTGGTTATCAAACATCGTTACAACAAAGAAGGCTAATGGCAAAGTCAGAGTTTGCGTGGATTTCCAGGATCTCAACAAACCAAGTCCTAAGGATGATTTTCCGCTTCCCAACATCGTCATGTTAGTAGACGCAACAGCTAACTACGAAGTCAAGTTATTTGTGGATGGTTTCTCTGGGTATGATCAGATCAAGATGGTCGAGGAAGACCAAGAAAAGACTGCTTTCACCACGCCATGGGGAACGTACTGCTTTACCGTAATGCCATTCGGGCTTAGAAATGCCGGGGCTACCTATCAACAGGCTGTGACTGCTTTGTTTCACGACATGATACATAAGGAGATCAAAGTCTACGTAGACGACATGATCATACATTCTAAAGGTTCCAACGGTCAACACCTAATTGACTTACTGAAATTCTTCAACAGACTAAGGGAACACTCCATGCATCTGAATCATGCTAAGTGTACATTTGGGGTTGTTTGAGGAAAAGTGCTGGGATACATGGTCATGGAACGCGGAATAGAAGCCGACCCGAGAAAGATTCAAGCAATTATGGATATGAAGCCACCCCGTACAGAAACTGAGGTCAAAGCATTCATGGGAAGACTCCAATACATCAGTCGATTCATCAACCAGTTAACTACAGTATGTGAACCGATCTTCAAGCTAATGAAGAAAGCTGCCAATCTTGAATGGAATCACAATTGCCAAGAGGCTTTTGAGCAGATTAAAAGGTACCTGGTGAATACCCCAATCCTACGTCCGCCACAAAGGAGAAGCTTCTACTGCTATACTTAACGGTAATAGACACCGCCGTCGGGGCCATGCTATATCAAGAAGCCAAGGATTCTCGAATAGAAAACGCCATATACTTTGTTAGTCGGAAGTTACAAGGCAGTGAACTCAACTATTCAGCATTAGAAAAGACATGCACTGGACTGGTATGGGTAGTCTCCAAGCTCAAGCATAACATGGTATATCACCCTATATGGCTAGTATAAAAAATGGACCCGATCAAGTACTTGTTCGATAAACCGTCAATATTCATGAGACTCGCCAAGTGGTCAGTATTTATGGGAGAATTTGACATCACCTATGTTCCAAGAAAAGCAGTTAAGGGGAGAGCTATGGCAGACCAGTTAGCAGATTCTCCAGGCACCGAAGAATGAGGATTGGACCCAAAATTCCCAGACGATAGTATTTTCAAAATGGAAGCTATAGACAAGTGGCAGCTATTCTTCGATGGGGCCGCAAACAAAAGAGGCAACGGAGTGGGGCTTCTTCTAGTTGACCCTAAAGACGAGCATGTTGGTAGTGGTGCCCTAGGCACGTTTAATAAACGTTGTAATTGTTATCATTTATTTCATATCAATAAAGAGATGTTTTGATTATTATTGTTGTTCATGTTTACTTATAATAATCTCCGTCCCTAGTACTTGTTAAGCACTAGTATAAAGGCTAAATGATCATGAGATGATCACGTTAGATTTATGGGTACTTGTTTGGAACAAGGTACTGGACATGACCCGCTGTATGAGATTTATGTCATGGTCTATGTCGTACATATATCTCATATTAGTTATGTCATTTGAATCCTTAGACATGAAGTTATTATAGTCTTCCACTTGATGAAAATTATGTTTGACATATTCAAACGCTACCTTTAACCGGGTAGTTATAAAGGGTATGATTGGCATAATCGGACTCACGTAGGGAAGAGTAATATGCTAAATGGATTTGTCCCTCTTCGGAGAGATGCCAAGCTTAGGCCTCTCGTAGGAATGATGTTGATGAAAATGTTCGGCCAGACTCAAATGAATTGATTAGATCAATGTCATTTGGATTATCAACATATTCGGAATCGAGAAAGTATTGAACAAAACAAGTTGACTTATTGACCATGACTTGTGTTCAATGATATCGTGGACAAAGGGATTGTGACATGTTCTAAAGGAATGCGAACTTGTATCTAGTTATACTATTTGGGTAGGTATGACGGTTTGCTAGAACCTAATCATATCTTATGGTTTCATGTTTGAACCCATTGCCAACTTAGTGTAATCCTAGAGGGTCACACACAATAGAACGAATCTTAAATAAGGACTATATTGGAATATTGAGTCAAAGGACTTTGGAGGAATTTAGAAATTAGGGAAATCTGGGGAAGGTGTGCGACCGCACAAAAGGGTTTGGGCGGCCGCACAGCTTGGCTCAAAAAGTACTAGAAACCTTCCAGATAGATGTGCGACCGCATAGGTGTTTTGGGCGGCCGCACACCATGTCGGGACTGGTTTCCTGATTTGATTTGGAAAAGAATTTTGGACAGGTTTAGACACAAGTTTCCTATTTGGAATAGGTCTAACTTGTATATAAACAGCCAAATTCAGGCCAGAACAATTCTAAGCTTTTGTGCAAGTCTCCAAAGAGTTTGAGAGAGTTTTATTTTGTTCTAAGATATCCTAGATTGAAGAACAAAATAATACACAAATACAAATTCCATATATTTCATATTGATTGTGGAAATGTGTTTCACAATTTTGGTCTAGCAACCAAGATCAAGTGTTCTTGATATTCGTTCAAGGTGTGGATACCGCTAGAGGGTAAAGCTTATCATCTTCAAAGTTTGTGTTCTTACTTGTTCGTGATTAAAGCGTCAATTTCTCCACCAAGATCAAAGACCAAATTCAAAGTCATCAAGGGTTAGTTTTCTAGTATTCATATTGTAAGTATTTGATTAAATCATATGAACAGATCTATGGGCTTTGGGTTTCATAAAATTTTAAATGCTATTTTCCGCTGCGCATGGTTCTTCAAAACCCAACAGAGCATACTCCAATAGCAATAAAGTTAAACTTTACAACCACCAACAATGCTGCTGAATACGAAGCATGCATAGCAGGTTTAGAAGCAGCCATAGAGCGAAATGTAAAAGAATTGGAAGTATACGGTGATTCGGCTCTGATTATAAACCAGACGGTAATGAAATAGAAGACTGTGGACCCCTACTTGCAGTTATACAAAGTTTACATGGATGAACTAATTAGACAATTCCGGGAAGTCACATTTCACTATCTCCCACGAGACAGACACATATTCGCCGACGCACTCGCCACCTTGGCGTCGCTGGTAGAAATCCCGAAAGGGAGATAAGTCAAGCCTTTCAGAGTTAGCCGAAGAGAAAATCCTGTATATTGTTGTGAAATCCAAACTCAGTCAGAGGCAGTTGAAGAACAGTAGTATGCAGAAATTTACAAGTTCCTTAAGCATGGGGAGACCTCCTTCGAAGGAAACGTTAAATCCAAGAGCCTTCAAAAACTAAAGAGGCTAGCAGGACAGTTCATACTACTAGATAATTCTCTATACAAAAGGCACTATGACGGTATCCTACTTTTATATGTGGGAAGCAAGAAAGCCGAAACCATCATAGAGGAGGTACACAATGGGTTATACGGTCCGCATATGAATGCAAGAATGCTCCGACAAAAGATTACTCGCCTGGGTTACTACTGGATCACCATGGAGACAGATTGCATCCAATGGGTCAGAAAATGCCATAAGTGTCAAGTATGTTCCAGCTTGAACCACATTCCGCCTCACGACCTCTACAGTATGACTACTCCTTGGCCATTCGCAACATGGGGCATTGATATCATCGGTAAAAATCTATCCCGCGGGCAGCAACGGTCATGAGTTTGTATTGGTGGCAGTAGACTATTTCACCAAATTGGGTCAAAGCACGATCTTACAAAGTACTGAATTCCAAGAAGGTAACACAGTTTATCAAAGAAAACATCATGTATCGTTATGGTGTCCCGAATTTGATTATATCAGACAATGGTAGCCACATCGGAGCAGAGACAGCCCGTTTACTCACCGAATTCAGAATAGAAAGGAAGAAATCCTCCCCGTATTATCCTCAGACCAATGGAGGAGTCGAAGCAGCTAACAAGACCGTCGAGTAGATTATCAGAAAAATGGCCATAAGAGGAAGGGATTGGCCCGACAAGTAATCCTTGGCACTCTGGGGCAACAGAACGTCGATACGCACCGCCACCGGCGAAACTCCTTACGCTCTTACATACGGCATGGAAGCAGTGCTCCCCATCGAGCTAGAAGTTCCGTCCCTAATGGTATTGCTCGAAAATCAAGTGAATGAAGTAGAATGGCTCCACAGTCGCTACGACCAATTGGCTACCTTGGACGAAAGAAGGCTCAAAGCCATGGAACACATCAGAGCTTATCAGAGAAGGACCACAGACGCCTTTAATAAGAAAGTAAAGCTGGTAGACATTAAAGAAGGAGACTTGGTGCTCAAAGTACGCCTCCCAAACAAGTTCAACCCCTTGGGCAAGTGGGTCCCTACATGGACTGGTCCTTACGTCGTACAAAAGATCTTCTCCGGAGGTGCAGTTAGAATGGCAGATTTGGATGGCAATCAGTTCAAGGAACCAGTCAACATCAGCAAGCTCCGCTGCTACTATAACTGACCACTACGGTCGTTCTCCACAAGCAGTACTCTCCATCAGCGGTATTCTCTATCAACGGTCTTCTACAACGACCATCCCTTGTAAAAAAATAAAAATAAAAATTATTACATCATCTCTATTTCCCTCTCTTCTATCTTCCTTTTCTACAATCAGAAATGAACTACGGTGACCTGTGCCCCTTAGTCCTACTTGTAAAAGGGGAACGTAGGCAGCCTTCAATGGTGCGTTCTCAAAAATAAATAAAAATCCAAATCTGGTTTGAGCAAAATTCTAAATAAGGCAAACAATCTTTTTATAACTAAAGTGAAATCTCTATTTCCACAAGTCACTACACGTTAATATTTATTTGATGAGTCTTAGCTCGAAAGAACCTACGAATAAATAACATGCTTTGAAATTTAAATAAACTAAAACAAACTAAAATCAAAACTATGTGTCTGCAACGATTGTGGTTAGATACTCAGAGTCATTCCTCCTCTTTCTCTTCTTCATCCTTCTTCGGTTTTTTGTGTCTTCGTCCGCGTCTAGCCTGTCTAGTAGGATCTTCAAATAAAGCCTTCCTAAGCTGAGTCACCCCACTTGGGCCTTCTCTCTCTCTTTTCCTCTCAGTAGGTGCTAGCTGAGCCAACTCGTTTTCCACCTCCCGTTGCACATTCTCAGTCTCCCTCAAGCGTCTGCTAGAGACATAAGGTATCACTACCCTACGTCCTAGTCGTCTCAGAGTCTGTCCCATATTCCCCAGAGTCGTCTGGTACCAGTCCAAGTATTCTCGAGACAGAAGTATGTCACGTGGTTGCTGTATACAAAGAGTGCTAAGCATGAGAGCATAAGACCAGCATCGCTCCAAGAGCACTGCAACCCCGGCACTCATAAAGAACATCTTAACATTAACTCGGATACAAGTCTCGTCCCATGATGAAGGTATAATCTGAGGCACCCCATACTGACGGCACACCCGCACTGCATAGTAATAAGTGGTTTCACCAAAGGCAGGGACCCGAATCATGCAGAGACCACTCTAAGACCACCGTGCTCTGATCACCCCTCAGTGAGGTACCATCCATTTAATTTAAGCTGTACCCATATGTGCCATATATGTCACCCATGCAGAACGAGCCATCCCTACAAATCGCTGCTTTATGCGCCTACTCTGGCAAACCCAAGGTGATATTGGCCCGACAGGTTCCTCCAAGACTCGAAGTCTCTCCTGCAGCCACAAGGTTAACAGTCGGGTACTTCCTCTGGTCATCTTTCGAGCTCCTGAAGCCAATTCTCCAATACCATGAAAGGTCTCCCCAAGCAAGCAAGGGACAATATTGCGATTGGCTTGAGCCTGATCCACCATGTCGAGACAACCCATTGTAGCTACTCCTACGTAAGGCGGAAATAATACCAAAGCAAATAGACAGAGTGCCAGACAATCCAGAGCCGTGTCAGACACTACCTTGCTATTAATAAATCTGATGGGAATCCTACAGAGGTTAACATCACCATCCAACAGCAAGCCCCTGGCATCTTCAACAGAAATCCTTAGTAGTTGGGAAACCAGAAGTTCTGCAGGCACTTGGTCATGTGGCATGGCTACCCTGCCCGTCACTATCGCACCACAAAGAGCCACAAAATCTTTATACGTAGGAGTGATTTCATTGTAAGAAAAGTTAAAGACATGATTCTCGTTGTCCCAGAATCTAGCAGCAGCACGAATCATGTTCTCATCAAACTTAACCCTATACAAGGACCAAAGGCACTTAATCCCGAATCTCCTATCAAATTTTGCACGAGTTGTCCTCAAAAGCTTCCCAACCCAGAGCTTCAAACTCTTGATGAAATAGTTCTGTCTCTCCTCAGAAATCCTAGGGTGTCTGTCTATCAGAAAAGCGTGGAAGGATCAAAATCTAGGGAAAAAGGAAGAAAAACTGTTGTTTGCCTTGTCTCTCTGCGAGATTGTTGATTAAATAAGGTAGGGAGTTCAAGTCCTGATCGTACAAGGAAAATGTCTGACGAAAATCGTGTCAGCCCAGGGATTAGCCGCGCGGCCAGTCCTTCCCCATGGTTGGCCATGCGGCCACATAAGCCAGTTCAGACAGATCGCAAGTCCGTCCCCGTCCAAACGCCGGAATGGACCCATTTCTGACATATTGAAGGTCCCAAATCACGAAAGAGGTCCGATAAAGAGGGTGAAACTGCCCGGTAGTGTGTAATCCCCATCTCACCACTAGGGCTCATGCATTGTACTAAATGTAAAAACATGTAAAAAATGCTAATTAATTACATACAAAAAGGCAAATAAAATATTGTACATAAATATGTTTGTCTGTTCCTCCTCTCTCTCTCTCTAACAAAATGCAGAAAATGTAAGGACTACATCTAGTCTGAGTCAGAATCCTCGATGTCCACATCATCATCCTCTCCACCCTGCTCCGTACGGCGGGACCCACTAGCTCTCGAGCTCCTGCTCCGGACAGACCTCAAACTCTCAGCCTCCATGGGGGATCTCTCTCTACGCTGAGGCAGCACCACATCATCCCAACGGTAGGTGCAAGCAGCGGCCAAGCTCCGGAATAGCCTCTAAAAAATATTGCCCCGACGAACAGAGCGGATATAAGCCTCCCGAGTCACCTGAGACAGCTAATCACAGTTCAGATACAAGTCTAAAGTGTGTGTGTGCAAGACAGAAAGCAAAGGGTAATATACCGTAGCTCCAAGCGGAGGAAGCTGAGCCCCAGTAACCTCATCAGCCTCAGTCGGAGTCAGATCAAAATCCACCTCAACACCGCCCCACTGCATCCGGATACTGTCAAATCCACCTCAGACGACCCATCTCAAAGCCGTTTCCCTTGACACCTTTGCCCAAAGGCATCCCAATCAGCTCCACCTGACGGTGCGGGTCCGCAGCCAAGGACTCATCAAAAGAAAGCTCCACGTCCGTAAACATGAGCCCCGTAATAGGAGTAAAGTCGGTCGGAGTAACAGTCACCTCTCCCCAACTAAAATGGAACGTATGGGTGGTGTCCCACCAATACTCCCTCATCGCCTTAACCAGACCCATCACCTTCTGGGTCCCCTCTACAGCCCGTACAGCATCAAAAAACAGACCGAAGCCCAGAGCCTGGATCCTTTCCTTCACCATCCCAGACGGTGGCAATCTCCCCCACATCCGGCCACTGCCCTCGTAGACCCACGAGATTTCATCCTCTGCAGGTAAACACAGCAAAGGTACGTTACCCAACTAGCAATATAGATTATGTGATATAAATTAAAGTGTACATGCATGCTTTATTTTATCTACTCGCGCATATATTTTCCGTCCCTAAAATAACCAACAATCTCAGAAAATTAAATAATCACGAACGATTAATTTAATTTAATACAGTCTTAAAAGAATACAGCAAGTATGAAATAAAAGACATAAAATACCCAAATAAAGAAATAAAGCGAGATTGGTACCTCCTTCGTCTCCATCAGTCTCCCGCCAGACCAATTTTTGTCAGTGCCCGCGTACAAGTCGAAGTGTTGTCCCATTGTGAAATGCCACTCATCGCGACGGAAGTTGCGAGAAGCCATCCTCGCTCGTAGTTGATGTTGCCCCTCTTGTTGAAGCGGGTTCGCTCCTTCGCCTTGCTCAAACTGTGGTCTCACACTGCCACCTTGTTCATACGGTTGCTCCGCGCCAAAATGAATTCGAGATCCATCTCAAATATAGCAGAAATATCTCAAAAGCTCTCTTTTTCTCTCTCGAAATTCGACAAGAAGGAAGGAAAAGTGAAGAAGAAAGAGACAGCCAGCGGCTGTTTGTAGGGTTTGTCCAGCGAAGGGACTAGCCACGCGGTCAGAGTCTCCAGGCGACGTGGCACAATCTCAGCCCTCCATCTCGCGCGCCCATCAGCGATCCTCGCATACGAAAATCAGCCAGTCAGAGGGTTTAGCCGCGCGGCCAGTTATTCCCCCAAGCAAGAAATTTTACAGTTTACCTCCTCAGCTTATTGTTAATCCAAAATTAATCAATTGGGTCCGGAAGACTCTAGTAAATTTCTAATTGGGTCAGGAAGACTCTAGTAAATTTCCAAAATTAATCAATTGGGTCTGGAAGACTCTAGTAAATTTCCAAAATTAATCAATTGGGTCCGGAAGACTCTAGTAAATCTCCAAAATTAATCAATTGGGTCTGGAAGACTATAGTAAATTTCCAAAATTGGGTCCGAAAGACCTTAAAAATTACCAAATCAATTTATAATTGGAGGTCGGATCATCCATAAGCCCAAAAGATTATAAGTGAAGGTCAGATCATTCATAAGCCCTTCATGTTGAGAAAATCAATTTGGTCTAGAAGACCTTAAAAATTACCAAATCAATTTATAAGTAAAGGTCAGATCATCCATAAGCCCTTCATGTTGAGAAAATCAATTTGGTCCGTAAGACCTTAAAAAGTACCAAATCAATTTATAATGGGAGGTCGGATCATCCGTAAGCCCTTCATGTTGAGAAAGTTATAGGCATAGCACTGTGTGAGCTCTGGACAATCGGCGTTACCTGTTACCTTATTCTGCGATGCTGAGGAACTGCACTTCTCAAAGTATCATGGATTACCGATAAATTATGCGATTATCTATGCTCTATAAGAAGTTATAATTCATCCCTCTTTTTGTTTTTAATTCCATAAACTTCTTGTAAAAACCGTGCATATGACTCTCCTCTTTCCCCATGTAAAGTCCATCTGCAACGACTTTATTTGTTCTACGATGATTTGTTTCTGTAAAGTCCATCCGTAATGACTTTATTGCTCAATGATGTTTCGTTTCTTTTCTCCCCAGTAGGGTCCACATGACTTTACTGCTTGACGGATATTTGTCTATCCCCTGCAAAAGACGATGTCTCCTTTCTTTCCTTCCCCGCAAGTCTCGAACTACGATCGGCTTGATTCCACTGGGATACGTAGGTATCCTGACAAAGGTTCAGCCACTCGACCAACTTGGTCACCTTCTTTCTCACTCCTCTCTCGATTTAGAACTCATGTTTTAGATCGGTTCTTTTTTTTTAATCGATGACCCTCTATGCCTTGCAAGAAACGTTGCCGAGGGGCTACTGTTAGTACCCAACCTGAAAATGAGTTATTAGTCATTCTAGAACTCAAAGGGACCTCCTAGGTATTTACGAATTGCGCAGGACTTATCCAAGATTTCCCGAAAAGCCCAAATAAGAAGATGTTGACGACCTGAACGCATGAGGCTGCAAAGATAGACGTTATCTCATCATCCTCCAGAGTCCAGATTGATCAGAGCCTCAGTAATTGTGTCAATCCGTTGGACCGGCCGGGTGGCCACATCGCCGGCCGGGCGGCCACTTCCTCCGGGTCAAGATTTCCTATAAATAGGTGACCTCAGTTCATTATTGAAAAAACACAATTCTCTCCCCCGAGTTCTACAGCCAAAACTGACGGCAGAACTCTCTCTCTAAGCCTTTCTAGCAATCCCGAAGGTCCGGCGAATCTACGCAAGAGATTCGACTTCGTTCTTGTCAAGATTGGTGAGAATTTGTCATGCTTTCTTAGTTTAGATCCGATTTATGCGAGTTTCATTATGTTTATACATCTATATTCATATGATTCATAACATGTTCTTCATGTTCTTGCTAGAATTCAGAATATGATCTATATCTAGGGTAGCGATCTTCATGTTTATGTGTTCATTCATACATGTTCATGATATTCTTTTTATTATGCTAGATCTACGGCTTACCCCATGCGTAACATGCTAGATCTAATGTTTCAATCCCTGTTCATATAGTGTAGCCAATGATGATCAATGGGATCTAGGAACTACTTTTAAACCCTAAACTTTAGGTAAATATTCCCATGATCAATAACTCTTCAAGGATGAATATGAGGACTACACGTTGATCTTATCAATGGTATAATCATAATTCTAGGATGTGATCATATTGTATGATTCTTTCTCCTCCCCCTTCATTATGCATGATCTCGCTTCTTCTCTCTATTCTGATTATTTGCAAACTACGCTGACCTGAGCTTCTCATCACGAGAAGAATGTAGGTAATCTTAGGATCCGGTCTCAACCACTAACACACTACTAACACATTCATTATGATAGAAAGTCCGATCTATCGGGCGATAGGAGTGATAACTTGATATTCTTCTCTTGTCGTAACTTGACCCTCGAACCCTCTCTGTTAGCTGTTTCTCAATGTTTTAGCTCAATAAAAACAATGTGAAAATAAATTTAAATGCCAACTTGAATATCCTAATCCCATAGAAAATATAAATAAAGATATATAAAAAGAAAGACATCCCGTGCGCCGTCCGCATTCAGAAAGGGGTATTCACAATGAGTTAACAACAAAGGAAGAAATTCTTTTTGGAAATCAAAAATTATTTTTGGGAGGACCCGCTCCTCTTTAAGCAATGCACAGATGGGTGTGCCTAATGAGGAGGTGAATGATATTACTCATCATTGTCATTCTTCTCCTTATGGCGGGCATGCAAGCACATCTAAAACCGCCGCCAAGGTTCTTCCATCAGGTTTTTATTGGCCCACACTTTACAAAGATTCTCAAAATTTTGTTCTTACTTGTGATCGTTGTCAACGTACCGGCAACATCTCAAGAAGGAATGGAATGCCTCTTAACAACATTCTAGAGGTCGAGATCTTTGATGTATAGGGCATAGATTTCATGGGGCCATTTCCATCATCCAACAACAACAAATACATATTGGTGGCAGTGGATTATGTGTCCAAATGGGTAGAGGCCGTGACATCTCCAACAAATGACTCAAAGGTCGTTATGAAGCTCTTCAGGAACATCATCTTCCCAATGTTCGGGGTTCCGAAGGTAGTAATAAGCGATGGTGGTTCACACTTCTCACACCGCCAATTTGAGGCTTTATTCAAAAAATATGGTGTCCATCACAAAACGGGCACCGGATATCATCCTCAAACAAGCGAGCAAGTGGAAGTGACAAACAGAGAATTGAAGTGGATATTAGAGAAGACGGTAGCAAGTTCAAGAAAGGATTGGTCAATCAAGTTGAATGACGCCTTATGTGTAACGACCCGAAAACCCGTCTCTATTTTCTTAGTAATAAAGAATTGATTATTTATTTATTGTCTATTTATTTATTTAAATTATTTATTTATTTAAATAATTATGTGTGCATTTTGTGTTACATAATATTTTATGCCTAACATTTTAATCGATCATTTGTGCTAGTATAGAATTATTGGGTCTTAGTTGTTAGTGGGGAGAAATGAATTTAATTGCTAAATAGTGGAATAGGAGGCCTAAGTGTAACTTTTCTTTTAATTGATGATCATCCTCCCTCCTCCCTCACTCTTACACTCTCCTCACCACACACACACACACTCAATCAACTCTCTCTCCACCATTGTTGAAGAGGTAAGAATTCTCCCTCATTCTCTCTTCATTTTGACCATCTTCCTCTCATTATTTCTTAATGCTCATTTTATGAAAAATGTTTAGATCGTCGATAGGATCGTAAAGAGCTAAGAAAATCCGCATTCCGTCATCTTTTATAAATTTCAAGTAAGTTACTTACCCCCCCCCTTTTTGTATATTAACACTCATAATTATGATCTATGATGCTTGGGTTGTTAATTGTTGGTTTATGGGAAGTTTGGAATTTATTTGTATTTTGGGTAATTTTAGGATAAATTGTTGTTGGGTTCAAATCTTGGTATAAATGGTTTGTTGTTGTTATGGAAAGCTTTTATAAGCTTAGAAGTCATTTTTAGACTTCATTATACAAGTTAGAATTTGTTGTTTTTGATAAGTAGTTGTATGTTATTTAATAATCATGGGCTTATTTGGGTTTTAGAGGCACGGGAGTTGAGTTTTCTTTTCTTTAAATGTTAGGATGGAAGTATATATAAGTACTCCTAAGATTTAGAACGAAACGAGTGAAAATCGGACCCCAAAACATGGAGTTTGAATGTGTGCGGCCGAACACTTTTTAAAATTGTCCGTTTTACGCTCAATCTTCCGGAGTCCATAACTTCTTCGTCCGGACTCCGTTTTGGGCGTGTAAACTATCGTTGGAAAGATCTTTTCGAGTACTATGAAATGGTTCTATTGGCCGCATGGTTCCAGATCAGAATGGTTGTCTTTTTGTTGAGGTTTGAGATCAATGTGTAGTCTCGGTCTAGGTTCCGTAGTACTATTCTATTTAACTTGTATGAGCATAGTGGAACACTCTAGGGTTGTAAAGTGGTTCCGTTGTGAGTAATTGTGTTATGGAATTAGTCTAAGTATTGTTTGGGAATGTTTGGTCATCTTATGAGGTGTTCATGATTGTGCCAATCGAATTGATTTTTGGATAAGACTTGGTCTAGGTTTTAGGTGATATCCTATAGTATCTAGAGGGTTGTTATCGAACACCAAAGTGTTGGGTTTGGTCCGTATGTGATCATGTATGAATAGGTGTAACCTTTTGGGTTCGTTCGAGTGTTAAGAATCGGTTCGTTGATGAACGGATGTAAGACATGAATTGGTGATTGGGTACCTACGGTGTTGATTAGCTTTAAGGTGTATTTATTTGGTTTTCCTATTTGGAATTCCAAGTGTAAGAGATGGTTGAGTTCATGGTCATAGTACTCTTTATGAGTAGACGGTTAGGGTCGTTTTGGTAATAGTCATTGTACTATTTGTGAGCGACCATTTGGGTTGTGCTCTTTATGAGTAACTTGTGAGTATCATCTTTAGGATGTGTTTGGTATGGTCCCTTATCATGGAATCATCATGTTTTAATGGTAAATGTTGTTGGGCTCTCTATGAGCAACCCTGTTTATCGGTGTTGGACTCTCTATGAGGAACTTCTTGTGTTCATTGTTGTTGAACTCTTCATGAATAATCGTTTGCATCTTTATGGTGATTATTTGGTATGGTTCCCTACTTTGGAATCATTAATTGTTTACCGAGCTAGTGTTATTTCTTAGCGTTTATTTGAAAGCCCAGCTGGCATTTGTGGTTGTGTCGGGCGATGGGGAAGATTATAATGGCAACAAGCTGAGTCCTTTATAATGTGATCCATTGTTTTGCCCTTATTTTCCTCTTCCAAATTGGCCTTGGTTGGGATGAGCTAGCTCCCTTTGGTGAGTATTCTAGCTAGACGTTTTGGGTTTTGACTTTGTGTCATCTCCCTTGTCCTTTGTGACATGTTACATTGTTATGGTTCCGGTACCGGGGTTGTGATCTTCAGCTGTTTATGCTACTACGAAGATTGGTTGGTTGATTGATTAGTCGGTTCTGTCCGAGGTGCTCTTCAGCTGTTATGCTGCTATGGTTGATGGATTGATTGGTTGGTTCTGACCGGGTTCTTATCTTCAGCCGTTGTGCTACTACGAAGATTGATTGATTGGTTGATTTGTTGGTTCTGCGCAGAGGCTTCTTTGTTATATTCGTTTGGTGAAACCTTGGCTCAGTATCCTTTGTACGTGTTTATTTCAGTCTTGTGTGCTGCATGATGAGTTAGTCATTATTTCTAACTGGTATGGGACAGTTGGCGATAGGGAGCTTTCTCATTTGTTGTTATGTGATTTACTTGTTCAGTTATATCGTTGATTTGCATGATATTATGCCATGTAGCTACATTAGTAACTTACTGAGATTTTATCTCACCCCGTTTCTTTTATCCTTGTTTTTCCTTATCACCCCCCCCCCCAAAAAAAGCAAGTGGTAGCGTTATGAGGTCCGTTGTAGCGGGAAATCTTCTGAGCAGGTTGGCCTTCTTTGGGGTAGTTGATCTTCGGAGTTCTTATGTATCATTGTAGCGAGATTTGTGGTCGTTTACTGTTATGTAACTATTATTATCTTTTGGGTATTATATTATTATAAGTGTTCTTGCTTCCGCGTTGTATTTAGTCTCCGAGTTATAATATCGTTGAGGTGTCTTGTGATGGTTTTGGTTTTATATTCGAATTCACGTGCCCGGTTTGGTATTTAGTATTTGTGGAGATGTTTATTATGTAAATTTTATATTTATGGGTTTTTAGATTTTTGGGGCGTGACAGTTGGTATCAGAGCAATGATTTTAGATCTTGAAGGAGAATAAGAACTCTGATATTGAATAGGTTTCAATACTTGGGTGTTATGATTTTGAGTGGTTTAGAAACTAACTTTTCTTGAAAGTATGAGGTTAAGGTAGAAGTGGTTGAGTTGTGAGTCGTGGTTGAGTTGTGAGTCGTGATATTAACGTCGAGTGTTTCTCCTCTTGTAGTATATCGAATATAGGATTAGTGTTAATAGTATTGATTCCATTGGGGTTAGTTGGTTTGGGAATCGAAAGCGCGAGTTTTTGAAGGCTGGGGCATATCTATTTCGTAAAGTGGACAACGTTTCGTGCTATGTTCGCATGTTTGTTATCATTCATGGATTCAGGTTGAGGTGTATACTCGAATAGGGAACTACGTGATTTCTGCTGGTATATATAGGGTGATTAAGTTATGTCACCTATGCGAGATATTGATGAGTTAAGTGGTATGGTTTAGCCTTCTATGTGTTACGAATTTCTTGTGTGCCATCGATAGGTGGTGAATATTTCTATATTAGTATGTTTGACTTTGTTTAGGAGCATACTAGGTATAAATATAATGTTCAGGTTATATATTGAAAATCAGAAAATCTTTATTATAAGGTTGTGCTGGGAATTTAGCTTACTCTGTTGGCAATATTAATTTTGAAATCTTGGGTATAATTTATACTGGGTGCGATATGTCGTTCGATCGATAAGGAACTTGGGTTATATGATGAGTTGATATAAGCTACGATACTGATAGGTGAATCGGTGAACATATAGTATCGGTTGGGTTAAAAGAGTTAAAGATTCAATTTGAGAATTTCTCGATATGGGATTTTTCTTTACTTTTAGTACATCTACGTGAGTGCATCGGAATTGTTTAGTATGAGGAAATACTTAAATTATTATGGGTAATATTAAGAAGTTGAGTTATGATACTTTTAGGATCATTTTAGTACATGACTGGAGTTGAGTTAAAGCAAAATGAGTTATGAGTATATTGTGGGAGTTGTAATCATCAATGATGGTAAGCGCGTTAAGTTTAAAGGACTAAACATATTTTGAGAAGGTGAGAATTTCTCGGGTAATATTAAAGGCATTTTGGGTTTTAGTTAAACATTTGTCACATGGTTCTGAATCTTTTCTAGGTGGCGTTCTCGTCTGGATTAAGGAGTTGTAAAGAAAGTTGGGTATAGATACTTGGGCATATTAAAGGATACTATGATTTTGTACTGGGTCAGTTGAAATGTTGCTAGCTAATTGGATTATTATGTTAGTAATACTGTTGAGCCTAAGTAACATCGGGTTAATAAGTGTATACGTGAAAGACTGAATTGGGTTAACCATTGATCGAGGTTCAAGATCGAAGAATTGGGACGGAACAGTCTATCGAATATTTTGGATTATTAGTGATCTTTCATAATATCTTTTAGAGTTGTAAGATGTAAAATGTTAATATATATGAAGGTGAAGATTGTGAAAATTTCGGATCGTTACAGTGCTACTAATGGTAATCCTTGGAGATATAGTCACTTGGGTGAACACTTGGAGGATGGAAAATCCCTTTAACTTTTCATAGTTTAAGAAGTTGATTAAGCTCGAGATGGTCTAATGTTTTGAACTTCTGGGAAGTAATACTAAGTATGCGATCTTCTAAAGGAGGTATCTTTGCAGTGTAATTAAGGTTGGGAGTAAGACAAGTTTGTAGTATCTCGAGAATTATGTTTAAGAGAAATTTGGAATCTTCGATTTTTGGCCTTGGGTATGGATTTTAGCTAGTAGTGAAGATAGTGATGGAAGAAGGTTCTGTATGAGAGATTATTATGCTGTAAGCATTATTTAAGGTTACTATATGATGGTTTAGAATGTATAAATGGGAAATTCGAGAAGAGACGGAACTAAAATATCCGTGGCTATTGGATAATTCGGGTAAGTATTTCCAAGATTCGGTTAATAAATAAAGCTATCTATAACTAGGGATTGATTGTGATTTTATTGATATCGCCTTTACAAATTATAGTTGTTGTTATGGGACCAAGTTTAGAAATGATGATAATAGGCTATCAATGTCGGATGGTTATATGTTCTTCGAAAGGATAAAAATGAGTTAGTGCAAGTGGGTTGAGAAATACAAAGATTATGATTGTATTAGTTGTATTACATAAGGAAGATGACTTTTGTAGTGGAGTTGATTCCAAATACTATTGGGATAATGAAAAATAAAACTGATGAATGTTGGTGATTTAAGGGTTGATTGAGAGCATAACGCTAATCAGGATCAAATTAGTTATGTTTCATAATTGGTGATCAAGTGATAGTCGTGGGAATTTGAAATCCCGGATGAAAGAAGAAGTTGACTTTAGAATGTTTAATACGAGTATACTTGAGATATGTATGCATTCAATATGTGTTGGTTTATTGGAGTCTTGGAGACGACGTCTGGGATTTTTCATAAGCACTTGATTGGGGTTATGAGTGCTATTTGAGAATCGATATTTTGTATTCTCGTTATGACTGCGTGTTATGATTTTTGATAAGTGAATTCGCGGGCGAATTCTTTTTAAGGAGGGTAGGTTGTAACAGCCCGAAAGGGAGAAAGCTCTTCGGGTCCTTCCCAGAATGTGTTCGACCACATCAGTCCCTGAATGGAATTTAAGTTATTTTCTCGTAATCCTTGGTTGCCACGCCAAGATGTTTTAGTTATTTCAAAGCTTGTGATGTTTGTTTTTCCTTGTTTTCAAGTGTAATGTTTGCAAATTTCAATGTGGGGAATAAAAGTTTTCTATTATTAATGACCGGACCCGAAGGTTGCCTATGTTCCTCTTTTACAATGGACTAAGAGGCTCAGGTCAGCGTAGTTTGACACAATCACTTTGAAATTTTGTGTGCCTCTTGTTTTTTTACCTAGAACTGCCCTTTCGGGTTTTCACCTCTAGTGGGGCTGTCTTTTGCGCTTTTTTTTTTTGACTCGATAACAATTTCAAAACTCGGCGTCCCCTACGCATAATACTTCTTCAATTTTCTATGGTTGCAGGGCTGAACAAGGTCTTCTCCAAATTCAGTTTGCAGAAACACGGATCCTCCGGATTGTATCGTCTTAAAAATGTAGGGGCCTAACCATGGAGACTTCCATTTCCCTCGAGGGTCAACATAACTTGGTGGCTTCTCTCGCAACACAAGATCTCCCACTTTGACATCACGGTCTCTAACCTTTTTGTTAAATGCCCTGGCGATTCTTCATTGATACGCGCGGTTGTGCTCTAAGGCCAGCAATCGCTTTTTATCGAGCAATGATAACTCTTTATGGCGACTTTGTAGCCAATCAATCTCGGACACTTGATTCTCAAGTAGCACTCACATGGAGGGGATTTCAAGCTCAATCGGGAGAACTGCCTCCATGCCATATGCAAGTGAATACGGAGTAGCCCCAGTCGGTGTGCGGACAGATGTGCGGTACCCCCATAAGGCTAAAGGTAACTTCTCGGGCCAATCCTTTCCGGTGATGGCCATCTTTCTAATGATGTTCTCAAGGGTTTTGTTCGCTGCTTCTACCGCTCCATTTGCTTGGGGTTGATAGGGGGAGGACTTGTGTCTAACCACGCGGAATTTGTCAAGCAATCGGTAGAAAATGTTGGTACGAATGAACTCGGCCACCTTCTTGGCATTCAAGACTTTGTAAGCAGCGGTTTCAACCCATTTGGTGAAGTAATCGATAGCTACACGCACATATTCCTACCCACTTGAACCCTTCGTTTGACTTGGCCGATGACATCTATTCCCCATGTTGAGAAAGGCTAGGGAGCGGTTGACTGATAGAGATAGTGAGGTGGCAGATGTTGTAAGATAGCGTACCGTTGACATTGATCATAAGTTCGCACTTTCATCATACAATCCTTTTCCATTGTGGTCCAGTAGTACCCTTGCCTCACTATCTTCTTAGCGAGCATGTGCCCATTCATGTGGGGTCCACACAGTCCCCCATGGATCTCATCCATGATTCTAGTTGCTTCAGACTTGTCTACACAGAGCAAATTTTGTCCGTTATGGTACTTTTGTACAATCGATCTCCGGAAATCACAAATTGGGAGGCCCATCTTCGCATTGCAATTCTTTCCCTTTTGTCCTTTTCTGGAGGGTAGATCCCATCCCTGAGCACATTCCATACATCTGTGTACCATGGCTCTTCATTTTCCTCATTTTCCAATTCAATGACCAGGCAGTATGCTGGGATTGATCTCTTACTAACCACGAATGGCTTTATCGTGACATCAGCAGGGAATTCCATGATTGAGGCTAGGGTAGCCAATGCATCTGCGAATCTGTTTTGGTCCCTTGGGAGGTAATGGAATGAGATATTCGAGAAACGTTCTGTGAGCGCTACCTGATGAATATGATATTGCTGCAGTCTCAAATCTTGGATCCTCCACTTTCCTTCAATCTGATTGATGATTAGGGCGGAGTCCCCGAACACTTCAATTTCTTTGACCCCTCTTACCAATGCCTCTTCAAGGCCAGCCATGCAAGCCTTATACTCCGTTGTGTTATTCGAACAGTCAAAGTCTAACCGGATAGCAATGGACGTGTGCGCATCGCTTGGATCAATGAGCAAAATTCCAATTCCGAAACCTCTTTTGTTGGAGCCCCACCAAAGAAGAGTTGCCACTTGTTTTCTGAACCATCAACAACGTAGATTCCTTTAGCCTTTGGTGAATATTATGGGGATGGAAAATTTCTTTAGCCTTTCATATTTTAAAAGCTGATTAAGCTCGAGAGGGTAATGTTTTGAATTTCAGGGGAATAATACTAAGTATGCGATTTACAAATAGAAGTATCTTTGCGGTGTAGTTAAGGTTATGGATAAGGCGAGCTTGAGATATCTCGAGAATTATGTGTGGAAATAATTTGGATTCTTCGATCTTGAGTACGGATTTTGATTAGTAATGAAGATAATGATGGAATGATTCGGTTCAAGAGGTGTCATCGTAAGCATCATTTAAGGTTACCTTGTAGTGGGTTAGATTGGACAATTGAGGAATTTGAGAAATGGCAGAACTACCGTATCCGTATCTATTTGGTCTTTCGGGTAAGTAATTTAAAATTCGGGTCGAATTTTCTTTAAGGGGGAGTGAATGTCACGACCCGAAAACTAGTCTCTATTTTATTAGTAATAAATAATTATTATTTATTTATTTGCTTAATTATTTATTTAAATTATTATTTAATTAATAATTTATGTGTGCATTTTATGAGTTATAATAATTCATGACTAGCATTTTATTTGGGTCATTTGGGTTAGTGTAGTATTGTTGGGTCTTATTTGTTAGTAGAGAGTGTAAGTAATTGTGTGTAGTGTAGAGGAGGGGTCTGAGTGTAAGTTTTTTGGAAATAATTCCCCCTACTCCCTCTCTTCTCCCTCACCCTTCCCCTTCTCCCTCATCATTCCCAGCAAGTCTCTCTCTCTCTCCATGTTTGTGGTAAGCTTTTCCTTCTCTTCCTTCTCTCTTCATTTTCTTCATCTTCCTCTCATTATTTCTCATTTCTTAAAACATGAAACTTGTTTAGATCGTCGTTAGGATCGTAGAGGGCTAAAAATATTCGAGTTCCGGCAACTTTGAGAAAATTCAAGTAAGTTACTTTTCCCCCATTTTTATGCTAAAATGTTCATATCATGCTTATATAATGCTTGATGTGTTATATTTAAGGTTTGGTTGAGTTTAGAAATTATTTGGAATTTATTTGAGTTTTAGTCAAAAATGGTGATTTTAGGAATGTTGGGTTTGATTCTTGGTTTTGGTTGATAAATGGTGTATTTGGATCCCCATCCTAGTTATAAGTGGTTTTGGTACACTTTGGAACTTGTTGAAGGAGTTGAGTTTGAGTATTTTGTGTTTTGGTGTATTTTGGGTCGGAATTGAAGAACCCAGCTCTGTTCTTCCCGGCCAAACCCCGACCGGGCGCCCGCCCGCCCCTACCAAGCGCCCGCCCAGTTCCCCCTTTTCTGACCCTTAGCTTCTGTTATAATGGGCGCCCGCCCGCCCCTATTCAGGCGCCCGCCCGCCCTGTTTTTCTGGAAATCACATTTGCGTTTGTTTAAGACTAGGTTGTATTTTTAGTTCGGGTTTTAGAGGCACATGAATTGAGTTTTCTTGTCTTTAAATGTTAGGATAGAAGTATATATAGGTATTCCTAAGATTTAGAACGAAAGGAGTGAAATTCGGAGCTAAAACAGAGATTTTTCTTCATGTCCGGCCGAACACTTTATAAAAATTGTCTGTTTTACGTTCAATCTTCCGGAGGCCATAACTTCTTCGTCCGGACTCCGTTTTGGACGTGTAAACTATCGTTGGAAAGCTATTTTCGAGTACTACACAATGGTTCTATTGGACCCATGGTTCTAGACCAGAATGATTGTCTTATTGTTGAGGTTTAAGATCAAGGTGTAGTCTCGGTCTAGGTTCCATAGTACTATTCTTGTTGACTTAGTTGGGCACCGTGGAACACTTTTGTAATTAAAATTGGTTCCTTTGTGACCAATGGTGTTATGTAATTTGATCAAGTATTGTTTGGGAATGTTTGGGCATCTTATGATGTGTTCGTGATTGTTCCAATCGAATTGATTTTCGAGTAAGACTTGGTCTAGGTTTTAGGCGATGTCCTATAGTACCTAGAGGGTTATTATTGAACACCAAGGTGTAGGATTTAGTCCTGTCGTGATCATGTTCTAATAAGTGTAACCTTTTGGATTCGTTTGGGGTATTTAGAATTAGTTCGTTATGAACGGAGGTAAAGCGTAAATCATTATTTAAAATATTGGCAACCAAGGAGTAAGCGGAAATAGAGGAAATTTCATTCATGACAGAGGGGAGTACAAGCTCGGTGACCGCGTTGAGGTCCTCGATAGTGAGGTCCTCTTCGGCAGTCCCGGAGACAACATCAGAGAGTACAAAGGGTTCAAAAGCCAGTCCATCGGGGCGAACATATCCAAACTGCTTCACGAGCATGTCAACAGTAGTGAGCGGGCCAGTGGTTTTGGACCAGTTATTAAGTGGTGCCACTGCCAGCTTGAGGTGCTTCACCGGGTCATAGGCTTCTGCGGTGCCATCCTCGATCATAGCCACAGATCTGTCTTCCAGGCCAAGTCCTTCAAACAATGAGAAGACATCATGTACGCGACATCTTCGCCTTTGCAAACAAAGTATCCCTTCCACGATTTTTCATAGGGACGGAGTGGGGGGACCTCATAGGTCCTTACTTTCTTGATAGCCTTCTGCCTCTCCCTTTTCTCACGCGTAGCTCCGGCGATTTCAGCAGGTTTGTAGCCAAGCCCAAAAGGAGGAATGAAAACAGGAACATCATCTTTGATGGCTTCAACACACCCTTGTTGTTCTTTCCCAAGTCTTATCATAGGTAGGAATTTCATCTTCTTGACGATATTCAAGGCCATCGCATCTCCATACTTGGTCCCTTTTCCACCAATTATATCGGTCTCCTTGACATATTCAATAGCATGGATCCGAGCTTATGGGATCACTTCAAAACCTCTTAAGAAAATACCGGTATCTTTGTGCTCAAGTCCCAAGATTGGGAGGTCATTGACTTTTGTATCATCTTGGGCGTGAACTACCACAACATGATTTTCGTGGATGAACTTAATGCACTGATGGTAAGAGGAAGCTACCTCTTTCACTCCATGGATCCAAGGGCGTCCCAAGAGTAGACTGAATGAGGACTTGATGTCGATCACTTGAAATTCAATTGGCATAACAAGAGGGCCAATGGTGAGAGTGAGGGAGATAACACCTAAGACGCAGCGACTGGTGCTATCGTAGGCACGGACCACTTGAGAAGACGGAGCCAAATCAGTTATCTTAATTCCCAAATCTGTGAGAACATGCACAGGGCAAACATTGACCGAAGATCTATTATCGACCAACACACGAGCTAAGTGCTCACCCCCAACTGTGATGTGTAGAGCCTCAATATGATTAAGACCAATCTTCGGTGCATCGATATTAGTGAAAGTGATAATATTCCCGAAATGAATGTTGCCGACCATATGGACAAGGTCATTGGGAGAAGTCTTGATCAGGATGACAGCGTGAGTGAGAGCTTTAACCAAAGTATCTCGGTGATCTTGAGAAGATGAAAGTAAACCCCAAATGGATGGGTTTTCTTTAACTGCATTAAGAGCGGGTTCTCGGCGACCTTTTCTTTCTGAGCGGGGGTTCCTTCTTTGTCCTTTCCAGATCCGCTCGCCTCAGGATTCGGAGACTGATAGGCTCTTTTGGAGAGAGTGAGATGATTCACGTTCCCACCAATCCAAGTGGCTTTCTCCAGAGGGGCCTTTCGTTCTTCGACGGCCTTAGCACTAGACAAGATTGAATCCCAAGAGATCATGTGGCACCCAAAGTGTTCGGAAATAACAGGAGTCATAGTGTAATTAAAAGCTTTCTTTGGAACTATGAAACTAGTCATTGAGTAGTCTTCTTCAAATTCGATCATATGGATTCCCGACAAGAGATTAGTCACCACATTCGGTTGGGGTGGTTTCTGAATGAGTCCCTCATCGATCATGTCTTGCAGGGTATGACTCAAATTCCAACAATCATCCGTCGCATGACCAGGTGATACGTGGTATGCACAATACTTGTTTGCGTCCCAATTCTTAGGAGGTGGATTAGGCGGGCGGTATCCTTCTATCGGTTTCAATACCCCTTAGGCGACCAATCCTTGGAAAATAGTGGACAACGGAGCGTTGTATTTATCAAACTGCCTCTCTCTCCGATTTCTACCATTCCTTTGCTGATTGTTGATGGAGTTCACAGACCCGTCTTGATTATAACATGGGGGTGCCCTATTTCCGGCTAGGTCCCACATTGTTGTTCCAAAAAGAAGAAGGAGTCACGGCAACATTGTTCACAACCAGTGTCGGGGCCTTAGCAGGGGGGCGGAATCTGTAGGAGCTAGGAGAAGGATCTAGATTGATCACCCCAGTTCGGACATCTTCGTCGATACGGGAACCCACATCTAGAATAGAAGCAAAATCTGGAAATGGGAGGTATTTCATCTTATCCGCATACACTGGTTGAAGATTCTTGAGGAAAATGCGGGTTTGCTCCGCACCGTCGGGCCTTTCCAAAGTCTGAGCGACTTTCTTCCTCCACCTACTTGCAAATTCAGAGAACGATTCCTTCTCACGCTGAGCACACGAATCAAGATCACGGCGGCTCTTCTCCCAGTTGGAGTTATCTTTATACCGCTTTTGGAATTCATCCACAAGCTTCCCCCAATTATCAACCAAGTTGGCATCCACAGTCATAAACCATTGCTTAGCGGCTCCCACCAAAGTCAAATGGAAGTTGGAGGCCATAGCACCAACATTAGCCCCACGGGACTGCATTGCATGAGCATAAGATTTCAAGTGGGCCATTGGGCAACCCGTACCATCAAATTTCTCCACATCGAGCATTTTGATTTTAGGAGGCAGAACAGCAAACGGAGATAATTTCAAAGAGTCTGCGGAGAACTCTCCTTTATTCATGACTTTTCTCAACATTTCTTTCATTTCATTCATTTCAATCTCAGCTCTAGTAAGAGGTACATACGGGACACCTTTGTAGAATGCTTCCATTTGGCGGACCAAGTTAGGATCTTGCCCTTGGGAAGTTCCTTGATTGAACGGAGAGACACTACTAGCAAACGCACCATAGGCGTTGGGTTACTGATTTGGATACAGAGTTTGCATATACTGAGCAAAGGCATTATGATCGGGCGTATACTGAGACGGGTTCACTGTGAAGTTTTGTTGATTCAGGATGAAGTGGTGGTGGATTCCACTAAATTCTGGATGAGCCACATGACTATGGGGATGGATGTTTTGGTGATGATTATGACCGATGGTGTTGCTACCATTAGGATTCAAGTTGACGGTAGGGATGCCATTGCCATTTCCATTCACGTTGGGATTGCCATTGTCATTGGGGTTGCCATTAGGAGCCCCATTACCATTATCATTGCCGTTCGGATTGCCATTGGGATTTCCGTTGGGGTTGCCATTGGGAGCCCCATTACCATTCTCATTGCCGTTCGGATTGCCATTGGGATTTCCGTTGGGGTTGCCATTGGGGGCCCCATTACCATTCTGATTCTGCATCTGAACAAGTGTAGCCAGTAGCTCATCTTGTTGAATCCTCATTTGACCCAACACATTCTGTTCCAACCATGCTTGATGACCTGGTGGCAGCACATAGGCTTGATCATCCCCTTCTTGGGCCATTGCAGTAGCTTCTTCGGGTACGGGCACTGTCTCGGTAACTCGGATCAACCTCCCCTTACTGTTTCTAGCTTCCCCTCTCCAAGTAGATGCCAGGCTTAGAGTATCTGAAAGGGATGGTATTTAGGGCTGATTAGAGAGTGGAAAAGGATCGAGATTTTCCGAGCTTGATTCAAAAGAAGTTCAAAAATCATAAAATCAAACCTAAAATGCCGGATAAGCACTTTCTTTATTTTGACAAATTTTCGCATGAAATCTTGGAATAGTGGATACCGTCTCCAAAGTATAGGACCAACGTTTTTCACCTGTACTATTGGTCGTCCGAGCCCCTAGCAAAGGGCCTATACTCTTTCTGGGATCCACCATTCGGTTACGGTCTACGTGAGGGTCTTGACAATTTCAAGTCAATCCAATAATTCCACATGATATCCACAATTGAGGTTGATTATAACCTTTCTTTCGGGAACTCATAGGATTGAAGGGAAATTGCTAGACAAAAAACGACATGAAGTCTAGGACGTGTCATTTTTTTGAAAATATGGACATCGTGGCTCGGTAACGGGGAAGATTGGCTTCACCCATCGCAACGACTAATAGGCGCGCTTTGGGGTGAGAATATACACCGCAGGCCCTATAGGGAAGTCGATGAGCTGCCTTATACCCTCGGGTTACCTTCTCGGGTTTGTACGGTTTTACGAGACGTTATTTTCAAAAAACGTGCAAGTGTGTGAGGTATCTATAATTTCGAAAATAATTTTGAAAGCAAGTAAATAAAACAAGAAAATATTTTTCTTTCCCTTTTTTTATATTTTTTATATTTTTTCTTTTTTCTTTTTTACGGGAATCACCCACCACGCATGCGTATATATACAAATAAGAGGGTGAGGGAAAAAGAATGTCCCTACAAAACAAAGTTTAGGGCATAAATATATACAACCCAAGCAAGGAAAGAAAATCATGGCACATAGAATGATTAGAGGCTAGCCCACTTAAAAAAACTTTCCCCAGCGGAGTCGCCATTGTGAGAGCCCGCGCTCGAAGCCAAACACCGAAATGATCGCTCGTGAGGGCGATTCGGGTCCGTTCCGTGCTAATGCGCTTTTGGAAATGCGCTCAGTTCTCACACAATGGTTTCCTCTTGATGGAATCAAAACAGTCAAGAGTCGCCACTTCACTTTATTTTAGGAAAAACGAATATAAAACCTTTTTTTAGAGAAAGTGGGTTCGGGGGCTAAGTTACGAGAAGAGAAGGGGTTAGGCACTCTCCTCGCCCGTGATGGTCTCTAGCATGCATGCCACGTAGATTCAATTTTATGCCTTTTATGCCTTGATTTTATGCCCTAACAAAATGGTGATTGATATGTATATGGGAGTCTTCCTAATCTAGGTATATTTGCTTTAATTCACAAATGAGAGTCGGTTTGGGTGGACTCTCACTTAGTTTTGAAATGGTTTAGCATTCATATCCAGTAAAGGAAACACACAAGGGGTGGGGGATTAATATTTACAATGGTGAACAAAAAGGGAAGCAAATCCCCTAACAAATAAATTACCAAAAGTCCGTCCCCAAGCATTTAGGGACTGCTGTCCATCTTTCTTTCTTGTACCTGTTCTTAAACTCACTCAATCCAGAAAGTAAAGGTCAAGGAAAGTTTCTAACACATCAAGCATCACCCATGAATGTTCCTCTGATTTTAGGAGTAATTTATGGTGTCTTAATAAGGCATGCAAGATAATACTTTCCACAGCCCAGTCTGACAGATTTTCATACATCCATAAAAGATCCATTTTTTGCATCATGAAGACAAGGGAATAATAGAAAATACTTAGCATGAAAGTTGTTCCTAACATGTCAAAGTTTAGATCTAGAAAGTTTCAAAGCCATAAAGTGTCTTTAAGTAACCCAAAACACTTCTGACATTTTGATGTCAAAACAGGAAACATGCTAATCTGAGAACAGAGAGTTGAAACAAAAAATGGAAAGAACCTCTTCTACTCAAGGTAAAAATATGATATTCACATTCTCATCTTCCTTGTTATGTGTATAAAAAAAAACCAATTTTGTGGTCCAAGACAAAAATCCAAGTTTTCTATGCATGAACAAAGCAACAAGATAGAAAGGTACAGACTGACAGACTATTGGAAATCCACACATGGCATGAAAACGCCCATGAAAAATCAATAAAATGAAAAGGTATGAACATGAAACTTTGGCTGAACATAGATATACATGTTACATACATGAAACAACAACCCTTCATGAAGTTAGACCTGATTTCATGATGATCTATATTAAGATGAGACAAAACATGGCAGATTCAAGGTTTATGAGAGAAAGCAAGTTATTCTTTGAAAAAACTCTTGAATCCCCAACAAACCTAGACTTGATACTCATACATTAATGTTATCCACACACAAGATCAGTAGAATAGCATGCTCAAGAGCTCAAAATACCATTATATATCATCATTTAAAGAGAAAAACAACAAGTGTGCCAATATTGTTTGATTTTAGACATCAAATGGAGGTCTAGCCTAACAAGGTGGCTAGACCTCTCAAGAAATTACATAAACCACTACATCTTACACTTAAGGGGATTACAAGATGGAGAGATTATCTAGGTTGTGCTCCCTTTGCTTCCAAGGGAAAACCTTTTTGGTGGTTTTCTTAAGGTGTTTGCCTTAGATTGAAAGAGTTTGATTTTGGTTTGTGTTTAGTGGGTGTGTTGTGGTGGTGCTATGGTGGTGTAGTGGTGGTCTTATGACTGATATTTGAGGGGGTTTGAGTTGCTAGAGAGATAAAAAGAGGATGGAGGGCTGAATATGTGTGTAGCTTATGTATGAATGGTGTATGAATTGTCCCTTTTTAAGTGTGTATTGGGGGGATGTGTTAACCCCTTTCTTGGATCAACCAAGGGAGTATATGGAGGAGGGAGGTGATATTTTTGGACCAAAATGCCCCTAGAGCAGGGGTAGTATGGGGGGTCGTGTGGCTTGCCCGAAATTCATGCAAAGGGGTGGGAAAAAGTGGCCAAAAGTGATGGTGTTGCTTTGAAAAACTTGACCCTTCCTTTGAATGCCACATGTCAATCCTTGGTTGCTTTTTTTTTCTTCCATGTGACCGCCCCCCATTGCAGCCATGTGCCGAATTTTGTGGGAGTAATCATGCATGATTTTCCGGCTCCGTGTTCCCGCTCCGCAACTGTCACGACCCGAAATCTAGGCCCTATTTTATTAGTAATAAATAATTATTATTTATTTATGGCTTACTTATTTATTTAAATTATTTATTTATTTAAATATTTATGTGTGCATTTTGTGTTTCATGAGGTATTCGTGCCTAGCATTTAATTGGTTAATTGTGCTAGTGTAGGGTGTTGGGTCTTAAATGTTAGTGGGGAGTATAAGATTGTTGTGTTAGTGTGTAGGGGAGGGGGTCTTTGTGTAAATTCTCTAATTATTCTACTTACTCCCTCTTTTCCCCTCACCTCCCTCTCTTTCTCCCTCACCTCACTTCCATTCCCAGCCATCTCTCTCTCTCTACAAAAGGTAAGTTTTCTCATCTTCTTCCTTCTCTCTTCATTTTCTCCATCCTCCTCTCATAATCTCTCATTTCTTAAAACATGAATCTTGTTTAGATCGTCGATAGGATCGCGTAGAATCAAAAATATTTGAAATCCGTCAACTTTGAGAAAATCCAGGTAAGTTACTTTTCTCCCATTTATGTTAAAAATGCTCATCTTTATCTCTATTGATGTTCTTGTTGACATCTATGTCATTTTGGTTGAGTTTGGAAATTATTTGGAATTTATTTGCATTTTGTTCATCTTTTGTGATTTTGAGAATGTTGGAATTAAATCTTGGTTTTGGGTTGATAAATGATGGTATTTAGGTCCCCTTTCTAGTTTATAAGTGTCTTGGTTCATGTTTATGCTTGGTGGAAAGTTAGTTGTGGTGGATTTGGAGAAATTGTG